>CM042818.1:5391858-6016766 GCA_009982885.2 Hyles vespertilio
GATACCCGGTATATACCGGGTATACAGGGTATATCAAGACTGCTACCGAAAACGAAGCCGGGTGGTAGTTTAAGCGACTTCAGACACAATGCAATAGAAAATGTTGCAAAAAAAAGTGTCAATTTTTTTTTGAATTTTTTTTTCTTTGGTCCTATTTGGGTGGTAAATCCATTTTGTCCTAAAATAATAGTGTGTACCCTTTTATTTATAAATACTCTAAGGGATAAAAGAGTTAAAATTATTAATTTAGCAAAAACTATAGATTTACCACCCAAAAATGATGAAATTAAAAAAATCATTAAAAATCATGGTCGCGTTTCTCAGCACGATTTTTAGTTGCATTGTGTTTGTAGTGACTAAAACTACCACCCGGCTTCGTTTTCGGTAGCAGTCTTGATATACCCGGTATATATATATATAAGATAATGAATGACATTAATATCTTGCAATATGAATTTAAATTATATATTTTTTGTGAAATTACAACATCATGCATTCAGCTTTCAATCATGAAACAAAAAAAAAATCTACTTGAAATTTTAGACAATTAATTATTTCGTTTATAGAAAATGAAATTATAAATCACAATAGACTCACCTGTTCTTTTACGTTTTGATTCTGTACTCCTGCACCATCCAAATTTCCCATTCTATTCTCGGAGTCACTCTCTACTTCAAATATGACCTTATACAAGTCAAGACCGTCGGGAACGTTGGCTTCTATGTTAGCTTCTGGTCGGATTGTTAGCTCCTGGTTGATAAGCTGGCTTCTGCTGACACGGAGGGAGCCTTGAAGTGTTTCTGATATAGCCTGATGTTAATTAATAATAACCGATAATAATGTAATAACTGAATAATAAAAACAACTAGTTTAAAATGCTGGGTATAAATGAGTCTGTAGATGGAGCTCAATTAAATACTTCTAGAAATAAAAGTTTATTTTCTGTAGTACTAAAAATTAAATTAATAAGTTGCTGTTTGTGTGTTTTATAATCAAATCATTAAAATAGTTAGAAATAGTAAGTAAATTTTTGAATAAAATAACTTCTTCAATGTCATATTATGTTGTATGTACAAAATGTCATCCATAATAATTATAAACACCTAAGTAAATAAATATTAAACTATCGTACTGATAAAGTATATTTCAAGTCAATATTTTGGTGATAAAAGTGTTTCATATATTTTTTTCAATCTAACTTCTAAATAGAAAAATATATAACATTTTTGATAAATATTGTCCAAAGAAGTCTAATAAGATTAGTAACTTTCAGGAGTTATGTTTTATAAATGACTAAATATTTTTTAGGTTAATGAAAGCTGATATCTTTAAACCGGTATCATAAGCAGCAGTGATAGACAATTCATTAGATCTTAGTAGTTAATCAGTATCATATAATGAAGCCATAACCTATTTTATAAAATTGTTATCACAGGTTGGGTAATTGTAGCAATACCTATTGTTGATACTTTGACTGATTGTAATAATGATAATTTTGTACAAATCACAACAATTACTTTGTAGCTACATAAAATAGCAAAGATATTTATGCAATTGTGGCGGTAGCAATACGCCAACTTAGATTTAGCTTATAAAATAATTATTATTTGTAATTTGAACATTATTTAAACACGCATTTCATTTTAAGATATGACTGCAGATGTTTAACCATAAAACATCTGCGAGCCGTTTTACTAAAATAAGAATTTTTGTGTACCCTATTGTATAATATTAGTTAAAAAGATGCTGTTCTAAATTATTGTTTCCTAATTGTAATGGCCCGTTCATGCCGGGGCAATAAAACTGTATTATTATAGTTAAGTTCTTTAGTGGCGGTAATCCTTTGCAACAAATTTATGTTTTTTAGACAATAGTAGACATGTTTGGGTAAACCTTTCGGTTTGGACAATAGCCCAGATGTTTGGACAGACCTTAATTTTTAGTTGAAAGGATAGACCCTATTTTATGTCTTAAATATATTTTCTGTAAGATTTATCCCCACCGATCCTCATTCGGGTAGTCCTATAAAAGGGTTGGTTTATTTGGATGGAGAGGACAGTCTGCCATCTCATAATTATAATTTTACTCTGTCTGTGAATGTATTAAGTGTTAATTTACAAAATATACAATAGTTAGTTCCTGGAAGTGAGTGCTTATTCTAATACCTACACTTATAACCACCAAACAATTAAGGATTTTATTTACTTTTGCACATGCAATGAAAGTTTTAAGTAAAAAATGATGATTTAAGATCATTACAGCTGTTCCTCTCATCATCATCATATCAGCCACAGGAAGTCCACTGCTGAACATAGGCCTCCCCCAATGATCTCCACAATGACCTGTTGGAAGCGGCCTGCATCCAGCGACTTCCTGCGACCTTAGTCAGATCGTCCGTCCACCTTGTAGGCGGGCGTCCAACACTTCGCTTGCCTGTACGTGGCCTCCACTCGAGAACCTTTCGGCCCCAACGGCCATCGGTTCTACGAGCTATGTGCCTGGCCCACTGCCACTTCAACTTGCCAATCCTATGGGCTATGTCGGTAACCTTGGTTCTCCTACGGATCTCCTCATTTCTGATTCGATCTCGTAGGGAAACACCGAGCATAGCCCGCTCCATGGCTCGTTGAGTGACTTTGAGCCTTTTAATGAGGCCCACAGTGAGAGGCCACGTCTTGGTGCCGTATGTCATCACTGGTAACACACAACTATCGAAGACTTTCGATTTTAGATACTGAGGTATTTTGGACGAGAAGACGTCGCGAAGTTTCCCGAATGCTGCCCAACCGAGTTGGATTCGCCGATTGACCTCTCTCTCGAAGTTGGACCTGCCTAACCGGACCACTTGTCCTAAATAGACATATTCGTCTACAACTTCGAGAGTCGAGCCCCCAACTCCAATGGGGGTGGGCACAACATGGATATTCGACATGATCTTCGTTTTATCCATGTTCATTTTAAGACCCACCTGTTGGGAAACTCGATTAAGGTCTTCGAGCATAGTGCTAAGGTCTTCCAGCGATTCTGCCAAGACTACTATATCGTCGGCAAATCGAAGGTGAGTAATATACTCGCCGTTGATGTTGATGCCGAATCCTTTCCACTGCAAGAGCTTGAAGGTATTTTCCAGCGCGGCAGTGAACAGTTTCGGAGATATGACATCTCCCTGTCTCACGCCTCTCTGTAGTGGAATAGCCTTCGTGCTCTGATCCTGTACTCGGACCGACATGGTGGCGTTGTTGTATATACACCTCAACACTTCAATGTACCGATAGTCTATGTGGCACCGCTGAAGAGACTGTAGCACAGCCCAGGTCTCGATCGAATCAAAGGCTTTCTCATAGTCCACAAACGCTAAACAAAGCGGCAAGTTATACTCCTCGGTTTTTGTATAACCTGCCGTAACGTATGAATATGGTCTATGGTACTAAAGCCTTTTCGGAAACCGGCTTGTTCGGGAGGCTGGAAGTCATCAAACCTGCCTTCGAGACGATTTGTGATGACCCTTGAAAACAACTTATAGACATGGCTCAGGAGCGAGATGGGCCTGTAGTTCTTCAGCAAAGTGTTATCACCTTTTTTGAAGAACAGTACCACCACGCTCCTGCTCCATGCCTCTGGCGTTGAGCTCTCGAGGAGAACGGAATTGAAGAGCCTCTGAAGGACTTTCAGTACCGGCGTTCCGCCCGCTTTCAGAAGCTCTGAAGTGATTCCGTCCTCACCCGGCGCCTTGTTGTTTTTAAGTTGTTTGAGGGCCATCTCAATCTCAAACAGGCCGATGTCCGGGATATCATCGCTAAAGTGTCGGATTAACTCGGCTCTCGGGTCTTCGGCCGAGCTAACAGTAGGTTCGGCAACCGAGGTGTAAAGCTGTCCGTAGAACCTCTCGATCTCCCTTAATACCTCTGCCCTCGTCGATACCACGCGGCCGTCTTCCGTCTTCAGCCTAGACAACTGGCTTTGCCCAATAGACAAGTCTCTTGCAAACACTTTGGAGCCTCCGTTCCGCTCAATTGTCTCCTTAATGCTCACAGTATTGTGAGCACGGACATCGTGTCGCAAGGACTTCCAGATCCGTCTATTGAGCCGCCGATATGCTTCGGCGTCAACGGAAGACTGCAGCGTCAAAGATCGACGTTCGGCCATGAGGTCAAGAGTGTGGATCGAGAGTTTTGTGGTCTATCTCTACGGCGTGGTCTAAAATACTTAGATCCCACCGTATGGACAGCTTCTACCAAACCGCTGTTTAACTCGTCCACTGCAAGGTTGTCTTTTAGACAATCAAAGCGATTTGTCAACTCGAGTTGAAAGCTCTCGGGGTTGTGGATATGGGCGCGAGTAGGTCGGAGCGTAGACTTCATCAAGCGGCGCCTTTCTAATTGGACGTTGATATTCAATGTGCCCCTAACCATTCGGTGATCACTACCGGTTTTCACCCTGTTGATCACAGAGACATCACTGAACATCCGTCTATTCGTCGTCAAGATGAAATCTATCGCATTTCTCGTAGAACCGTCAGGACTCAACCAGGTCCATTTCCTGTGAGGCGGCTTCTGGAAAAAAGAGTTCATCGCGAAGAGTCCCTCTTTTTCCAGAAAGTCGGCCAGCCTCTGACCCCTGAGGTTCCGTTGCCCATGTCCAAATTGCCCCACTTTCAACTCTGCATCGCTTCTCTTGCCCAACTTTGCGTTGAAGTCCCACATAACAACATTAAAGTAGGTTTTGGAAGTATGTATGGCCCGACTAATGTCCTCATACATCTCCTCTACTTCTTCATCTGGATGTGTCGAGGTCGGCGCGTATACCTGTATGACCTTCAACGAATATCTTTTGGATATTCTGAGTATAAGGTATACTACCCTGCTCGACACACTTTCGATGGATTCGTATCCATGTTGTTGATGAGAGACCTGTGGACGAGAAATCCGACACCTCCTCGGGACTGTTGGTCGTCCCCCCGGTAGAAGAGCAGGTTACCAGACTTCAGGGTTATCGTATCCTCCCCGATTCTTCGGACTTCCGATAACCCCAGAATATCCCAGTGTAACCCGCTCAATTCTTCTTCCAGTTTGACAATCTTCTCGTCTGTCCTCAAAGTGCATATGTTGTGTGTTACCAGGGCCAGTCGTTGTCGGGGGTGGTAGCCGGGGCCAACCCAGGGATTCTTAGCACCCCCTGCCCCACCGTAACCATGGCTGCTACCATCGCCAGGAATAGTGGGGCTGCCGGGGACTGGGGGCCTGGTCAATTTTTGTGTCGCCATTGAGGGGTGTTTGCCAATACTCGCCACGCTTGGCAGGTGGGTTGGCGAGCGCAGGAGGGGACTCGCGCTGACGACGCTGCTGCCCATCATCAGGGGGGAAAGGAAATAGGGTTTGTGAGTAGAGGATATAATGGGAAAGGAGAGTATGACCTGCAGTCATGGAAGGGAATGTTTGTAGTGACTGCAGTAGCTCGGGGGGCCGAGGTCGCGTACTCGTAGCACCTATTCTAGGACAAGCCATGACCACTAGATAGGAGCACCCCTGACCCTGTTCCTCTCGCTCTTAGTAAAATATATTATACGAGAATTTAATAAGTCAAGATCGGAGGTGAACGACGGTTAAGATTACGTTTAAGTGATAAACGTGAAATTTAATAAAAACTGCGCGTAAAACAATGGTGGGTACTTACGTCGCTCAATATGTCCTCCAAATCGCAAGAAACATTTGTGGTGAGCAGGGGCGCGGGACTCGGCGTCCGAACACTCTCGGGGTGGTCGCACCTGGCAGCCTGATCTATTACCTCATTTATCCGATATTCATTGAACTCCATCACTGCATTCTGTTGAGAAACACCGCAAAAAACATACTCAACACAAACACTGCAACCTTTTTCAAACACGATTTTAATTATTGACGAAAAAATTATGAGATAACATCTATTAACTTACCCATGGATGATTAGGTTCTCTTGCGAGAACAAATCATTGTAATCGTTTTATTTTATGTATTTTCTTTGAGACTCTAATTAAAAGCCTTTAGCCGAAGGTATTTTTACCGATTTGATGGATTGATTGAAGCAAACAAACGTCAAGAATAATGTCAGCCATACATCCAGAAAAACTCGTTACACGCAGCACTGCGTTTTAATTAAAAATAGTTTACTTCTTTGTAAAAATACATGTGTGCTGGTGTAGTCCATTATATTCTCGGACGTAAGATGTTTTACAAACATTTATGAAAAACAGGAGATAGATAGATACATAGGAGAGGCCTATGTCCAGCAGTGGACGCGAATAGGCTGATGATGATGATGATGATGATGATGAAAAACAGCAAAGTTATTATAAACTACGATAATATAGTTCAGTTATATTATATAACATTTGAACGGATCCTTGCAGAAAGTTGTATGGACACTGCATATCCTTAATTTTCATCTAAACCAACCAAAAAAAATATTTGTCATAATTATAAATAGTTGGTTTGGTTTATACTAAACCCATTAAAAAAAGTTAAAAGTCTCAACGTTAGAATGTTTGCTTCCAAAACATCAGTATCGCAAAATATTATAATCTGTGGAACTGAACTGTCAAAATATGTCATAACGCCATCCTGTGATGCCATCGACGGCGTCCGTTTACAATAATTTTGAAAGTTTTGATAAATTTGATATCGTATCAGAAAGTTTTAACAATATTTGTGTATAAAATTGGGACATAAAAACTGCAATGGATAATACTATGAATGAAACCGAACCTAATCAATCATTTAAGTCTCCACCTCGACGGAGACGCTCAACGTTTTTTGAAAGAATAGATTGTAAAGGTGTGTTATAAACAAAGTGGTGTTTGAAAATATTCGGCGAATTAATTAAATCTTTTACATTTTTGTTTTCATGTGTAGTCTACAGTGATATTAACCAGCAAATGTTATATATCCCTTTATTGTTTTCAGCCCATCAACCAGTGCCAGAAAATGTTGAACAAATAACTTGCAATACAGACATAGAAGAGACTAAACGTTCACAGGACTTGACGAGGTACGGTTGAAGCTTTAAGCAACAATCTGTTATACCAATGATACCAATAGGTGTTTACTATAATATACTAAACATTATACTATTCCAGGTATTATGAGAAACTATTGATTGAGAAAGAACAATGGAAAAAGGAGGTAAATGACAGAAAAAACAAATATCATGATCTCAGACAGTAAGTATGGGTCCTTAATTGTGTTTAACTTGTAAAATACATACATCAAATTAGATTTATTAAGTGGTAAACAAGAAATCTTTACAAAGTATCTTTGAATTTCCATAAATCATAATTTTTTTTCAGGCAATATCAAATGTCAACTAAAGCTCCAAGTAGAACAAGAATGTCATATGCAGTACTAACAAATGAAGATATTGAGTTTTTAAAAAGCAAAACTAAATATATCAAAATTGGCTGATGCACAGCAAAAACTACAAAAGTCAGTTAAAGAGACAGTAGCTTTAGTAAGGAGAATGAATGAACTAGATGATGTTGTGATAAAACACAGCGAAAATGTTGTCAACACAATAACAGAGTATATATTTGAAAATAGTACAGTAGAACCTAGGGCTGAATAGTGTTCAAGATATTTTAATGTTATGTATAGAGATTAGGGCTGGACCACATTTAAACAATGCTGTGTAATATTTGAGCAATGCTGTATAATAAGTTATGGTGCAGCCTAAAGGTAATTCATTAGAACTACCTGGCACTGGAGCTGCACTTTGTGCTATTAGTATTCTTTATATTTACTTGTAGATATGCTCTCACTAAATCATTTACATACATGATTTTATATAGCATATACAGTATTTAATCAGTTCTGCCTTTTTGTGCTTCAGCCTTAAAATATTGCTGGGTCAATTGAATTGTCATTGAGCACTATATCATACTATGGTATTGCAAAATTTTTGGGACAAAATATTGCGAATATTTCTTGATCCGCTGTAACAATGTTAGGTAGTCAACAGGTAGTGTGCTATGAGCAGAAGGAATTAAGTGTGGTGCCATGAGTATTTCTAATATATTAGACTGGATAATGTAACTCAATTGGTGATTTTCTATTTTGCAATTCAAAAGTTTTATAGTGAAAATATTCTGTACATAATAATCAGTTATTAGAAATGATTCCAATCATCAAAACTTGTGGATTGCTAATAAGCAAAACCATTTGTAAACTACTGAAATCTGATTTTTAAATAGTGTTGGCTAGAAATGGCATTTCAATATTATAGGCTGATTAAAACATTTGATGTTTCATCTTGATAAATGAATACATGTGATAAATTGTAATTGATATAATAATAATGTTAATTATTTACTTATATAAATCATGTTTTATCATGTAATCCATAATATATCGATGCAGGAAGGCGATTTTGTTGTATCTCAAAAAATGCGTATATGCGTTTTGTATATTATTTAATTCATAAAAAAAATAATGCATAGAATTTCCTCGTGAAAATGTAAGGTTTTATTTTAAAATGTTTTTATTAAAGAAATGGTATTCCTAAGTATTCTAGTTTAGAGGTTATTCATTTCTTAAATATTGTTTTTGGGTTCTGGTGTAAAATTGCTCGTTTCGAGATACGACAAAATCGCTTTCCTGCGTCGATATATTAATTGAATGTCATGTATAATAGTACAAAACAAATACCTATTCAATGTTGTTCTACTGTGCCAAACTAAAGAGTACCATGAACCAGCATTAACTTGATATGCTTAGCAAACCACCTGTGTTGTCTCAAAATGAACCTTTAATGTTTAATAATAAATGTATACTTGTAAATAGTTTCTTAACAATTATATTTGTAATTTGCTTTGTAGATATAGTGAAAATCATGCCTAATGTAAATATTTTCCAACAAAATACTAACATAAACAGGTGTGTTTTTGTAATAAATAAATCTTAATAAAAAATCTGCTTTGGCAACACATATTTTTTTATATATGTGACACAATTGATCTTCCTGCTAATTAGTACTCAAACCCTTGATTATTTTAATTAAGCCTGATTTTCTGAATATTGTTGAAACAAAAAAAGAATAGTAGTTAGTTGTTGTTAATTCACAGATTTATATGTGTTTAAACATTCAATATAATTCCAATAAAAATGGTCTTTCTCAATTTAAAAACAACACAAAATGGATAATGAATAACAATTTATTTCAAATACTCATTTCATAGTAACGCAATTCATTTATATAATACAATACGCTCATTCATTAATTAAATCAACACAGACTCGCAACATAATATTTCATAAAAAATATTATAAATTAAAACTGAACATAAATAATTGAATATCAATCTTATATGCCGCGACCCATTCTAGTTGCAAAATTGATTAAATGAACTGTGTAATACATAGTAGCCTCTTAATATATGATTTATTAAAAAATATATAGAATTTGTTTGAATTTGTAACATATTTATAAATATTTCCAAGAGTAACCAGATAATTTGGGTTTTCTGCAATATTTATTTTCTTTCCGTTTCATTTTGCAACTACAATGGATCATGGCAAATATAAAATAAATTACGTAACAACTATGTATACTTGAGCTTACTATGGCAGTGTCTGTTGGATGTAAGTAAATGAAATTTTTGATGCAGTCATACTTAAATGCATAGTTTACCTAAGGAACTGTTTTTAGACTTCAGTTAAAGCCAAGCTCGGCCTGTGGTTTGTTGTAAAAGCAATGTTGGTCATTAAATAAATGCATGTAAGTATGGTACACATTAGTAAGTACACATGTTAATGATATGACCTTCATGGTTAAATACCTTGGAATTATAGTGAGTGAACCATAGGTGTGAACGGTCTTTTTACAGTATAGTTTTTCACCAATATTTTTATTTAAAAAGAAGCCTTAAAAATACAGTTTTTATAATTTATTGACAACACTGTGATATGCCTTTTTTAGGCAATGATGGCAATGGCCCATGGCAAGATTTCTAAACTGGGTGTCTGTAGAATATGTTTTAAAATAAATCTGTCTATAATTTGTTCCAGCTAAGTCCCAATACTTCCTCGATTTTATATTGTTAAACTGAATTGCACAAAACCAAGTATTTTATTTGGTGCATTTTTTAAAGTAAAGCTTTATTCTTTCTTCAATATTCTAAACCAATACTATGTTTGTCGTAAAATAAATATCGAGAATTATCGAATGCTCCTCAGATTTCACTTATACAAACATTACGGAGTGAGGTCATGGCATGGACAATCTAAGGCCTAGTATTGAACATTAGAGGTAGTATTGACAATTACTGATATTCTTTATAATAATTTCTACCACATCTAAATATTGCATCGCATTGTTTTTGAGAAATGGTTAATATATTGTAAGTCATATTGGCTTTTCAGACCGTTCCTCAGTTTATTCAATATGTTACTATTCGATTTTATAGTTTCGTCTATAGGAATATATTTGTCGGTGGGTATGTTTGAAGCACTTATGTGGTTTTTAGTCTGTATTCATAACACTTCGCAGTGGCTCAATTAGAAAGGATGGCGGAGGAAACCCAGGGCTATGTAATAATGGACATTATAGTTGTACCAAGTAATTTGAAATAATTATAATGAATTCTATTACAACTAAAATTGAAAACAATAAATGCATTTATAAATTAGCCCCAGGCACCCAGAATTATACACTCCTACCGAAATCCTTGCTAACGCCCCTGCTCTCCTATATAACATATGGAAGTAATAGCACTTTGTTAGTAGGTATATGTTACAATACGCACCAGCGTAAGAATCGCATTTACAAAGTAAATATAAATACAGATTACAACAAATAAAAGTCGAAAATAAGTTATTTCAACTTAAAGGAACGCTTAAAAATAATACTCATTTACACATAGTATAAAATATACAACATTAAATTTTCATTATCATACAAAATTATTAATTTTTTTTATTTGGACAATATCAATTTTCATGTATCGAATCATTATCGGCTTTCTTTTGCCACTTTCAATAGCGAACAATTTATGACCCCCAAACGGGGCCTCCATTTCATCAGCAGTCACATAATACACAATAGCATTTCTCACATATTTCTTCACGAAGACTAGATCAAAAACCCAAAGGAACATTATTATATAAGGACATCCGGATTCATTTCCGCGAGGGCGTTCGTTGTTCAGATGCCCTCATCTCGTCTGTAAGACACATCAGCGTGGTGCATGTTGTAGGTACATGCGTCTTTCGTTTGAGGTATTGAACGTCCATTACGTATGAGTGTGGAACTCAACTCAAATGTTTGGTGTGAAAACTCCTTCTCGTCTGCGTCTTCTTTTCCTTGGCAGTCTTGTACTCGCGCCGGCACGGACTGTTCCTTAAATCTAATATTGTGTTTACCTTCTCGACTATCTCTTTCGCCGTATCGTGGTCGCATTCGAAGTCGTGCACTTTATATGTCGTGTTGGGATGGAAGAAGCTTGTGTTACCTGGAAGGTGAGTATCAGAAATTGTTTATCTATAAAATACTATGCACAGATGATACTATACTATGTACATTGTAGCCAGAGAACTACTGGACAAACTTAGACTTAACTTCTTATGTCTCGGGATGGAGTGCGCATTTGAATGCCAAGCATTATTTTATGACTCACGGTGTTTGGTTTTGGTACTGTCCGTGAGCGGTTGTATCGCTTATTATTAATAATAATAAATACAACTAACACTCAAATACAAAGTCCTGACCCCACACTAAGATCGAGTTTTGTGTCGTGGGTATCAAGAACTACGAGAGACTTTACGATCTCATAGACACCCAGATCCGAAATAAATACCAGCGGATCATATAAATATTTGTCTCAGTCGGATCACACAAATATTTGTCTCTGTGCAGATCAGGGCTTGAAATACCGGTAAAAGTTTGGTATCGTTAATGGAGCTAGAAGCAGGTATCGGTAAATTCATAAGTAACGATGGCCAATTTAACGTTATTTTAACGTTAAATATAAATACCGGTACTACCAAACTTACCGATACTTATAACGTTATGAGTGTATTTCGTTACCTTGGCTCAAACTTACCGATACTTTTAATGTTATGAGACTATTTCGTTACCTTCGCTCCCGGCAACTCGCAACGTTTACCAACCAACCACATTCATAATAAGAACGTGGCGGCAATCGGCATGCGTTTGTGGTATATCCCGTGGGACACCCAAGAGAACTTTGAGAAAATCGGCAACGTCGCATAAATTAGCGCTACGAAATTACCGATATTTTTAACGTTATCGACGTAAAAAAATATTGATAATTGTTAACGTTATGGTATCATAACGATTGTGTTTCGTTACGATACTCAATTACCGCTACTAAATTTTAACGATACACAGGTATCTTTATGAAATTACCGGTAATTACCGATACTTTTAATGTGAATTCGTATCGTTTTCAAGCCCTGGTGCAGATCGCACAAATATTTTTCTCAGTGCGAGGAGTGAACCTGCAGTCTCACGCTTCACAGCCGGTGTCAAACCAACTGCGCCATGGAGGCATTAGGCGAATGGCATGCTTGTCACACCTGTTATTGCTATAAAAATCTATTATGTAATCATCATCATCATATCAGCCACAGGAAGTTCACAGCTGAACATAGGCCACCCCCAAAGATCTTCACAGTGACCTGTTGGAAGCTGCCTGCATCCAGTGATTATGTAAACCAATGCATAACTAATCAAAGAATAACTATCATGGTAAGGAGGTAAATAAGAAATGTACAATGAGGGTTGACATCCAGGGTATGAAAAACTGCTAGTTCCACAACATCCCAACCAACCGAACAAATATTATCTCCTGTAATGGGATATATATCAGCCAATATACATCCCATTACAGGGCACAGGTCCCACAACAATCCCACTTAAATATGCATAAAAAAATCCATCACATTAAAACTGGCAATTCTATAAGCAAACTTATTGTAAACATCAAATAGTTACCTGAAACATTTTTATCACTATAGGCAGCGTTATGACTAGGTGAGTAGACTATTCTAAACGTGGTTCTGTTCCCTCTCGTCTCCAATATCTGACACCACGCCACTGAGTCTATACTGTGCAGGAAATATTTTGATCTTGACTGAAAATAACAAATATTCATGTTAGTTACACAAAGTTCAATAATGTATACTTCAGAACTATTATGTTGCTATTTAGGTTGATATCTTTAATCTTAATCTTTTATTTCTGTATTAGCACTTCTATGTTCCACCTCAAAGCACAGGCTTCCTCTACAATTGAGTTGTAAGGCCATATAGTACACCATTACTGGCCTAGTGTGTGTTTGGCGAACTAAACATATCAGAAATTAATATAAATCGCTGTAGTATGCAGGTTTTATTATTACGATGTTTTCTTCACCTTTTTTGTATGTGGTGATTGACTATCAATACACAATGACACCGAAAAGTCAGAGGTGTGCCCTGGATTGAAACCCGCGACCACCGTGAATATGCTAGTTATCACATCTGGTCTGTTACCAACAGGCCACTAGTCACAACAAAATTAATTTTGAAAAATGCCACATTTTCAGTTCCTGAAAAGTCTTTCTTTTTCCAATAAGGACTATCAGGCATTTAGTCTGTAGATATTCAAATACACCGTGATCAGAAAGGTACCCTATCTTCTTTTGATAATATTAATCAAAGTAACATTACCCAAAATGCATGTTTGTGTGTGACTAGAGGTTCCACTTCTATTCTGTCCAGAGATATTCCGAGTTGCACTGATGTGTTTGTTCTTACTTTCCTCAACATATGGACCTTGTACACTTTATACTGTGGTGCCTCTGTTGCCATTATGTGAGACTGTATCTTCTCAAGATTCACATCACCACTCTTCTTTTTGTCTGTAAATTTTAGGATATATTATAACATTTAAATATGTTCTATAAATGATCAGAGTCAAGGAAAAAAGAATATATTTAGTTTTCACAATTTAGCTATTTTATTTGGAGCAGAATTAGCCGGGAGGCAGACCCTGGCACCCATTGGGATAACACCAGGTAGAAAAGAAGGTGTTTAGCTGTAAAAAAGCTTCAATTAATAACTTTAGGGAAATAAAACAGTAATTCACTGGTGGTAGGTCTCTCATATGTGAAAGGCCATCTGGGTAGGTACCACCGCAATGTCTATTTCTGCCGTGAAACAACACTGCGTAAATGCACTGTCGTGTTTCGGATTGAAGGACATTGTAGCCAGAGTAACTATTGGACATATTGAGACTTAACATCTTATATCTCAGGATGGAATTTTGGTACCGTTTATGAGCGGTTGTATCGCTTACCATCAGGCGAACGGCTTGCTCGTCTCGCCATTCATTGAAATAAAAAAAATGTGCATTGTGGTCCAATCTTCCAACAAGTCTTGATAGTACAGGTAGATTTATAGAGGAGGATGTAAATATATTAGAATTACAGATATTTTTTTCTTAGACAGTCTGCCTGTTTCGAAAGAGCAATTAGTCAGTCCTGAGTAAATTCTTATTTTGTTAAGCATTATTATTATTCACAGTAAAAAAAAGGTAAACAAAATAATGTTAGAAATAGATACCTATTTAAATATAGATTTATAAATCATTGTGTTTAAATATTTATGGCAGTGCCTATTTGTAAATAAAATGTAATGTAGGCATTTCCTCCATACAACAAATAATAATATTATCAAATTTGTTTATACAAGGACTATTTTCTTAAAAACATTGTGTAGTTGGATTACTAAAATCCTAGGGGTAATATTAAGTTACCTTCATTTACAGCTCTTATAGCACTTATAACAGCTTCAGAAGTTTGACTGCCGCCTGTGTTATGCCTGGATGCATTCTGGTGACTCTGGCCAGAATCTGCCGCTTTTGGAAACATATGAAACGCGATCCCATCCTCGGGCATAGGTATTGGAGCAGCGCACACAGTTTTGTACTTTAATTCAATAAGACCAAGGCATGTGAAACCGAATTTTGAACATGGCTCATTTGAATCTAGACATGGAAACGCCCAGTCTACTTCACCATCATCTTCTGCTATGCAAAGTCCATAGTCGTGAACAGAACCAAGAGTTATTTCTGGATGTTCAATGCTGGGAAAAACAAACAATTATTTAACATTAATAATAATACAAATGACATAATAATACAAACCACAATTCAGAAATTTAAAAATGTTTCATTTTAAAATAATACAAAATTGAAGTCAGCCAATTAACATGTATTTTTATTGTATGAAGTTATTTGTTTTAGCAGAAAAATACTTTAAAATATGATTGCATATATTGATACTCTTTGACACTAACAAATTTGTTTTAATTACCTGTACTTATAGCATGTAAATCCAATCAAATCTTTTATCTTGGCATTGGCAATTACGCAAACAACTAATGGGTAATTCTGATGCTTCTCAGGTAGCATGGTCATAAAGATCTTGAATGACTTTGTGGGCAGGCCCATTTGCGCAGTGCCATCAAACTTGGCATACTCCAGATACTGACGATGGGGTAAATTGGGACAGTTTTCCAGTTGTTCAGTGAGCAAAGATTTCTTTTTTTCCGGAACTTTCACCTCCATTTTGGCAAACATTTCTGCTGCTTGTTCAGCTGTGAGTGGTGTGAAGGAATTATCCCATTTTATAACCTTGATTTTTGCAGCTTTCTTCAAAGCTTGTTCCTTTTTATCCAGCCATAGTGCAGTGTTTGATCTTTGTCTAAAATTAAGCAAATATATTTTAGTAATAGTCAAAGAGATGTGATATTGATTATTTGAGTGCCAAAAGATATTAAATCTCATTGGTGTTCAGTATTTTTTAAATACATAAATATAGATTAGAATATATTATTCATTGGGCACAAAAAATATAATTTATTAAATAATGCTATGAATATGAAAATGTTTGGAATATTTTACACTTATTAAAAACTCCAATTGGTAACCTTGATCACAGCAATTTAAATTAAAAAGGGAGGGAAAGAGAACCATTTAAAAAATTATCTACCAATGTAATTGAAGGCAATTAATATAAGATAGATAAAAAAATCAACAAAACTAATACAAATATGACTTGTTATAGGAAAAGCTCCAATGACACCAATAAATAAAACTTTCTACAATAGTAATGATAGACTGTTTGTAGTTCATTGATGATTTCACATGTTTACTTAATCAAATACATCGTAGTAGGTACCTATGTGCTCCAAATTCTTCATAACGTACGTAACTGCCGCACAATGGGTCATCGTCTTCGCTATCGTTCAAATCTGGGTAAGGATCATACTGGGTCACGATTTCCCGCTCACATTCGTCTTCCGACACGTCCGTGACGATATCTCTGCCTTTACTCGGCCCAGGCTGTGCTAACCGAGCCTCACTTATCTTTTTCTTCTCTTCGAGACCTTTATTTTGAAAAATTTTCGAGAAATCTTCTCCAGCCATCACAATTTCACACAAGCCTGTGTCGTCTGTAGCGATAAACGCATCTCTTATGTTCTTCAAAAGCCATATTTTATTATCATATGTAGCCATTATTTGTTATAAAAACAATTTACACAAAAATAATTTCTTTACCCAAAATCGGAACACATGTCATGTCAAAATTCAGTTTCCAAACAAAATGCAAATGTGTTGAAATTCCATAGAACGCAGACATTCGAATCTTTAGCATAAATTGTAGAAAGAGAAATATCAATTTATTAGGATTCATCTTGAAATCGACATTATAAATGACATAAATCATTAAAATATGTTTTCTACCTGCGAATAAACAAAATATATAATATATTAAAATATCAAAATGTATTTTATGTTATAAAAAAATACCTATTTTTAGACGATGCTATAAACTTCAAAGTTCAAAAATGTGACTGTCAAAAGGTTGTCATCACAGTTGTCATAGAAAGGGAATAAAAAATAAAAACTTTATAGCAATTTTGTGGTAAATTGTGAAAATTTACTTGAATTTGACTTGAACTAACAAGCAACTCGCAATCATTAAATTAATTTTGAGTAAGTTATAATTTCTTATAGTTCATACTTCATATTAGTTCATACTTCATACTAAACTCATTATGGATCTAATACGTAATTTATGATACTAAAAATGTTGAATTAATATAATGCTACGCATTATAGCTATACTCGGCAGTTAAAACTCAATAATGTAATATTATAAGTAACTTAGTGATTCCAGAAATAGCCTAAAAATATTATAACCATTTCTATTGCCGCTCCCATTGAAGCTTTTTTATAATACATAAAACTTGCTATGTATAACTAGAACAGGATGGTTAATGTATGTAAGCACAACAGAAAACTAAAGCAAATCAATCATTATGGGTCAGGGTTGTATGAGAGAAAAATAATTTCAAACACACAAGTGAAAGTAGTAATTTATCATTACAACAATTTTACTTTAATTAAGTATGCCAATACTTACACAGTTTTGTAATTGAAATTATCATATGTTGTGATAACTAATAACACTTATTTTTAATAAATATTGTATTTATTTAACAAACAATTCCTAATATATAGCATAATATTATAATGAAATAAATACCTAGTTTACAAATATATTGTGGCAAAAACAAACATTTAAAGAACATAAATTTTATATAAGCAGATTAAGACCAGCTAAAATGTATCCTTTAGATTACTATGTTGATAAACTTTTATAAAACAATAGAATAAACATAGGTATTTCCTGTGCATATAAAATATCCACAACATCTACTTCTTAAACAAAAATACTGCAACCAATAATTGTAAAAAATATAAACCTCAAGTTTTTTCTAAATTGCAAGAGTTTAATATAAAAAGATCTAGAACAATGTAATTAATTAGTGTTATTCATAATTTAGCACATTGCTAAACTGTTATTGGGTTAAGTGCGTGGTGGCCTGTTGGTAAACGGACTAGACGCGGCTGCCAACATATTCACGGTGGTCGCGGGTTCAAATCCCAGGGCACACCTCTGACTTTTCGGAGTCATGTGTGTATTGATAGTCAATCACCACGCACTATAACGGTGAAGGAAAACATAGTGAGGAAACCTGCATACCATAGAGATTTATAAAAATGTCTATGGTATGTAAGTCCGCCAACCCGCACTAGGCCAGCGTGGTGGACTATATGGCTTAACCACTCTCAATCATACTCTCGATTGTAGAGTAGGCCCGTGCCCTGCAGTGGGACATATATGGGCTGATACGATACGAAACTGTTATTGCCGTTTGAAATATAGTGATTATATTTTAGTTCAAACAAAAATAAAGAGAAAGCACATATTAATAATTAACCATTATATCTTTGTTAAAAGTTTATTGAATATGATGACTTAATATTGTTTTGTCTTTGGTATTAATTGAACTGTAAACGTGGCTTGCTAAGCAATACTGTAATTTCCCATAGCAAGCATACAATGCCTCAAATCTTGTATGCAGTCATAGTATGAGCGGTATGGTGGTTTCAATGTCTGATCATATAGTTTCAGAACTTCTAAGAATTTCTTCATTGCTTCTCCATATTTGCCTTCATCCATTGCAGCTCGGCCAAGACGGTACAGCATTTCAGTGTCCTAGAAATTTATTTTGAAAATGAAAGAACTGACTTGCAAAATATATATAAATACAAAACGTAATAAATACAAAACATTTAGATCAACATTTTAAGATAGAAATATCATAAAAGTGACCATTTATTTAAATACCAACTAAAATAATGATTCCATGATAATCTGGTTGCTGTCTATTGCATGACAAAGACTTTACTAATTGCATGTCTGCGAATTCATCCCATTCAAAATCTTGTGCTAATGGTACCACCATGTGACATGAGGGTTTCCTGGACTATCTTTGACAAGCCACAGCTATTGATTGAATGCATAATTATTAAGGGCAGTTTAAGCAGTTGTGGTAGAACCACACTGTTTGTCATTGACTCGGCATGAAGGGGTAGGCTCGTCTGGGGTGGTACCAAAGTCCCACAAGAGATCAACGTGATACGACAGGTTTGCTGTCGCGTTTTAATCAATAAGATTGCCGGATGCCCAATCCAAATCCTAATGCCGAATCCAATCAATCATTCGTTTTCGTTCCCCATTCTTTTGCTTCCTGCTCACCTCCTTTGATGGTGACCACTTACCATTAGGTGACCTGTATGCGAAATTGCCGCAAATTAGTAATGAAAAAAAAACTTGAAATATAATAATTAATTATTTTCTGCAGTGGATAGACAGTGATCATGATAACGACTTTTACTAATTATTGTTTATTATGATGTTCAACGTTCACTATTTAATTTTCAGGCGCACCTAATTCTATGCCGGTTTCTGAAAAATGGCTGATGATGAAGATGGTAAATAATATACAACTTTATTTCATTTTTATTTAATTTTACTTTTCCCGACCCGGTATTCGATCCCGGTCTTGTAATCATGTCGCAGTACAACTACGCCATCGAGGCTGTCAGAAAAGTAAATGAATAACATACAACAGTCACATACATAGTCCTGACCCCACACTAAGATTGAGTCTTGTGTCGTGGGTATCAGGAACTACGAGAGACTTTTCGGTCTCACAAACATCCAGACCCGAAAAAAATATTTTAATAGTATACAGGGTATATCAAGACTGCTACCGAAAACGAAGCCGGGTGGTAGTTAAAGCGACTTCAGACACAATGCAACAGAAAAAGTTGCAAAAAAAGGGTCATTTTTTTTCCTATGACCATATTTGGTTGGTAAATAATTTTTTTCTAAAATAACAGTGTATATCCTTTTATTTATAAATAATCTAAGATATAAAAGTTTAAATTATTATTTTAGCAAAAACTATGGATTTACCACCCAAAAATGATGATATTTAAAAAATCATAAAAAATAATTGTCGCGTTTCTTTGCGAAATTTTTAGTTGCATTGTGTTTGTAGTCATTAAAAGTACCATTCGGTTTCGTTTTCGGTAGCAGTCTTGAGATACCCGGTATTTAATAATTGTTTTGGAATGTTAGTTGTAGATGAAGAAGCGGTAGAAGGAGGCGAGGAAAGCGAAGGAACCCCAGTAGAAGTTGAGAAACCAATACCTCCACCGAAATACGAAGTACGGCCCGGTCTTGGAGAAAAGTAAGTAGAATAATTTTACACCTACAGTTATTAAGTTTTGTTTGTATAACATAGATACTTGACTTTTCTTATGAACTAATCTTCAATGCATACCTATTGTATGCTTTTAAAGAATGTGATTAAATAATCAATTAGGTATTATATAAATACCACGAGAGATCCAAAATCAGCAATAGGTCAAATAGTTTTACAAACAACTAGTCTTTGTTTAGGTTCTGACAACTGTAATACTAAAAACTCTCGTGCTTCCGGAAATCAACAGCAAAATATCAAGGAGTTACTTATTCATTCGTTGATATTTCTAACCTACTAAAGAGCTTATTTCTGCCTAACTAAAGGTATAAGGTTTTGACAGCCTCCGTGGCGCAGTTGGTTGGACGCCGCCTGTGAAACGAGTGGCCGCGGGTTCGATCCCCGCATCGAGAGAAATGTTTGTGCGGCCCACAAATATTTCTTCCGGGTCTGGGTGAGACCGAAAAGTCCCTCGTAGTTCCTGATACCCACGACACAAGACTCGATCTTACTGTGGGGTTAGGACTACGTATGTGACTGTTATTTATTTATAAAATAAAATATCCTTGGTATCAAATGTATTTCCAATTCCATATGTGTCGTTTCTTTTTGATAAAATCTGAACGGTTTCCAGTAAGTTTGGCTTGGCTCCAACATGATCACCGTGAACTCTTATAGTCATACAATGCACTTACATTGGCAATATGCCAATTTCCGTGCACCACAGAGGTCATACAACAATCATATCAAGTTAAGGATTCATAAGATATACTATGCCGCCCTTTTACCAGCCTTCATTGCAATTCTTGTAGGCCAGGATTGATAGAGGCTTTAATTTTCGCTAGTAAGAACCTTGAAACACAATGTCCAAAATCTAGTCATGGTTTATCAGTCGTTGGTAGGTATGTAAGAAAAGTATTGGTTAATATTCTGTGTTTCGAAGGTTCGTTCTCCTCAGACAGAACACAGGAAATAATAATATATTTTAAATAAGGCATGTCCCCGCTATAATAATATTATGTTCTCAAAACATGAAGAATGGGACTTAAGTTTTAGCTTGCGACCTGTTTTAATATAAGATTTTTCAACCTTCAGGTTTCAAGCACAAAATGTACGCGACATTATAATATCGACCATGCAAGAACAGCTAACAGGCCGGCAGTACAGAAACGACCAAGCTCCGAAGTGGGTGAAAGTGATAGCAAACGCTGTGCGGCAGAGGGTTCAGGAATTGGAAATGAAAAGGTAATTTAATAGTGTTTTTCGGCGATTAAAATTAGTAAATAATATATAACGCTAATTCCAATGAATTTAGGGGCAACTCTCAAAGATAGGCTTCCTTTTATATTTAAGTCTCGCCCAATGTCCAAATAAGTTCTTGAGTATTGTGTGTTGGAATTTCTAGACTTGAATTCTCAACACCATGTTGTAGCTCGTTAAAGTAAGAGTGTAAATAGAATTGGAATAAAATTTCAATAACATTGTCGAACCATTATAAAGTAGGATTCGGAGTAAAACTCCTCGTTAAACGGTAAACTGGGTAATTGAGAATCGTATAGAGACGAAACCCAAGTCAATTATTGGCACCGCATTTGCATTGTGCCTCTCACATTTCTGTGCTCTTTTAATGGAGAAATCCAAAAGTAAAGTACGTTATATATTGTCCATGAAAATTGTAAATGCGTTTATGGATATTTTTACAATCTAGCTTTTTAGGCTCAGTTGCAGAAAACCTTTGACTTTGAAAATGTCAATCCCATTGAAAATTTCAATTGATAACTCAGCCTTAGCCATTTCAAAGCACAGTGCGTAGTGCATGATTGTTCACATCCGGATACATTCATGGCACGTTATCAACATTCTAATAACTAGATAGTCGGTAAAACGTCGCACATTTTCAACATTTTAGAGGACTTTTATTGCAATTACTTATGCGATGTAAGAGACCGTGCAATGATTTTTAGATATTCGAATATAAACAAAGTGAAACTGTCACCATAAATAAACCCGTTAAGTGAAAATACAGATGCAGGAATAATTTAAGCTGACTAAATTGATAGAAAAGCCAAGTCACAAGACTTATAAATATAATTGAAAGATGGTGTTCAAAAATAACGTTTATAATATTTATCTACTATTTTCCGGTCAAATTTTTGAAAGTCTGTTATGTATTTTTCATGAACCGGGGTTGCGTTTCCATAGTTTAGGAAGCTAATTAAATCTCGGTGGAAAATGTTTTATAAATAACAAGATAATTGAATTTGATGATCAATTGAAGTAATCTAAAAAAGTAAAATCTGGAATAACAATTCCAGTCGTGAATTTAGTACCCTACTTATATCTTATAATGGTTGCTTAGTGGAATTGAATAAAAACAAAAATAATATTCTCTATGGTTTCAGATATAAGATTCTAGTCCAATGTACAATACTGGAGATGAAAGGCGCGGGAGTGAAGAGTGGGCAGCGGTGTATATGGGACCCCGAAACCGACGATTATGTAGGTGACTTGTTCAGAAACGACAGCTTGTTCTGTTACACCACAGTCTACGGAGTTTATATGTACTAATAGTGGTTTATTATTAAGGATTATACAAAGACTGTAGTATGAATTTATGTACAAATAAATTGTAAGAAATATATTTATCTTTATATTTTGTTTTAATAAATCTGTAACTATCTGTTTCAGGCTTCAGCCTATATACAGGGTATCTCAAGATTGCTACCGAAAACGAAGCTGGGTGCTAGTTTAGGCGACTTCAGACACAATGCAATAGAAAAAGTTGCAAAAAGAAGCGAGAATTTTTTTTGGGTTATTTTTTTCCTATGACCATATTTGGGTGGTAAATACATTTTTTCCTAAAATAATAGTGTATATCCTTTTATTTATAAATAATCTAAGGTATAAAAGATTTAAAATTATTATTTTAGCAAAAACTATGGATTTACTACCCAAAAATGACGATATTTAAATAATTATAAAAAATAATTGTCGCGTTTCTTTGCGATATTTTTAGTTGTATTGTGTTTGTAGTCACTAAAACTACCACCCGGCTTCGTTTTCGGTAGTAGTCTTGAGATACCCAGTATGTATGTAGACCCCACTACAAGGCACAGGTCTCCTCTAAAATTGAGAATACGATTGAGAAGGGTTAGGCCATATAGTCCAGCACACTGGCCTGGTGTGGTTTGACGGACTTTAAATACCATAGATATTCTTCTGAATCGCTATGTTATGCACGTTATCACGATGTTTTCCTTTAAAGTGCATGGTTGACTAGCTATCAATAGACATAAAAAATGAATAAACAAAGGTGTGACCTAGGATATGAACCCGCAACCACCGTCAAGTGGTGCAAAGCCCGTCGCTTACCGCCTGATGACTGGCGAAAACATTAGAGAGTATACCAAGCAGATACATCAATATTTATCCTATCTTTATAAAGAGGTTAACATAGCTAGCATTACTATGTTAGTACAATTTTACGTTTCATTAAACAAAGATAGAGATATATTTATCTCACCTAGCTATGTATATATGCAGCAAAATCCAAATCTATACCTCTCTATTTTTTCAACTGAAACATAAAATGCATAGAAATGTCTTCTTTTTTATTGATTTAAATGAACGCGTAATTGCGTTACCGTCATACAATAACTATTGATATGAACTACCGTAACTATTATTATACCATTTTAAATATTTTTTTATTGTAATTAATGGTGACACGAGCATGCCATTTGCCTGGTAACAGATACGACCAGTCATGGACAGGTGCAGTGCTTGGCAAGCCGCTGCGTTGCATGCCCTAAGACAAGACGTTAAGTCCCAATATGTCCAGTAGTTTCTCTGTCTGGAATGTCCTTCTCACCGGAACCCAACAGTGCGTTTACAATACCTACATTTGATAGGAGAGATAAACATTGCGGTGGTACCTCACCAGGCGGTCTCTCATATATGTATGAGAGATCTACCAGACTACCACCAGTAAATTTCAAATGAAATCTCTTGTTAAAGATACATAGATTATAGAGAACTGGTAAATCGGGATTTATAATGCCACACATTGAAGATTCCGAGCACCGACGCTTCACGAGTTTCTTAGGGATCTAAAACCTTAAAAAATAATTAGCAAGAACTAAAATGGCGAGCGTTAATATTAACGCTTTAAGCTTTTTCTGAATTTCCATTTCCTGAAGAAAGAATTATTTTTAAACACACCCAAACTTAAGCCAAACACGACTAAATGTTGCAAAAATGTTCAACTTAGGGTAACGCTGCAGGAGATTATAGTGAGGAATCCTTTCTTTCTAAGACTTCTTCACAAGAAGTTTGGCTAACGTTATTGGCTACACTAAAAAAGTTGATATCAAGCGAGCAGTGGGACCTCAAAATAAGAGCCAAGCCAACTCATTCTGAATATGGGTTAATATTAATGTGAATTATAGATTAGGATTACCTAATCGATTAATTTATCACGATGAGTATAAAACTTCTTTCTTTTGCTTCAGGCATTAGAAGTGCACTGCTAGCCGTAGACTTTCCCAAGGATTTCCATAGCAATCCGTTGGAAGTGGCCTGCATTAAACTAACATCGTTTGTCTTCTTTGTAAGCTGACATCCGATGTGTGTATATTTAATATTATCATGTCAACAAAACAGCTCCAACAATCGTTTTTATACAGGGTGATATTGACACATGTTACTTAAATTAACCCACATGTTTCTCATCACCTCAGGTGACATTGTATATAATTTGACAGCAATATGAGAATTTTTTTTTGTCATAAACCGTGATTTTCGTTTTCACGATTTTTGGACTTCTCATATAGATAAGAGTATTTTTACCGCTAAGATGAACTTCAGTTCGGTTAAGGAACTTATCTGTACCAAAAAAACTCAGTATCTATAGGGGTTGATAAAAAGCCTTGAAAACTAAAATCGTGATTTTTGACAAAACTATTCGGCAGTTTTTATTCAAATTGGCACAATAGTACCGAGAGGGATTAAGGAACATGTGTTTTAAATTAAATACCATATGTCAATATCACTCTGTATATTATCATTGCAATTTACAATTCTTCAAACTTTTAAAGATATTTACTTCTAAATTTAGGTTCTGTATTGTTTTTCGGAATACAAATTGAGTGTTCACTGTGAGTGTTCACAAAGACACGATATGGTGAATGTCCTCTAAAAGACAAAGGATGTGATCTCAGCGAGACCAATTGATTCACTTCTGTTACGCGGGGTATTACATACATCAACTATTAATTCTATGTGCGGAGCCAAGATTGACTAGCTATTGGGCTAATAGTTATTTATTTTTCTTTATATAAAAAAATATTAGCCGCAATATTTCAAGCGACAATATTTGCCTGCTTCCGTGGCGCAGTTGATTAGTAGTCGGCTATTAAAGAAGAGGCCGCGAGCTCAGTCGTCGCACCAAAGGTGGCCCACTATAATATGTTTCGACATGATAAGAGCAAAAATTCTCGAAGCTTCTGATGCTTATGATACAATACTTGGTATCTTGATGCGTGGACTAAGTATGTGATATTTTTTTTTTATTTCAATTATTGGCGAGACGAGCATGCCGTTCGCCTGATGGTAAGCGATACGACAGCTCATAAACAGTAGCAAAATTCCACTGCGCTCGCCATCCTGAGACATAAGATATTAAGTCTCAATATGTCCAGTAGTTACTCTGGCTACAATGTCCTTCAATCCGAAACACAACAATGCATTTACACTGCTGTTTCACGAGAAATAGATATTGCGGTGGTACCTACCCAGATGATCTCTCACATAAGAGAGACCTTCCACCAGTAAAGACTGTGGCGTATATTATTAAAATTATTTGTGTAAGAGCTTTGTCGGCTTATAGTTATGGAAGTATACATTTATTACAGAAGATCGAATAGTTGCAATTACTCCTGACAAACACCGGCAAAAATTTAACCAAATTCGCGATAAAATCCGTAAATAATTGTTTTATTTCTAACACAGGCACTAAAAAAATCAAGAGCACTTTAAAGTTACAGTACCTATGTAATACCAAATCTATTTTTTTTTTTCGATGGAAATAGTTATCATTAAAGTAAACAATCACCAGTATCTGCGATGTTAATCCAAATTTTAGTATACGTGAGTTAGAGAAGGCGTAATAAGACTTCTAAATGACACGTCACGGAAATTTCATAATACTTTCAGAGTTGTTTGCTTTGTCATTTGACCGTACGCCATAATTTTTTTCATCTAATTTAATAGTAGGTATGCAATATTGTGTGAGACGTATTTACAGTCTAATTTTCGTTGTCACAATAATTCCATTTATAAACACGGACATCAAAATATTCGACGCTAATGTAAACTAAATAGTTTCGTGTGGTAATGAGTTATGTGTTACTACTTTTTGCAAACAACAAAATTGTTTATGACTTGTAATGGACGTGCCTATGATAATAATCAAGCTCTACAGTAAAACAAGACAATTGTGGTTTCCATTTTATAATGACTTGATATCCTAGGTCTACCTATTCTATATATTTCCGTGCTTTGTAATGGCAAATTGCGGGGCATAGTTCTCAATCTACGTTAAAGCGGGCAGACCCGGTTTTAACACACCGGCGCGGCGCCCTGGGCGAAATTACTGCGATGCCCACTATCCCATCTAAATTAATACAAAAAATAGGATAAAATTAAGCCTGCGGCGCACAGTGGGCTGAAAATCGCGTTTCGTAGACATTCAAATTTAATGACCATTATAATGACCCATCATAATTACGCAGCTGCCTTTTTTTATTTATTGGGTCTTAAATAAGTGAATTAGGAACAAAACAATAGGTAAGTACTTGCAGATGAAAATTTATCCATTGTTTGGAAAAGTTCGAGTATCCAAGACCGATTTGTGTGTCATAAACAAGTCAGGTAAAAATATTTCTTTGATATAAGCCGCGTATTATTTATTATTGTGAAATTGGGAGGGTTAACCAGCAATAAAGTTGTTTTGTGACCGCTATTTATTATTTTTAGAGATATGTGGTTCAAATTTGCCAACCAAGATTGAAGTCAACGGAAATAATATTTTTTTTTATATGATTTTTTTTCTCAAAAGCCGCGCATTGCCCCCTGTGGTGTGATACATCAAAAAATTGCAAAAAAAAATAGAGCCAAAATCATGCGAGAGGAAATAACGGCCATTCTTGTGCCAGCCGAGATATACCTTATTTTATGGTTTTCTCCATACAACAATTTGAAAAAAATCGAAAGTGTACCTTTTCCTGTGATTTATGTCTTCATACTTAAAAGGTATCATGAACAAGCATGTTTTAATAGATTCCAATTAAAAAACCCGTCAAATTGGAAAAAAAATTTGAATGTCTATGAAACGCGGTTTTCAGCCCACTGTGCGGCGTATCTTTATATCTGCTCCTTTGAGCCTTCGCCCATCAGCGCTGTACTCTAACGCCCCTACTATTAAGTTGTGAGTCATAATTATCCTTAAGCTATTACACGATCACATTGCTACATTACACTAACGGATAATCTAAAATATTGTATTTTTTTTCTTATCTTCATTTAAGTTTACATACTTACTTAAAAGTTCATGAGCAGATAATTTTAAAAAGATTTTTGTGCATATTTGGCAAACAAATTTTCATCGATAAACACATAAGTGTACCTTACACCTTTTACTTACTTGCAACGACTTTAGTCCTTTTAGAATATTGGTGTATTGTTGGCATAGACCGCATTGTATCATGAAGTCCTGACAATCATATGGTACTGCTATCACATTAGGGCATGGATGGTCCGAGTCACACCTGGAAACGAGAAATAAATAATAAATAAATAATAAATAAATAACACCCAACAGTCACATACATAGTCCTGACCCCACACTAAGATCGAGTCTTGTGTCGTGGGTATCAGGAACTACGAGAGACTTTTCGGTCTCACAAACACCCAGACCCGGAAGAAATATTTGTGGGCCGCACAAACATTTCTCTCGGTGCGGGGATCGAACCCGCGGCCTCTCGTTTCACAGGCGGCGTCTAACCAACTGCGCCACGGAGGCTGTCAAAATTAAGATCATTTTACTTCGATACAGAAAACCTATTGTGGAACATAGGCCTCTTTCAGGAATTTCCAAATTCTTTGCTGCTGCCATGCACTTCATTTATCTCCTGATTGATATCATCGATACATTATCGGTCCAACTTGTGGATAACATGGTCTCCATTTGATATGTTTTCGGCATCATCAGCTATCACTTCTTGTGTTACGTTCTCTGTCTATGCTACTTGTTAATCCGCTTTTATTAAAAAATACTAACTGATTTGATTTTTGTAGTGTAACATGACTAACTTCTTTTGTTTTCCTAGAGTTATTTCCTTAACATGGAAATAAAGTAAACCATCTCTTTACAGAACCGCATAAATGTGACACTATTAAAGTTTCAAAAACATGTGTAGTTTAGATTATTTCCTGAAATAAGTAGGTTGTATTTGTTTCCTGTTGAAATGGTTAAGTTGTAAATGGTTAAGGAAGTCTAGAAACATAATTCAAAACAGCTGTCCTTACTTAAATCTCATGTAGTTTTCGGTCATCTCCTGATAAGTGGGCCAGTTACCCTTACACGGGATGCAATTGCAGTCGAACCAGTACTGTTCCTTTAGTTCTGCTTGTCTTTTATCTTTTGGAACCGTTGTGAAAATAGGTCCGTAGTTTTCGGACACTTCCTCTCCTTCCTTTATGTTTTTCACTGCACGCACTACTATGTATGGTCCGCAGAAGTATCTAGAAAGAATATCAGTGTTATGACTCTTTATTTTTACGAATATGGAATAAAATTAGGTAATGATAATATCTGTGTTTTATGTAGAGGTTTGACTGTATTGCTGTTCGGTGTTTTGTATGAGCATGTCAAGTTGAGATGTTCTTTGGCTTTATCTATTTATGACTTTTCCTGAATGTGCACAACATGGTAATATGTTTATAATAATATTTTTTTCCTGTTTATAGGTATGCATTTTATAACATTTATTATTTAATTACCAATTGAAGAAAAAAGTGTAACTTTATATTATTAATTAATTATACTATATTTTATTATTAATTAATTATACATTTTTTTTTTTTTTTTTGGTGGGTGTGTTGTCACCGTGTAGTCGTGTTTGTTATTGCTCCCGAAATTAATTTAATTTTCTAGTGTAAACTGTCCAATTCATAGTGTCAGTGGTTTATATCATAACTTTTGTTAATACAAGGTAAATGCATACTTAATAATAGACATACAGCTGCGTTCTCAAGAATATAGCATCTAAAAATAACATCTGTCACTGAGAAGCGTCTTCGGAATCGACGATCCTACCCTCGCGTAACTGCACCGGGGCCTTTATTAGTGTGCGACCTGACGAAACAGCCGCGGTCAGCAGTGTCGGTACTTCATGTGGGCATTTATTAGTGTGCGATTTTGAAGAACAGCTGTTTTAACGCTAGAGTGCACAACAATTGGTTTGACAATATTCAAACTTATATTAGTTTGTGTCTGAGCATATTGTGGACAAAATGGTACAATGCTCGAAATGTGAATCGAGCATCCTCATAACACAAAAACGTATTAAATGCACGAACTCCACTTGCCTACACCATTACCATCTAGAGTGTATTAATTTCGATGCCACTGTACCTCGCTCCAAATGGATTTGCCCTAGCTGCTTGTCACCCCGCTCAACAGGATCCCAAAATAAGAGCACACCATTGCATGGAGAACATTACAAGGATAGTCCGATCACTGGGGTTTCTCCTGGAATAAACGAAGACCGAATTTTGAGCGAAATTTGTAATCTTCGTTCAGAAATGAGAGATAAATTTGAGAGTCAACAGTCCACATTCGAAAAATTCAACAGCATGCTGTCAAATGTTCAAAGAGATGTGAATGACCTATGTGCAAAATACAACATTATGCGAGAAGAATTAAACGACGCTTTAAAATCGATCCAGTTTCTGTCCGATTGTCATGATGATCACATAAAACTTGGTGATGAACTTAAACGTACCACGTCGGAATTAACTTTGCAAAACAACACATTGCAAAGCAACAATAACAACAAATTGAGCACTACCCACATAGGACTACCTGGACCGCAACTTCCGATCTTCGTAGCAGAGCATTTGTCTCCGGAACTCAAAAAACTACATGCTGCCACCAGAACTGCTGCTAAAGAGAGGGGGTACAAGTTCGTGTGGGTGCGGAATGGACGCATTTTCGTACGCAAAGATATAGCGGCCGATCATATGATAATTAAAACTATAGATTGCTTGACAAAGCTTAATTAAGTTATCTATGGATTATATTATTCGTGTCAAATGCATGTTACTCATTAGTCCTTTATTTTAAAAATTCAAATTAACTGTTTATTATCAGAACGTTAGAGGCTTAAGAACTAAGACGGAAGAATTTTATTTAAACGTGCTAAAGAATAACTACGATGTTATAATCATCACAGAATCCTGGCTAAATCATGGAGTCTTTGATTACGAATTATTTGATCATCGCTATAATGTGTTTAGACGTGATAGATCATCAACTTGCACTTATAAAAATAAAAAAGATGGTGGCGGTGTTCTCATTGGCGTTCTTAAAAAGCATGAGACGTTACGACGTAATCAATGGGAAACACCGTGCGAAGACCTCTGGCTTTCGTTAAAAGTAGGCAAGTTATATATTAATATTTGTGCCCTGTACGTACCCCCTCCTGTCAGTAGTGATTATGTAGATACTTTTGTAAAAAATATGACTGTTTTAAAGGATAATATTCAACACAGCAAGGCAAGTGATGCTATTGAACCTCTCTTCCTCGTAGTAGGAGATTTTAATATGGGTGATATTGACTGGGATAGACATTCTAACGCTTCCACTCAGGGATCATCATTGAGTCATATCACAAATACGTTTTTAGATACCATGGCGTATTGTAACTTTCAACAATTTAACAAAATATTAAATAATAATAATAAAATATTGGATTTAGTGATTAGTAATGATTCAGCTAACATAACAGTAGCTTCCGCTTCAAATTTCTTTGTCACTCCTGACTCACACCATCCTCCCCTAGACGTTATTATTGAAAAGTCTGTAAGCACCAGAATGAAACCTTCATTTGACAAGTCGCCTAACTTTAATAAAACTAATTATGAAGCTGTTAATGGTGAACTGGCATCAATCGATTGGCCTGCTATACTTCATTGCACATACCCGTGGATTTTATGCTAAATAATTTTTATAATACCCTCAAGCCTATCATTAATCACCACACTTCACTCCGCAAACGGCGAAATGATCGTTATCCTTTCTGGTTTTCACGACCATTATTGAAAGCGCTACAAGATAAGGCTAAATATCACGCAAAATTCAAAAAATATGGTAACTTAATGGACAAATTACAATATGACATTACTCGTAAACGTTGTGATTTGATGATTATTAAATGTTATGAAAAATTTAAAAAAGAAGCTGCCGAAGACTTAAAGCGTTGCCCAAAGTATTTCTGGAACATCTTTAAAGATAAATCAAAAAACAGTTCTTCCTTGCCGAACTTAATGAAATTAAAAGACATCAAGGCGAAGGGTGGGCAAGAAATTTGTGATCTGTTCTCCAAACACTTTCAAAGCACTTACTCTAACAATAATAATCTCATCTCGACCAAACATTATTCAATGTATTACAGTAGTCTGTCTTACGGCACTTCATACAGCAACTGTACAGTTGAAGAAAGTGAAGTATTAAAAGTACTGAAACACTTAGATATAAATAAAGGGCCCGGTCCTGATTCGATTCCACCGATAGTCTTAAAAAAATGTGCAATTAATTTAAGTAAGCCCCTAACTATCATTTTCAATCGCTCGTTAAAGACCGGGATTTTCCCTAGGCAGTGGAAAACAGCGCATCTTACTCCGATTCATAAAGGCGGTAGATTGGATGAAATTGCTCAATACCGCCCAATATCTATTTTATCCGCATTTAGCAAAGTCTTAGAAGCTATAGTCTATAAGAAACTTCTAGCGCATTTCAAACCATTTATTGACTGTAATCAACATGGCTTCTTACCCCATAAGTCCACTAACACAAACTTAATGGAATACGTATCAGATGTTTTGGATACAGTTGACAAAGGCGGTGAAGTACACGCGGTGTATACTGACTTTAGAAAAGCGTTTGATTTGGTTAACCACAGTTGTCTTCTAAATAAACTTGAGGATATGGGAATTCATGGAACATTACTTAGATGGTGCGAATCGTATATTTGTAATCGTTCGCAATTAGTTAATATTCACGGTTTTAAATCTCAAATTTGCACAGTTCCGTCAGGAGTGCCTCAAGGCTCTCATCTTGGACCTCTTTTTTTTCTTCTTTACATAAACGATATTAATTTTTTTATCAAATCTAAATTCAAACTATACGCTGATGATCTCAAAATTTACCGAGCGATCCATGATCAGTCAGATATAGCAGCCCTCCAATCCGATTTAAATAGTGTTCAAATGTGGTGTACCGATAATCATATGTTTTTAAATTTAGAAAAATGTTATTGTATTAATTCCACAAGGAAAAAACAACCACATTTGACAACTTATTACATAAATAATATTCCTTTATCTAAAGTAACCACTGTACGGGATCTAGGGGTCATTTTAGACAGTTCTTTATCTTTTAGATACCATATAGATAACATTACAGCTAGATCTTCAAGACTTTCTGGTTTCATAAATCGACAAATGAAAATTTTTAAGCAGTCGCATCTTACTACTATAATTTATAACTCTATCGTTCGTCCCATTTTGGAATATTGTAGTAATGTGTGGAACCCGGTTTACCAAGTGCACATTGACCGCATCGAACGCATACAGAAACGCTTTTTGTATCAACTGACGTATACCGATAACAAATGCTCACAATTTCGATCATATGAACAACGTCTTTCTTTCTATAAAATAGAACCTTTGAACACACGGCGTAAAATAGCTGACATCATGTTTTTATACCGGGTATCTCAAGACTGCTACCGAAAACGAAGCCGGGTGGTAGTTTTAGTGGCTACAAACACAATGCAATTAAAAATTTCGCCTAGAAACGCGACAATTATTTTTTATGATTTTTTAAATATCGTCATTTTTGGGTGGTAAATCCAAAGTTTTTGCTAAAATAATAATTTAAACTCTTTTATACCTTAGAGTATTTATAAATAAAAGGGTATATACTATTATTTTAGGAAAAAATTTATTTACCACCCAAATGTGGCCATAGGAAAAAAATAACAAAAAAAAATTTGTCGCTTTTTTTTGCAACTTTTTCTGTTGCATTGTGTCTGAAGTCGCTTAAACTACCACCCAGCTTCGTTTTCGGTAGCAGTCTTGATATACCCTGTATAAGGTTATTTATAATTTTGTTGACGTTCCCGAATACCTTGAGCGCGTGCATTTGATTGTACCTCGTGGTAGCAGTCGTTTGAGCAACCGTTTATGTTTCTATCTTCCCAATGTAAAATCGAATCTCGGCCAGCATTCTCCTTTGTATCGAATGTGCTCTGCGTGCAACCATATTCGTGGAGATATTGACATTTTTCGTCACGGTTCTTTAGCCTCTTTTAAAAAAACAGTGCGTGTGATGTATGGGCTATAATTTTTTTATATTTTTTTTTTGTTTTCTTTTGTATTATAACTTAGTTTTAATTATTATCTTTCTTTATGTTTGTATTTTCAATAGTATAAACATACTTATTTATCAGAATTATATTGGTGCAGCAACATTATGTAACACGACATAAAACACTTTGTTAAACATGCTGTGTTCACATCGAGTAGGATATAGTCTAGAAATAGTAATTAGATATAGTATTTTATAAGTTTATTTTAAGATTGTATCCAGTTTTGTGAACCAAATATAAAAAAAAAAAAAAAATACTAACCTCACAACACTCGGTTCGCACGAGTGATTGAAGAGAGCAAGAGTGGGGAACACAGCACCAGCCAAGAAAACAGACTTTCCAGTGTGTTTGATGACATTTTTGCCTGGTTTTGGTCTCGGACATTGAAGCTCAAACACTTCGTGAGCATTGAATTGAAGTACTTGCAGATTCTTCAATATAAATCCACCAAATAATTCGACATCATCTTTGTATTTCTCATCCACAGCCATCGATTTCAACTCATCAATATCTACCGGCTTGCTTTTTGGTGTGCCTTCAAAGTACCCACTAATTTCCAACAATTTTACTAAGAAAACAGCCATCTCAGTCCTGTGTAAAAAGTCTTGTTTAGTCCTCCTATCTTCATGCGAGACTAAATTATATATGTTCTTGTAATCGTCAGTTTTATAAACACCTGATGGTTTATTCTCCAATTCACTGAATATTTTAGTGAAATATTCCTTTTTGTTTTGCGTGATCATTCTTAAGGCGATATAGCAAGTAACTGAACATCCTGACTTCCATAACAGCGGAAGAATATGACATTCGTAAGCATGGTATGATTTTTGTGCTTCTTCCAAACATTTATCACTGCAGAAGATTACGTTGGGGCATTTTGGACACGGCACTAAAATTGGACACCTGGAATTAAACGAAAATTATTCAACATAATGTTGTACCTATCAGCTAGTACCATTTGATGTACTCACTTGAGGAAACAATTGTGACAATGCGTTTTTGAATACTCCGCTAATAGGACGCCACTGTGTGGTTTTTCTACCAGTAGCATTTCTCCGACACTAATATCTCTCGCGGCAGTAGCGAATCTTCCCCTTGCATCGTTGTAGTCTATTTGAATAGCATCCGAAGCAGCAGGATACTGATTGTTGTGTTTTCCTGGTAATTTAGGCTTTGGTGGTTTCCTCCTCAATGGCTCGGGGTCTTTAGGATTACCAGCCAACGTAAGACCCTTGTTCAATATTTCCAACATGAGTTTAGCATCAGTTCGCATTTTTTGTCTTTTTTCTTTGTCCAGTTTGGTTGCTTCATCTAGAGAAGTTATTGTGTCTCTGAAAAAAAAAAACATAATATATTAACATTTGATTAACAAAACAACTACAGCGATTTATTATATTAATACTTACTGGAAAGCAGCTATTGCTTCTTGATTACGTTTTAAAACGAGCAAAGTTCGAGCTCTCCGTTCGAATACTTTGTACCTCAAATGACGAGGATATCCAAGCGAGATACATTTTCTGATGTCATCTAAAACTTCTTCGTATTGCTGGAGATGGTTCAGCGCCGCAGAGCGGTTGGCATACAGTATGGAAAGTTCCTCCGCTGTTTATTACAAAGATTATTATGAAAATTGTCTCATTTGTATTTACAAGTACTGTTGTTACCTACAGTAAAATTCTACATACATCCGTGCCAATGTTTATTTCAATTACCTAGAAATACAATGAGGAAAGAACTTTTTCGTGGTATAAATATGACTATGTCGCTTAATAATTAGATTTTCATATTTAATTTGTATTTATTATTGATTTATCAAGCTTTTTGCGGTTACATTGTTACAGTAGTTCTTAAACATCGCGTATAATGCTATGTAATGCTTAATGGTCAGGTGTATTGAATGTTTTTCTGTCGGGTATTATATTTCAAATAATACTTACTCTCTTTAGCAGGCATGAATGTCATGCTTTGACTGTAAAGTTGCAAAGCTTTACCCCATTCTCCTTTGTGTACGGCTTTATTACCTTCATCTTTCAACAGTCTAGCTTCATCCAAATCCTTTTTCACAGGAAATTCTCCACCTGTTTGACATTTTTTTACATCGTCGATAATATTGTAATTTTTAATAACAGGGAGACTACAGAAGTACGATACGCGTTTCGAATTAGATTCTAAATTGGCGAAATTATTGCGCGCAACGTCATCTAATGAATTGCTGAGCGTTTCGTGGAACTTTTTGAAGAATCCTTCGTTTTCTTGAGACATTTTGAAATGAAATTAGGTTAACACATGTGGAGGGAAACGTAAAACACTGTACGAGAAGCCGGCTCACGGCAGCTACTATCCCCCGTTTCTATTTTTACATTCGGGACGCCGATCTGTACATCACTTCAGACTACAAATTTTAAATCGCGCCAAAATATCAATGGTTCGAGATTACTCCAGACATTTCTTAGTTACTGTACTATATTGTATCGGACTATATACGTTCCACTGCTGAAGACAAGAGTCATCCGCAATGTACAACTGAGAGGCGTTAGACCATATAGTCCATCACGTTGATCTAATGCGTGCTTTTTTACTTTACGTAGGACTTTACATAGGTATGTAGGTTTCCTTACGATGTTTTCCTTCGCCGTTTAATTGTTATGCATAATAATATATTATAGTAAACAAATGTGTAGTGAGTCATACAGAATGTTTTGATACAAGTTCAACGCTCTCAAACTGGAAAGCTCTAGAACGGTGTTGCAGGATAAAAAACGCAGGCAGTAATTGAGCCGGCCACGCAACGCCCGACTCCTATTTAGTTTTTTTGTCCATCAAGTTTGATACGGCATTTTTGTTGATGCTATTTTTATACATTCACAATACATTTATGATGTTATATAGGTATCGTGGCTGACGTTTGTGTAGATTTAATGACGTAATTGGCCATTTGGGTACGTTTTGGTAAATGACGCATTTAGTGTTTTGATTTTGTTGAACTTTTTCTTAATCGATATATATTTATAGCACATAAAATCGTGTTATATTTATAGCATATAAAATGGCAATATTGACGTAAATACTGCACGCATTAATTTACGTATTAGACGAAAACAATCTGCAAAAAGAGTGTGGCAATTTGAACGATAGCATAGTAAAAAAAACGTATTTATATTCATGCAATTGCATAGATATAAATTCAAAATGTGTTCAAAAATAACTTTAGGAAACCGTAATGAAAATTAATTATATCCAGGTATGTAATTCGTTGTTTTTCTTTTATATCCTCAAAAACTCCATAAAATCTTACTTAAATTAAAAGTTAAACCCTAACCCGGCCGGTACATTTGATATGATCTGCTAGATGAAGGACGAACATTCCCGCCGGTTATCAACCTTGGACAAGTTCTCGGTAGGCACTAAGCTACAACGCAGTTACATAAAGCTCTACGGCGAATTGCGTATCGTTTGCGGGAAATGTTTTGTTTTGTTTGATGGGGTTTTTGTTGATGTATCATAAGGATATTTAATAAAATAAGGATATATCATACAAAAATGGCATTTTTTTAAATGTGAGTAATACAAAAAATAAATACAACATTAGAGTGAAACATGATCATTATGATTAATCAGAATTATTAGTAAATAAGGGCCTTATTCATAAAGTTTTAAAACCTACATACATAAATTCACGCCTTTTTCCCAGAAGGGGTACCTGGGTCTGGGTGTTTATGAGACCGAAAACTCTCTTAATTTCTGATATCCAAAACTCCATCTTAGTGTGGGGTCAGGACTATGCATGTGACTGTTGGGTATTATTTATTTTTATTGTTATGCAAATTATAAAATAATCTGGATATCGTATCATAAGCTATCTAGTTATAAAATATCCATTTTCTGTACTCTGTAGTTTTGAATATAACGCAATGATTTTAAATGTGCGGAATTTCTATATGTAGGTACTAGATATAACATATTTAGTAAAAACAATTAATTATATGCAAGAACATAGCTAATGGATAATTTTAACTGCATAGGTTTGTGGCAAAAATGAATTCTTTCGTCGTAATTTTTCGTAAAATTGTATTTTAGTTTTCCTGTTCTTTACTAAAAGCTTATGCTAAATTGCCTTATTAACCTCATAGAGATAGGCATGACTATAATGAACTGCATACATGATTCTATTTTTAGAACGAGTACTTCAACCACTATAGTCAAATTTATTTAAGATGTATACCAGGTATCTCAAGACTGCTACCGAAAACGAAGCCGGGTGGTAGTTTTAGTGACTACAAACACAATGCAACTAAAAATTTCGCAAAGAAACGCGACAATTATATTTTATGATTTTTAAATATCGTCATTTTTGGGTGGTAAATCCATAGTTTTTGCTAAAATAATAATTTAAACACTTTTATACCTTAGATTATTTATAAATAAAAGGGTATACGCTATTATTTTAGGAAAAAATGTATTTTCTACCCAAATATGGTCATAGGACAAAATAAAAAAAAAAAAAATAGTCGCTTTTTTTGCAACTTTTTCTGTTGCATTGTGTGTATGAAGTCGCTTAAACTACCACCCGGCTTCGTTTTCGGTAGCAGTCTTGATATATCCTGTATAATAACTAAATAAGTGGGAGTTAAATTTCTTTATTATTGCTTTGAAAGGCGAGAAGACCATGCCGTTCGCCTGATGGTAAGTGAAACGACTGCTCATGTATAGTAGCAAAACCAAACAACACCTTGAAATACAAAGCAATGCTTGGAATTCCATTGCGCTTGCCATCCTGAGACAAGATGTTAAGTCTCAATATGTCCAGTAGTTATTCTGGCTGGAAAATCCTAAAAACTTAACTAACTAACAAACTTCTTAAACCTCCTCACATTATATGAGGGAGATAACTGCGCTGCTTGTGTACAGCCAAGGTTTGTGAGTATCGGCATATCATTCTTTTCAACGCTTTACAGTCTAATCTTGAAAATGTCTACGTAATACTCGCTCATGGATGTTTACAGGCAAAAACATTTAATTGAAACCAAAGTAACTATAAAATATTTTCTAACAACACCACTTAAACATAGAAGCACAATGCTACACGCATCTGCAATTACGATCTTTATATGGCATACGTATGTCATGTTAACAATAGGCTATTTGACTGTATAAATATTGACTTATTTGTTTCCATCCGTGTAGATAATTTAATTTTAAAACTTATTTCATTATCATACATTAAAAATATTGTATATTTTGGCTAAAAACCACAATTTCAATTTAATTTATTTTGAGTTCGCGCCACGTGATCGTAAACGATTTTGATTGGCTATGACGTCATGCATTAGTATGAACTACTCACGTACAGGAAATGAATGAGATTGATAACGGCATAGATGCAAATTAAATATTAAAAATACCTTTAAAACGCGTTATTTGTCATTTATACCCCTGAATTAATAATATTATCATGTCCGATGTAATAAAATGTGAAGAAAGAAAAATAATTCAATTTTTTTTGACAAAAACTCATTCGGACGATTGATTGATTGATTGATCTATGGTTGATTTGAGAATGAGTGACATATGCGAACGAATCTGTGGAGCGGATGTTTACAAACTGGACGCCACATTGTCCGACAGAGCGTTTTGACAGTGTGATTATTCAGTGTATTTTGTAAATTTATTTTTAAATGATATAGATATAGTAACTAAAAATAACCTTTATTTGTAAGGTCTATAGACCCCACTTCATAATGTGGTATGGTTTCCAGAAACTAGTCAAATAGCCTATTATCATATTAGATATTTAATAGCACCGTGAATTCAACAAGAATCTAACCTTAAAATATTTCCTTGGTTCTCGGAAGGCGTAGATTGAGATAGCCGAGTCATTTTCTGTGTCAGATCTTGGAACGATCTTGTGTGTTCTTTCCATTGACGTCATTTATAATAATACGTTAGTTTCTTTGTTTTATGTTAATATTTTATTTCAATTTCAAATTGTGTAATTTTTGGAATATTCCACTGCTTTCTAGATAGATCTGAGCGGCAGCTGTTTTAGCAAGAAGCAATGATGGGCTCGACCGAGGCAGTGGTACTGTTCCACAGTAAAACAACTTGAGGTCATTTTGTTTTGTCGAGAGAACGACTGGTAAAAGTCTCGATATTTTAGGACTAGCCGAAAGGCCTTTTAGACCGGCATACGGAGATATGGAAATTAGTAACAGAAACCCCACCACAATACCAAGTACCGAAATGTCACTCGAAGACCAATTTGCGCACCATTCTTATTTGGTTCGACCATAACGCATCCATTTACAGAAATCGGCATCAAAGCTACTCTTTCTATCTCTCTCTGTTCAGCCACAATAAGTCCACTGCTGAAGATAGTCCTCCCCCAATGAAAACCCTTATAAAAAGATAAGCATACTATGTGATTTTTTTCCGTGTTTATAAGTTGAAGTGATCACTAGCAGTCAGAGGATAAGACCAACCACTTGCTCCTTTGTAGGCCGTATGCTACTAAAAAATCCATGTATGTACATAGAAACTTGTACTGCATACAATATTCTTATTTGTGCGGCCCTCTCAGTAGAAAGTTAGTTTCTTTTTGCAAGCCTAGATTACGGTGTCAGATTAGCGCTTTCCTGCGTCTGTGTCTTTACTTAAGTAGTTTATAAGTTTCCTGAGGAAGTTGAAGAGACATCTGTAAGTTAAAGTTTATGTTAGAGGTTAAAAAATACATAAATCTACTCTCTGAACATGTATATTTTTTATGTATGTATGTATTAATTAACATGTATTAATATTTGTAACTAAGTAGGTATGAAAGATTTTTCGGTTACTTTCACACCTAGGAAGGAAAGTAAACCCGACACAGCTCAAAAGTCAAAACAAGGCTAGACAAGTCTTAAAAACATGCGACACCTTTAAAGATTTCCCGCACATTGCGAAGATAACATCACAGGTGAACTACAAAACAAGCAAACCAACGGTTTTATGTGCCTAGTAAAATTTCCAGTTTAAATTTTAATATCCCTTGGATAAAATTGTGCAGGTGACTGAATAAACTCGATATGGACAGGATTTTCGAGTTTGCTAGGCGCCAGCTGCTAGCGAAAATTGTATTTTGCTATTTTATTAAAAAAACAGCCCAATAACTACGCAAACCACCTGTTAAATATAAGTTTTAGTAAATAAGAGTTTTTTCCTGTTTTGGTACACATACGCAGCAGAGATCTAAACTATAAAATAATATAGGTATGCCTTATGTCGCACCAGAAACGATATATAAATTTCCAATATATATAAATTTCCAATTACGTAACACGATGACCCTAAACAATTGTTTGTCAATATATTGGAACACAAAGATTTTTCAAAGTTCGTCAATCGAACTCAGGTTTTCTCATTACCAAACCAGCTTCTAGTCTACAGCACCACGGCGGTTTGCTAGCTACAAATCTTTACATAAGTTATATAAATTGGCTTAGCGCGTCATCGAATGGACTCTCGCCGTATATGGTTAGTACTGCGTGGTCCTATTAAAAGTTGCAAGCTCCCTGTGACTCGGCAAGTCGTTTCTATTTTAAGACTGACGTTTATGTTCCTCAGAATTACGCCGGTGTTAAATAATTCAATGGTTTCTGAAACCATTGAATAAAACTACTATAATTGCTTATTGAGAAAAGAAACATTGAAAGAATGACTTCAAAAGCTAAAATTTATTTACGCGTTCTGCCAACATTTTAATAATTATTTGAAAAATAAATTGCTTCTAATAAATCTGGCTTATTAAGGATTATCAAGGCATACACAATGGTTGGTGGTGGTTCTGATGACAGTTAATTGTGTTTCCTTAGAACAAGAGTATTTAAAATTAGGACACTGCCTGGTCAGTTATCAGTAATATATCTTAGGTAATAGGTAGTCAATATACGTATAAAGGGGTTTTTTTGGAATTAAGAAACTTAAATGCAGTGTTTGTGCAATTTCCCGTAAACAATATTTTAAGACTAAAGTCACCTATCAATACTTCAATAAACTCTATATAAAACAACTCATTTTATTTCGGCTATTTTTGAAACTAATTTGATTTAAAATTCACAAGGCATGTCTTACTATGCAGTCGAGGCTATACGCGTGAATGTTACCTCAGAGCATTTATTAAGCCGTAGTAGACAAATTCTAATAACGCCCAGCGTCCAATATCTTCAAGAATGCAGTGCAGTCGCATAACACCATCGGGAAGTGTAACTCTAGTATGTGTGCCTGCCTGAATGCGTTACGGGATGCAGAGTACTGTTTGTTACGTGATATTATGCAATATGTACACTTATTCACAATAATCTTGCTTGTGAGGAAATCTAGCAGTCGTCAGAATATCATTTCTAACTCAATTGCTTTTATGCTTATTGATTTGTCATGGATCAGTGGGTATCGCTTCTGTGTTCAGATTTGTTTGTATTAGTGTCACCATTATCATTCAGATGTCTTTCACGGCTTTTGTGCTGAAGTTGGTTAAATGCTAATCTACCTAGTCAGGTCATAAATTCTGTCACATGTTTAATATAAAATAATTGAAACAAGTTTATTCATTATGTAACCATTTATATACCAAAATGAATTTAACAAAACATAGATTCTTATGACACTAAAGTTTATTCAAAATGACCTCTTCGATTTTGAATACAGGCCTTCAATCTGCGCGGCCAGTTGTCTATCGCAGCACGAACACGGTTCATGTCAATATCGGCGGCTGCCTTAATCAAGGATGTCTTGAGTGATTCCAAATTGGGATGAGGCTTTGAGCAAGCCTTTTCCTCCAAGTGTTGCCATATCTTGTAATCTAACGGATTCAAATTGGACTGGAGGAGGGCCAGTCTTCGTGCCGGATGAAGTCGATTTCATGCGCCACCAGCCAGTCCTGTGTGCTCTTCGCTCTATGAGCTGGCGCCGAATCTTGTTGGAATACCCAGTGCCTGTTATTGAACATGGTATGAGAAACAGGTTCCACAAGGTTCGTCAGGACTGTATTTTGATACACAACTGCATTCGTTTTTACACCTTTCTCACAAAAATGTACCTCTGTTAAGCCCTAATAAGAAACTCCCAACCATACCATGAGCGAGGATGGAAAATGACCTCGTTGGACACGCGGAATACGGTTGCTCGCTTCTTCACTACTGTGTGCGTACACCTTATCATTTTGTTTGTTGTAGCTCTCTTCTACGGTAAAAATTTTTTCATCTGAAAAAAGAATTTCCCGATATTTTGTACCGCTTCAACTAAGCGCGGCATCTCTTCAGTCTCAGGTCCATAAGACAAGCATTCAAACGATGTCCTGTTTTTCTTCGATATGCCCGAAGCCCTAAGTCTTCATTTAACACCCTTTTCACCGTGGTTCTGCTTAACCCCATCTGAAGAGCCAACAGTTTCTGCTTACGTTTGGGATTTCTTTGAATTCGCGCCTTCACAGCTTTTATCACTGCTGGAGTCCTAACAGACCGAGGGCGACCAATTCTTGACCTGTCATCTACACTAGAGTCTTCATTGTATCGTTTGATGGTACGATAAACGAATCTTTTGATTATATTCAAATTTTTCAGTATGTCAAAAATTTGAATTGGCGCGTAACCGCAACGATGCAACGCAATAACTGCAACACGGTCTTCTTTAAGCCTCCACTCCATATTTAAAAATGAGTAAAATTCTAAAAAGTATACATTTTTATTTTCATGAACAATTCGAAATTCGAATTCAATAAACTTTTTTGTTGCCAGCATTCTAAATGAAAAGTTTTTACTGTGTGACAATACTTATGACCTGACTGTGTATAAGCGTACGGTCACAGGTTTGATCCCTGCAACGTAGCAAATGTGCAAAGTGATCCACAATTTTTTGTTTCGTATCTATACTCCATCGGTTTAGGTACTTAACTAAATGTAAACAAACCATAAAAAAGGTTATTTAACATTGCCATTTCTCATTTCTAAATTAATTGAAGACAAAAAAATGTTTACATAAATGTAAAACTATATTGCATGTTCAAATTTATTATAACGATTATAATTATGAATGTGTGAGCTTGAAAACAATTAAATTATGTAAGATCATAATTAAATTATCTAATTTTACATAATGCAATCTGTCTATAAAAAGACCCAAACAGTCAGGCATCCAAAACATTTTCATAAAAGTTACAAGAAAATCGTATCGTAAATTGGACATTGCAATAAAATGTTGAACAATCATGCGTCACGTGTTCTGGTTTGTTTACATTTAGTTAAGTACCTAAACCGATGGAGTATAAGTGTTTTGCGACCGATAAGTTTGACGAAGTTTCTAATGCATGCGATACAAGTCTTGATTTTATGTATAATTGTTGGCTATATTCGTTTATATAGGTATTCTTAAGAAATCGTCTCCCTTTTCTGCAAAATTACTAGTTGCATGTGTCTGAAGTCACTAAAACTACAACTTGGCTTCGTTTTTGGTTGGGGTCTGAAAATACCCTGTGGAATGTAGATATGTATACCTAAATTGACTTGATGTACCTATGGAGATTGAGTTACTAACATCAATTTTCATACAATTTCTTCCCGAGTATATGATTTGGTTTATTGATAACCTTTCATCAAAAACTTTGTAGCAACTAGCAACTAACGGTAGAATAAAGTTGTAGCTCAGCCATAAATTATATACCTAAGTCGTAGAACAAAATGCTTGCATTTACCAAATAGTATAGGATCCCGCCATACATCGACCTTCACCGAGATGTTTATTTGATGAAACCTATTTTATATGCAATTTAATATGTCAATAAATATATTGTATATGGGTTGCCTTGCAAATTTCAGTCCAGAATACGATTAATTAATTATTAAAAAAAAAAAATTACACATTTCACCTGTTTGATTATTAAACAAATTCTATACCAATCGAAAGTATGAAGCCCATAGAATATGTAAACGTTAGGTTGCCTATTTCTTTCCGGTCACAACCCTCAGGTTGCCAGGTATAAACAGGTAAATCGCTACTAGCATTTTGCACCGATCTGATTATTGAATGGAAATTAAATGAAAATAAAGATCATTTTATTACGAACACGGTGGTATAGGGTTGCCTGCGAAAAATCAGTCCCGAATTGCGGTTGTCGAATTTAGAAAAGTGAAATATTGCTCCGAGTGACCATCCCATGCGATAGAAGAGGACACAGCATAGAAGCTGTTCGAAGTCCGCCCATTTAAAGAAAGAGGGTGCGCATGCTATTTATTGTTGAGAATGAAAAGGACAGCGATAGATTATATATATAGATATATTTAATTAATCGTATTCTGGACTGAAATTTGCTAGGCAACCCCTATACAATTTATTTATTGACATATTAAATTGAATATAAAATACGTTTCATCAAATAAACATCTCGGTGAAGGTCGATGTATGGCGGGATCTTAGACTAAAAGAGTTACAAACAAACCTGTGCCCTTAATAATGAAAATGTCCTATTGTTACCTTTATGTAGTAGGTAATTTCTGTAAAAATATGTAACAACTTGTATTCCCCTCGAAACATACACCCACCCCCGATCCCAAGATCACCTACGGCCACCCCTATCGAAACATCGTGTAATAATGAACATTGACGTTACCAAGGCTAATATGTCCGTTTGTGATTAATACCTGGGGCATCTACCAACAAATTCTTGCTCGACTTTTTCTCATAATGTCTCAGTGCACTAAAGTCCATAAAAAGAACCAGTTTAGCCGTCTAGACCACATCGGGTGTCGAGTGGCGCCGGGGAGCGGGTTATTTCTATTTTATTAACGGGGATGAGACCCTGCAATTATCTTAACGACTTTTAATTCTCATCTTTAACTTCATTACATACATTTGCAAATCAAACACTATATCACGTGGAGTTAGGTAGAATGCTACCGACTTCGCTTGTCGTTGAATATTGTTGTATTTGAATAAGTTTTTATAGTATGAAAGACGCAAAGCGTAAATCTCTTAATGAAAAATATGTGCACGGATATAACCGTTTATGTTTAGTTCTAATTGTGATGACCATCCCTCAGTACTTAGTACGCTCTGAAGTAAATATTGGTATCATCGCAGATATTAACTAACATTACTGGTGGTAGGTCTCTCATATTTGAGAGCCACCTGGGTAGGTACTATCGCAATGTATATTTCTCCCACCAAACAGCAGTGTAAATACAAAGTTGTATTCCAGTTTGAGGGACATTGCAACCAGATTAACTACTGGACATATTCACACGCTTCGTATGGCTCAGGATGGCGGGCGCAGTGGAGTGCCAAGCATTGCATTGTAATTCACGGTTATGTTTGATTTTGCTAGTATCCATGAACGGTCGTGTCACTTACCATCAGGCGAATGGCATAAATACATATATACACAAGACTATAATAAACTCATTTGCAAAAAAAACGGGCACCTAAGCAATGAACCATTTCAAATGTTACTATTGGTTTGTTTGATAATTATAGGTAGTTTTACTTTCACAATTTTGTAAATTAATAAGCAAATAATCGTTTTCGTCAGTATTATCATAAAATTTTGATAAAATTTATGGGTTTTAATGCTAGTTTAAGTTCACTAGTAGTGTATGCTCGGTAGTAGTGCATATGCTCGTGAAGTAAAAGTTAACAAAGATTTTTGTTTGTTTTTTCTTTAATAAAGTAAAAGCAGATAAATGTTTAGTATCGAGTGTGACCCCCTCTAGCTGAAATCACAGCTTGAATTCGTCTGGGTATGCTAGCGAGGATATCCCGGATACTTGCTTGCGGAATACGTTCCCACTCCGCGGTTATCACATTCTTCAGCTCTCTGATGGTCTGCGGAGCCGGTTGTACTGATCTCACGCGTCGTTTCAGAGCGTCCCAGACATGCTCTATAGGATTGAGGTCGGGACTTCGAGCTGGCCAATCCAAACGACGAATGCCGACCTCTTGCACATACGCTTCCACATCGCCAGACCGGTGGGCGCGAGCGTTATCGTCCATAAAAATTGAGTCTTCGCCTAAAGCGGCCAATGCGGGTGCGGGTGCATGAGGAATTAGAACTTCCGTTATGTATCGATGTCTAGTCAGTGAGCCGTTTTCAATGAAGACTAACTCTGTACGATCCATTGAATTTATTCCTGCCCAAAACATAACAGAGCCCCCACCATAAGGTGTGATTTCTTCAAAACAAGCCTCTGCAAAGCGTTCTCCTTGTCTTCGTAGCACTCGCTGACGTCGATCTTCACCGAACAGAGATATCCTGGCTTCATCGGAGAACAATACCCTATTCCAGTCTTCTTGAGTCCATGACTCACAATTTCGAGCAAACCTAAGCCTGGCAACTCTGTGCTCACGGAGTAACTTAGGGCCGCGGGCCGGGCGATGACTGCGTATATTGGCCGCGAGAAGCCTCCTCCTGACCGTCCATAGACTAATATGCACATTTCTTATTTCTTCGAGGTTGTTCTTAAGGTCCACATACGAAGACTTGCGATTTCTCAATGCGCGACTCACAAGAAAACGATCATCCCGTGGTTGGGTACATGGTTTTCTTCCAGAACCAGGCCTTCTCTCGACGGAACCGGTGTCTTGATACCGCTGCTAGGTCCTTTGAACCGTCGAGCGACTCACACTTAGCCTCTGAGCCACGAAGCATTGGCTGCAAGGAATTTATCCTTCATTAGTCTAGTCTAGTGCACGTGGGTTAGTCATAATGTCGTGACCGAGAGTAATGCGTGGCAGATTGTACGATACCATTATATTTATTAGTATTCTTTACAAGTAATAGCATTAAATGCTACTGATTCACGCTATTAATGTTCAACAATAAAATGACACGTCACCGATTCGCTTACTATAGGTACTATAGAAGTAAAATCACCGTAATTTACCCGGGAAACAAAAATAATAAATCAAAATCTGTATTTGTAAATCTACAATAATACTTTGCTACTTCATAGCTATCGCTTTATTGTTGGACAAATATGACAGGTTTTTATAATCTATCGATCTTTAACTAGAGAATCGTTGGATTTTTCGATTCTATGTTTCAGTTATCAAAGATACAGATATATAGATATGGTACATACATTTACGGATAGCTTAGTAAGATAAATGTATATGTCAATCTTTATTTATTGAAGCATAGAAATGTATCGACATAGTAATGGTAGCTACTCTAACCTTTTGTTAAAGATAGGTAGAATAAAGAGACTGACTGAGCATTGCCAATCGAGAGCTCTGGAGTTTGATTTCGAGTATGGGTAATCTAACTTTTATAATCGATATAGACAGCAATTAGCTTTGGTCGTAAAATTGTGTACCCAACCGAACCCCGGCCCGGCTTCGCCCGGGTGCAGATACTTTTTGAGTCCAGTCCACTTTAGAAACACAGGAACTATGTCTCGTGATGTATGTTTAAAATTAACTTTCATCCCCTATTTTATCCCCTTAGGGGTGGAATTTATCAAAATCCTTTCATAGCGTCAACTTAGCGTCATAACATCTACCTGCATGCCACATTTCAGCCCGATCTGTCCAGTGGTTTGGACTGTGCGTTGATAGATCACTATGTCGGTCAGTCAGTCACCTTTGAGTTATATATATTTAGAAGAGATAAAGGCAATGCACAAAAGTACTATTCTTATATTTCAATCATATCCATTCATGCACCAGTATTTAGCTCATCAATACTTCCCTGTCCAACTCTAAACTAACAGGGCAGAGCTGTCATAATTCATCCTGCGTACGACGCGACAGAGCGTTAGTATGTGTTGGCACGCAGGCCGCACGCGAACCCCATGGTCAAAGCCGTTTCCTCCAAGACGCCCTTTACCTGCCAATATTATATGGCAAAACGAACCGAGGAACAATTAGCCAGGACACGTGTTCATACCTTCCTATAGAGTATAGGACTAACCTTGGGTCCTTTAACCTGGATTTGAGTGAAATAGCGAGAGAAAATCATCTCTGCCAAAACGATACTGAATGACATTAATGCTGTCCGTTAATGACACTGAGTTTGTAATTAAGAATAATGGAAATTACCATAGGAAGATGAAAATAAAAATGAGCTAAATAAAACCGTTTAAAAATATGGAATTAATATTCATTTAGATTTATTATATCGTTTAATTGTGTCCATCAAGATCTATGAAAAGTAGGCAAATGCTTTACAACCGAGGAAAATTCGTACAAGAGTATGTAAATTGACATTCGAAAATTATTGGTGCAAGAATCCTAGATGCCAGCAATTCTAAGGACTTTCAACGCATTTGACTCAATACTGATATACAGCCACCGGGCCGCAGTCGGTTAGACGTCGATCCCCGCATTCTGGTCTGGATGTTAATGTGACCGAAAAGTCTGTCGTAGTTCCTGATACCCACGACACAAGACTCGATCTTAGTGTGGGGTCAGGACTATTTATGTGACTGTTGGGTGTTATTATTTTTATTATTATATCAGAGCCGCAGTTTTTATTTTCAAATCAATTTCCTTGCTTAGGGTCTACGGAAGTCATCATAAATATAATAATACAAGATATACTCATATTTATGTCTAACGGAATTCATTGTATGTTGAAGACATCTGTGTTTGTCACAATGTAAGATGGTATGTACATACCATCTTCACGGTCCAAGGAACTTGATGAGATGCTTCCTGTCTCATGACACTTTAACCTGCAAATAAGTCAGATTGTTGTATGTAGTTAAAATAATTGCACTAGTAGTATAAAATAGAAAGATTGAAAAAAGGAAAAAGAACGAGTTTTATGAATATTCAAATGAAAAATGCGCTCATCGTACATTCTTTCCATGGTTGAAGAAACTCTATGTGATAGAAAGTATAAATACTATTCTTTCATTTTTAATCCTCAGAAGTCGATAATGGACCTATCATTAATGTACAAAGTAAAGGTCTTGGGTTCCAATCCCGGGTCTGGCAAAATTATATTGGATTTTTCTCTTAATTATCGGCCTGGAGTCAGATATTTGTACCCCATATGGCTATAGGCTCGTCCCCTATCAAATCTTATGTCGGAACATAAGAGGTGATGGATGGATGCCTTGGTAGCACTTCTGCCTACCCTTTCTGGGAAATAGGCGAGAGTATATGTATGTATGTAGTGGAGTCGTATCTTCGTAACCAGTGGATGACTATGATTACTATAAATCAAGTGAAATGTTTACGTTCGCAGACAAACGAAGCTCCATAAAAAATACAACAAACCAGTTCTTCCAATTGTTCTACCAATATACACTTTTATTAGAAGTATAATCAAATTAATCATGTTTGTTAAAATGGTCCAATATGAGGCTGTGTTTCGTATTTTGATACACCCGATTCAGACACGCCTAATGGACAGCATAAAACTAAATTACAATTAATTTCTTTAATCTCATTATATCTACATCCAACATTACTGATGCTAGTCATACAGAGTTAAAAGTATGTTTGAAACAAATTGATTGATCAAGGCGAGAGGCATCAGGATGCAGACCGTTCACACCACTTCCCATTTCGGCGCCGAGTCGCTTCCTTAAGTTAACTAATTGTTTTTTCCTCCTCATTATTTTTAGCGTAGCATCCGGAGTACATGACTTTACAATTTGTTTACTAAATATTTAAGAATGGTTTAAATTATTGGAAATCCTTTTTGTATGATTTTCAAATCAATTTCTTAGTGGGAGGGAGTATTGATTGACATTCAGCAGTGTTATGTTCTGCCGAGAAGGCAAAAGTCTTGAAAGCCTTAAAAAACCTGGATTGAACGAAAGTACTATTTCTATACAATTTTTTTAAATAAAAATATAGGGGAGAACATAATCCATACATTCGAATGTGTCGATGTTTTAAAAAAATTAAAAACATTATTGTTTATAGTACAAGACAACAGTCTATAATATTATCGGATACAAAATTTACTTATCAATATTAATTGCTTCTTAGGATTACATTTTCGGACAGAGCTGATAAAATAATATTTTAGTCAAAACATGAAATCATCGTATGTATGTATCGATTGACGAAGTTTCGCATTGGAATATTAACGTAATTCATAAAACTATTTATTTTTATTAATCGAATGTTATGAACATTTCAACGACTTTTGAATTAAGTTTGAGCGAAGAAGACAAAGAATTCGGTTAGTAAATAAGGTTTATAAACTCTCTATTAATAAAGCGTTAAGTGTTTCTGAATAATAATAATTAAAGTATCGCATTAGTATATAGGGCAATTTTGATAAATTACATGATTTTGCGATTAACATACATGTGGATGTGGATGATATGCAAAACGTTGATGACAAAATTATGTCAATCGGTAATAGTCAAACAACATTACTGATAGTAATACATATATTCGTGTCCGTGTTTGTGATCAAGGATTTTGAACCGCTTTGTTTGGTACCTTCAGTAGTGCGTCGCGTTTCGGGTTCATCTTACCTAAATCCTGGTTAATGTTGCAGGAATTCACTGGATGCAGATAGCTGCTAAGTGCCAGCATGTGGCGATCTATGGAAGAGGCTTATTTTTTTAATGGGTAAAATCCTCATTTGATACCCGGCTATCTGGATAGACCGGGTATCAGTACCGGGCCGAACTTTGACCGGGTAAAAACTCATGTCTCCAAACTGCACTTTGGGACCTAAAACAAACACGCTTAAGTTCCTCAAGCGCTCGAACTAAAAGCTCTTCCGCACACGATACTCAACGCATACTACGCAGAAGAAACAGGTCGATTTCTTCCACCACCATTGCGTCTCTTTCTCCGCGCGGGTCGGCTCTTTTGCGATCACGTTCCGCAGTCTCTTTATGAAGAATTACGGCTTCACAGAAAAGGGCCACATATTTCCATTTTGACTTTCCCTCCAGCATCGCCCTTGAAGATCATGGAAATGGCCTATTCTCAGCTGTGAATTTGCTTTGGCTGAAGGACGAGAGAAATATCTAGATTGAATCACGCAGACATATTTTAGTTGACTGGCGAGTGATAGTCACTCCACGTCGTTGGATACTTAGCTTATATAAACTGCACTGTATGTATTGTTGACTCTTTGTCTTGCCAGGGTAAAAAATTCACAAGTATGAAATAAGACAAATACTTATAGCAGTATTTTTTGAAACTCCGAATCGTCTCTACTTCGCTGCAGGCATACGCACTTTTCTTTTTCCAAGTTGTCGTTGTATCGTATTAAAACTTTCAATCTTCTTATCTCATTATTTGTTCTCATAAACCGGCAAAACACCTCAGGTTACCTCTAAAATCAGCTAGAAAATAAACAGAGATGTATGCTTAAGTGCGGCCATTTTAATTAAATTACTTTCAAGATTATAATTATAACAACTAATCTAGCCAGCTTCTGTAAACGATAAAAATGTCAGCAAACATCTTCACAAGGCGCCGTGCGCACTCACGTCACCATTGTAAATTATTTAACAATTTATACGAGTATATTATCTTGGCACATTCTTCAGCCGGCCTCGGAGTGACATTTAAGAAAAATGTTTACTATACAAACATGATAAGGATCGTGGCGCTGTTATCGCGGTAAATATTACGTCACTGATAGTTTGTTATCACAGTCTCATCTTATCACTTTCACCCCTACTCTACGACTGATTTCAACGATAGAGATCAATTGATAGTGAAGTTATTTTTAATTACCTGTAAGGAAATACACCTCTGACTTTTCGGAGTCAAGTGTGTATTGATAGTCAATCACCACGCACTAAAACGGTGAAGGAAAACATCGTGAGGAAACCTGCATACCATAGCGATTTATAAAAAAAAATCTATGGTTTGTAAGTCCGCCAACCCGCACTAGGCCAGCGTGGTGGACTATATGGCCTAACCACTCTCAATCGTACTCTCGATTGTAGAGGAGGCCCGTGCCCTACAGTGGGACGTATATGGGCTGATACAGAAGGAAATTGATATTATCTGTTGGAATTTGAAGATGGATAAATACCTGACCGTTTTGCTTTGTTATTTTATTCAGGATATTAACATGATTATGTATAGATATTTACGTAATATCAAATAATATGAAAAAAAATCTAACACACAATACTAAAGGACAATAAAAATAATACTAATGGATAATAAAAAGGACAATAGGACATATCAACATTAGTTAACAGTTAAAAAGCCTTATCTAAGAAAAGCGCGTAAAGTGTTCCGACGTAAGTGGTGCGACGCTCCATTGTATCTACAATGGAGCGTTACCGAAATAAGTCGTCGTTCATAACGATTTTAAAATGCTTGCTTGCATGATAGAAAGTTTGGTAAAAATAAGATACTGACTCTTATCGGTGTTAAGACAAAATCTAAAGTTAATTTAATATTTACATTAGCGCGATTTTCACGGCCATCTTTTTGCTACTCCAAATAAGCTGAAGGGCCTATTCCTAGGTTTTATGCTGAGGATTTTGTATTGATTACAGTGTATCAATAGATATCAATCGAAATAAAAACTTATCATAAAATTCATTAGACTTTTAAAAGTACTTATTCCAAAAATATTACGTCGTAACTTTTGAATTAAATTATCTTCTTATCATGAGCATAACTGTATCATTACAGATATCATTTTACGTGGAAACTATTTCGGCAATCAAGCTATTAAATCTTGCTTACCCGGATTTAGTACTCATCGCTCAAAAAGATGATAAACGTGCTAATAATAAGCGACGAGCCCCTCCGTACAACTGAAGTTGACGACATCATTTAGTGAGTGTAGTAATAAAAATAATAATATGTTTATTTTTAACATTACCGAAAATAAAATAAAATAAAATAAAAAATAAATAAAATATTCAAGGCTGAAATATTTGACACCGACTGCTCGATATCAGAGTAGTAAACAATAGTAATTTCCGTGGCAACAACTTTTGGGGTACTCTGATAAATATTCGTCTGAAAAACCAAGATATTGCAGATGGGACCTCCAATACCGAGATAATTGCATAAAATATTAATTTTTTAGACACAGATTTTAGGTATTTTGTCTTCGGACCATTAACTACCAAAAGATCCTTTAGTCCTAACTATTCCATAGAGTATTTATAGAATAGGCAGTATTTGCTATATCACGAATTGGCTTGCTTGGTTCCACTACTAAAAATGCGGTGTTACACTTGCTGTTGGGTTATAATTGGGTTGGTAAGATGGTCGAAGAGGCAATAATTGACTTAAAGGGCTAAATGCGATCAGCAGTGTTGTCGTTGTGTACTTCTTTAATAATAGGAGGCGATAAACAGGCAAAAATGGATACAAAACTCAAAGATTAATTTTTCCACTTTCAAGTAACAGAAACTTAAATCTAAGAAATTGTATCCAATATATTCATTGCATCCATGAAACCGCACTTTTGATTGTGGAGCAGGTCTGCGCCCTGCAGTTGGATGTGTATGGGCTGATACAAATACACACATTCATTGGGTTTTACGTCCATTTTCTATTGCACTTAACAAACTCACTGAATACGAAAAAAAAAAAATAGTATGCAAAGTGTAAAATCATTGAAAACATTAGCGCATAATGCAAACTGACGCACTGTAATCTTGCGGTTTATTAATAACTTTATAATTGCACAGATCTAGATGTTTCGATGGATTACTGCTCTGAAGATTGTTCATGAGGCTTTTTTATAAGGAATTTTAGCAAATTGTCTTTTCTGTATTTCGTATGAAATAAAAATTGCGATTTGCCCTTTGATTTTTTTGCTTGACATATTTTTCGTTCATATACCTGTCTTTTCCTTCCACTATTGTCGATTTTTACTGCTTTTGGGATATTATTTCAGAGAAATCATCACGATGGGACAAAATCAGTGTTGAAAATTACTGCATATCCGCATTTAAAGAAACAATAAACAACATCTATAACAAAAAATAGATTACATAATACAAATACAAAGTTCAGAATTCGCACAGAAACATTTAAAATTCGCGTGGTGAATTAAAATATTATCGTTCATTCTATGGCCTTGAACGGCTTGTAATGGTGATAAGAACCCTGATATTGAAAGCGATAATTACACTGGTCTACAAAAATTATCTTTTTGTTTGCCTTTAAAATAAATGCTTTGTTATTTTACTAATTTGGGGTCACTGAATACGAAAATATAAACCAAATTTGAAAGTTAGCTCTTATTTTAAAAATATGGTTGGTAACGAAATATATGACGTTTAGTCCCACAAACTTATCTGACCCGGTGATAGAGTCGCTGTTGTCGAATTTGGTCTTGCCATTAAAAATAGATATAGCAATTAAGTGGGTGAAGTAAGATTTTTCAATTCGATCAATAGTGTCAGGAAAATGAATGGACCAGTTTGCTTTGCATGTTATTTTTCGTTCCCAAGATTTCTAACAAATCGCTCCCCATACCCTTAAACAAGTGTATCTGTATCAGCTCATATACTACATATATGACCCACTGCTGGGAACTGCCCTATTCTACAATCGAGAGTGCTATTGAGGGTGGTTAGGCCATATTATAGGTCATATAGTCCACCATGCTGGCCTAATGCAGGTTGGTGGACTTACATATAATAGATATTCTTATAAATCCGGGGGGGTGAAGTTGTTCGCGTCCGTAGGAAGCCTGCCCTATGTTACCCTGCACGTGCCCCCCGGGTGGCGCTAAACGAATAACAATGCCGAGTAACAGGCGGCGGTAAACTAACCTGTTTTGAGAGGCTGCAGCGGCCTTGGGGGATTAAATACCTCCTAAAATGTCTGGTCATAGTCAGGGGTACCCAGTGCAACTTCTGCCGAAAGTTGTATTGTGGTATACGGGTATGCGGCCCCGGCTTCCCGAGCTGCTACTGTCTCTAGGCCCCTCCCGTAGAGACAGTAGTATCCCTCTCCAAGTCTGTCTCGGCGAGGGTGGCAACCCAATGCAGATATTGCGAAAGGGCTTGGTACACTCGGCGATACAGCAAGGCAAGGTGGATGGCCTAGGGCGACGGTAGAGGGCGTACAGTTACCGTTGGCCAAACACATCATCCGACCTCTTTTCCAGTCGTAGCGGTTCACCGTTCCACTGAATCGGGAAGGGGGAGGACGAGTGTGTGCGCCTGCGTATGCGCGAACGCTTGCGCACCTTAATATATCCTGCCCAACTGACCGCTTCCGATATATGGACTCCGAGTACGTTAAGTCCTATGGCGATGGGCTGAGGTAGAGAGGTTCGGCGCGATGCAAGCCGGACTTTGTCCGATACCTGCATATAGGCGGCCTCAGGGGCGTGAGTACACGTCGTGGTCGCTTTCGCATTGCATGTTTGGGACGACAATGCGAATTCGGCAGCACCTGGGGTGACAGAGCAGCCCTATTTAGGTAGGCACTGCTCTCCTTGCTCAGCCGAGGAGGGGGCTAGAAAAGGTGTCCTAAAAAAATGCTCGTCCCGACCTGGAAGGTGGTAGTAACCGCGGCGGCCACTGCATCAATCTAATTCGTGGTCGACGTATCAGAAAGAATAAAACTGTCATGAAACCATCTATTGTGACATTTGGCGCGTGGAACGTAAGAACGTTGATTGACAGAGGTGGCAACGCCTGCCCCGAGCGCAAAACCGCTATTGTAGCTCGGGAACTTCGTCGCTATAATGTGGATGTGGCTGCACTCAGCGAAACGCATCTCGCTGATGAAGGAGAGCTGGTGGAAGTTGGAGGTGGTTATACTTTCTTCTGGAAAGGTACTCCTTCATCCGAACCTCGTAGGTCTGGGGTAGGATTTGCCATCAAAAATCAATTAACAAAACGACTTCATGAATGTCCTGTGCACATCTCGGACTGCGTTACCACACTGCGCCTTCACCTGGACTCGGACAACTACCTTAATGTCATCAGTGTTTATGCCCCAACGCTGGACATCCATCCATCCATCCATCAGCCAAAGGAAGTCCACTGCTGAACATAGGCCTCCCCCAATGATTTCCACAGAGACCTGTTGGAGGCAGCCTGCATCCAGCGACGTCCCGCGACCTTTACCAGGTCGTCGGACCATCTTGTGGGTGGACGTCCTACGCTGCGCTTTCCGCTACGTGGCCTCCATTCGAGCACTTTCCGACCCCATCGATCATCAGATCTCCGCGCTATGTGCCTTGCCCATTGCCATTTCAACTTGCTAATCCGGTGGGCTATGTCGGTTATTTTAGTTCTCCTACGGATCTCCTCATTTCTGATTCGATCTCGTAGGGAAACCCCGAGCATAGCCCTCTCCATTAAGTGCGTGGTGGCCTGTTGGCAAACGGACTAGACGCGACTGCCAACATGTTCACGGTGGTCGCGGGTTCGAATCCCAGGGCACACCTCTGACTTTTCGGAGTCATGTGTGTATTGATAGTCAATCACCACGCAATAAAACGGTGAAGGAAAACATCGGGAGGAAACCTGCATACCATAGCGATTTATAAATAAAATCTATGGTATGTAAGTCCGCCAACCCGCACTAGGCCAGCGTGGTGGACTATATGGCCTAACCACTCTCAATCGTACTCTCGATTGTAGAGGAGGCCCGTGCCCTGCAGTGGGACGTATATGGGCTGATACAGACAGCCCTCTCCATAGCTCGTTGAGTGACTTTGAGCTTCCTAACAAGGCCCATAGTGAGAGGCCACGTCTCGGTGCCGTAAGTCATCACTGGCAACACACAACTATCGAAGACTTTCGATTTAAGGCACTGAGGTATTTTGGACGAGAAGATGTCGCGTAGTTTCCCGAACGCTGCCCAACCGAGTTGGATTCGACGATTGACCTCTCTCTCGAAGTTGGACCTGCCTAACCGGACCACTTGTCCTAAATAGACATATTCGTCAACAACTTCAAGAGTCGAGCCCCCAACACCGATGGGGGTGGGCACAACATGGACATTCGACATGATCTTCGTTTTGTCCATGTTCATTTTAAGACCCACCTGTTGGGAGACTCGATTGAGGTCTTCGAGCATAGTGCTAAGGTCTTCCAGCGATTCTGCCAAGACTACAATATCGTCGGCAAACCGAAGGTGAGTGATATACTCGCCGTTGATGTTGATGCCGAATCCTTTCCATTGCAAGAGCTTGAAGGCATTTTCCAGCGCGGCAGTGAACAGTTTCGGAGATATGACATCTCCCTGTCTCACGCCTCTCTGTAGTGGAATAGCCTTCGTACTCTGATCTTGTACTCGGACCGACATGGTGGCGTTGTTGTATATACACTTCAACACTTCGATGTACCGATAGTCGATATGGCACCGCTGGAGAGACTGTAGCACAGCCCAAGTCTCGATCGAATCAAAGGCTTTCTCATAGTCCACAAACGCTAAACAAAGTGGCAAATTATATTCCTCGGTTTTTTGTATAACTTGCCGAAGCGTATGGATGTGGTCTATGGTACTAAAGCCTTTTCGGAAACCGGCTTGTTCGGGAGGCTGGAAGTCATCAAACCTGCGTTCGAGACGATTTGTGATGACCCTCGAAAACAACTTATAGACATGGCTCAAGAGCGAGATGGGCCTGTAATTCTTCAGCAAAGTGTTATCACCTTTTTTGAAGAACAGTACCACCACGCTCCTGCTCCATGCCTCTGGCGTTGAGCCCTCGAGGAGAACGGAATTGAAGAGCCTCTGAAGGACTTTCAGTACCGGCGTTCCGCCCGCTTTCAGAAGCTCTGAAGTTATTCCGTCCTCGCCCGGCGCCTTGTTGTTTTTAAGTTGCTTCAGGGCCATCTCAATCTCACACAGGCTGATGTCCGGGATATCATCGCTAAAGTGTCGGATCAACTCGGCTCTCGGGTCTTCGGCCGAGCTAACAGCAGGTTTGGCAACCGAGGTGTAAAGCTGTCCGTAGAACCTCTCGATCTCCCTTAATACCTCTGCCCTCGTCGATACCACGCGGCCGTCTTCCGTCTTCAGCCTAGACAACTGGCTTTGCCCAATAGACAAGTCTCTTGCAAACACTTTGGAGCCTCCGTTTCGCTCAATTGTCTCCTTAATGCTCACAGTATTGTGAGCACGGACATCGTGTCGCAAGGACTTCCAGATTTGTCTATTGAGCCGCCGATATGCTTTGGCGTCAACGGAAGACTGCAGCGCTAAAGATCGACGTTCGGCCATGAGGTCAAGAGTGTGGATCGAGAGTTTTTGTGGTCTATCTCTACGGCGAGGTCTAAAATACTTAGATCCCACCGTATGGACAGCTTCTACCAAACCGCTGTTTAGCTCGTCCACTGCAAGGTTTTCTCCTAGACAATCAAAGCGATTTGTCAGCTCGAGTTGAAAGCTCTCGGGGTTTTGGATATGGGCGCGAGTAGGTCGGAGCGTAGATTTCATCAAGCGACGCCTTTCCGATTGGACATTGATATTCAGTGTGCCCCTACCCTAACCATTCGGTGATCACTGCCGGTTTTTACCCTGTTGATCACAGAGACATCTCTGAATATCCGTCTATTCGTCGTCAAGATGCAATCTATCTCGTTTCTCGTAGAACCGTCAGGACTCAGCCAGGTCCATTTCCTGTGAGGCGGCTTCTGGAAGAAAGAGTTCATCGCAAAGAGTCCCTCTTTCTCCAGAAAGTCGGCCAGCCTCTGACCCCTGGGGTTCCATTGCCCATGTCAAAATTGCCCCACTTTCAACTCTGCATCGCTTCTCTTGCCCAACTTTGCATTGAAGTCCCCCATAACAACATTGAAGTAGGTTTTGGAAGTATGTATGGCCCGACTTATGTCCTCATACATCTCCTCTACTTCTTCATCTGGGTGTGTCGAGGTCGGCGCGTATACCTGTATGACCTTCAACGAATATCTTTTGGATATTCTGAGTATAAGGTATACTACCCTGTTCGACACACTTTCGATGGATACGATGTTGTTGATGAGAGATCTGTGGACGAGAAATCCGACACCTCCTCGGGACTGTTGGTCGTCCCCCCGGTAGAAGAGCAGGTTACCAGACTTCAGGGTTATCGTATCCTCCCCGATTCTTCGGACTTCCGATAACCCCAGAATATCCCAGTGTAACCCGCTCAATTCTTCTTCCAGTTCGACAATCTTCTCGTCTGTCCTCAATGTGCGAATGTAAATGTGCGAATGTAATGTAATAACGCTGGACAAGTCTGATGATATCAAGGACAAATTCTATGAGGAATTATCTCAATGCCTTAACAAAATTAATAGTAAAGAGCAGATATTGCTGCTAGGCGATTTTAATGCCAGAGTTGGCTGGGACTATGAGGCTTGGCCTGGAGTTCTGGGTAGACACGGAGTCGGCAACATGAATAGCAATGGTCAGTTGCTGCTCAGTCTTTGTGCTCAATACGACCTTGCGATATCGAACACTATGTTCCGGCTTGCCGCCAAGCACAAGACAACGTGGATGCACTCGCGGTCTAAACACTGGCATTTGATAGACTACGCCATCATACGACAACAAGACATCAGTCAAGTGCAAGTCACCCGCGTTATGCGCGGTGCACACTGTTGGACTGACCATCGACTCATTGTCACTAAGTTAAGACTCCGCCTCCGCCGGCCTCGAAGATCCATAGATAAAAAGCCTGCGTGTGTAAACGTGGATAGGCTAAAGTACTGCGAGGCTAGAAAGGAATATGCTGAAGCCATATCGGGAAAGCTGTGGCCTACAAATGAGGCGGATGATGTCGGTGCTGCTTGGGGAACTCTGTCTAGTCACATTATGGAAACCGCTTCAGCTACATTGGGTACTAAATATCGGCGTAACGAAGACTGGTTCGATGACAACAATGAGGCTCTCAGAGTAGCATTCGACAAACATCGAGAGCCTAGTGCGACAGCACAGTAGAAGAGGCGGAAGCACTGCGTTGGTCAAAGCGAGTGACCAAGAATTGCGCAAGCTGTCTCGTCAGATAAAGATAAGTGGTGGCAGGACAAAGTTTGCCAAATGCAGTGGCTTGCTGACACTAAACAGCTTGGGGAGTTTTACTGCGAGGTGCGAAAGCTGATTGGTATTTCCTACCGAGTAAAAGTACCTCTGAGGTCTTTAGATAGTTCACACCTCCTCACTAGCAAGAAGGAAGTACTAGCACGTTAGGCTGAACACTTTAACACTTTGCTCAACGTGGATCGATCAGTCGATCTGCAAAACATCAGCTTAATGCCTCAACTCCCTTTATGTATCGAGCTGGATGAACCACCGGCGCTTGACGAGGTTGTCACTGCCATCAGGCAGCAGAAAAATAAGCGGGCAGTTGGCATTGACCACATACCAAGCGAGCTTTTGAAATACGGCGGTAAGGATTTGCACACGTCGGTGTGGAAACTGTTTGTTCGAATGTGGGAGGAGGAGCGAGTACCAGTCGATTGTCTCTTATTAGTGCTCTCTACAAGAACAGGGGTGACCGATCCGACTGTAACTCATATCGCGGTATTTCACTTCTATCAGCTCCTGGAAAGGTCATTGCAAGAGTTCTATTGAACCGCCTAAGGGACCTATCAGAAAGGATCCTGCCTGAAACCCAGTTTGGCTTCCGACCTAACCGAGGCACATGTAAAGCTATTTTCTCGGTGCGTCAACTTCAGGAGAAAAGTAGAGAGCAGGGACGTCAGCTGTACCTCTGCTTTGTTGACTTGGAGAAAGCATTCGACAGTGTGCCTCGCGAAGCCCTCTGGATGGTACTGAGAAAGCTAGGATGCACAGACAAGTTTGTGAGACTTCTGCGACTCCTGCATGACGATATGCAGTGCTGCGTGTCCATAGACGGCGAACAGTCCGACTTTTTCCCCGTTACCTGTGGGGTTAAGCAAGGATGCGTACTAGCACCCACACTGTTCGCTCTATACTTTGCAGTAGTAGTCAAGGACGTCCTACAAACTGTTTCTGAAGGGGTTCGCATTCGCATTCGCACCGATGGCAGTCTTTTCAACTTGGCCAGACTTAAGGCGCGCACCAAAGTCTCGTATGCATTGATCACAGAGATCATGTATGCTGATGACCTGTGTTTCTTGGCAGAATCCCCAGACGGCCTGCAACAGCTAATGTCCACTTTCCACCAAGCATGCTGCAAATTTGGCCTAAAGATCAGTGTCAAAAAGACGGAAGTGATGTCCCTAGACATCCATGGTCGTGAGACACTGTCCATTAAGCTTGGTGAGGACGTGCTGAAACAGGTCGATAAATTTCGTTATCTGGGGAGCACTATAACAGCTAAGTGTGACCTTGATACTGAGATCAACAGCAGAATAAGTGCTGCAGTTGCAGCATTTGGAAAGCTGTGTTCCAAGGTCTTCTGCTCGCACGACCTTAAGCTGGCTACTAAGATCTCGGTTTACATGGCGATTGTGCTGCCAAACCTTCTCTATTCTTCCGAGACCTGGTGTGTGTACCGTCACCATATACGCACTCTCGATCGATTCCACCTAAAATGCCTGCGCTCCATCATGAAGATCAGATGGTCCGATCGGGTGCGTAATGCCGAAGTTTTAAGACGCGCTAATGTTGGTGGCATTGAGGCATATTTGATGCGTCGGCAACTACGGTGATGCGGTCACGTATCACGGATGGCGGAGGAGAGAGTGGCGAAGCGCATCTTTTACTCTGAGCTAGAGGAGGGCAAGCGAAAGCATGGCGGACAACTCCTCAGATATAAGGATGTTCAGAAACGTCACATGAAAAGATGCAATATAGAGCCCTCTCGCTGGGAGAGTTTGGCAGCACAACGACCGGAGTGGCGCGAGATGGTGAAGAAGCGAATTCGCGTATTTGAGGAACAGCGTTTAGCTGACCTCGACGCCAAGCGCGATGAGCTTAAAGCCCGTCCGCTCGCCGCTATTCACTTCAATTATGAAAGCGGTAAGCTCACATGCCCACTTTGTGCAAGGGAGTTTGTTGCGAAAATCGGCTATATAAGCCATCTCCGGGCGCATCAGCGCCAAGCCCTATAAGGGGTCGAAGTGGTCGCCATGGCCGTAATCGGTCGGATTACATTATCCTTATAAATCGCTATGATATGCAGGTTTCCTCATGATGTACTCCTCCACCGCTTTAGTGCGTGTTTATTGACTAGCATTACACACATGACTCCGAAAAATCAGATTAGTGCCTGGGATTCGAGCCCACGACCACCGTGAATATGTTGGCAGCCGCGTCAGGTCCATTTACCAACAGGCACGTAACGATACATTTTAGTTTATGATATGTGCTTACACCTATTCTATTAGTATGTACAAAATTCTGTTTACGTCATCGATATCAATAAGTCAATGGTTTACGTGGAATTTATTTTGAAAAGCTGACAACACAAGCCTTTGGTGGCGGCTACGCGTTGATACAATTTTCCGAAGGGTATTATTGGTGTCTGAAGACGCTTATCTTCCTTCGTAAAATTGAATACCTGGAGTCTAACGTTACTAGCGTCACTTTATAAAGTTTTCGGCATTTTTCACTAATTTTTAATAATGCAGGAAAAATAAATACATTGAGTAAACAATCAATGGCGGTTATGTCAGTGAGCGGCAGGTAAATTGTCAATTCCAAATGACGTCGTTCTTTCCACTTTTGGCCACCGGGCCGGATAAGTTTGTGGCTCTATAAGAGTAAAATTTCATAGAATATAAATTGTTTTTTTTTAATATATGTTCATTACTTTTTGATAAACTTTTTACATGAAACTGAGTATTTTAAAATATTTACGAAATATTTAACCTTTGCTATACAAGAATTTCTCTTTTTTTTCGTTTTCCTTTTGTAATCATCTTTACGAAAATCTTCAATCAAGTTTTAGCAGTATTCCGCTAGCATTGATGCATTCTATCGGCCGTTGTATCACTTTTCCATTGTCAATATGTCTTAGTGAATCGTTCACCATGTTCGTCACTCATATCACCGTAGTTAGGAGGAAAAAATCAAGATGAGAATGAAGAAAGTGAATTTTTGGGGACATATTGCAACCCATTTGCTGATACTTTTGCAGAAGATTGTTCACAAGCTCGTGGTAATTTTCAAATCTCCTATTGCCCAAAAAATCATGAACTGCTACTGCTCTAAAAGATTCCCATGCCTCTTTTTCAAAGCCCTGTAAAATCGGATCAAAGTTTTAGTCCTTAAGAATCTCTCAAAATTGAGGCCCGACGAAAATTCCCCCTTTTATTTGTGCGCCGCATAGATGTCGAAATTCACTTCGCAAGTAATCAATTACTTGCAAAGTGGGTGCGAACAAAGGTGGACCAACCTTCAAAGGTTGGTCCACCTTTGTTGAGAGTCTTAACAAAGGTCGTCATTAATCCCAATTTCATATGCGATGGAGGGAAAAGGATTTTATGAGGATCGACTAGAGGAGGATATTTAACGTTCTTTTCTCCAGGGCACAGACTTTGTCTTCAAGTCCAATCTTTTTTAAAGTAATGTAACGATCTAGCCCGACTATCCCACCCACACAAAAAGCACCAGCACTTGGTGTAGCCCATTTGCAGACCCAACAAACCGTAGTTTTTGCAAATTGTAGTTTTTGCAACAGAAATTTGTCGAAAATGATAAATAACTTATAAAATTGCGCGATATAACAAACAAACGAAACGCTAATATTATAAGACACATGAAACGAAAGCGTGATAATAAAATTAACGCGGATACTCTCACTAAATTATTTGAAATCTCATCATATAAAGTGACATCCACCAAGTTACCCGGTATTATCTTAAATATGGCATAAATTAATAATAAGAGCTAACTATTAATTTTAAGTTCTATGTTTAGATTAAGGGGGTCGAATACTAAAGATGTAATGCAGTTTCAAGTAAAAGGCAATTTTCATTTTAACCAGTGTTATTTCAAAGTGATAATAACTGGCGAAAACTCAAGCTGGATTTTGGACATATAATATAGTACACATCCTTCATGTATACATTTTTCAATAGATATAAAAGTATATACTTGTAATGCATGATAAGAAGGTGGAATGAATGAACCGAAACTGCCGGAAGCGGATGCTTAATAACTTTTCTCTCTTCCCATCCTCTATCCTATCCGCTATCCACACGGTTCAACACATCCATGATTCTAGAATTAGGGATGTTCTTGGGGGCAGTGATCACTTACCATCGCTTGACCTATTAGCTCATTTGTCGGACCCGTGCAAAAAATTCTTCCAACTTATTGTGGGTCATTACTCACATGTGAGAGGCCACCTGGGTAGATCACCGTAATGTCTATTTGTCCCGCCAAATAGCAGTAGCGAATTTTTAGGACATTGTAGCAAGAGTAACAACTGAACATATTGTGACTAAGGCTGGCGAGCGCAGCGTAATGCCAAGCATTGCTTTGTAATTCAAGCTGATGTTTGGTTTTGCTACTGTACACAAGTGGTCGTGTCGGTTACCATCATGAGAACGGCAAGCTCGTCTCGCTATGCAATCCAAAAAAAAAATGTATTGGCATAACAAAATTAAACTGTCATTTCGCATGAAAGAATCTTGGGCTAGCCCGCATACCATATTATAAAGCGATTCAAATGTCCTATTAGATAATTGATAATAGTGAGCACTATGGAATTATATCTGCCACTACGGCTCGGCCAGTAGTACCATGCGATTAACTTGTTATCACGTAATTTACCTGAGTAATGCGTGCAGTGATCATTTGCATGCAATTACTTCATTTGTTCTACAAACAGATAGTTAGCGAGTTAATATTATTTTAATTTTTGTTTTGATAAACTACACGTGGAAAAATACGGGAATCCAGCAGTGGAACTTAGTACAAGCTAAAAAATAACAGATTCAACTGCAGTGATTTAATTCATATGTTTGTGATAAACACTGTTTTAAATCAACAAAAAAATGTTCGGAATCAGTCGAAATATCTTCTAATTTAGGATATATAGATACCATACTCTCTTTTTTTTTAGCAATGGATCATTGCCTATAAAAACCTAGACTCGCATTGTCAGTATTTTGAAATTGATGAGGAATTGGGAAAGAAATGAGCAGTATTGACCAGAATTCTGAATAGTTACCACTCTCATAATTTCTTGTGAAACATTTCAGAGCCTTAATTTGATTGCAAAACAATCAGAAAACTAAATGATTCCCTCACCGTTTTTATTCTTTGTACATAGTCTCCAACGTGATTTGCTTTTTAAGTGTTGTTTGCTGCTAGTATTAGGTTAGTAATTCCTCGTGCGCCATATTTAATTTGCCTGTTTATTTGTTTGTACCGTTCGCAATAACATAAATTCGCTGTGTGTTGTGCCACTGTTTTTATGTTGATTACGTTTTATTTATTGTTTACTGCGCACTAGTTAGGTTTTTACGCTACATGACTTCGTCATCCCATTTGTTAGGATTATCGACGTTTATTCACATAATTGATTCGATTTGTGTTTATTTGACTTTTTTAATGAATACATCATATATATTGTACATCGATACAAATGGATGATGACGAGTCTATAAAATCACAAACTTTTGCCTCAGTTCGGGAATCGATGTTTATATCCTCATATTTCATTGTTGCTTATTTACGTCATACCTGTGCATAGGTATAAAAATACCACTTTTACATAGTTAATACAGTAGAGAATACATATGGATGTCCAATATTATATATCAACTATAGGCCTACAACACCCACAAAAATAACAGAAGAAAGTATATCAACAATAAAAATAATAAACAAACGTAGGTGTATAATGGCGGAGAGGATGTGAACGAATTCTTACAACATTGACTCCCACGTAGCCGGTGATTATGTTGTAACTGGATGATGCATTGTTCTGCAACGGGTATATTTAGATATGTGACTTCACGTAAATATGAATGTATGCTTTGAGCCTTCTGCCTAGAATCTAGATGGTAGTACCTAAGTTCAGATATTATGCAACAAATCTTTACCTGTAGGGATTTGCATATCTTTATATCATCGGACCAAAATTACTCTTGCAATTTTTATTAAATAGCGATTTAAATAGGATTTGTTTGCGTTATGTTTTGAGATAAAAAAATTGTAATAAGAGGTAACGATGGCCAAAAAAATATGAATATTTTAATGGGAATAGATTCGTCCTAAAGAAATCACGTTGCCGAATAGTTGGTTCAATAGGAGAGGAGAAGTAAAGAAATTTCATGACATTTTCTAATGAAAAGCTGATAATAATCTTTCGGAATCTGTTTTCTCTAGTTATTGATCCAATAGTTTATTTTATAAACCTGCGCTTTTACGTTGACACACATTAATGGCACAAACGAATCGATGCTATTAAGCAATGGATATGAAACATCTTACATAAAGCTTTCGCAATTATTCACTGCTTTGGCGAAAAAGAGTATACTGATTCTTCGTTCTGGGCGACTTCGCTTCACTCAGCCATAGTAATAATTATAATATAATAATATTCGTTTTAAAAATATTTTTAATAAACTGCTCTGATTTAAACCAACTTGTAAATTATGTAATAATCACTTAATTGTAAACTGGTTTTGAAAAGAGCAACACTAGAGTTTCTTGCCCGTTCTTCTCTAGTGAAAACCGCTTTCCGAACCGGGTGGTAGATAAACAAAAAATGACTGAATCTAAACGATGTTGAACATTTTAATGGATTCAATAAATTATTTTCATTTCATTTCATTTCATTTCATCTTAGAAATACAATTGCATGTCCATTGTAATTATAACCATTTCTATGATTGCAATAACATTCTTTGCATCGATTAATAAGTAATCTATCACTTGTGAAACAAGCAATTCGAAATATCCAATAATATAAATACTAGCTTGTATTAATTATCAATTAAAGTTCCAACGAGCCTTATTCAAATGGTAATTGTAGCGCTTACAATTGCAACATATTTTTCACACTAAACTATAAATCAGTTGTATATATTAATTACCTCTGCATCACATATCATTTCTGCATGACCCAAAGGTAGATTGGTAATTAATACCTTTGGCAATAAGGCCGCCGTGTATACAATGTATATGAAGTTTGATAAATAAAGAAATATTAACAATTAAATCTATACTAGATATGAAGCTGATGAGTTTTTTATGCGTGCGCGCTAATCTCAGAAACTAATGATTCGATTTTTTTTTTGTGGATTAGGTAATTTATAGAGGAATGTTAGGCTATATAACATTGGGCTATGACCAATAGGACTGGGAGTAGTAGTGAAACTGTCTCAAAAACAGGGAATTTTTATTCCTTTTGTGAGCTTTCGTTGCGTGTGTTGCGTGAACGGTTAAAGTTAAACTACAATTATTTATGACTGGATTTTTCCTCTTAAAAAGGTCTAACAGGATAGGAAGACACAGTTATAACGGGATGGGATGTGAAAAGCAGCAGAGGACAGTAGTCACGTTGAGTTTTAATAAACCAGTAAGTATACGAAAGTGTTGTTTCTCATTTGAACTGAAGTCAAAAATAATCTGCACCCGGGCTGACCCGGGCTGGGCTGCTAACTTACAATATAACTGCAATAATATACAGCACAATTTATTATTTTTCATATAAAAGGATTATTTTTGGAATTCTCTTAATCTAATAGATTATTCAATACAGGAACATATTTAAACAAAAATAGCTAATTTATAAATCTTAAGACGAGGAACTTAAATGGATTTGGATAGAATATGAGTGTACGAAATGTAGGCAGGTTTAATAAAGAGTTAATGGATGGAAGCCGTCACAAGGATTAGACCAACTGTGTAGAGGTAAGAACTATCGACCTCATTAAGCTCACAAGTCGCACCTCAATACTTACTGGCCCACTGAGAAAACTAACATAACATGACGTTTATGTCCAGCAAAGGGGCAAAATTAGTTGTGTATGATGACAATGAACGATATCAATGTTAAGAAGTGAACAATGAAGGCGATTTGGCAGTATTTCTTAAATCAGGACACATTGTCACTAACCAAATGTCGTTTAATAGCCAAGAAATCAGCGTAAATGTGTCCGTATTGATAAGGATAAAGGAGTTACAACAAAGAGCCATTAATTACCACAATAAAACGAAACTAGCGGAGCATGGATTAGTACTATTGTTTTTGATAACATTCTCAACCAAGTCTGTTTATCTTAACAACTAGAATGCACTATCTTTGAAGGATTAAACTTTGTGCAACTAGCAATAGAACTAATTTAATATGAAGGATTTGAATGTATTATGAAAGATGAGTAGAATGGAACGTTAGATGAATGACTGATATGGAACGTGGTTTGTGTAAAAGAGATGACTAAAGAGTTAGAACATGAATGATCAAGATGTTGAAATACGGGACGACGGAATACTTAATAGTGGACGGTCTAAAAGACAATCGAAGATGTTATGAACGGAAGATGAAGACGTGAATAAAATGATGAAAATAGAAGACGAAAATATATTTAAGATTACACACACAATCCTCGTTTGATTTGACCCGAGATGGAACTATTCCCACATATATAACAGAATAGCGTGCAGAATGCAGTTTATCACTGTTTATTTTTAAATGGGTATTGCATTATTTCTAAATAAACTATTCTGTTTGACTAAAGAAATATCGATAATGGGCAATTTTGCGCCCAATATTCTGTCAAAACTCTAATTTAAAAAATCTATAGCTACAAACATACCTATCTAATGTAGATATCTATGGCATTTATCGTAGTATGCGTAAGAGGCTTGCAGTCATGTTAGCTTTTCGCGCAAGAGATTAACTTTAATACTCCCGTTTGTTTAGGAATTTTCAAAAGAAGGCTACACTAATGGTTACACTTTTACCGTGAGTAAAAATTAATTACTGTGGGTCTAGACAAATGTCAGTTTTCGTGAACGCCTGAGGAAAGCCAAAATGTATAATCTGTTCACTGTTCAGAAAGTTACTCGTTGGTACTAGAGTACTTATAATTTAGTGCAAAAGTGTGTACTATAAAAATAAGTAATGATATTATGATTTCAAATGTAAAAGATACATAATATATTGTCTTTATTAAAGGACAGATAACAGTAATTTGTTACAGTGACAATAAAATATTAAAAAATCTTATCAGCTGTGCCCATTTCAATGACAATATGAGAAAACAACATGCAACATGTTGTACGTGTATTAATTTATGTTATTTAATAACTATCGTATTGATTAAATATAAAGAAAAAATAATCTATTATTTACGGAATTTATCGCGGATATGGTTTAATTTTTAAATACCTATATTTTGACTTCTCGATGTTTCGACTTCAGTTCGTAACATTCGCGTTAATCTAAGAAATCATTATATAGAAATAAATAAAACCAACACTAGCACAATATATATATATATATATATATATACCGGGTATATCAAGACTGCTACCGAAAACGAAGCCGGGTGGTAGTTTAAGCGACTTCAGGCACAATGCAACAGAAAAAGTTGCAAAAAAAAGCGACAATTTTTTTTTGTTATTTTTTTCCTATGGCCATATTTGGGTGCAAAAACATTTTTTCCTAAAATAATAGTGTATGCCCTTTTATTTATAAATACTCTAAGTTATAAAGAGTTTAAATTATTATTTTAGCAAAAACTATGGATTTACCACCCAAAAACGACGATATTTAAAAATCATAAAAAATAATTGTCTCGTTTCTATTCGAAATTTTTAATTGAATTGTGTTTGTAGCCACTAAAACTACCACCCGGCTTCGTTTTCGGTAGCAGTCTTGATATACCCGGTAAATATATATATACAGGGTATATCAAGACTGCTACCGAAAACGAAGCCGGGTGGTAGTTTAAGCGACTTCAGACACAATGCAACAGAAAAAGTTGCAAAAATAAGCGACAATTTTTTTTTTGAAATTTTTTTCCTATTGCCATATTTTGGTGGTAAATATTTTTTTTCCTAAAATAATAGTATATACCCTTTAATTTATAAATACTCTAAGATATAAGAGAGTTTAAATTATTATTTTAGCAAAAACTATGGATTTACCACCCAAAAATGACGATATTTAAAAAATCATAAAAAATAATTGTCACGTTTCTATGCGAAAATTTTAGTTGCATTGTGTTTGTAGCCACTAAAACTACCACCCGGCTTCGTTTTCGGTAGCAGTCTTGATATACCCTGTATACATAATACTGACTCCGATCTTGTGTCGTGAGTATAAGGAACTATGAGATAATTTCGGCCACACAAGCGTTGCTAATACTTTTTAGAGAACTTCCGTGTATTATTCACTTTGTCTAACGTAAGGTTTAGTCTTGAAACTGAGGGAGACCAAAAACTACATGGACTAATGTGCTGCAACGAGACATGATAGCATCCAATGTTTCTGATGACGACGTCATAAATAAGGCGAAATAGCAGAAGATGTGAAGAAGGCTGACCTTACACCATGGGATAAATAGTCGGGAAGAGAGAAAAGGTTTGGCCTGAACATGGTTTCACTCAAAGATATCAGCCCAATATCTGATAAGCGTAGTGTAGGTCGCCCTTCAACGAGGTGGAGTGACAATATCCGAAAGATGGCTGGTAGCGGTTGGAAACGATGGGCTGAAGATCGAGCCCAGTGTCGTGCCATAGGAGAGGCCTATGTCCAGCAGTGGACGCGAATAGGTTGATGATGATGATGATGATAATGTGATAAACCGTTTATATTCAGCAGATCCTTGCAAACTATACTTATTAAGATATTTTTGCCTCATTTTTACTAACGATAATTATATTTATTTTTAACAGGATTTGAATGTTGCGACCTAATCAAGATAAGGTCATCAAATTACGTTCCAATGTTTAAATTTATTTTACACGTGGTAAACCCTTGTTTTCGATCATGTCGAATGAGAAATAAACTGTGTAATTAGTGTTTCCGCCCTTTATTTATTACGTGGCCTTGTCCGCTGCAGAGTTCATTTTTTTGCCAACTGTACGGGAAAAAACTTGGCTCCGGACACCGACAATGTGACTCAACTATTATGAGAAAAATTACGATTTAATTGTTTCTAGAATGCTACCATATTTTGCTCGAAGGTTTGAATATAATATGTCTGCAGGCAAGTTTATTTTCTTATACTCAAAAATGATATCAATGCTATTAATGTTGATGAATAATTGTTTCAATTCATACGTTACATATGGTTTTTTATTTAACAGGTGGGCTGAAAAGTTCGTAGGCTAGCACATAAAAATCTTTTTTTTAATCGTTTTTATTATTCAATACAGTTGTCTTCGAGGGCGATACAAAGATTACAGTGGTCATACAATCTTCATAGTACGATTTGTCTTTAGCCTAAAAATAGGCTTCAGTTTCGGCGATTACCTCTTCATCGGCGTGTAATTTCTATCCAGCGAGCATCCTCTTAAAGTTTGAAAACAGGAAAAAGTTGCTGGAGACCAGATCTGGAGAATATGGTGGATTTATTACGGTTGAACAGCTTTAAACACTGCTTAGAATCATCAATTCGTTGTTGTTTTTGGTCGATTGTGAGCTCGCGCGGCATCCTTTTTGAATAGAGCTTTCGCATATCCAAATATTCACGATATGTCCAACCCGATCCTTTGATATCTTTAGGGTTTCAGCTATCTCAATCAACTTTACGGTTATCAGAAATTATTTTACGAACTTTTTGATGTTTTTGTCGGTAACAGCTTCTTTGAGGCGTCCACTACGTGCCTCGTCATCAGTGCTCATTTCACCCCGTTTAAATTTAGCAAACAACTTCTTTATGGTTTATTTTCCTGCTGCAAGATCCGAATAATGTTTATCAAGCCAAGCCTTGGTTTCAACAGTACTTATATCCGCTAAAAAGCAATGCTTTGTTACCACATGAAATTCCTTATTATCCATTTTTTCAAGCCAACAAATGTTGCTTCATTAAATATCCTATAACCATTGACTTATATACATATACTTATATACATAATAATAGTCAAATGCATACATGTGTCTTCTGAAGGCTGTGGTTAACTAAATATAAAGTGGATTTAACATTTGTATCACTATCTATGTGTCAGCCTACGAAGTTACGAACTTTTCAGCCCACCTAATAATTTCCTATAAATACTGCATACACAATGGGTGATCCTGAAATATGACACACTTTGTGAGTCTAAAGCAGGGTTTATACTGTATTTTCGACGTTCAATAATAAGGCCGAATACATATATAGATTCCCAATTATTTTTAAATTATATCTGATAAATCGGCAATGTATATAAATGTAGTTGTAATCATTAACAGAAGCTATACTCGTATAAACACATAATTTACATTGAGGCATTAATCGGGAAATCTAAACGTAGGTAACTAAAAATGTATTTTTGCCTACAAATGGTTAATAAGCGCTGATTATTCCTGTGACAATGTTTCTATGTGATAACCTTCTCTGGAAATTTATTTTAATGTCAATCATTCGAAAACATAATATTTGATTTTAAACACCGATAATAAATAAGTCATGATTCGAACTTATCTGCATGTAGATAGCTGTTCCAATCAATTTAATCGTCATAAAATGTACCTGAGCACATTTTTTATCAGTCAATAAATATTTAATTAAAATATTTTGGTAATTACCTAAAGATTAGGGCAGATCTTTGTATTAAAAGACATCAACACAAGGAGAATTATCAATTCAAAACATACGTAGGTAACTTTGTCAGAATTGCTTCAGACTATGTGTGCCAAGTGTACATGTATGTTAGTCCACACATATTTCAATAGATTAGTATACATAACGATATAAGTGCGTGGTGGCCTGTTGGTAAACAAGTGCGTGGTGGCCTGTTGGTAAACGGACTAGACGCGACTGCCAACATGTTCACGGTGGTTGCGGGTTCGAATCCCAGGGCACACCTCTGACTTTTCGGAGTCATGTGTGTATTGATAGTCAATCACCACGCACTAAAAACGGTGAAGGAAAAAATCGTGAGGAAACCTGCATACCATAGCTATTTATAAAAATTTCTATGGTATGTAAGTCCGCCAACCCGCACTAGGCCAGCGTGGTGGACTATATGGCCTAACCACTCTCAATCGTACTGTCGATTGTAGAGGAGGCCCGTGCCCTGCAGTGGGACGTATATGGGCTGATACAGTATACATAACTAACCGCAAGCCATCCACATAAACCCAAATAAGTTAAATCATGTTAGGAAGAGATAAAACGTTCATTAGTTTTGCTATTCATAATGGTTTTTCTATATATTTTAACCACTATTGCCACTTCACGGATAAAAGTTTTTTAATTCAATTGACAGTAATATCAAACGTCCAGCTAACAGACGTCCGTCATATTTCTGCAACAAGGGTCTTAACAAGGGTCTCAGCCATTTATTAATGAGCTGTTAAATAGCTGATTAGTGATTTTTAACGTCTATGAACAACATTTTTCAGTCAGCTCACATTAATTACATGTGAAAACGGTGTTAAGTTATTATGCATAAGGGGGAAAAAGTATAAATCGGATTAAAAAAAATGCATTGGATTCATGGACGTAGCATCAAATGGACTCGATATTCGAATTCCACCGTAAGGGATAGATATATTTTCATAGTGATAACGAATTACTTGCACACTCCTACACTTTCTAAGGCGCAATAGGGCGCCGCGCCGCGCCCTGATAGGAGTGTACCTAATACTTATTATTCTCTAGAAAAAATGTGTAGCTTACTTAACAAAAAAAACGGTAGTCGAAGTTTTAATTACTACAACAGACATTAAAAAAATAAAAAAAAATTTAAAAAGTTAAACCGTCTTCAAAATACTATTTTTTTTTATTTTTTTTTATTGCTTTGAATAGCGAGATGAGCATGCCGTTCGCCTGATAGTAAGCGATACGATCGCTCATAAACAGTAGCAGAACCAAAAACCTTGAATTACAAAGCAATGCTTGGCATTCCGCTGCGCTCGCCATCCTGAGACATAAGATGTTAAGTCTCCATATGTCCAGTAGTTACTCTGGCTACATGGACCTTCAACCCGAAAGGCAACCGTGTATTTACACTGCTGATTGACGGGAGAAATAGATTTGAAACCAAATAAACCACTGTTGAATTAAGTTTGAGCGAAGAAAGTAAAATATTCGATAACTAAAATAGGGCTATAAACTGTCTAAGGCGAAAAGTGTAAATAATTTCATGGACGTTCCCGTGTTTTCCACATTTAGCCAAAGTTGTTGAGTTGTGGTAGGGACATAATTATAATGTCATCTTGCACTAGTACTCGTAGATTTTTTATCTCATCACATGCGTTTATTATTCGTACGGTATCCGTAAGGTCTCATTTATAGATAGTTTATAACCCTATTTTAATTATCAGATGTTCTGTCCCTTTCGTAAGACTTTTGAATTCAGGTTCAAAAGACAAAAATTCTATGGTGAAAGTAGCTTTAAAACTGATTATGTATAACGTAGTCTAGTGCAAATACTAAAACATAAAAAAAAATATATTTATATGTGTATGGCTATAAAAGTGATAAAAATCAACAATCAAATAAAATTTATAGGAGGCTCAATGATGTACATATATGTAAGTACTATTCATATATATAGTATATAGTAATACTCATATTCTTTCACTTCTGTATAATATTCTGTTTAATCCTCTCACGCCTTCTTATCTTAAAGATCGTTTCATCTTTCTCCATGATTCACATTCAAGATCCTTGAGGTCGTCGGAGAACTTGAAACTGAGAATGCCCTTGCACTCCACAGTATTCATGGACAAATCATTTACTGTCCAAGCTGTCCGACTGTGGAATTCACTTCCAGTTGAGTTGCGACTGGCTGAAACACTGTCATCATTTAAAAGAAAGGTCAAACTACATTTCCTCTCACAACAAGATTGTAGCTGAGATAATTTGTCCATTCTTATTTTGGTATATTTTTAGGATAGGTATATAGTATGTTTATGTATATGTATGTATAATAAGTATGTTCGTATATTGTGTATGTATGTATGTATATATATATATGTATTATTAGTGTGATTATGTTTATTTTTAATGATTAATTGTAGATTATTATTATTTCATTTACACCTTAGACTGCCCTTTCTATCCATCCCATGGTTGCCTGTAAGAAATTACCTAGTGTGATAAGGCCGCCACTTGTACTATTATTTTTATTGTGTAATATCTTTTTAGTATTTCTGTACAGTGCAAAAAGGATTAAATAAATAAATAAAAAATAAATAAGTAGATAAAGAAAAAAAAATATGCCAAAACATAAAAGTTATTTGTCAATACTCTAAATGCTAACAAGCATTTATTTCCATGTTGGGACAAATCGAAAATTTACTGTGAACTGAAACCATGTCCATTACTCATAACTAAAATAAGAATATTAGCCACTACACAAATCATACTATTTCTTTGTTTGGGGAAATCAATGAAAATTCCGGGAATATTTTCCTGTAAAAACATTTTTAATATTTAACAATTGAAAATATATGAACTATTGTTATTAAGGTAGTGATTCAAAGGTTAATAGAGTTATCAATTGCCTTTTGTTTCGAGCATTTTGTACAGAAAAATATTTTTCTTTCCCTATAATGACTATTTCCCGTTATAATATGAATGAGATTATGAATTCATCACAACTATGTATATGTATAAGTTGTATAGAAATTAATCAACATTTTAAAATTATATTTATAATATCATAAAGAACACACACGAGGGAGTTTGTATCCTCCGGATAATCCACTTTGTTTATTCTTTATGTAAGATTTTTTTATTTGCAAAATCCCATATCCAAGATATGATATGCCCTATATAATATATATATATGGTGATAGGCCCGCCTTCTATTTTGAAAGATCATTAATCAATCATATCTGAATCGATTCATAAATTGAAAGCGCTTAATCACAACACTATATATAGATTTTGAGATTAGGACGAAACAAGTTTTTTTAACTTAATCTTGATATATTCATTCCATTTATCATTGAATTTTCAGAATAATCAATCCAACTGGGTATGGTATTATCAAAATGTTATGATGGCTATCGATTTTCAGTATCTCTAATTTTTTAATTACGTGACGTATGTTGTTTTTTTAATTCGTCATAACAGAAACATTCTAAACGTATTTCTTGACGTTTTTTGACGGATGCTTTCGAAAACAATTTAAATATTTGATAGAACAACACTAACTTATTCATTACATTATGCCTGTAATTTTGACTTCTTTATATTTTCTACTAGCAGACCCAGCGAACTTCAAATCGCCATATTTTTTTGTCATCAAGATTTTAATAATTATTTTATTTCATTGTAATGAATAACATTTTTCTAAGCTAAAGTGCGTGGTGATTGACTATCATTAGCCCTGGGATTTGAACCTGTGACCATCGTAAACATGTTGGCAGTCACGTCTGGTACGTTACTAAAAGACAAACACGCGCTTCTGTGAATTACTTTTATTTATTTGAGAAGAGTATCTACATAGATACAAATTAATAAAACCTTCATACTGCCTTACCAGGTGACGTAAGTAATAAAACAAAATTTAAAATATAAATCTGCATATCGTTTCAATATAATGTCAAGACACGGCATTAACGTACCATTTTTCTTTTATTCTGGTATTTGAAAACGATACTGATGCGCAATTTAAATTTGTCCCACAGCGCATCTATCAGTATCAATTCAATAAACAATGTCCTATATCAGGGTTTCCTAACCTGGGGTCCGCAGACAACATAAAAATTACGACAACAAAAAAAACCTTTAATAAAAAAAATTGATTTATGAACAAATCACTCTTCTCAAGGTAATTTTGATCATTTTCCTACTCTTTCGTCATTTTTGCTATCAACTGGCGGGGCTGTGTTGCAAAAGGAGACTCAGGAAGGAATCATTGAGCACCTTCGAGCTTTGAAGTATTCATTTTGAGATTATTTTCCACATTCAGACCGCGGTAACAATTGGTTTATGGACCCATTCCGTGTCAATGTTACAGACGTCATAGGCCTTACAACGGTTCAGGAAAATCAATTAATTGAAATAAGTCGCGATTCGACACTAAAGAGAACATTCAAAGAATATGCTTTAACAAATTTTTGGCAAAATTTAAAATATGATTAAGCAGAAGCAGTTGTTGCCTTTCCCCACAGCAAATTTAAGCGAAAAGGGTTTTTGAAATACAGAAATAGACTACAACTAGAAGCAGATTTAAGGCTCCAACTGAGCAACAATGACCCAAATATTACAACTTTGGCCGCAAAACGGCAACATCAACCATCGCATTTTTACAATAATTTACATACATAAACTCACGCCTTTTTCCTAGAAGGGGTAGGCAGAGGTGCCAGGACACCCACATTTCACCTTGTATGTTCTATCCCACGACGTGATAGGTGGCTACCCTATCACCATATCGGGCACAACACTCTGGGCTGATAATGAATAGAAAAATCCGATATCACTTTGCCCAACCCGGGATTCGAACCCGAGACCTCAGCTTTGTAACCGTACCCTAGTACAACTACGCCAACGAGGCAGTCAAAGAAAATAAAAAAAAGTAAAATAATTTATGAAAGTAATATATCCATGGATTTTTTTTGCAAATAAAAGTATGTGAGCGATTTTTTTTTCGTATTATTTATAGGGGTCCGCATATCATAATAAAGTGGCGCTGGGGGTCCGCACTAGAAAAAGGTTGGGAAACCCTGTCCTCTATGATAATCAGTTCAGCCGTTCTTGAGTTAAACATAGTGTAACTAACACTACTTTCTTTTATATATAAAGATTATATAAGAATATTAAGACGGTTAACATCACATAAGTATAATGTATTAGACCTGTCATATAGTTTTACATACGTCGTGTAGATACAATATCTTGATACAGGATTATCTACATTAATTTAAAATTATTTTTTAATTATAGATTAATTTTTAATGACGTATATTAATTATTTGCTAATTATACATACATACACAGACCACATTACGTCTTGATTGTTCCGTCCCACAATGTGATAGGGGCAAGCCTATTACATTGGATAGAAATATCCAATATTTGCTCGAGACCTAAGCTTTGCAATCATATCGAAGTACAACTGTGCTACCGAGGCAGTCAATTTATTCCAGTTATTTGCCAAATGTTTTCTTAAATTTACGCAAATGTTACACATTGACATATAATTTACAGATTTTTCGCGGATTTCATTTAATTTTTATATTTTATAACGGAAAGTTTAAAAATTAAATGAGGTGTAAGGGGGCCCATACAACATCTTTCGGGACCCAAGCCAACCTCACCTGCTCGTGGTACACCCTGCTGACCAACAAACGAGGATATGGCGACTCGCCAACACGCATTGGACCAGCGTGGCGAGTTAAGGTCCAACCCCCCTTTATGAATCACAAAAACATAACTAGGCCCCAAGTGCCCGGCGCTTTTTGGACTAGACGCGACTGCCAACATGTTCACGGTGGTCGCGGGTTCGAATCCCAGGGCACACCTCTGACTTTTCGGAGTCATGTGTGTATTGATAGTTAATCACCACGCACTAAAACGGTGAAGGAAAACATCGTGAGGAAACCTGCATACCATAGCGATTTATAAAAATTCTATGGTATGTAAGTCCACCAACCCGCACTAGGCCAGCGTGGTGGACTATATGGCCTAACCACTCTCAATCGGTAGTCGATTGTAGAGGAGGCCCGTGCCCTGCAGTGGGACGTATATGGGCTGATACAGAATACAGAACATGACCAAAGCTTTTGATAAAATGGATCACGATTTATTACACATACTGACTTACAACGTCCGCACACTATCAAGCGAGGCTCGCATGCTAGAACTTGAAAACGCCCTTAAATCTATTAAATGGGATGTAATTGGATTGTCTGAGGTGAGAAGGATGGGCGAAGATACGGAAGAAACAGAAAGCAAAGTGTTTTACTACATAAGTGAAAGCAAGGGCTTACACGGGGTAGGATTCATGGTCTCCGCTAAATGGAAAAAGAACATTATTGGCTTCATTGGGTATTCCGAAAGAATAGCTGTACTAAAATTGCAAATAACAGATAAAACAACATTAAGTATTATACCACTATATTACATATGCGCCAACGGCATCGCATTAAACTGATGATATCGAAGACTTTTACGACCTACTGAACAAAGCATACGAAGATAACCGGAGCACCTGGAACTTAATTATGGGAGATTTTAATGCAAAAATTGGATGCAGAACAGAGCTTGACAACGAACAAATCATTGGGCCTTATGGAATCGGAACTAGAAACAACGCTGGCGATAGACTGATACAATTCTCCTATGGGCTTAATCAAAAAAATTGTAACTTCTTTTTTCCTAAAAACCGCAATGCCGCTGGACGTGGGCTTCACCCGACAATGTTACCAAAAATGAAATAGATTATATGTTGTGCACGGCAAGGAACATCATTAATGACGTGAGTGTAGTAAATAAAATTAACTTTAGTTCAGACCACAGGCCCCTAAGAATTAAAATAAAATTTGACACAAAACTGTTACGATCAAAATCGTTTAAAAACCATATTAAAAAACAGAACTATCTAACATTAATCGCCAATAAAGAAAAATATCACAACGACTTAAGTAACTACTTAAAAAATATACCCATTAACAGTGACCAAATAAACACGACAACAGTGTATAATAACATTATTAATAGCGTTAAAATAGCTAGTAACAATATAAAGACCGCTGCACTAAAAGTCCAGAAACTAACCAAACCTACCTTAGACCTTATTAATAAACGGACCGAATTAAAATATGGCACTCCAGAATTTAGAAATCTCGACAAACTAGTAAAAATAAGTATCAGAAAAGACATTAGAAATTATAACACATAATACATGAAACTTGCTATAATTAAAAATACGAATTTAAGAACAGCAAAACAAGGAAATTCAAAGAAAAAGATATGGATAACGGGCCTGAAAGACGAGGCGGGAAGGAAACAAAGTAGTAAGGAAAAAATAACACAGATTTGCACAAATTTTTATAAGACCCTATATTCTGATCCACATAAAACAGACGAAATACACAGTACACAGTTTCAGAAAATATTCCATCAATCTCTGATTATGAGGTAATCAAGGCATTACGAAACATGAAATTAAACAAAAGTCCAGGAGCCGACGGTATAACAACCGAGCTATTAGAGGCGGGTAAATTCCAGTTGCTACCGCATTTAAGAAATCTATTTGATTCTATATTGTCAACAGGTCAAATTCCCGATAATTTCTGCCTTTCTAACTTCATACTAATCCATAAAAAAGGAGATAAGAACGATATTAGCAATTATCGTCCCATAAGTCTTGTCTCACATATAATATATGAAATCTTTATAAAGATCATTCAAAACAGAATTGACAGTGAAGTGGATTCCCACCAACCTCCAGAACAAGCAGGATTTCGCCCTGATTTCTCCACTACCGACCACCTCCATACCCAGAACAATACAACGGAATACAATGAAATAATTGAAAAATACAACGGATTTAACTTACCACTATATTACACCAAAGCTTTTGATAGAGTCAGACACCCATCAATATTCGCAGCCCTTCAAAACCAGAAAATAAACGATACGTTTATACAGCTCCTTAAAATAATATACCAAACCAGCACAGCAACTATCAATGTTTATGAACCTGGTCATCCGTTTCAAATACGAAGAGGAGTAAAGCAGGGAGACCCACTATCCCTCAGACTTTTCACCAGCACTTTAGAAGAAATCTTTCAGACCTTGGTGACTTCGTGGACCGAGAAGGGTATAGTCGTTGGTGGTAGAAGATTGACCAATCTTCGGTTCGCCGACGATATACTTCTTTTCGCCAGTAATCCAACTGACATACGCACAATGCTCGAAGATCTGAGCCGGGCAAGCCTTGAAGTTGGGCTTCAGATGTTGTCCCATTCATCTGAAGCCCAAAAGAAGAAGACAAAGTTAATGACCAACAGCATAACACGTGCAGTGGCGGTAGACGGGCAAACAATACACTACGTCGACGAATACGTTTACTTGGGCCAGATAGTTTATTTCAGGAATAGACAAGACTGGGAAATTTCCAGACGAGTCGAAAATTCTTGGAAGAGCCTTAAAAGAGTATCTAAGAGGTGACCTCCCGCTCTCTCTCAAACGCAAACTCGTCGACATGTGCGTTTTGCCCGTCCTAACCTATGGCGCCCAGACTTGGTTATTGACTGCGTCTCAGAAGCTCAAACTCAAGGTTTGCCAGAGAGCAATAGAGCGCAGTATTCTCGGTGATAGACTGACCGATCGCATCCGAAACACTGAACTGCGCTCGAAAACCCGCATTGTAGATGTCGGGCGCAAGGCGGCCTCACTTAAGTGGAACTGGGCGGAACATGTGACTCGAATGCATCCAAACCGTTGGGCCAAGCTGGCTACAAGCTGGATTCCTGAGAATGGCCGAAAAAAACGCGGAAGACCAAAGATGCGGTGGAAAGACGAGTTGGATGCATTCGAGCCAAAATGGCAAGAGCTCGCCGAGGACAGGGTCAATTGGAATGATAAAGGGGAGGCCTTTACCCAGCAGTGGGACACAGTATAGGCTATCAAAAAAAATAATAACGGAAAGTTATAAAATTTTTATATTTTATAACTTTCCGTTTCAGAGTCCACCCCGTGGCTACAACTGATTGACAAGACATTTGTTCATTATGTGCAGGGCATATAGAAGCAGAGTTTAGTCAATTTTCCCACCTCTCTTTTCTATTCTAAAACTATTGCGTACTATTTTTATCCACGAAATGATACTGGTAACTTACATATATAATAAAATACACATAGGAAATCGATATAATGTATTGTTGATGGAAAATCTCAAGCCAATTCTTTACCACAACGATATCATATTCCAAAGCGGTATACTATATAATTATAGTTATTGATGATACACTATTATAAAAGACCTGGCTCACTTTATTAATATAATTTTAGTTTTGTTAGACATATATTCAACTAAGCACCATGGCTTACTTAAAAGAAACACTTAATTATTAGTAGTTGTAATCCAAATTGTAAAATTAGCACTTTCATTTGATGGTAGAACCAAATCAGCTCGACCCTTAACAGCAAACTTCATGCTACGCTTCATTATGCTAAGGATAGGAACAGGTCAGAACAAAGATTGCTCCATGTTCAGAGGATCACGACCCTCAGCAATGAGGAAAACAATGCGAGGAGAAGGAAGAGAGTGATTTCATAAAATCCTGAGGATTTTGGATCCCGTTGCCACATCAGACAATCGCCTTTATGCATTCTTTGTGTGAATTTCGGTAAAAACATCACATCAGATAGCGAGACTGGGATTGGTCGGGACGGCTTGCCTTCTCGTATTTATCGAATTTCAAAAATTGCCTTTGCACTAATGATACATTTGCGCCTGCTTACCTTCAGGTATTAGTCCATTGAAATGTTACAATTTAAGGGCCGAATATTGCATGTTTTAGAGGACGCAATTTTATTTTTGGGACATGTTTGGGGGGTCAATAGAAGCTTAACCTCAAGTTTGTGGGGTCGCCACCCTTGTCCCCCGGCCGCCATCTTGGAAAAAGGGGTGAAAACACTTTTTTTGCGATATCACGGAAACTATGCGTCTTACAAAAAATTTGTAAGAACATAATTTGAAGCAAATTGTTTTGCCTACAAATATGTTTATATATTTCTAGGCAAAACAATTTGCTTGATGGCTTGAGGCTCTCTGTGGAAATCATTGGGGGAGGCCTATGTTCAGCAGTGGACTTCCTTTGGCTGATGGATGGATGTTTATATAACTTTTAGCCTTAAATTAAAAATAAAAGAAGTTATAAGCAAAAAAATGAAGAAGAAATTGCTTAAATGTAGACTCGTCGACATGTGTATCTTACCAATTCTCACATACGGAGCTCAAACCTGGTCTTTGACCGAGCTTCAGAGGTCCAGGCTCGGAGTTTGTCATGAACAGAGTGCCCAATAACACCTTGCGCTCCATAACCAGAGTCAAGCATGTTGCACAGAATCGGCCGAACTATAGTGGGATTGGGCGGACCACGTCACCTGGATGCACCCGAAGAGGTGGGCAAAGATTTCCACTCAATGGGTACCTAAGGATGGCGAGAGGCCACGCGGCAGGCCTCGGAAAAGGTGGTGCGACGATCTCGACCAATTTAGCAGCACTTGGATGGCATCAGCAACTGGTAGGGATAAGTGGAAGGAGTTGAGAGAGACCTTTGCCCAGCAGTGGGACTGAATAGGTTAATAAAAATAAAAAAGCAAAAAAAGAGTAATAGAGCATAAAATATTTTTTTATAAAAATTTACTCACTTTTTTGCTTATAACTTCTTTAATTTTTAATTAAGGGCAAAAAGTTATATAAACATATTTGTAGGTAAAACAATTAGCTACAAATTATGTTTTTGACAAATTTTTTGTAAGACGCATAGTTTCCGAGATAACGCGAAAAAGTGTTTTCACCCCTTCTTCCAAGATGGCGGCCGGGGGACAAGGGTGACGACCCCACAAACTTGAGGTTAAGCTTCTACTGACCCCAAACATGTCCCAAAAATAAAATTGCGTCCACTAAAAAATGCAAAGCTCATGTAACATTTCAATGGACTATATGTACATAAACGTAAGCTTTGTAATCTATTTATGTGTGAATGTAATAATATAATCATTTGATGTATTATTTACGCATAAGATGGAATACAAAACATACAAAAACATATATTACGATAATAAAAAGTCATAATGTGTGGGTGTCATTGGTAATTGGTAAGATAATTGAAGTGTACATTGCAGATACTTTATAAACAATTAAATGCACGTCGATACCGCACATTATCATGTCATTATGCTAGTTTACGCTTCTCTTGAATACTAATCGGAGACACAAGAAAATTCCATTAAATGTACTTGATAGTACATGCATCTTACCATATTATAAAAACTATGTTTTTTTTATACGAGTACGACAGGTCCGGCAAACGAGCAAACAAGCCACATGATGGTAAGTGATCACTGCTGCCCATGAACATCGACAACACTTGGATCATAAATATGTTGCTGGTACATCAAATTAGGAGGGGAGCGGAAATGAAAAAGCATGCAAAGTATGGGTAAGGAAATGGGTATTGGTCTTCTGTCAACCTTTAATGTGATAAAACGAATATCGATATAAATATGCAATGACCAGTGTGAAACACGAAACTGCGTGTTCCATCCCTAACCTAAGATATATGTTTGTGGGTGTCGCAAATATTTCATTCGGATCTGAGTAATGTGGAACCGAATTGTCTCTTTTAAGTTGTGGTGCCCACGATAGGAGAACGGCATTTTTCTGTAAGTTCAGGGCTAAATTCATGACTTTTGGACTTATTTAATTTGTTTAAAAGTCAAGTCAAAAGTACTCCTAATAGCCGGACACGCATGAAAATATGTAGAAATAATAAAATAGCTAATATGTAAGAATGAACGTGTGAGTCAATGATATACACAATATAATACAGGGTATATCAATAATGCTACCGAAAACGAAGCTGGGTAGTAGTTTTAGTGACTTACACAATGGCACAAAAAATTGCGACGATTTTTTTTTGTTATTTTTTTTCTATCTTCGTATTAGGGTGGTAAATACATGTTTTTTTTTCTTAAATAATAGTGTACACCCTTTTAGTTTTAAACACGCTATAGTAAGCAAGACTTTAAATCATTATTTTTGCAAAAACTATGGATTTACCACCCGAACTCGCCGATATTTAAAAAATAATAAAACAAAACTGTCGCGTTTCTTTGCGAAATTTTTAGTTAAATTATGTTTGTAGCTTAGATTATATACTCGTCTAGATGACACATCACACCTCACCGCGCGGCTCAAAAAAAGTCTACCAAATTTGGTAGACTCGCTTCTCACATACGTCAGTGTCATTTGAACTACATATGGATAACGTGCTCCCGAAAAATAATTAATTATACCGGTTTGTGCTGTCGAATTGTATCGCAATTGTGTGGGAAAACTGTATAATAATACCAATATCACTTTCTATCGGTAACATTATTGTTAAACCACTATTATATGAAGAAAACATGAACTTTTAATTCATTATTTTGAAGATGAGTTTCATTGGCCAGTGTTGTCAATTTATTACTAGGAAAATTTGTTGAAACTCTGGGAGAAACTATAAAACACAAATATCATTACATAATATTTCGATCAGAATAACAACAAGAAGAATGGCATTATTTATTGAATGAGTAAATAAAACTTACCTACACGATATTAATGAAACCCACGACGACATGCACTTAATAGTATTTTATTAATTCTTTGCCTTGCATGTACCATTCAAAATTTCATAAACGGGGTACTGCTATTGTCATCTTTGAAGAAACAGCGAGAACTTATTCAAGGTCCTAATAATATTTTTAGACGTCCTACGGATTCCGTACTAGCAAATTGCTGGAGAGACATTACACAGCGGAAACGAACGAAACGAAACGAAAAGAAGACCATTCGTAGCCTCACATGACTTCAGTTGTGTGTTCCGAACATTTTACTTATGATGATTTATATTTTACATAAATACAGAAATCAGATAACAGCCCAGGCAATAAATCCAAAGAGTTAATTCTATTCGGAAACAAACACTAGGAGATGGGTTTAGATCTTTATTGTTTTTACTAAAATGCGTTATAAATATAATTAATAGTATGATTACTTTAAGTAAAGAAAAAAATATTTTATTTAACCTATGTTGTATATCAAATAATGGGGGAAAGTTAAGTTAATAATCTGGAGTAGGCATCCCTAAACACACACACCTTGACAGTTGGATTACAATAATTACACGACCCGTACTCACACATATCAACGAAAGTGAGGACACTTTTAGCGCATCGTTTGTTGACATTGCTCAATCTAGACGAGTATATAATCTAAGGTTTGTAGTCAGTTAAACTACCACCCGACTCCGTTTTCGGTAGCAGTCTTGATATACCCGGTACATATGTGTATCCTTACTAATATTATAAAGGTGAAAGTTTGTATGTATGTATGGATGTTTGTTACTCTTTCATGAAAAAACGGCTCAACAGATTTTGATGAAATTTGGTATAGTGATAGCTGACACCCTGGATTAACACATAGGCTACTTTTTATCCCGAAAAATGTAGTGTTCCCGTGGGATGAGTCAGGAAACCAAATATACATATTTTCTACTCTTTCAAATTCAAATTGTTGGCACGGGATGTCCTCTCCTACGGAAGGGAAATATAGTCGACGGCACGCGGGAAATATAGTTAGTAGACACGCGAAATAATATGTTCTTGATGTGGATTGGACTCAAAAACTATCTGCACCCGGGCGAAGCCGGGCCCGACAGCTAGTATAGGTATATTTGTGCCAGTGCCGGTTTGAACCGGCGCCATCAGCGCAGATACTGATATCTGCCTTAATCTCCATATCCTTTGCGAAAAATGTAAAATGGGCCTGGCAACCTAATGATACACAAAAAAATATTCCCCTTAAGAAAATCATCAATATGTGTCTATTAGAAAAAATATGATGGAAAGGGGAAAATGTAATACACTATTTTACTTAATGAATTATTTCAGTCTCGTTAAATACGTATTAATGTGTTGAAGTATAGTAAAAAGAGGAAAACTTAGGCGAAATGATGGAATTAAAAATAAGCTATTAATAAATTTACTCAACAATTTCAGGCGTGGTCCTAAATAACAGGCAAATACGTCTCGTGTCGCGTATATGAATATATTTTTTTGGTTTACCATATATAAACTCGGAATATGCACTATTCAAAGACACGTGTTTGGAAGTGGGGTTCTAAATGTAACAGGATAATGTTTTTTTTTAAAGTCTTGTTCAAGACATATTGCTATTAAACACAAAACTCTCTTAGTTATTTTAAAACTACACAATATTAATCAAATATTTATTTGTTAGTGTCATCGAATATAGTTCACCGACATACTATGCAAATAATTTTGTCTTAATTATTTAAAACTACACAATATTGATCAAATATTAATTTGTTACTGGAATCGAACCTATTTCACCGACATACTATGCAAACAGCTTTATCCGTAGGCTTTACTTCACTGATGGGCCTTATGTAAAGCCGCTTTGTCTCTGTACTTCCACACTATCTATATCTATTTTCCGCGCTGACTTCATAGTTCCCTATAACACAGTAGTGGGGAGTTTGTCCTGTCCCGCCCAACGTGCACTATCACCCCGTCGCAAAACAGTTCGGGATCACATTCATAGTCGAAACATCGCGCTCGCAACACGTGCTCGTTTCAGTGATAATCCGTCATTAGTTGCGCGGGAGTGGCGTAGCACGGTTCGTAGCGGTTACTACGCGGTTGTTTCAGTGCTTCGAAAACGAACAAGTGACGAATACGATGGCCAGCAAGACTGTGAACAGTGAGTTTTTTTATTTATTTTTTATTTTTGATAGGTGAATTAATTGTATACAAGTAATTTTTGTATTAAACAATTTATTGCAAAAAATACATCTTATAAATGAAATATATATAATATTTCATTTATAAGATGCTGTATAAATAAAAACCTATTAATCATGATTTTTATGTATAATTAATGAGGAGTTACAAAACATTTTTTTTTATCAAAAAATGTAAAACCTTAATTAATCATTAGCAAATAAAAAATGTGCGAGGGATTTACGCAAATTACTAACAAAAAATACTTCGAAATATGAACAACAGAACAATCTGGAATTTAAATCGAGGTGTTTGGAGGTCTCGGAGTCAGGGTCAATGTTCCTAAATTGGTGCCACTTGGTCTAATATCCCGCATCCGTTATAAATATAGACCGTCTTGTCACCTCGGAGTTTATTGTTGAGTTTCCATACGAGTTATATGGACCTCCTGCGAAATTGCGATGTGTATGAGTACTGATGTGATATAGTAATTTTCAGAACAGTAATTTTTTACCGACATAAAAATTTGAATATTACTATTAAAAAGTGTGTAAAAAAATCAATTCTAATACATTAGAGTTATTAATTAAGATTTCAAAAAATATATATTTATCTATCAGGGTTAGTTAATTAATTATTTACGCAAAAATAATATTGATAAAATATTGTATTATTTAAATACACTATTATGTATTAAAGGATCTCAGATAACACTAATCCACTTACGATAAGTATCTAAGTCTTATTGTTCTATGAAATTTTGAGATACGACTTAAAAATAGATAATATGTTAATTCTTTCTAATCAGCAGATCCACTAAATTAATAATAAATATTATTATGAAGTGCGTAGTGGCCTGTTGGTAAACGGTAACGGTAAACGGACTAGACGCGACTGCCAACATGTTCACGGTGGTCGCGGGTTCGAATCCCAGGGCACACCTCTGACTTTTCGGAGTCATGTGTGTATTGATAGTCAATCACCACGCACTAAAACGGTGAAGGAAAACATCGTGAAGAAACATGCATACCATAGCGATTTATAAAAATGTCTATGGTATGTAAGTCCGCCAACCCGCACTAGCCAGCGTGGTGGACTATATGGCCTAACCACTCTCAATCGTACTCTCGATTGTAGAGGAGGCCCGTGCCCTGCAGTGGGACGTATATGGGCTGATACAGATTATTATTGTAATGCACTAAGCCTGCGTGATTGGCTCTTTAGCCTAACCACTCTTAATCGTACTCTCGATTATGAAGGAGGCTCGTGCCCTGCAGTGGTACGTTATATAGGCGGATACATTACAATATTAGTGTAAACTTTTTCATAATAAAATAATCTTCGTTGTAATTATATATTAGAAATCTAATCATCATTATCATAAATCTATCATAATTATGAAATTTCATTAATTGCTTAAAATCATGTTCTAATTTATCATAAGATAAGTGATATCGAGGCCGTTAAGACAAAATAACAATTATCTTTATGATCCTGTGATCAGTTTTATTATCAATTTAAACGCGAAACGTATTTTTACTGAGTAATAGATAATCGCATATGACAGCCAAAATTAAAGTTATTGTCAAAGTTTGTTTAAGCCACTGGTAGGTCACTCATATGTGAGAGGCCGCCTGGGTAGGTACCACCGCAATGTCTATTTCTAAAGCAGTGTAAGCGTACTGTACCGGTTAAAAGGACATTGTAGCCAGGATACTACTGGACATATCGAGATTTAACATCTTGTGTCTCAGGATTGCGAGCGCAGTGGAATGCCAAGTATTGCTACTGTTCATGAGTGGTCGTTACCACCAGGCAAATGGCAAGCTCGTGTCACCATTAATTGCAATAAAAAAATATTTAGAAATGGTATAATAATAATTATGGTTATTCATATCAACAGTTATTGTATGACACGGTAACGCAATTACGGGTCGATATAATTAATGCACGCCAAAGATAAACACGCCAAAGTATTTCAATTAAGATAACAAAGACCTGAAATTCCACTGCGTTTTTACACTCATAAATTATTTGCAAATTGATTAGGTTATTAACAGTATGAACTGTATTACCCAGTGCTCTATATTGTATCTAGCCCAGAATATAAATTAATAATAAGTACTTGTGGATTGAAAAAAATGTAAAGTGCTTTATTAAAATAAATATAATATTTTTCCAACCATTTAAATTAAAAAATGCGATGAACTTCAGTGTAGTTCTGAATAATATTTTAGTAAAAACCAAAGTCCTATTTATTTTTCTGTCAATGTGTTTATAATGAAGTTTTCATTGTATTTTATATCCAGAAAGACCGATGTCAAGGTCGTGTCAAGATAAGGCACCCCACTATACACTAGATACAGTGCGCCAGATATTTATTTATATTATTTTTCTGTCATGTTTTCCTCATTAACTTTACAGTGTGTATTTAATTAAACATTTTCCTTTTATGTAGTAACTATCTGTACCGAATGGTTAGGGGCACACTGAATATCAATGTCCAATCGGAAAGGCGTCGCTTGATGAAATCTACGCTCCGACCTACTCGCGCCCATATCCAAAACCCCGAGAGCTTTCAACTCGAGCTAACAAATCGCTTTGATTGTCTAGGAGAAAACCTTGCAGTGGACGAGCTAAACAGCGGTTTGGTAGAAGCTGTCCATACGGTGGGATCTAAGTATTTTAGACCTCGCCGTAGAGATAGACCACAAAAACTCTCGATCCACACTCTTGACCTCATGGCTGAACGTCGATCTTTAGCGCTGCAGTCTTCCGTTGACGCCGAAGCATATCGGCGGCTCAATAGACAAATCTGGAAGTCCTTGCGACACGATGTCCGTGCTCACAATACTGTGAGCATTAAGGAGACAATTGAGCGAAACGGAGGCTCCAAAATGTTTGCAAGAGACTTGTCTATTGGGCAAAGCCAGTTGTCTAGGCTGAAGACGGAAGACGGTCGCGTGGTATCGACGAGGGCAGAGGTATTAAGGGAGATCGAGAGGTTCTACGGACAGCTTTACACCTCGGTTGCCAAACCTGCTGTTAGCTCGGCCGAAGACCCGAGAGCCGAGTTGATCCGACACTTTAGCGATGATATCCCGGACATCAGCCTGTGTGAGATTGAGATGGCCCTGAAGCAACTTAAAAACAACAAGGCGCCGGGCGAGGACGGAATAACTTCAGAGCTTCTGAAAGCGGGTGGAACGCCGGTACTGAAAGTCCTTCAGAGGCTCTTCAATTCCGTTCTCCTCGAGGGCTCAACGCCAGAGGCATGGAGCAGGAGCGTGGTGGTACTGTTCTTCAAAAAAGGTGATAACACTTTGCTGAAGAATTACAGGCCCATCTCGCTCCTGAGCCATGTCTATAAGTTGTTTTCGAGGGTCATCACAAATCGTCTCGAACGCAGGTTTGATGACTTCCAGCCTCCCGAACAAGCCGGTTTCCGAAAAGGCTTTAGTACCATAGACCACATCCATACGCTTCGGCAAGTTATACAAAAAACCGAGGAATATAACTTGCCGCTTTGTTTAGCGTTTGTGGACTATGAGAAAGCCTTTGATTCGATCGAGACTTGGGCTGTGCTACAGTCTCTCCAGCGGTGCCATATCGACTATCGGTACATCGAAGTGTTGAAGTGTATATACAACAACGCCACCATGTCGGTCCGAGTACAAGATCAGAGTACGAAGGCTATTCCACTACAGAGAGGCGTGAGACAGGGAGATGTCATATCTCCGAAACTGTTCACTGCCGCGCTGGAAAATGCCTTCAAGCTCTTGCAATGGAAACGATTCGGCATCAACATCAAGGGCGAGTATATCACTCACCTTCGGTTTGCCGACGATATTGTAGTCTTGGCAGAATCGCTGGAAGACCTTAGCACTATGCTCGAAGACCTCAATCGAGTCTCCCAACAGGTGGGTCTTAAAATGAACATGGACAAAACGAAGATCATGTCGAATGTCCATGTTGTGCCCACCCCCATCGGTGTTGGGGGCTCGACTCTTGAAGTTGTTGACGAATATGTCTATTTAGGACAAGTGGTCCGGTTAGGCAGGTCCAACTTCGAGAGAGAGGTCAATCGTCGAATCCAACTCGGTTGGGCAGCGTTCGGGAAACTACGCGACGTCTTCTCGTCCAAAATACCTCAGTGCCTTAAATCGAAAGTCTTCGATAGTTGTGTGTTGCCAGTGATGACTTACGGCACCGAGACGTGGCCTCTCACTATGGGCCTTATTAGGAAGCTCAAAGTCACTCAACGAGCTATGGAGAGGGCTATGCTCGGGGTTTCCCTACGAGATCGAATCAGAAATGAGGAGATCCGTAGGAGAACTAAAATAACCGACATAGCCCACCGGATTAGCAAGTTGAAGTGGCAATGGGCAGGGCACATAGCGCGGAGATCTGATGACCGATGGGGTCGGAAAGTGCTCGAATGGAGGCCACGTAGCGGAAAGCGCAGCGTAGGACGTCCACCCACAAGATGGTCCGACGACCTGGTAAAGGTCGCGGGACGTCGCTGGATGCAGGCTGCCTCCAACAGGTCTCTGTGGAAATCATTGGGGGAGGCCTATGTTCAGCAGTGGACTTCCTTTGGCTGATGGATGGATGGATGGATCTGTATCAGCCCATATACGTCCCACTGCAGGGCACGGGCCTACTCTACAATCGAGAATACGATTGAGAGTGGTTAGGCCAGTGGTTAGGTGCGTGGTGGCCTGTTGGTTAACGGACTAGACGCGGCTGCCTTCATGTTCACGGCGGTCGCGGGTTCGAATCGCAGTGCACACCTCTGACTTTTCGGAGTCATGTGTGTATTGATAATCAATCACCACGCACTAAAACGGTGAAGGAAAACATCGTGAGGAAACCTGCATACCATAGCGATTTATAAAAATTTTGTATGTAAGTCCGCCAACCCGCACTACGCCAGCGTGGTGGACTATATGGCCTAACCACTCTCAATCGTATCTAGTAACTATATTGTTTAAAAATTAACCGATGTAGTTAGTATTAACATCCTAAGACCTTAGAAGGCTTAAATGAAATTGTCACTATTTCACACTTTATGGATGGAAGTTCAGATGGAGATAAAGCCTTTCAAACATATGGATAATTAAATTCACGTAACTAATATGAATAAACTTCCTACACACTCCATATTATATTATAAATTATACAATAATCCATGCAGATTTCCCAACGATGTTTCCTTCACTGAAGTGGCCCTTAATTAAAATATGCACACATACATAAACTCACGCCTTTTGCCAGAAGGAGTAGTCAGAGGTGCAACCAGGATACCAGCATTTCGCCTTGTATGTTCCGTCTCACAATGTGATAGGGAGCGAGCCTATCGCCATATCGGGCACAAATTCCGGACTCCGTGCTGATATTGCAATAATAAATAATAATTAAATTAAAAGTATAATATGAATTAATATTAAAATTAATAAAAATAAATAAACGAGTGACTTAAAATATCCTGGGATCAAACCTGAAGCATTCAGTTTCTCTAGAAATTACTTTTATAAGTAGGAATATAATTGCGACATACAACAGACTATAAAGACATAATCAATTCTTAACGGTCAGTGGATGTGTTGATTGATTCCTTTTGTCAACAGGGAATGAGGGCTTTGTTCCATAATGAGACATTAATAACACTTGCTCTTTATAATCTGTAATGTTATTATTCCACTGACCTTCGTGCGCATTTATTAATTATCTTAGACAGACGACATAACTGATTTGATAATAGTTCATCAGATCCGCAGACCGCTTCGAACAGCTCCTTGCGGAAATCATATGTCTCAGAATGTCAAGCATTGCTTTGTAATTCATGGGGCAGTTTGATTTTGCTCCTGTCTATGAGCGGTCGTATCGCTTATCATCACGTAAATGGCATGCTCGTCTCGCTATTCATTGTAATTTAAAAAAAATCATCTTATGGAGGCTTATGATCAACAATAGAATACTAATTGCTGATTGTGTTACTATGGTTTTAACATTTATGGGGAGAACTATCATAACATTATTAAAATGACATAGTAACCATGAATAAATTGATAAGTCCAATTCAGAGTGCTGAATTGTGATGGATTATATTTTGTCGTCCATGCAATTATTTCCCTTGTCCTTTTTTTTTGTTATTTTAAAATTTTATACGTTTTGGTTCAGTAGTTGCACTACTCTAATTAAATGACTAAATTCAAAATAAAGTTATTTATGATTTTAATTGGATTTTGTATTGTGTTTTCCTCCTCGTTTAAAATATTTGAAGACAATTCGTATTGTATGCATAAATATATATATGCATTATAGGAAATATAAATAATTATTACTATATCGTAAAGTATGTATGCTCTATCCTGTTTATGAAACTCGCAGAGTTTATCTAAAGCTGTAGTAACGAATACTGTACATGTCATATTACCACTGGTATCTTAAAAAACGTTTTGTTTAAAATGTATACGATTTAATAACTTGAGGCTGGTTAAACTTGTTTTTTTTTCTAGCGCGTGCTGTATAACATTCGAAATTCAAAATTTACTTTCCGTTGTTTTTATTTAGTAACTGTATTTGTTTAAAAACTTTACTGTAAATCTGTTGTTTATGCTCTATTGTAAAATACAAATGCTCAATTTACCTATTCCTTGAACCAAATTATAGTAAAAATGAATAATCTTATATTTTAATCCAAAATATACTCCGCCTTATAAATTTGTTAAACAAGGCATAAAATAAAAATCTAAGTGCTTTATAACCACGTACCGTTTATAGAACTAGTCTGCTTACATAAATTTCACATTATCATTTAAGATAAGAGCGGTGTGACGTAACAAAAGTCCAATATTTGATAGTGAAATCAAACAATTTATTCGCGCCGTGGATCATTTAAACCACTTTATCTTGGCGGATTAAAGAGATTACCTCGAAACTTTGAATATGCCCGAAATAATAATGAAAATGGATGTCCTACAATGGGTGAAGTACCTACATATGTATCTACATGTGCGTGTGAATTATACATACGTACATAAAATCACGCCTTTTTCCGGAATGGGGTAGGCAGATGCATTACTAGACCACACACGAAACCTATTGCTTACTACTAGTAAGTATATTAATACACTAACTCGAGTTAGATTAATATAGTAGGGTGCTAAGACATTTTTGTTCTTGCTCTGAATGGCGAGACGTGCGTGCCTTTCGCCTGATGGTACTCAGACTACTCATGAACATTACCAAAACCAAATAACACTGAATTGCCAAGTAAAGCTTGGCATCCCACTGCACGGCTTATACTGAGACATAAGATGTTAAGTCTCAGTATTTCCAGTAGTTACTCTGGCTACAATATCCTTCAAACCGAAAGACAACTGTGCATTTACATTCCTGTTTGGCGGTAGGAATAGATAATGCGGTGGAACCTAACCAGGCGGCCTCTCACATATGAGAGACTTACCACCAGTAATACATGGCATATCACTTATTTTGCCTACTATGTTGTTTAAATGATGAAATGCAATTGTTGTAACAATGCAATGTTGCTTATCATTCTGGAAAAATGCTAAACACACTCATAAATATCAATTTATCGTAATTATAGAATGTAGTGCAATTTAGATGTGTATCGAATTATGTTTATCTCGCTGACTAGACTATACATTAATTAAAATTACATAATTATTTTAGGATTTACAAATAATTTCACAGTTTTAAGGGTCAAACTACTTTTAGGTATGTAAGTATATACTTACACTATAATTTCAACTATTTATTTATTTATTTAAATCTTTATTGTACACAAACTTAACAACAACATAGCTAAACAGAAATAATAATAACAAATAGTACAAATGGCGGTCTTATCGCTCAACAGCAATAGCAATACTATAATACACGGTAATCGTTATTCAAGCGAATACGAATATTTATCAGACACATCGTTTCATAGCCAGTGTGTAATATGTTTATCAACATTGCGTAAAAACGTCTATATTTAAATAAACTTTGTAAATAAACAAAAGCTATTTGGCCGACTCGTTTTCACGGCTGTATGATTTTCAATAGGCCGGCGACGAGTGATTGACTGTGTCTAAATATTATTATTACACGAAAAAGAGAGGATACAAATAGCCAAATACATTAAAATTAGATATCTCGGTTAGATGGATTGACCAATGACGACAGAAGCTATCATCTGTGTCAATTCTGTTGAACATGGAATTCATAATAACTAGTTCCTAAAATTCATGTGAGTAGCTTAGGATATGAAATAGTACTATCTTTGATAACTTCTCCGTACAATAGAAATATGTTCTCAATAAAAAGTGGCTCAAAACTTTCCAGTACACTTCTGTATGGCCTAATTATGTATACAGGGTATATCAAGACTGCTACCGAAAACGAAGCCGGGTGGTAGTTTAAGCGACTTCAGACACAATGCAACAGAAAAAGTTGCAAAAAAAAGCGATGATTTTTTTTTTGTTATTTTTGTACTATGTTCGTATTTGGATGGTAAATTCATTTTTTTCCTAAAATAATAGTGTATACCCTTTTATTTATAAATATTCTAAGGTATAAAAGAGTTTAAATTATTATTTTAGCAAAAAATATGGATTTACCACCCAAAAATGACGATATTTAAATAATCATAAAAAATAATTGTCGCGTTTCTTTGCGAAATTTTTAGCTGCATTGTGTTTGTAGTCACTAAAACTATCACCCGGCTTCGTTTTCGGTAGCAGTCTTGAGATACCCAGTATGTATCTAACTCTTTGAATTGGGTTTAGCAAAGCAATACGATATATTTGGTTTATAGGTTGTTTTACAATGAGCAGGGGCACTTAAACGTAAATTCGATATGTACAGTTTATAGTTCATTTTCCAATTATTTATCTTATAATCTATCATAAAGATTTCAAAGTCCTAACAGTCAGTAGTGCATTTTACAATTATTGTACCACAAATCATGAACTTTATTGATTAAAACAATATTTGAACTGGTAACCCGTATTGTAAACGGAAAAAAAACAAACCAGTTTCAATTGGACAAATGGTTTTGCTATTGACGAATACTCAGAAATAAATTGGAAACTGAAGTGAATATTAGCTATTTAAATATGCTTACAAATAAATGTACGTTTAAAGTTGATACATATGAATTTATAAATTGTTTACAATAGTTTCCTTTATAGGAAATGAAGAATGAGGGCATATCTATTTATAAAATTGTTATCAATACAGTACATATAAGGAAAATATATTTATTCTTGTTACTATATTATTTTTGTACTACATTCCATATTGCTTCGACATTTGGACATAGTATTTCTCTTTTATGAAAAAAGTTTAGGCATTAATTCTGTCAGGCTGCTATTCCTATTCAGAACATGTAGGCACAGTAAAATAGTTTCTTAGTTATATTATTATTTTCCTCGTGGGTGTTTCAACTGAGGTAAATTAACTATGGATGTATAATTTAGAAAAGTCAATGGCGTGCCCTGGATTCCAATCTGTGTTCTATAGTGTGGCTCTGCCGGTTATACCTATATTTAAATTCTGCCGGGTATATCCGACGGGCCTGACACGTAGATTTAATAGTAGCCAAAACATATTAAAACTATTTATAAATACGTCTTGTGCCAAACGTAATTACTGAGAGTGTCGTTACATCATTCGGTTAACTCTTACATTGTTTTTTATGAAACTATTTTATGAAGGCGATATTCGTTTAAGCTCCAAAATGTGGGTATGAATATTATAATATAACACCAATAAAATAATATTACCTATTTTAAGTCCTATTATTTCACCGAAAATTATGAAAAAATAACCTATAAACTTCACAAATACAAGATTAATTAACAAAAGTGTTATAAAGAAGTAAACGCACTAATAAACTCTCAAACATTGTTTAATAGTAAAATGAGATAAGATATTACTTAATACAGGTATTTAACATAACTCTTGAAAAGTATATGAATTCCATCCGAATTCTGTTTAACATAACAATTATAGCCAAGGGGGCGTGAAAATTGCAAAACTGATCCACTTCTTCACTGCGCCAAATAAACTGTGTTGAGTTATTTGATCTGAATATTTTGTTTGGATCATTTATTTAAAATATTTAGGCAATATATTTCATTTATAAGTTATATGTAACTCGGTATATTCAAACGCGTTTTTCGTGAAAACGCTGCGCTAGATTGACTTATGTTTAAATATTGTATGATCTATGTTCAGATAGGGAAGCTATTTATAGCAGTCGAGAGAAGTACAGGTCTTTGGTAGAGATACAGGCGGTAGGGCTATTTATATTTATCTAAAGAACATTAATGTACAGTACTGGACTTATTGAGACTTAACATCTCAGATCTTAGTCTCAGGATAGCGAGCGCAGTGCAATAGCGCCAAGCATGGCTTTGTAATTCATGTTGTTAGGTTTAAGGACATCATGTTCATGAGCGGTCGTATTACTTACCATTAGGCAAACGGCACGCCCGTCTCGCCATTGCCTGCAATAAAAAAAACAAACGACTATATCCTATATTTATAAGAAATGCCGAAATATTAATCCAAGCGCTCAATGTATTTCACCCATTACATTATGCGATATATAGTCTCAAACCTGTCCGAAGCTTCTAGCTTATTCTAGTACCCACGCGGATGACTTTAGTTCTCTGCAGTGTTCTTTTCATACGGACAGGTCATTAAAACAGTAATTAATATACCTAGCAAAAAATAATGTTCAATTTTTACATATAAACTTAGTGTTATTATATCGTCGTTTTTGTTAATTAATATGGGATTCCCATGATTCGGTATAAAATTGCAGTTATTACTTATATCATTATTTCCAACTTACTTTAAAGACGAGGAACGATGGTTAATTATCATTTACGTAGTTTAGTAAAAAGTGTGCTATTCGGATTAGTATTTTTCCATCATCATTGCTTTTTGTAGAATAATTTTATCAGTACTTTTTACATTGTGTTAGCTGACTAAGCTGCTGTTGCAAATACTGATCCCTGATTGGCATTTGGACTATAGGTACATACACTAAGTAATATTTGGTTCCTACACAATACAGGGTATATCCCAAATACGATGATAGGCTTAAAAAATCCTTTATTTTTGCAAAAACTGTAATTGCATTGTGTCTAAAGTCACTATAACTACCACCTAGCTTTGTTCTCTGTCGCAGTCTGGGTATACCCCGTATAAATGCAGGCTGTACTTTAACCTTTTTGAATATAAACACAATAAGTGAAATAATCTACAATCTAGTCTATATTACAAAAGTCTGAAGATATTAAGGTTGGTCTAAAATTGACTGTTATACCAAGATAAATATAGCAACGCAAAGCACGATAAAGACTTATATTGTAATTTATTTGATACACTTGGTGGTTACACTAAGTTTAATTAATAAATTATTACAAAAGGCAAACTGGTTCTCTGTTACCGAAACTTTTATTAAAAAGGTATAGGTATGTTGTATATGTACAAAGGCAAAAAACACTAGTATTTAAAAAAAATATAGAAGGCATAAGGTGAAATGTGGGTGTACTGGTTGCTACCAGCACCTGCCTACCCCTTCTGGAAAAGTCGTAATAGTTATGTCGATATTATTACATACAGATAAGTTTTAACGAAGTTGGTACATTTTGTAACTGGTTACGTTGCTCGTTAGGAACATTGTATAATAATAATTTGCATAAAATTTTAATTAGTTTCTATCGCTTTAAGCCAAAGTTACGTTGATACTGACATCAGAAACGCCGAGTGTGGCGTTTTTCCTTGCTAATTATTTTTCTCATATTAAAAACACGAGATTATTCAGTTTTTGCTTATTAATCCTTAATTAAAAACCACAATTTTCAAGGTCGAAATATGTTTTTTTTTTCAGTACAATATTTGTGTTATCGATAATACGGAAATGGTTCTTTTGGTATAAAATGTTTCACAATAAGAACTGAAATTATACATGTTTTACATTCAATTTATATTTAACGCCTTCTATATAGACTTATTAACACACAAATTATTCAGAACGCCACTCATAGCTTTGAGAAATATAGATTGCTGATATTGCTTTTTAAAGGTTTTTTGGTTGCTTAAAGCAACTAAAGTCCTTTCTGTGAAACAAAATAATCTTATGCCATAAATAGGTTGAAACTTGACCATCGTTTTTTCTATAATATAGCGTTTGAAACTCAGTATGACCATAGCTTTACTACACATTTATACAAGCCAGACCAAAAAAGAATAAAACCTTTGAAGCAACCAGGCTGTAAAGTTAAATAATAGCGCATTGATAAACTCATTTGTGTGAAAACAATTTTATATAATGTAGTGTTAATGTATATGACACATGTATTAAGCTGTAAAAGATGCAACTGCAAAGATGTTACAATTTGTGTTAATTTCTGGAATTTAATTTTTACATTCTGAATAAATAAAACTTATTTACAAATGAAATTATGAAAGTTCGCAGATTATTTCGCACACAATATGACGTAATCGGTACCTACTTAAATATTTTTATTCTACTTAAACTTAAACAACGGCCTATCTAGCAGATGTAAATATAAATGAAGTATATTTATTAGTTACTAAATGCTGTAGTGCATCCGGCCGTGACGACCCAATGCAGGGCACGGAACAAGACTTTGGCTCTAAAGTATTAGACTTAAAAATGTTTCCATCCTTCAGAACACCGTTGCACCCTAGAAGCATAGCATGTTCAATCATGTTGCCTACAGAAGAATCTGTACTTTCAAATTAATATTTATCAAAATTGCAACCTCTGGCACAGAACGACAGCTTCCTATTCTATACTAATCTTATTTTTTTTCAAGTTCTATCTTTATAGAGCCAAAAGAAGTAAAGCCTTAATTGAAAATTCTAATAGGACTGTTTATAATCACCTTCACGTTTTATTCTACTTGAATATACAAATGAGTCTAAGAGACTATTTCTCGCTTCTTATCACATCATGAAATGGTGAATAAACGGCGAAACGTGGGTGTCATTCTTACACCTCTGTCTACCTCTTCTAGGAAAAGTCGTGAGTTTATGTATGTCTATTTCTTATTTAAAACATAAATATATCTCATTGATCTAACAAGATCAAAGCTATTAATATAAACTTTCTAATTTTAACACAAATTGGACTTTAATAGCTCCTTGTAATCAAAACTACGTTAGTTATGTTGTTGAAGGAAAGAAAGCGGAGATTGATTTGATGAATACTAGAGGCGCGGAAGATATTTCAATGAAATATTGTTGTGTAGTGCTTCCAATTTAGCTTTCAATGAATAACCTTTATTCTAACCGTCGCGTCGGAAGATAATCTAACAAGAAATTATCTTCTATATAAAGTTCTACCTACCAAGACTCTTTGCACATATTTTCTGTCATCTCATAGATTAACAACATAGGTACTTTTAAAAGTACTAAAGCGATAATAATAATTTACATATCACATTCCTCATTCAAATGGCATCACACTTAGCAATTGCAGTGCAAGCATAAGCAAATGTTTCAAGGCACCAGCATCTAGAATGTCGATTTTACGTATGTTTGCCACCACCATCACAAGAAGCAGGTTACAAAAGTGCATATGTTTCAGATATAGAGACTGGCGAAGCCGGTACCGCACAAGAGGGCGACGCAACCGTCACTGGCCCCGCGCCCGCTCCTAAACCCTTGCCCGGTAAGAACCACGCATGGCATGGTCTCTTCTGTCGTGACGTCTTGGCTCAAACTTTTGCCAAACACCAACGGGGATAATGTTAATGCCTTATCTGTCAGGGCTTTGTAATTTGACATTACTTGCGCAGTATATTATGTACGCATGTATTGGGAACTCATCACAGAAACACTTTCGAGTGTGCACTCTCCTGTTACAGTTGATCATGTAAATCCATTGCCTTCATGCCTTATCATATTGCATTATCTTCATCAATAAGTCAGTAATGCACATTCCCATTTAAAGGATATGAGGTAGCACTGAAAAAACGAATTTAATGAAATAAATCATCAATACTTTTTGAAAAATCTGTTGAATATAAATGACACGACACTTTTGCTGTTTACATTTCAAAATGTTGTTCTTCACGAATTAATTGATGATATAGTTAACACCTTATTTATTTTTCATCAATGGCTTTAAAGCCATCATCTTTAGTCACCATAATAAATAAAATGTTATATTATCATAGTAATGTTTTAGAATATTCAAAATCATTTCATCAGTATTCTAGAGGTAAATTACAGCATTATTTCAAAGGCAGTGGTTTGTTTTCGATTGATTACGTGTTGTGTACGTCCAAGTGTAAAAAGGTGACTCTTGGGTTTCGCAAAATATGAAAACATTGGAAGGTTATTTTTTGTGGGCAAAAAAGATTGGTTCTTGGAATTTGTGTGTTGGGATGTTTTGATGGATTGATACGGGATTGCGTGTTTGGTTTTTTTTCTCTTTCAGGTTGCGGTTATGTTTTAATGTCTTCTTAGACAATTATCTAATGGAGTTTTCGTTTCAATGTCTAACCAATAGGTACAGAAAACGATACCAAAGTAATATGATATGTAGTGGTATAATAAATATCCTTGAAATTGTTGCTGCATATGTAATATCAACAACACTATCTTTGCCTAAGGGAAGTTGCATTATATTATAATAGATAATCTCAATAACAAAACGATTTGTTCCGTTACTTTTTTCTGCGAAAAATAATGAATGAAACAATAAAAAAAATTCCCACACTAAATTCGTCTGAATTAACTTTGAAACCAAATTAGCGGCTGAGGTTAGTTTATTTACGTTACTGACTTTGTAATTATATACCTACCGACCCAAACATTCCGGATTAGTGATTATTTTTAATTTTATAAGGTGGCGTTGAGAATCAGACAGACACATTGTCTATTGTTGTGAGCAAAAAAGATAATTAAAATTGGTTAATGGTATTCCTAATATATGTTACTACTAATAAAGTACGAACATTCTCAATAGAAATTTTGTTGTTCAGATTTTATGCTAATATTGGCAGCATAATAAAATAATAATTTTAAATGAATAATAATAAATGAATAAATTTTATGAAATAATCAACCAATGCTAACGTTCTATGCTAAAAAAGGAAGTCCATAAAATTCAGGTTCGCTGACCACACGAACTTGAAATACAAAAACAATCACGTATTTATACATAAAAAACAATTTAATTTTAAATTATCAAATAAAATCAATACTGTATTATTTTCTCACGACTAATTGTTATGTTTTTATCTCGGTTAGTATTTTTATTATAAATAAATCGCAAAGCACTGAATAACAACATCATAATATTCTTTATTCAGTGAATCTTTTACACCTCTTGCGCCCGAATACTGGAACGCAACTTAAATATTATGTTGCACTTAACTACGTAAATCACGCTTAAATGTACTAGCTAAGTGGGCTGTGCGCTGTTAAGAGCAACTTATTATTTGAATGGCGTTCGAGTATTCGGGCGCTAGATCGTCAAATAATACTGTCATCGCTTTGGAAAGTGAAGCTATCAAAAGAAAATGAACAAAAAATATTTAGGACCTTTGTAAATTTTAGATGAATAATCATAGCATTAACGTCATAAGCACCGAGAAAGGTAATTGCTAAGTCGTACTTATCTTCCAATAACATGACGAAGATCACGCGTAAATGCCAATCACTGAGATTTTTACCAATTTCTTGTATTTGATCATTTTGAACTGTGCTGTAGATGGTTAAAAGGTTATTTTGGATGGTTTATATACGTGTAGAGTGAAAGGACTGATGTGTGAAAGTGACTCCCTTTCGCTATACTTGAAATATTGTTACATGCACATGTTGATCCGTTATGTAATAATTATTATTGTGAACGTATTAAAAACAAACTACGAATTGAAGCGGTTTAACTTAATAAAGCTGTTGCGGTTGCTGAGAGTTTGGATTTCGTTTTTTGAATATTTTCAAGTCATCATGATTTTTAATTTTATTATTTTGTTGAAGCATTATGAAATAGCAGATTTGTAAGGGGAACGTCTCTTCATACTTTAACGTTGAAGTACTAACAGTAATACATGAAACTATATTCCAACGCCCTGATTCAAAGAAAATTTTAAAACTTATTTTAGTAAAATAATATTTTTTCTCTTTCGAGCGAATTATGAACTTAGTTTGGAAGAAGAAGACAAAAATAGGGTAACTTAAATAGGTTTTGAAGTTGTCTATAAATAAGGCTGAAAAACTTATAGAACATCTTGAAATATATCAATAACAACATTTCCCAAAAGCCTCGTAAAAGTACACAAGTGAATCTTGTCCTAAGCTACGTAAATAAATATTATGCAACATAGTAAAGCGTTCTGTTCGTGTGAAACTTGATTAATGGCATCGGAACAGACAGAGCGAAAGTCCATAATCGTGCAGTAAGAGCGCTTCGAATTTTATTTATATCACTGACGTGTGGTGCAGGCTCCAGCTGCCTAATTTCGCATGCGGTAATGCCATGGTGGCAAGAATAAACGATATGTTATCAACCGCAACTGACACAGCTTCCTGCCTATTATCGTTTAAACGGTATTGTTGAACGAAAAGTAACTTTACTGAATCCAAAACTGTAATGAACTTGATGATAAGAGTACTGACGAGCGATTATTATTTTTTGACATTATTTTCTTGGGTACCTCGAAAACGATATAAAACCATTAATCAGTTACAGAGTATATTAATATACCCTGTAACACACGGTCATAGTATTAAGACAGATAGACAGTCATGACTGTGATCGAAAATGAAGCCGGATGATTGTTTTAGTGACTACAAACACGATGGAACTAAAATAACACTAAGAAACGGCTATTTTTTTTTTGTTGTGTTGCTTTAAATATCGTCGTGTTTGGGTGGTAAATTTTTTGCTAAAATTATATTTGAAACCCTAACGTATCAATATGTCATTAAAAATAAATTGGTGTACATTATGGTGTACACTATGTATTTACCACCCAAATACATAGAGAGGAAAAAATATCGATACTTTTTTGCAATATTCTTGGTTGCACTGTATTTGAAGTCACAAAAACTACCACCCTGCTTTGGTTTCGGTCGCAAACTGAATATACCCTTTTTAAGTCATGAACAACTAGAAACGTTATCAAGTGATCAGATAATAACAGTCTACTATAAATAGATCAAATAAGCCGCAATATCAATGTTTCGCCGCCCGTCATGTATCATCAAAATGTGAATATTAATAACTGTATTCTACTACAATGTTACACATATTAACCATAAATAGTGACTATTATAGTAGGGAAGTTAAAAAATGACAAAATTTAACCAATTCCGTAAACAATAATTTAATTTCAGTGTTTTATTTCAAGCTAAAGTATGGCAACTGAAGCTAACTGATCCCGGTTCAGTTGTTATGATACTGGCCAGTAAGAAATAAGATTTCTACATTACAAATACGTTATTTTAAAAATAGGTTACCATGACTATATTATCTATATTAAAACCCTCAATCAGAGATGACCTAATAAAGATGACCTCAAATAGACAAAAACAGTACACCAGATGACACAAGCCGACGATTTCAATTCTCCGAAACATGTCACATGTCAACAAGATGTGGCATTGGATTCCGTCTGTAATCCTCGGTCATCAACCAAATAGTCTAGTTAGCTCAGACAGTATAAGTAGCAGGACATGGTTACATATCTTCTCCCACGCTAAATGCGCAATTCCATCCAATTGTGGTCCAGATTGATGATCACTATTTAGTACCGTGGTATGGATAAGTAAATCTAACATAATTAAACTAAAAGGATATAGATATATTTATTTATTAATTCTTTATAGAATACCACATACATTAATAAGTAAGCAAAAAAAACTCGTTTAAATAAATTGTCGCTAATACCACGATTTCAGATAGAGAGAGGAAAGAATTTCATCTTGCAGTGATTATGTAGTAGCTTATTTATTTTTAGATTCTTAGTTCCTTTTAGATTAAAATTATTTTAAATTCAGAGGCCAGTGTTATTTTGTTTGTTAAAATAATTAGCTTAATTAAAATTGCCGATCGATTATAAACTTGAAACATCAAAACCGTCTTGTCACTTGTCTTGACTTTAATACTGAGTTCGCATTCATTCATGTAGATATTTGTGGCCAGTTTAAAAACTTTCTTTGCCAAATAATCTAGTAATGTAAATTATTATTTAATTATTTATTTATTTTATGTTCTACATTTTATACAAATTGTGCCTAGGTGGATTTAATGTCTGAGGCATTCTCTACCATACAAGCATATGGTGATGCAGAAAAGATCAGGTAGGTACGTAAATAATAATTTAAATAGATGATTTTTTAAACTATGTACCTAGATATTTCCCAAACGATAGTTATCGGGTATAAGTAACGTTTACCAAAACAAGTAGTTAAATAAGTAAGTAAGTAAGTAAGGCCGATGGCCGTTGGGGCCGAAAGGTTCTCGAGTGGAGGCCACGTACAGGCAAGCGAAATGTCGGACGCCCGCCTACTAGGTGGACGGACGATCAGACTAAGGTCACAGGAAGTCGCTGGATGCAGGCCGCTTCCAACAGGTCATTGTGGAGATCATTGGGGGAGGCCTATGTGCAGCAGTGGACTTCCTGTGACTGATATGATGATGATGATGATGAAGTAAGTAAGTAAGTAAGTGTAGCACAACCTTGTTAATGTGAATGACTCCTGTATGAGCAAATATACAGTGCACTCATGACATTGATTGATTGACAATATAACGGATATTTTTGTAATTAATTTAATTACAATATTCATTGAACAACGTATGAAGGTGTATAAAAATAGCCACGTCACTATTAATGTAATCATACGTGCAGCAGTCATATTCAACAGACAGAATATTTTCGATGAAACTATTAAAATATAATTAATATGATTTCCTGAACAACCTTCATTTTATAGGACATTGCTCCATTTGAAATTAAGCGCAATAATATTTGGCATTCAGGTATATGCAGGGTCGTCGCCAGCCGTTGGCCTAAGGGGGGAGGAGGGCTATATTATGAAGAGTGAGAAAAAGGTGATTGCAACTTACACAATTTTGACGGCGGCCCCCAGACGGTCAATATTATTGTACAATAGTATGGTATATGCAAAATAAATACCGAATAGTAGGCAAGCCAAGTCAAATATTTTGGTTACTTTACATTTAGCAATTTTTGTTAATAACTAGGGGGGGGGGGCAGCTGCCCCTATCTGCCCCCCTACCCCCCCGCCCCCCCTTGGCGACGCCCTTGGGTATGACAGCCTCGGTGGTAAAGCATAGGTCTCGGGTTCAAATCCCGGATCGAGCAAAGTGATATTGGATTTATCTATTATTTGTAAACTTGGACTCAGGAATTTCCAGGCTCGCCCCCATCACATCCAGGGACGGTTAACAGTAAAAATGTTAACGTTCAATTGCAATAAGATTTAAAATTAAAGATTCTACTACAAATACTAATATTACAATTCATTAACCTAAATAAACACAAATAGATTCAATACGCCAAATATATGCAAATATATTTATCTGCGGTAACTTTGCGGTTTCACTATCGGACTGTGCATTCATTAAATACGATAAAACTACATATTTTTTACTGTTTCACTCAAGAATAACGGTTGGATATAACTCGCTATTAAATATTAATCGAGCTTTTATACCAGAGCATACCAGACTTATCGCAAAAAAGCTGACTAGTAAAATATAGGATACATTTGAATCAGATTGATTTACGAGCTATCGCAAAAACTGGGCCATTGCCCTGGTATGTGGGAGTAGATACAAAAGTAGTCTGAAATTAAGGCTTTTATTAGTACATCTAAGTCCATGTCCCACCCAAATTACTAAGCTAGAATCTCCTCTTTAGGCTATAGAGCTTAGGTTCGTCTACTACACTATCAGATATGAGATGTATCTACTAAATATGAGTTAGGTGATCTTGTAACATAGCTCACAGTCCACTGATATATACAGGGTTGCTCAATGTGTTATTTTTCACTATCAAAAGATAGGTGACTAAAAATACATAGCTTACTGCACTAGCAGATATGAGATGCATCTACCAAATATAAGTATCGTAATTTTGTTCACAAGCTCACAGACATACAAAATATACAGGATTGTTAAATGTGTTTTCTTTCACTACCAAAATAAGGGTGACTAAAAATACCTCTTTATTTCTAGAAGCAATTTATCTAATGCGTGCTAATGCAATGCCTCTAATCAGAGATATTAAATTTGTATACTTTTATTGCATTTTTAAAATGTTGGCCTTCTCTGACCTTGCGTTTTATAGTTTATTAAAGCGTGGATAAATTGTAATGCAGTATGTATTATAAATATAATACTGTAGTATTATAATCTGTAGGATCGTCGTACTCGTTCTATACAATGACCTCGGTAATGTCATGGTCTATAAAAATATTCCGGTTTTTAGTATTGTTCAAATTCCCTATACTCCAGATTATTATTGCTTAACCCGTCCTAGGTACAATGCCTTTAGAGAAAAGCATAAACGCTACATTATTTGTAAAATTTGGAACAAAATAGCTATAGAAACAGCTTAATATTTTTTTATTAATAAATGCCATGTACGATCTGAATCACTGGTGCCCATACCACAAGCTAAATATTTATTTGGGCATCAGAGTATAATCAAACACTTGCTGTAAATTAATATTAATTTTAAATTAATATTGTCATACGATTTATTTTAAGTGTTTATTGTACGACTTTTATATGCTGCAAATAAATTATTATTATTATATTATTAATATAATTATTGTCATATTCGAAAAAAAGTAACACGTTTTATTTATTTTGTTTTATTTCTTAAAAAGGTCTCTATCCATGGCATAAATCCACATGGATTGGTAGCAAAAATAAACTGTTTCATAGCATTATTGGATCTTTTTGCGCGTGAATTGTATCACTATGTTGCGGTTGATGAACCGGAAAAGAAAGTAATTAAATAAATAATGTATGCCAATGAACCATTGATTAAATATTAAACAGTTCATATACGCGAATTTGAATAAAAATCTCTGTGTTTAAGACGATTTTAAGTGATTTTTTGTTAGTAAAGAACTAAAATCACCAACGTGGGTATAACGCAGAAATCCCAATTCTTTATTAGTACCTAAAATATCAAGTTGTAGAGGATGACATGGTGGAATATAATTAATTAAAAAAATATATGAAAATAAAATCTAGTTATTACAAAATATTACACATGAGTCACTCCAAATAAATAAAAATAATAAACCGTGGTATAAAAAATTTCCTCCCGACGCAACATCGAAACATTTTTTGCTCTTTTGCCTTCGACTTACGTCAGTCGCTGGCGCCCAAGACCTTTACTTGGAAACCATTTGAAACCGTTTCGTATTTGAGTTGAACGACATCGTTGGAAAGTACATATATCGTGCCAAATCTTCACATCTGAGCACTGTTAAAGAAAATTTAACTTTATTTCCTGACACATTAGGTTGATTTTAATTGTGATTGGTGAAAGATTTGGCATAAGTTAATTTTATATTCGTATCCAAGAAATGTATGAAATCTTGATGGAATAATTATTTCATAGTAAACATTAGGCCACTGTCACTTTTCGTAGAAGATTGTTGACAAATATTGTCTTAATTTTCCTGAATTGAAATAAAATATTTTTATTAAGAGTTACAATATTTTTTGTCATTTCATTCTAATTTCTAATATTTCCTCATTTTCTATATAAAAAACTAATAAAAATGCGTGAAGTATGTTCTTTAAGATTTTATAGGTGTATCCAAAATATGTTTTACATTCTAGAAACGATCAAGACATGACAACACGCAGGCGGCAAACTTCCAAAGCGGTACTAACAAATTTATACTCTTTTTATTACTTGTCACTTATGCTAATACTTTCGAAAATTCGAGAAAATGTAAATAATTCTGATAACTTAAACATTATGTCAAAGTTCTATCGTAGGTTTATTTCTTCGTTATAACAGTTGATTCTTCTGTTCTGTAGTTATAACATAAGAATTTAAGAGGTTATAAGAAATGCTTTAAATTGGGTTTGATTTGGAAATAATTCAACCATAATTGATAGCTACGAGTAAGCCTTCATATATTATCACCATTGCCACTAAACACCAATGATATTCGCTGATACATATCTAGACTTTGAAAATATATGAGAACAGGAAGGAATAAAGGATAAGAAAGGACTTCAGCGCTTCGGAACTCGTCAAATGAGAAACAGGAGTACTAACACTTAAAACTAAAACCAGTTTTCTAAGAACGATATGTAATGAAATAAAAATCTGGAATTCCATGCCTGGCCAAGCTGAAATCATGATAATAACATCAAACAACGCCAGTAATGTACGATACATCTAGTAGTATATCATTGTTTTAGTTTTTTACAAGTTTCTTTGTTGGAGCTACTCGGAATGGTAATGGCATGGTAATGAAGGGTCAACGGTTGTGATTTGCGACTCAATATAGCCATTGTAATGCTGGTGCAGCTCAACCACAAAAACTATTTTGAGATTGAGATATTGAAATACATTGAACGCCTACTCATGCTTTATTTTTCGCCTTAGATTGAAGCTTTTGAAGCTTCCTGTATGTAGTCTATATTGGCTTCAATATATCTTTTGATACCCTACTATACGGCTACACGGCGGACTATACGGCTGTTGGGTGTATTTATTTATTAAAAGGTTTTACTCAATTGAGTATCTAACTGGATTAAAAAAATCCCATTGGACTAATTTGTCGATTATAGGTGGAGTCGAATTGTCAATTATTATCTTGATAATGACACAATCGTTTTAGTGAATTACAATTGTCGTAATTTACTTATCTGCTGTAGTTAATTGATTTCATCGTTTCTGTGGATGATATTTTTATAACGACTATTGATCAATGGTAAATGGAATGCATTTTAAAAATATATAAACACGCTGCTTTTTATTATACAAAACAAGAATGTACATCTGTTTTGGATCATCACGAGCACTCGATCCGTGCAGCAAATTGATCGAAACGCCGATGTTTTTGCGTCCATTTTAAATATTATGATTAATTGCTGTAAGCTACATCTTTTGTTGTGATCCGCGTTTCTGCTCCCACGATTGTAGACGGCACTTTGATCAACACCAAATCGTTGTTCCGGTGACCTTTGTGACGTAATGATACTAGAAGTGCGTTTGAATCTCTTACTGTTTTGTTTTTGTTATTCCCAAATCTTTTCAACAAATATTGTATTTCTTATTAGTACAGGCAACGAAGCAACGAGTTACTCTTGTCCGCAATGCATAATTTGCCAGGAGTTTTTTGTTTTCATGAAGAGGTGGCATATGACCCCACTAAGTTAAAAACCCAAAATACAAAAATGGCGTCCGCTAGAGCCGCCATTTTGGAAAACGCGTTTGAAGCCATATCTCCGGAACCGTCCACTTTAGGCCCATCATGCTCAGGACCTTTCTTGTAGATAATTAAATTTCCCATCTTTTTTGTTCAGTAATTTTTTTTGTACCTTTAACCGTTCGCGATTTACAATGTTATTAATATTCGTTTCATGCCTTTTTGCCGATATCTTTGTTAATAATTGTTTAAACAAAAAATTGTTAATGACTAAACTTTTAAATCAATAAATTCTTAATAACTTTTCACCCATACTTTTTTTCTCTAAAATCAATATTTTAGAAGTTATCGCGCGTTGAATGGTGTACTACCGAATCAAGGTCAATGGAAACGAAGGATGCATAGCGTAATTATGAAATCCAATGATTTCTCCATGATTATCACGTAATTAATTAAATACTGATGGCATAAGGGAACAAAGCAATGAGGAAATAGTAAATTTTGTTAAAAATCCATGTAAAATTTATTGTAAAAAAATGAAAATTAATAACATTGTAAATCGCGAACGGTTAATGGTACAAAAAAAATTATTGAACTAAAAATATGGGAAATTTAATTATCTACAAGAAAGGTCCTGAGCATGATGGGCCTAAAGTGGACGGTTCCGGAGATATGGCTTCAAACGCGTTTTCTAAAATAGCGGCTCTAGCGGACGCCATTTTTGTAAGTATTTTGGGTTTTTAACTTAGTGGGGTCATATGCCATCTCTTTATGAAAACAAAAAACTCCTGGCAAATTATGCAGGAAAAAATGCTTCGTTGCCTGTACTATATTACTTACCTCCATATTTTCCATTGATAATGTTTTACATCTCGTGTTGTTTCGAACATCTCATGAATTTCTTATTACAATCTAAAACATGAAAGTATAGTATAAAGTAACCTGATTCAAAAGATATTAAATAATTGAATTCATAAAGAAAAATCGGAATAAAATCGGTCTTTGCCATGAAAGTGGTTATGCCATACACAGTCAGAAGCTTTGGACACAGCTATAGGTTGACAAAATGTGTGTATACGTCTCCCGAGACTTTTATAATAAATCTGATCAACAATCAAATTAACAACATGGAGTTCCTCATTACAATACTTGGGTCCAGTCGCGTGCCGTAATAACAATATAATGCGTCCATTAGCTGCGTACGAGAACGTTCTTGTACATGAATATGTAGGAAATTGTATGTAATTTTGATTCTACACGCGTGTCCACCTTTTGTCGTCCGCGCTATGTTATGTACGGACGTAGCAGCTAATGCTGAATGTTTTTGTGTGGTTTAAGGTCTTAGAAAACGCGAGAGTGATAGCGGAAATAATAGCGAGATAATACGAACAATATTAAATAGTATTGATATATCCACAGAACAGTTGAACATGGTTAGAAAGGCAATAGCCGTCAAATTGTATGAAAACCAGTGTCGTCGTTTTCGGAACACGAAACCTAAACAAATCTAATATAGAAAGCTTGCAATAGTCGATTTAAAGTATCAATAAATTTATGAAAATATGTTTTTGTTATAAGACCGGAATTTATTTTATCGATAGGCTTAATGTTTTTTCCTGATACAGTTATTTAATTAGTATTATATTGATAGACGGAAAATAAATGAGTCTACAATATCTAATATTGAAAGTTAATTTTAATTTGTATACTTTTTTACAAATCTATATGTACAGGATTTTCAAGATTTTCACCTTTGTGTGAGATATTAACATTTTAATTATTGGAACAGCACATATATGCAATTATTACATTAAAATTATGATTTCTTTTCGGCAATAATTCATTATTTCACCCCTATGATACAGTTTTTCCATAAGCGTTGCCCGTAATTATTTTTGGTTTGTATATATAACTTATAATACAGTTGTTTTTATCGTCTTCTATTTCATGAAAATTAATACTTAGAACAAATCGTACCGGATTTTGTAAGAATACAGTTGTCTCTATGTGTTTCCTTTACTTCTACTCACTTTCGGAAACCTACAAACGAATTAATTAATATTATAAAGTATATTCAGACACAAATATATGTTGTTTTCAAGTTGGCTGAGTTATGACGTTAAAATATAAGCATAGTCGTCAATGTTATCAAACGTTACGAGTACTACAATTTAAAATTACTATAGGATTTGATTTATTTTTTTTGTTTAATGAGTATACGAACTCTATAACTACATCGATATAGTTACTATGTACATGACTACAACACTGCGTGACATGTGACAAATTTCGAAGTTGAAATAACAAAACTGAGTCGTATGCATTGCGTAGGAACTTGGAATTCGAGTACATTGTATGTACACGTAATCAGCAATGTATATTTCTGTTATGTCGTCGATTATATTATCGAATTCTTCAAAATGTCGTAATTATAAACCGTAATTTTTGAAAATAAAAGTAAAAATCAATGAAATCGGGATTAATAGTGGTATAAAATTCTTCCACTATTGATATTCGACGCTTTAGTATTGGAACTGCAAGATAAAATAGCCGCAAATATGCATTTTTACTCTATTTTGCCAGAGCACCACGCTCCAAGGCATTTAGACAACGACTGATTTGACAGATCATCCGTTCCGCGGCAGTGATGCTTTTTATGCACCACCTTGCGACGCGTCAAACGCTTCTATTTCCCTTCTAACTTTATTCATCTGTTCTGTGGATATATCTATTCAATTTAACTAGTGATTAGTAAAATAATTTGACCGGGACCTAAACCTATGTGCTGTCTAAAATGTCATACTAAAGAAAAAATATCGAATGCATGTATATGTATAGTCTAATTAATCTTGCCGCATCTTTTTACTTGTTGGTTTTGTAATATAACTATTTGTAATATAATAGCACTAAAGTCCTAAATTTGGGTAAAGATTTTTGCAAAGTGGAACATAAATCACTTTTATCGGACTCCAAATCAATAATTAATTACACGGAATGGTACTATTGAGTATTATAATTATTCTTACTCGCTACATCTTATCATTTGCACTATGCGGAAATCTCAAGGCTGCCCAATGTCGAGTTCGATACGCCAGAATCGCCACAGCGTGAAGGTTTGGGTTCCAATTGTATAGGTGTTGTATACGTATAATTATATACATTGATTTTTGTGTTTGGGCATTGAAGGGAAAATAACGTTTTATAAAGAAATTGCCACTAAAACCATTTCCAATCGTTAAGTGTGATTTCATCCATTAGAATTGAGAGTACAGAACACGTTTTATTTAAACAGGTATTTCTTGGTACTTAGGTAAATAATAGTATTTAAATTAGAAACATTCCTCATTAGAATTTTCGTATCAATTAACTCTGTGTCTGTTTATCTATATTTGTTTTTAATGAGGTAAATTTTATTTTGATTACGTATACAATTTTCTTTAAAAGGTCGGTATATACGTCAAAGATAATCTATAATTACACCCATTTCCATCGGTAATTCCACTCTCAAAATTCCTAATACAACCACCGATTAATTTATGCAATATGAGTCACTAAATGGCTGCAATATTATCGTTAACTGCCGGCGTACGGGTTTTTCTGCAGTGATACAGCACCCTACTAAATTATATGCGGCACAATTGACGTAAACGCGTATTATACTTCTTTGAATTCTAGCCATATCTGTCATCTGAGGGTGACTGACTTGCGATTTGTTTGGGGATAATCGAGCTTTATATCGGTCTCAATTCTCCAAAAACCGAGACAGGATGATAAAAAGCAATAAATACATAGGAGCTATAATAATTGTCTCAAAAAATCAATGGAGATTATAGAGAAAAAAGTTAAGTCAGGATTCAATAGTCATTATAAATTCTTACATTACATGATATTAGCAACATGTAAGTATGTATTACATACACGTTATAAAATAATAACTATTGTAGTATCCGACGTTGCAAGTCAATCGTCCCCTAACATGAAACTAAATACTTGACTTACCACGTCGTTTTCATTTTTCATACAGTCGGTCAAGTGCGTCATTGAATAATAAGAAAAATACTCAGTATTTTTCTGGTCATTGTTCTGGTAGATTCTACAATCTGCGACGTAAATACATAATATGCAAATTTGCAATGAATATAAAAAAACTCAGATGAAAAACTTAATTTATACTTATGTTCGTAATAATACAAATATGTTTGATACAAATAATAATATTCAGTTGCTTAACGAAACGAAATCATTTTAGTAATAAGGAAGTCAAATGTTAAAAGTTGTATAAAACTCAAACGTATATATTATTGATTAGTATATACTAATATTTTTAAGACGATTGAGGGAGAACGGTTTATGAAAGCTTTATTATTGACTTCCTTAACTCCATTATACTGCAAAATTCGCTTTCATTTTCTGTGTTCCCGAAATGAAGCGATTTAGATGCCTGAAAATATCCAATTTCTTTCTTTGACGTGTCAGTGCTCCTTCTATGCCACCATGCGAGTGTATACCTCTACTACTAAATTATAAATAAAAATAATTTTCATTTCATTATGAAATAATTCGCAAATAATATATTTAGCACACTTTATAATTAGAACTTTATGAACCATAACATAATTAACTTTGCAAGTTAAATAAAAACATGAAAAATACCCAATCGTTTCTAGATACTAAATATGTACCTAATATTTTTTGCTATTTTCATTCACAAACGCATTATTTTTATTAATGCTCGCGTATTAATGACAAAGAAAAATTATTCATTTATTTGGTGTTATTTTTTACAATGGTTCTGCGTTAAAATTTATGTAGCCAAGGCGAGGAGCGTGCGGCGTTCATTGTCACGGCCGAAACTCGCGGTCAATTTAGAATTTTCACAGAATGTATTAGTGGATTTTATTAGGAGATTGATATTAATGGAAAAGCTTAATATTAAATATGATTTGCGTGGTTTTAATTTTATGTAATATTCAAATTATAATTACTTTGCCAACATAATATAGGTGCAATATTTTTAATTATTAAGTACGTGGTGGCCTGTTGGTAAACGAACTAGACGCGGCTGCCCACATGTTCACGGTGGTCGCGGGTTCGAATCCCAGGGCACACCTCTGACTTTTTCGGAGTCATGTGTGTATTGATAATCAATCACCACGCACTAAAACGATGAAGGAAAACATCGTGAGGAAACCTGCATACCATAACGAATTTATAAGAATTTCTATGGTATGTAAGTCCGCCAACCCGCATTAGGCCAGCGTGGTGGACTATATGGCCTAACCACTCTCAATCGTATTCTCGATTGTAGAGTAGGCCCGTGCCCTGCAGTGGGACGCATATGGGCTGATACAGATTATTATTGTAATGCACTAAGCCTGCGTGATTGGCTCTTTACAGATACAGATACAGACATACATTTTTAATTATTCCGAAATACAATTTTTAAATAATTATAGGATTCTTAATATCAACTGGACTCTTACCAGACGGCTATGTTTGTCCTAAAGAACTAAATAACTTTAGTAAAACAAATTACATAAACTTCTACAATTTTCTGAGAATTCAGTAAGTAATTGTAGAACGAATTGGCATCATTGGCACCCACTTTATTTCGTCATCAATTTGACAATTTAGCGTTTCGCCACTGTCATTGTCATGGACGGCGATATTTTCCAAGTCTGTGTTTACACGACTTGTTATTATGAAGTTCAGTAAATGATAATATCGAAACACGACTATTAGTTTGTAAATTCTATATATGGTGCTATACGGATGGAAATTCTAAGCCACTGATGCTTTTTTCGACACATAAAACTTAATATTGTATTGAAATGTCAGTAATTGTGGCCTTTATTAAAAGGTAAAATAATCCCTGAAAAACCCAGCTCCAGGAAGGATAGACAAGAGGGAAACTAGACATATTTTAGCGCCTTGCTGCGATTCGAGATTTGGGCGAGTCGAAACTAATCATCCAATGCAACTTCCTAACCAAAGATGCAAATTTAAATTATGCGGTTTACAAATTTGATTCATTAATGCTCTTATAATTGAGGAAGTCTCATAAAACCTTAGAAACATCAAGAAACAAAAAGGACCGTTTATTCGTCATTCGGTCACATAAAAAAACCAATTACATGCATTTAAACTTGTCAGACAGTGGCAAAATCTAATTATTTTCATAAGTAGCATCACAAATGTTATTTATTTTTAATGCTTGGTAGAATCTTGATCGTAGGTCGAGATATATATTTCCTAGTTAAACACAAATGGGCATTTCATCGCAATTTTACAGTGCTCGAATAGTGCTACATCATATATTTTATCGCAAACAGCTAAGCGTTAACCGCTAGTTTATTTGCTTCAAATATACAGTTTGTTTGCCTGCGTGCGTGTTTGTACGTCTCGTTGTGTCGTGACTTGCTCTGATTTTATTTGTAAAGTAAAATTTACTTTTTAAACTAGTTTAATTTATCAGCGTTCTGTGTAAATAATTTGAAATATAGCAAATTCACGCTAATCTCTTACCCGAATTATTTATATGTGGTGATAATATTTTCTTCATGCTCGTTTTATCTTGTAAGTAACTATAAATTAGATTTTTCTTCTATTACATAATGCATTGAAAATGACTATGAGAAAAGCCATCAACAAAACACAGTTTCACATAAAATTGAACGTAAGTGTGACGCAAATGACGAAGGCAATTTGTCATTATCCCTTAGTCCAATGTCAGGGCCGCGGCGCGCGTCGCTATAATTTTCAAACGATACGTGATCGGCGCTCATGCTCGCCAACGTAAAAAGATTTCCTAGGTTATTAAATTGAGCGTAATTTTACTGACAACGCACTATAATGTCCTACACAGCGATTACCAGATGACTTTGAACTTCTCTTTGGTTACATTATATATTTTTAAATGACTTTTTATTTCATCTACATTTTTAGCTATTTCGTCTTCAGTCAATCGATTATTTATTTCTTTTCTTTTAATAGCTTTCATACGTATAATACTTTGACGGCGTTGTTTTAAACTTCTTTTTCAAATACACACAAATGCATTATTTTAGAAAATAAAATGATAAAGTTGGAATGTTTATTATGCTCATTACAACTAGGAATTAGGACAGTAACAAAGCTCATTAAACACTTATCTTGTATCAAGGCTTGAACATCTACAATACAATTTCCCGCTTTCCTGTACGTCTTGAAACGAGACGTCCTCAGCCACTTCCTTATGAAATATCTGATGGTATATGACTAGAATTAAGTTATAATCATAGAAACGAGATTTTATTAATTTCCTTTGTTACTTCAAGGGCCATCTTGACATAAGTTATAGGAAACAAAAATATTCCGCCCTGCTTAATTGTTTTTACTACTACCACTTTTTTATTTTTCATTTATTATTGAACATATTTTCGAAAAGAATTCAATAATTGGTTTATTTTTCAAACTAAGAACGGCGATATTTCAAAAGAAAAATGACGGGAAAAATAAAGAAAGAATAGGTGTACACAAATTTCGATTCAAGATATTCTTTTGGACATCCTCAGTGTATCAGGCGTTGCCACATACCATAATTTTCCATCATTATGCGGCTCGCCGTTTTTCTCAGGGAACAAGGAAAGCCATACTTTTACTTGACGATGAATTTGAAAGATTCTAGGTAGTGGCCATTGTTTGAAGATTTTTCATTTCACACGATGTATGGAAAAGTTCGCATCGCTTTAAAGACCATCTCGAATTGATAATGGTGGTCAACGAGAAATGTAAATAAAATGGAATTCATTTAGGATTTTATATGAAGATCTGCATAATAAGGAATTACCTATTTTATTTATTTCACAAGAATTATAATAAATAAGATAATATTCTCCAGGTTTTTTGGGTATATAGTCATAGACAGCAGTGGCCATAGGTGAAACACGTAAAACAAAAACGTAAATTATTTTTCAAAATTTTAAATATTGGCCCAAATAATCTTTGTACTAACAATGCGCAAACCAGTTGCCCGTGTATTGTTATCAGTGGATCCATAAAACGCTGTGATAAAGTACCCCCAATTTGCTACCATAATCATTAACGCACTCACCGCTAAAACCAACATGTGTGTCAAGTTCACTTTGTTATTCCGTTGAAAAGCATCAATTATTTTATATTTCACAGTATTTACAGTCCTCGTACAGTGTTAACGTTTTTTGGGACTTAAAATCACCTGTATTGGTTCATTAAATAAAACAATTGATATTTAGGTTTTAATAATTTCGGAAAGGTAAAGGATTAAGCAGTTCAGCCTTAATTTTGTGAGTTAAAATAATGTTAAAAGAGTTTCGATTGTTTTATCATTTTAACAGAAACGCAAAGGACTACATCATACAGCCTTGAAACTTACCCTAGAATATCGGGACCCATTGGACTTGGATGCGAGCATTATATTCGTTAATCAACAATTCATTTTATGACGAGCGGGAATAGAACCGCGATCAAACATTTTGCATGCTTTTCGCATTTTCCGCTGTAAATCTCAATGTTAAATTAAAACAAAGGTTTTAATTGCAAAATGGTCATTACATTTATAACCCGGATGAGATATTTTATTGACTAGTAATCTATTGTGGTAGTGTAATGTCTAATTATGCATTGTACCGAGTGATACTAGAGTATTGCGGGATCCATCGTTGCGGCAATCACATGGGAAATGATTGTAGCGTTGCGTTGTCAAGTGGACAGGAACTGGCGTTGTGACATACCATCAGTTCCATTATGCTAATGTTGTGTGATATTGATGGCTTCCGTGGAATAGTAAGCATGATTTACACTGTGAAATAAGAGGTTGTGCAGAAAGAAATACTGCTTTATATTATGTGCATATACTCACATGTGTATCTAAAGGGGTAGCCAGAAGTGCTCTAATGTCACCGTATCGCCAAGCTGATTTGGTTAAAAGTATAATATTTATCGGACCTGTTGTGAGTCACAATAAGATATATAATATACGGCACCTTAAAGCAATTTTATTATATTTTAATATAATTGTATAGAAATAAGTGCGCAAACGATTACTCAGCAACTAAATGGTAAAACACACAGAAGTATTCATAGACAGAATTCAATTTGTATATTAATTTAATAATTATATGGAGATAAAATTTCCATTTACATGAGTCACTATTATAGCAGATCGGTGAAAGGTGCGGAAAAGAATATTGATAAGCTATCCTTCGAGCAAAACTTATGTTTACTTTTATTGTAAGAATCGGACAAATTCTTTTTTTGAAAACACGCATACAAAAATCCACGCCTTTTTCCCGGAAGGGGTAGGCCAGAACACTTACGTTTCTCTGTGTTTTCCGTCTCAAGGTGGAATAGGTGGGTGGTCTTTGCAAAAATTTCAGATTCCAGGTCGATTACAAAAATCGCTTGACCTGACCCGGGATTCAAGTCCGGGACCTCAGTTATGTGATCTATAGTACTAAAACTGCGCCACCAAGGAAGTCAATCAGTTTTTTTAAATGTTGCTTAAATAAAGCACTAGTTAGATGTTGGTAAAAAGTGAAATCAAAACAAGATCTCTTTTAAGATATTATTCTCTGTTAGAATTTATTGATATTGATTTTCTAATACTCGTATTACTTAACTCTGTCTTAAAATGTACGGCCTTGCGCTGTATAATAAAAATCAATAGATCTATAGAGAGCAGATATATTAATTTATGATTTAAAATATATTTTATACATAGATTTCTTAAAGTAGCATAATGAAAACTATATATATCAAATCTAAAAGGGTATCACTTCGCATGTTTCTACTACTGCTCTTTAAACCTTTGATCAAATATTGAAATATAAAACCACTGAAACATTACTCGTGTTATCTCTGAAAACTATGGCATGTAAACATTTAATGTTTTCTTATATCGCTGCGAGGCTAAGACAACACGCATACAGCCACTTACAACCTTATCTACGGTGTATATTGCATCTACTGAATTTTTATTACCGCCGATAACCGTTCTATAAATACTTTCGTTTTATATCCATTGCTATAAAATTGCTCAGGCATGATGCAAAAAAACAATAGCTTAGCTCAGCGTAGTGTTCAACCAGTTAATTTTATATAGAAATTTCTCGAACTATTTGAGTTTACAATGCATATTACTTTGTTATAAAATATAATAAGAATTGTATTATGATAAAGCGTATGTCATGTATTAATAACAATAACATTAGAAAAAAAATGTTATTCATCAGTTCCTAAAGTCCCACTAGTAGGCTCACATTGAGCTTTATATCAGTAAGTTTTTTTCCATAATGCAGACTTATTGCGACTTGGGTGTACTTCATTAAAATTCTCACGAATTAATCTTAGGTAGGTTAAGTACCTACAGCCTGTGTAGGCATAAGCAATTTTTTGTTTTGTCGCTATTATGGTATGAAAATACGATTACAAGTACATTGCGTACAAATAGGTTGATTAGACTTGGAGGTATTATGCCAGCTATAAAAAAAAATATTAATACTACTGGCCGCTATAACATCGCGCAATTTTGTAAAATTTGAAAAAGGAACACGCAGCAGTATTACGAAATTCAAACCTAAAAAAGTTGTTTGTTGTATTGTTTAATTTCATCGGCATTTAGAAATTGGAAAGTTCAACATGTATTTATTTTAAAATGTTATTATCAAATTGCGCTAGTTATGGCACATAATTGACCAATGAAATATAATCTATCAATTCTGACGTGAAATGCACATGTAAGTTGTAAGTATTTACGAGAACTAATTATATCAAAATGGACAAATCTTAATCGCATATACGAAATCTTTTAATAAGTATGTAATACTTTATTGAGTTCTATTTAGGATTTTTTCTACTCAAATCTCATACAAGAATTCATAGATCGATGTTATGATATAATTATATTCTAATTGCTAAATACATAACACAAATATATCAAAATGCAATATCTACAATATAAACTTTATCCTTTATTTCATCAATTAATAATATTTATAAATATTGTGATATATTATATTTATGTATCACAATATTATTTATTAACATTATAGGGCTATATTATAAAATTTGCTCTCAAAAGCTAAAAATCTTAGCCATCTTCACACACTCTTTAATTTCTAACAACCAAAATCAAATCGAAAAATCACAACTTTGAGAGACCCAAATCGTTAAAATACAAATCAGATAACACAATTAGTTTTTCTCCGCTTATACGCACAATCTGCGCGCACGCATAAATTCCTATATAACAAAGTACTCTGCGCATAAATATAAAGGCAGGTTCGTACAATTCGGTGTTAATTTACGTAGATCGTGTCTCGAAATCACGTTGAGAATAAAAAGTGCATTCTCCCGCGGTGGCTGTGGTTGCCTGCCATCCCCATGCTCGACACTTGATCGCCCGACGCTACATAGAGAGGTGGTCTCGACCGGCAAAACAAGCGCGGCGTCTTCGGAATTTTTCAATTACAATTACTTTCACGGTGGTAAAATTGTGCGGTCGGGGTGTTTGATAGAAAGTGTTTTGTCGCAATATTTAAAATGAAGACGGATTACGCTATGGATGAAATGCAGAAGAGTAAGTATTATTCTATGAGATTAGAGCAATCTGAAACACAATTTTTTTCTATGAAAATTTTATTAAGTACAATAATTTTTTTGAAATACCACTTAAACTAAGTTTTTATACTTATTAATTGTTATAAAATATCATCAAAAAGGTAAAACAAATATCACATGAGTGTTAATTGCCGTCAGATGTTTAAGATAATAAAACTCAACAGAAGTACGTAAATATTTTAAGCGATACATAATTATTTTGAACGTATACGCAGAAGATACGCGTGTAGTATAAATAATGAAACGGATCTAAACTGCCCAAAAATATACATAATACATGTTTAGTTTTAGAAAGTATGTGTCGCTATAAATAAAATAGAAATAAAGAGACTAGAAATATACGGTCACAGAGGTGTAGTAAGTGAAGAGATAAAAGAATCGAGTGGTTATGGGTTCAATAAGACATCAAAGAATATGTAGGGTATAAATGTTTTTTCTGGACCTATATGCAACTATCCCATGTTCTTCTATGTATATTTTATGCAGCATTAAACCTTTTTAAATCTTATTAGCTTACTAAACCTGTGTTCCAATTTGATTAGGTATATAGCATTTTAAACATTTTAAAATTAAGACGAAGCAATGTATTGATTCAGCATACATTAAACGCCGGCTGCGACATTGAAAAATACCTTTTGTTATCTTATTAGCATAACAGATGTTACCGGCAAATAATAAGTTCCCCGTATTATTTGTATCGAAAATACAATGTATGCAGTATTCAATTTTTGGGTTAAATATACAGAGAATAACCTTCGCTTTATCCTTATTATAACAGCACCTATACAGTAAATATCAGTATCAAATCTCTATAGGTGAAATACAAATACGAACAGGCATTATAATATGTAGTTAATTTTTGTTTGAAATGACTCTTTGTGTCCCACAGATCACTCTGTGATCTGTCTTAACCATTCTCAGGAGGACTATGCCCTACAGTGGGACGTATATGGGCTTAAACAATACTACCTTTGAACATACTAAACTGGGTATTCATTTATACAATCGATTATTTTTGAATAAAACTTCGCACCAAAGGACAGGTAAAATATTATAATCAAAGCGTGTTTTTTACCTGCAGGGTGTTTGGTACTCGATTTTTCGCAACATCAATCACCGAATGGAAAACTTTATTCAGTAAAATGTTTGAATAACTCACGTAATGTTGATCAAGTTTTGTCTAGGAAGTTTGTTTATCATAATTATATCAAACTTTTAAAATTGTTAAGTCGTAGCTATAGTCTATTCCTAAATATAATTTATTATGACAGTTAAAGAACGATCGTAACTTTGTTATTTAAGTAAGTAATTTAGTGCACGATTTTTTGGAATATTATGTTTTTAGAATTATAAGGCCGTTTTTTTACCACTCAAATATATAATACTTTCTCCAGACAATTGAAATAATTATACATATTTATTTATTACTTCTTGCACCTTTTTACGTAAGTACCTATATTAAGTATACCATTGTATACAGGGTATATCAAGACTGCTACCGAAAACGAAGCCGGGTGGTAGTTTAAGCGACTTCAGACACAATGCAACAGAAAAGTTGCAAAAATAAGCGACAATTTTTTTTTTGAAATTTTTTTCCTATTGCCATATTTTGGTGGTAAATAATTTTTTTCCTAAAATAATAGTGTATACCCTTTAATTTATAAATACTCTAAGATATAAGAGAGTTTAAATTATTATTTTAGCAAAAACTATGGATTTACCACCCAAAAATGACGATATTTAAAAAATCATAAAAAATAATTGTCGCGTTTCTCTGCGAAAATTTTAGTTGCGTTGTGTTTGTAGCCACTAAAACTACCACCCGGCTTCGTTTTCGGTAGCAGTCTTGAGATACCTGGTATGTTATGGGCCAAGTGATTAATGCGGGCAGTATTCATAATGCCCGGGCAGTATGAATATTGCCGAGCCATATCGGGCCAATTGATTAATTAAAATCTAAACTCACCTATTTATCACATAGCCCGGACATTATGAATATCGCTACATGATGATCGGGCAATGTGATTAATAGTTGATTTTTTACGTGGTGGGCTGCCGCATTGTCGCATCTGCGATAGACCCATAAATAAGACAGGTTGAATTGACCTGCTTATGTTTAGTTGTTTTTTAACGTCCGAAACATTATCTTCATAAAAAAATTAGTGTACCCACTTTATGGATCAGTTAGGTCGACTGTGCCCCAAAACCGACTCGGGACACCCCGACTTCACGTAGTCTTTTGGCAACCGACCCTAGAGTGTATATAAAAAGCCGGAGGCGCGGAGGGAGAGCAGCCCCCGCCCGCTGTAACGAAGGATAGGCAATGGATGCCTATCTTTTGTTGCGCAAGGGCGAAGGGGCTGAACTTCCCGTAGCGCAGGAGACGATGCAGAAGCTAATTTGTATTGACAACAAGTGGTACCAGGGGAGGTGCGACACTCCCCCTCCCCCTCCACTACTCCCAACCCACCCCCTGGTGCTGCCCTATTCTAAATTCTACCACTTTCGCTCATTGTTTTGATTTTGATTTGCTTTACATCACTCTGCCCAATAGGCACTTGGCATTATTCATAATGCCCGGGCAATGTGATAAATTTATTGGTTATAATCACATTGCCCGCTCTTATTGGGCATTATTCATATTGCCCGGGCATTATGAATAATGCCCGATTAATCACTTGGCCCATAACATATACACAAGGATCTACACATAAAGTAATGATAGACGAGTAAGATACACGATATTTGATGTTAATATGAACTTTAATTTTTTTCAATTGTGCATTTAAAATACTGTATAGATATTTAAAATTAAAAATATAGTCTCATAATTAATTTATCAAAGTATTTAAGGCATTGTCAATACAATTTCAATTAATCAGTTAACAAGTCCGTAAATTAACAATGATTCTAGCGTGCTAAACGGACATAAAGAGGATTCAAGTTGTGAGAATTCATTTGTTTTTAAAATAACCACGTGCCTGCACAATTAATGGCACGATTTATTACAGTTTCCCTAGTGCTAATTATAAATCAATTACAAGTGTTAACAATAGACGGCAACTCTTATTCATTCTGACTTTTTACTGTCCATTTTTTTAATTGAAACACAATAATTTAAAACGAATTAAAGATAAAGGCAGTAATGTTTATAGCGACGTAGAATATGATATGCTAACACGTTCAAACATTATGATTGTTAATTGTTCTAAACTTAAAAATACTACTCACGAAATAGTGATTCACGTGTAGACGATAATCAGGAACTAATTTAAATTTATTCAGTTATAAACTAAAAAATATACACGAACTGCCAATGTTTTTGCATAAAAAAGAATATCAAGATTTTAGAAACCGATGCTTTAAAATTTAATAGCGTTAAAAACAACCCATATTTTATAAATTGATTTGGTAATTTTACCTTTCAACTTAGTAACCACACATTCAATTCCAAATCAGGTCTGCGAATAATTTATATGCCGTATGATCGATGTAAATGATAACCTCCATGTGTGCTTATATGTCATTCAGAATTCGCAAGTTTGATAAAACACAGTCATACTCCAAAAGATTTTATAATGATATAATAATGATATTTTAGAATATCTCTTCGTGATGGGGTAAATATTTTTTTTCTGCTTCTGAGATCCATACACCTATAACATAGCAGACTATATGTTTCCCATTGTATGTATGTAGTAATATTATGTATGTACTTTAGTACTTTAAGTAATAATAGATTATCCTAATGCAGAACTTCATAAATTATGGTTATAGAGGAAGATTTTGTAGGGTTCAAGTATATTATGGGCATAAATGTAATTATTAGAACAATTTATTATTTATTTACACTTTATTGCACACAAAAGGAAAACAAATACAAACAGAAATCACAAATATAAAAAGTACAATTGGCGGTCTTATCGCCGAAAGGCAATGTCTTATAGACAACCATGGGATGGATTTAAAAATAGGATAAATAAAGGGCAGTCTAAAATGTAAAGGATAGAACTTGAACAATAGTTATTAAAAGCAATTAGTAGTTAACAAAAATTGCCGTTACCTTACTTGGAAATCAGAAACTACTTAAACCATAGCAGTCTATATTGGCTAGCTTTAAATAGATAAGTTGATTTTTATGTTAAAAAAGTCGTTTACAACTTCAATATTGGCTCTAAATTTGTTACTCGATGCCCGATTCCAAAGTTTAGCATGTAGCAATAAATTGCGGAGACCCTACTTACGTATGCAATAGGGATCGTTATCGACTTTGACTGCGAAATAATATGGAACCGATTGACGCTCGGTAAATGGCGATAATTCTATTGTTTTCAATCATACGCTCCTCGAAGCTAAGTTATGACCCGCATGATTCAACTATGTAAAATATTTTGAACAATTAACAGGTGAACGAGTACGTGTTCCCTTTACAATAGTTTATGTTGATTTTATCCTTGATGAATTAGAGATGAGAAAAAATAGTAGTTGGTGTTTGTAAAACACAAAAATATAGGATTCGATAGCATTATCCAAATAAACAATGTCTTTCATAATAAGTAAGAAAAATAAGGAAGTCGTCCATAATGAAACGCTAGTTACCTAGAAAATAAATATATTTTTTGGACTTCGTATTTGTGAAGACAAGACGAATTACAGCCACAAAACTTGGTCTATTTGCTGTATCTCGTGACTTGGCAAAAAGAAAATAAACTTGATTGCAAATGTACTGCTTCCATTGATGAGGTTTGGTTTTTTAGAATTACCATTCTCGGCGAGTTAATACAGAGTTGAATTAGCTATAAGAAATGCAATTATTTGAAAGGTGTTCGTTTTTATTATTGGCACACTTAAAAATATAAGCGTTCTACTTTCTATAATACTAACTCGTTCAAAATAATTTTAACAACGTTACTAAGTTTTGGCCTAAAGCAAAATAGGTTTAAATGTTTAAAAGTAAAATACATATTGGTTAAAAACCTGTTTCTGAAGCTGTTTTATGCCGGGATCTGTTTGAACTGCTCTTAATGTCATAAGGTTAACTCTTGTTTGAACATTTAGATCAGTCAAGATTGTAACCACCTTACATAAGTTGGAAAGCCCACTGAAATGTTTCGCTTTTCCGGATCAGACATTCCGGATACTCAGTTATCTTTATGGGAAATACTGCACACTCCACTGCACAAATGCAATTCAGTCACATTCCAAAAATATGCTGATAAATTTTAACACAGCTGACAGCGTATCTCTTTGTTACCAGGGACAACCTCCATCATTGGTCTGTCTGAGGTGACAGACAACAAGTTGATTTGGCGTCAGTTGATCGCCGAGCTCGCCGGTACTTTCCTGCTGACTTCCATCGGTGTGGCATCATGCATCACCATCAGCGAAAACAACGTGCCACAGGTCGTCAGCATCGCCTTGTGCTTCGGTCTTCTAGTCGGCTCTATTGTTCAGGTAGGATTTGCTTTATTACACAAAAAGGAAGTTTAACTATTTCATGCGCGAATTTTAGCTTCGACGGTAGGTGTTCTGGGACTGAAAACACCGTGGTTTTTTATGTCTAGGTTAACAGAAGATGTCTTAAAAGGGACTATGTGTCTTATGACTGAAGACTGTATTTCTTTCAATCAAATACATATATTGGTTGGAATAATTTTTCTACGTACCAATAACAAAAGTTGTCAAGACTAAAAACATCTTCCTCACTTATGTGTTCTAACGTCAGTGACAATACATCGTGCACATATCATATGGATATCAGTATAACAGCTACGTGTCCTTTACTGTCGTTGCAACTATCTATTGTAGGAGTCATCAACAAAAGCATTTGTGATGTCCATTACACTGTTAAATGTTAATGTACAGAATAAATATAATATATTTGAATATTATCCTTAGCTCTTTACACACAAATAGCGCTAATTATGCTACCTAAGCATTAAAATGTTATAGCAAAAGAGTACATACATCATTCATAAGAAAAAAGTAATATTTTTATGTTTTAGTCTTGATAACATAATGATGATTCTTCTTATTGTGGGTAGATGGCGCTGGTAGTGTTGTGCGTGAATTTATTAATTACATGTCATTAACAACAGTTGAATTGTTAATATTGGTTAGTGTTTTGTTCGTTTGTTGGTTAATAACTTGAAAGTTTAAATAAAAAATGCAGTATAGCTTATAACTGCATATAAGACTTGTCTAAGGAAAATGTGTTCACCTCCTACGCCTGCAATATGAACACAATTCTAAGAAGTAGGGGGGTGTCAATTGATTTGATACAGACTGGCGACCTACATCACTCTCACGTTTATCAATAAAAACTTAAGTGCTTATACACTGGAAAAATGTTGGCGTTTTGATAGCGCGACTGCAAATAAAAAAGGATTATTCATTTTAGAAAATATGGATAGCTTTATGACATCGTGAAATGATGAAATCAAAATAAAAATAAAAATGTAAAAATAGTACTAATATTTTGAGTTGTTGTTTTCTTTTTAAAAGTGTTAAACTGCTCCTATTTTGTTGATGAACGTTAATTCATAATTTTCGAATCGCAAAGTCAACTTTAATAAAACAGTGTTATATTATTTTCTAATCCAAATTTATCCTCTAGACCTTTTTTATTTATTATATCGCTCGTACTTAAAGAGATTATGCATATAAATATTACATAATATCAAATTTATAAATAGCAAAACGTCTCAATTTCCAATAATAAAACGGAATGCAGCATACAGTGAAAGTATTAGGACAACGGCGATAAAGTCCGGGCGTTCCCACGCGGTCGCGACCCGTGGCCGTTCGTGTGTGAAACAAATCGACACATGTTCAATAATACACGTTCAAAAGGCCAATATGCTAATACACGTATGTTATTAACCTTGACATACGAACGGGTTTGCGTTACACTTTCCCGAGATATAATACCGGTGAATAAATTATATTATGCTTTGTTTATTTATAACTAAGAAATACTTATAGAAGAAACCCGGTGGTGTCATAAATATTCTAAAATTAAAATTGTATTACAAAGCTAGACTTTTTAAGTAGCCATAAATGACAACATAATTATAAAATTCAATTAATGCTAACGAAATCATTTCAATTAACATAACATTATAATTAAGTATTTCTTTGAAATCACTGGTCGCAAAACACGTACACGTTAGCCTTGTCTAGCAAATAGAAAAAAAAATAGAAAATAAAATTGTAATCTCGTTTATCCCACAACACACATCGATAAATATTTACGTATTTCTCAGTTAAATGAATTAACTAGAATGTAGACAGCGAGTTAAGTGTTGTCGATGGTGTTGACCGTGTGAAGCGTATGGCCGCGGGCGTTCTGTGTATTGATCTAATGTTTGATATAACGGTAACACGGTGCATTGAATACTTGGCGGCCTTATGGGTGTCATTGCCTTCTACTCGCGATGAACCTTCTCTACGGGGGGCATAGGTGCAGTCATTACTTCTCATAAGTTCATTTCGTGCTTATAACTTTCCAATCGTATGATTTTAAATAATTATATTATTTAAAAATCGGCATTTATGTGTGTGTCTGATCCCTTATTTGAGTTTCAGAACTATTGACATTTCATTGGAGGCGTTTCATAAATTTGATAGGTATATTTTCTTCCGGGTTCGTATTTCCATTCAATGATTCTTACACAAACTAATGACATTTGAAAAAATATAACAAAAACACAATTAAATATTATCAAGGTACCCGAACTTGTGCTACGGGTTTTTATATTTACCACACGTAAGAAATATCCACTGTACTGTAATTGTATTAGAATAGCATTTGAATAAAGCGCAGTCGGCAAAAACCGTCTATACAAAAGTTTCATTGATCCACATCCACATTTTATTTTCGGACTAGATACTATGGCTCTAATACGTCCTTCGTGAGCCGTATGAACGTTTAATATAAAAAAGAGACATATCTTACTGTACATTCGGGATTACGTATGTCCTTGGTGAATTTATTTAATCCAGTGTAATACAGATTTTTAGAATATTTTTTTGTTTCTTTTTTAAAGGGATAATATAATAGTTTTATTTCAATGTGTAACATTCGCGTAAATCTAAGATCTAATTCCTTATTCCACTAATTATACTATGTTCTCTAAGAATGAGGTGTTCTGCAGGCAACAATAACTAAACATAGTTTCATCATCATCATCATCATATCAGCCACAGGAAGACCACTGCTGAACATTGGCCTCCCCCAATGATCTCCACAATGACCTGTTGGAAGCGGCCTGCATCCAGCGACTTCCTGCGACCTTAGTCAGATCGTCCGTCCACCTTGTAGGCGGGCGTCCGACACTTCGCTTGCCTGTACGTGGCCTCCACTCGAGAACCTTTCGGCCCCAACGGCCATCGGTTCTACGAGCTATGTGCCCGGCCCACTGCCACTTCAACTTACCAATCCTATGGGCTATGTCGGTAACCTTGGTTCTCCTACGGATCTCCTCATTTCTGATTCGATCTCGTAGGGAAACACCGAGCATAGCCCGCTCCATGGCTCGTTGAGTGACTTTGAGCCTTTTAATGAGGCCCACAGTGAGAGGCCACGTCTCGGTGCCGTATGTCATCACTGGTAACACACAACTATCGAAGACTTTCGATTTTAGGCACTGAGGTATTTTGGACGAGAAGACGTCGCGAAGTTTCCCGAACGCTGCCCAACCGAGTTGGATTCGCCGATTGACCTCTCTCTCGAAGTTGGACCTGCCTAACCGGACCACTTGTCCTAAATAGACATATTCGTCTACAACTTCGAGAGTCGAGCCCCCAACTTCAATGGGGGTGGGCACAACATGGATATGCGACATGATCTTCGTTTTATCCATGTTCATTTTAAGACCCACCTGTTGGGAGACTCGATTAAGGTCTTCGAGCATAGTCTAAGGTCTTCCAGCGATTCTGCCAAGACTACAATATCGTCGGCAAATTGAAGGTGAGTAATATACTCGCCGTTGATGTTGATGCCGAATCCTTTCCACTGCAAGAGCTTGAAGGCATTTTCCAGCGCGGCAGTGAACAGTATCGGAGATATGACATCTCCCTGTCTCACGCCTCTCTGTAGTGGAATAGCCTTCGTGCTCTGATCCTGTACTCGGACCGACATGGTGGCGTTGTTGTATATACACCTCAATACTTCGATGTACCGATAGTCTATGTGGCACCGCTGAAGAGACTGTAGCACAGCCCAGGTCTCGGTCGAATCAAAGGCTTTCTCATAGTCCATAAACGCTAAACAAAGCGGCAAGTTATACTCCTCGGTTTTTTGTATAACCTGCCGTAGCGTATGAAACATAGTTTAATTTATACATAATACAATCTGATTAACGCATAACTAAACACAAATAAAATTAAATTATTCCGTTCAATGTAACAAAAACGATAAATTGCGATCTGTCACTCCGCCGTCTCAGATGTTGATAGCATACAGTTTGATAATGATTAATTGGTACACGATTGGGTGGTACACGTAGATTTGTCAATGGTATTATGACGATAACGTTGCAATTAGGAAAAAGGACCAAGGTAAAGGCGTATCCTCTGTCACTCTAAGTGGCATTTAGCCATCCTTATTACTACCATTAAGATACTTTCAAACTATCTTAACGATTCCAGTTTAAAAAGTTTATCTACATCTCAAAATCTACGAATGTTATGTCTATTCATAAAATTTAATACGTAGAATTCATAAAGGTAATCCAATTACTGCTGCAAGCTTTAAAATATAATATAGTACTATTGAATTTATTTAGGATAAAAGGTCAATTTCGCACGAATCTTCTACTTCTAGTAAATTATTTAATTTCACTGACCAATATGTAGCCCACTTATTTAACTTTTAATGTTTTCTCTGCTCTGTATCAGCCCATATACGTCCCACTGCAGGGCACGGGCCTATAGTTAATGTTTTCAATCAATTTTAATTTAGTACCAACTTAAATTAAAAACAAAAATGAGTCATAAAATGACACATTAATAAAATTTATAAGTTTATTACACTGACAATTTTAACACCTGTTGTTCGAGTTGTAAAGCCGCCATGCATGATATCAGCAACAATAACTTCTTCTTCTTCTTCTACCTGGCGTTATCCCGGCTGGTGCCAGGGTCCGCTTTCCGCAACAATAACATTGTATATAAAAGAAAACTATTGTAAATCAAAGATGCGAGTTATGACAAAATATTACTCATCTCTCTACCTAGCTTAGTATAAAAATGACTCATAATATATAACTATATTATATTTTACAGAAGAGGAAGATTAATATCATATGCCAGTTAGATAAAGGCTTGTTACATGAATGTAACTTGAGCTGCTTTTTATAGTACGTTCAGACGTGTGGAATACTGTATCCAACGTATCGATTTCTATAAAGTATTGTCTAGACTCTAGTGTATACAATATAATTTCAAATGGAATTATTTATGTTTAATTTAGAAAAAAAATCTTTTATTTAATTTTAAAGCCCTCTTCTATAATGCACATCCCATCGTCAAAAAAATATATGTTATATTTCAACGCTCCTTATTTTTTCAGCAACAACAAAATTCACCTAATCGAATACAATTTTACTATCTATAACCAATTACTTAATTAACGGCTCCCACACATCGATCTCTTAAACGCATTGGATAGCAATAAAGACTTATTACGTATCACACATGACCTTTGCAGCAGGCTGTCTCAATGCGAAACTGGTTCGGTTCTCGTATGAATTTAATTGAGCCTTGCGCAACGCTCTCGATAGGGTATTATCATCACAATGAGACAATGCTCTATGGCAGGGGTTCCCAACTTCGTAAAAATTAAAGGAAGATGCCGTGAATCTATTATTTCTCTTGAATTTTAATTTTTGTACCTATATACCTATTTTAGTAGTTATTAGCTCTATTTACCAGCTACATAGGATAAGGAGACAAAATAGGAAACTAGCATATGTGGAAAAGATTGGGAGCCCCTGATCTATTGTGATGCGGTCGTGTTGGCTCATCGGATTGTTGGTTTGTCGCGAAGTGTTCGCTGATTGACAAGTTTATTACCAACCGTATGGTAGTGCCTTTGTGTTGCGGGATTAACATAACAATATGGCGGGTTTTATTTTTAGGTGTAGGATAGTTGATTGTGAGAACGGTGCTTGATTTATATAGCGAGGTAAGGGCCATGTCTTAAGTATAAAAGCTCGTATTATTTTAATATATTCTAGGGTAAGAGTATAATTGTTTTTTCAGCCCATATACGTCCCACTGCAGGGCACGGGCCTACTCTACAATCGAAAGTACGATTGAGAGTGGTCAGGCCATATAGTCCACCACGCTGGCCTAGTGCGGGTTGGCAGACTTACATACCATAGAAATTCTTATAAATCGCTATGGTATGCAGGTTTCCTCACGATGTTTTCCTTCACCGTTTAGTGCATGGTGATTGACTGTCAATACACACATGACTCCGAAAAGTCAGAGGTGTGCCCTGGGATTTGAACCCGCGACCACCGTGAACATGTTGGCAGCCGCGTCTAGTCCGTTTACCAACAAGCCACCACGCACTTATATAGAGTATAATTAGCTAATGAAAATTGCTTTATTCTATAATTCTATCACACAATTGTAATTTCTAGTTTACAAATTATGCATTCAAAAGCGTAATGGGCTCAGCCACCAAAGGGCTTAAATTAAATATTTTTTGGAAGATATAATGCATGTAATTTTTTAGGAGAATTTAACACAATTATTTTGTATAGTATGCATTATGCTTAGTATAAAAGATGTACTAAAAGTGAAGCCGTATAGACGCCAAAAAATATTAAATAGAAATAATAATCAATGTTATTATTTATCCGTATAATCTCAAACTACATTACTAGCGTCACAAATATTTCAAGCCTGGTTGTTATTTACGACTACACAAGCACTCAGCCAAACTAACAATCATAAAACTGCTCGTGTCGGAAACTATTATTTACTAACAAATGTTGCTAAACAGCCCACACACGTCGTCTGCGTCAGAACGATGCACCTGCGAACATTTATTGAACAAAAATATATTCATATGTATTTAGAAAAAAATGTACTGAACTGTACCAGTAAATAACCGTACTAGCCTCCTCTACATACCAAGAGTTCGTTTCACAAGGCTTAGGCCACAGTTATTGATTTAACATATAATTCAACAGTGTAAATTCTATTCAAAATTTCAATACAATACAATACAAAAACTCTTTATTGTAAACCAAATACAAAAACACACAAAATCAGACAAATTAAATATAAGACTCATGGTATTACAATGGGCGGCCTTATCGCTTAGAGCGATCTCTTCCAGACAACCTTTATATGGATAGTATCAGAAGAAGGTGGCGGTACACAATAAATAAAATCTAGAGGATATTGCAGAAAGAATAAAATATATACTAATACACGAAAATTTCTTATTTGCCTAACTTGTTTTATCGATGAATTTTGAGTAGCGTTTTATTTACGTTTGGTAATAGTGTATTCCGTGTATATTGTTATAAAAGTATTTACTTAAGAATAAGTTATTGAAAACGATGTAGGTATAATACCGAAATAAATGTAACATAACAAAACATTAATAAACAAAAATCAATAAGCTCAGGAGGCAACACAAATTTAATTAAATAGATTGCTTAATATTTTTTAGCTATTACTGGCATTGTTCATATTCATGGATGTTGCATACGTTAAATATATTTTATGATAATATGCTTTTTGTTAAATATAAAATAGAGTTAATTATTTCAGTTATGTTCAAGAGAACTTTGCGGTCATTTAATCAAATAGGAAAACCATATAATATTCAATTAAACTACTCGTTATTTTACTTACCAATGCCATACAAACATAATCATTATTTTAAAGTCCACGAAGGCCTCAGGGCTTCATAAAAATGTTCTAATCCTAGGACATTTTAAAGGGGCTTACATTTTTGTTTAGTATACTGAATACTCATATATTTTACTATAAGAATGACGTTAGCACATTAACGTAGCACCTTCTAATTATAATTATTCACTTCATCAGAAAATATAGTCATTAAATTGGAAGATAGATCTACAAAGATAGCTAAAGATATATAGAAACATATAAGTCTAGAGTAACCATTTATAACATATCAGTTGTTCGAATTCGAAAACCTTGTAGAAAAAAGAACATTAATCACTAAAACAAATACATAGAAGAATCAAGGAAACGACTCCTTTGTTAGTTTTATTTTTATAACGATATACGATATCTACTGTTAATACTAATGGCGATTTGTATTCAAGTCAGTGATAACGTGTAACGAAATAATATGATAATTCAATCTATACTTATAAGTTATACGTCTCACTGCAGTGCATGGGCCGGGCCTACTGTAAAATTAAGATGCGAGTGCCCGCCAAGCCCGCCTAGTAAAGGGTTTACTTATATTATAATATTAAGTATTGTACTAGGTACTGTAGTTGTAATGGATTGCAAGTTTGCTTTGTGTGATTTCTTGAGCCGTTCAAGTGTCTGGTAATTGACTATTTGCACACTTGACTTCGATAAACCAGAGGTGTTACTTACAATTTTAATCCCTGATGAGTCTCGCTTCATTACCAGCAGTAGCCAGTAGGCCATTCCATTACATCGAAATTCACATATATCTATTATCAATAATCTGTTTACAATTATTGAGTTCGATTGGATCGGTTTATGGCATCACAAACACGCCGACACGCAAAGCACGCGTTTCTGTTTATTTATTGACCGCTAGTGTGCACAATACTGAACAATCGCGCTTAAATTTGATTGTAAACATCATTCTGTTTCAAATGGATATTTGATACACAACTTTACGATTTGTGTACGATGCAGAAGCTTCGATTTTTATGTTCATTACAAAACCTTTATTTAAGGGAATAATTTAATTTAACGATTTCTTTTTTATCTAATATAAAATCCAATCTAAAATAAAATACGTAAGTAATAAAATGAAGATAAGAAATAATAAGCTTATGTGTGATTTGCTCTAACCTATTTCCAATCTTGCTGAGAAACATCTAAATATACCACCACAAAGAGAAAATGTTCGTGACATGACAACAATTCATGAATTAAAACATAAGTTGCCAATCAGAAGCGTGTATTATTTGTGTACTGTCAATTCACAACCACAAAATCACTTTTTTCCGATTAAAAAAAACGTATGACGTCATTACATTGCTAATTAAGAAACTATGAATAGGTAATCGGCTTTTTGTACCACTGACAACAATACACGCAGTATTAAGTGGTTTGGGAAATCATGCAAAATCATTTTAAAAATTAGCATGATTCATGCAACATGAACGTGCATAATACGTCAATATGGAGCAAAAAAAATATAAATACAAATATTTTATCATGACTAAAAAATAGCACCAAGGTGAATTGAAATTTGTGTACGCCACGGTCTACTAATATAATAAAATACGCATCCTCGTATAAATTATTATGTATTCATAACACCTCGCACAACATAGTGATAGCGTGAAGCCATGACATTCAAATTCTGATTCTAAAACAATGAGACAATGTAACAAATAATAATAGAAAAAAAAACCGACGAATAATTGAGAACCTCGTGCTTTTTTTGAAGTCGCTTAGTAATAAATTGTAGCCCTATTGCAGTATACAGAGAAATACACGGTTTGTGTTCTAGGTATGAGGAGGTTTCGCTCCCAGAACATCCAGCCACAATTTTTTTTTCTCACCGGAAATTTCCTTAATGCAGATAAATTCTCGTCGATCTTTGACGCTGCAGTCTTCCGTTGACGCCGAAGCATATCGGCGGCTCAATAGACGGATCTGGAAGTCCTTGCGACACGATGTCCGTGCTCACAATACTGTGAGCATTGAGGAGACAATTGAGCGGAACGGAGGCTCCAAAGTGTTTGCAAGAGACTTGTCTATTGGGCAAAGCCAGTTGTCTAGGCTGAAGACGGAAGACGGCCGCGTGGTATCGACGAGGGCAGAGGTATTAAGGGAGATCGAGAGGTTCTACGGACAGCTTTACACCTCGGTTGCCAAACCTACTGTTAGCTCGGCCAAAGACCCGAGAGCCGAGTTAATCCGACACTTTAGCGATGATATCCCGGACATCAGCCTGTTTGAGATTGAGATGGCCCTCAAACAACTTAAAAACAACAAGGCGCCGGGTGAGGACGGAATCACTTCAGAGCTTCTGAAAGCGGGCGGAACGCCGGTACTGAAAGTCCTTCAGAGGCTCTTCAATTCCGTTCTCCTCGAGGGCTCAACGCCGGAGGCATGGAGCAGGAGCGTGGTGGTACTGTTCTTCAAAAAAGGTGATAACACTTTGCTGAAGAACTACAGGCCCATCTCGCTCCTGAGCCATGTCTATAAGTTGTTTTCAAGGGTCATCACAAATCGTCTCGAAGGCAGGTTTGATGACTTCCAGCCTCCCGAACAAGCCGGTTTCCGAAAAGGCTTTAGTACCATAGACCATATTCATACGCTACGGCAGGTTAAACAAAAAACCGAGGAGTATAACTTGCCGCTTTGTTTAGCGTTTGTGGACTATGAGAAAGCCTTTGATTCGATCGAGACCTGGGCTGTGCTACAGTCTCTTCAGCGGTGCCACATAGACTATCGGTACATCGAAGTGTTGAGGTGTATATACAACAACGCCACCATGTCGGTCCGAGTACAGGATCAGAGCACGAAGGCTATTCCACTACAGAGAGGCGTGAGACAGGGAGATGTCATATCTCCGAAACTGTTCACTGCCGCGCTGGAAAATGCCTTCAAGCTCTAGCAGTGGAAAGGATTCGGCATCAACATCAACGGCGAGTATATTACTCACCTTCGATTTGCCGACGATATTGTAGTCTTGGCAGAATCGCTGGAAGACCTTAGCACTATGCTCGAAGACCTTAATCGAGTTTCCCAACAGGTGGGTCTTAAAATGAACATGGATAAAACGAAGATCATGTCGAATATCCATGTTGTGCCCACCCCCATTGGAGTTGGGGGCTCGACTCTCGAAGTTGTAGACGAATATGTCTATTTAGGACAAGTGGTCCGGTTAGGCAGGTCCAACTTCGAGAGAGAGGTCAATCGTCGAATCCAACTCGGTTGGGCAGCGTTCGGGAAACTTCGCGACGTCTTCTCGTCCAAAATACCTCAGTGCCTAAAATCGAAAGTCTTCGATAGTTGTGTGTTACCAGTGATGACATACGGCACCGAGACGTGGCCTCTCACTGTGGGCCTCATTAAAAGGCTCAAAGTCACTCAACGAGCCATGGAGCGGGCTATGCTCGGTGTTTCCCTACGAGATCGAATCAGAAATGAGGAGATCCGTAGGAGAACCAAGGTTACCGACATAGCCCATAGGATTGGCAAGTTGAAGTGGCAGTGGGCCGGGCACATAGCTCGTAGAACCGATGGCCGTTGGGGCCGAAAGGTTCTCGAGTGGAGGCCACGTACAGGCAAGCGAAGTGTTGGACGCCCGCCTACAAGGTGGACGGACGATCTGACTAAGGTCGCAGGAAGTCGCTGGATGCAGGCCGCTTCCAACAGGTCATTGTGGAGATCATTGGGGGAGGCCTATGTTCAGCAGTGGACTTCCTGTGGCTGATATGATGATGATGATGATGATGAGATAAATTCTGCATTAAGGAAAATTTCTAAAAGAAAACAGGGTATTGACTATGTTTTTCGTGTAACAACGGCGGTCGGTCAATAATTAAAAGAGGCAGTAAACATATAACTATAAAACTTAACTCCGACTATGTAATCGTGGGTGGGCCTTAATCTGGTCAAGTGCACTTCTAAACACCTATCTAATGTATGATAAATTAAATGCAGAGATTCATGAACTTTAACCTAAGTTGTACTTTACGATGTAACGTCTGTCTCGAATCATTGAGCAGTAAATGAGTTATTTTAAATACTTCGCTATAGCATAACATTACAATGTTTTATTACACTTGATGATTTGTACTTATAATCATTGATAATAACACATTGAGGTGATCGCATATTTTTTGCAATCAAGTCTTCTACTTATTATTATATTGTGATGATGTCGATCTAATGTGCGTGGTGGCCTGTTGGTAATCGGACTAGACGCGACTGCCAACATGTTCACGGTGGTCGCGGGTTCGAATCCCAGGGCACACCTCTGACTTTTCGGAGTCATGTGTGTATTGATAGTCAATCACCACGCACTAAAACGGTGAAGGAAAACATCGTGAGGAAACCTGCATACCATTGCGATTCATAAGAATTTCTATGGTATGTAAGTCCGCCAACCCGCACTAGGCCAGCGTGGTGGACTATATGGCCTAACCACTCTCAATCGTATTCTCGATTGTAGAGTAGGCCCGTGCCCTGCAGTGGGACGTATATGGGCTGATACAGTACAGTACAGATGTCGATCTCTCCAAGCTAGTTGAAAGGTTGTTTACTGTGATTATTTTAATAATTATAAAATCATTTTATCCTGAAAACGAGAGTGTAATTCTAATAATAAGTGCAGTGCACTAACTAACACTAGTATGGTATTTAAGACCAAAAAAAATATAAATCTCTCAAAACTGGATAACTCAGTGTCACCTACCTGCCTACCTGCATGAGTCCTTATTTTTGCCATACAGCCTGTGGTAGGGACATCATATATGTGATATATAGATTAATTTATTAAAATAGCAATTAGACCAGGAATGGAATTACAAAAAGCCAATACCCAAGCCATATTTCTCAATTCTCAGAATGTCATAATCATTCTTTGTGACCCATTCAAACAGTCACATCACTGACAACGTATTAACATAGATTTTATCATCGTACAAAGGTAAACACAAATATTTAATAGCCTATATCGCTACTAACAATCCCAGTCGTAAATTGTAGAAGATTAATGGTCGTTAGTCGTAACACTCGTTAATAAATCTTCGATTAGCTGAGTCTGTTCGTAGTAGGTATAAAGACTTAAACGACCATCAATGATGCGTGCGCTCTTTTGCTTGTATAAAACTACGAATAGTTCAATAAATATAATATTAAAATAAAGAAAAATGTAGTATAATGATTATGGAGGACATTGTTGCAGGTTTGGAAATAAGACCGAAATATTTTTGTAAGAATTTTGGGTAACATAGGATTTGATAAAAAAAAATATTGCCCTGTATCTCAATATAGTAGTAATATTTCAAACTCGCAGGTCTGACTGAGATAAATTATTTCATTTTTTTTTAATGTGACAATTCGAGTCTTTATATTTCCAGTAGGTAGAAGAAGAATATTAAGAAAAAACCTATATACCTATTATGATATTAGATAATCCAAATCTTTTACATATTACATAACATAATACAAAATTGTTATTTCTTGCTTTCGTAAGAGACGATGTGTCAGACGAGAAGAAAATTACGAAAACAAGATAAACAGGTTACCATGAGTTTCTCCATTACATTCTAATGTGAATCAATCAATAAAAATAATGTGCTGACCCTTCAAGCTATAAAACTACGTGCAATCCAATATACAGGGTATATCAAGACTGCTACCGAAAACGAAGCCGGGTGTTAGTCTAAGCGACTTCAGACACAATGCAACAGAAAAAGTTGCAAGAAAAAGCGAAAATTTTTTTTTGTTATTTTTTTCCTATGGCCATATTTGGGTGGTAAATACATTTTTTCCTAAAACAATAGTATGTACCCTTTTATTTATAAATACTCTAAGGTATAAAAGAGTTTAAATTATTATTTTAGCAAAAACTATGGATTTACCACCCAAAAATGACGATATTTAAAAAATCATAAAAAATAATTGTCGTGTTTTTATGAGAAATTTTTAATTGCATTGTGTTTGTAGCCACTAAAACTACCACCCGGCTTCGTTTTCGGTAGCAGTCTTGATATACCCGGTATAACGCCCAAACAACATAATATTTCAATTTATTTTCTCCACTCCCAGCTAATCATAACCATAAACTTAAATACATTTAATACACGTATCACGATTACTAATTTATTGTACATCGCTTGACCTCAAGCCGTATGAAATTCACTAATTATAATATTTACCTTTGATAGCACCGATGTATTACGAAATGTCCAGTCCAACTAATGAAACGAGAGCTCAATGTTACAGCTTGTGCCATAAAATATAGTGCAGCATTTTTGAAGGCAAACTTCGATAGTATACGGTGAGAAACGATATTTAATTTTAGACTAGGGCAATTTAACTAATCATATTTCAATGAACACAAAAACCAATATATTTTTTTATTGACATGTAAAGTTGTTTGGGACGGGAGCGAATTGATTTCTGAATGTTATCACATTAATAAATAGTTTATGATTAATTATATCTAGAATTCCAATACATATTTGTCAGAATGTAGATCATGTTCAACTCAATAATTTTACTACAACAAATAACTAGTATAGCTTTCCAATCTAGAGAACAATTGTAAAAAATTATTAAAAATTACCGTTTCGAAAACAAACAACTTCGAAACACTTTATAATCAATATAATCTTCAATAATTTCTGAAACTATGTAACTATGACTATAATGATGTTATTCATAGAAAACATTCATGGAAAATGGAATTCATAGAAAACTATTGTATTGTACTAATTGAACTGTTTAATTATATGACTCGTTTGTTTTGATTAGTTAACAGACAAGAGTTCAAACAGCAGTCAATATTATTACTCGTATATCTAATTAACCGTATTGTCAGATAAAAAAATGCCAAAAAACATTTCATCCGACTACAGACGTTTAATGCATCGACCAAGCAGTTGAAATGTTCATATGCTTGGTTTTACGCACGATTTGCACGTAACAGGGCTGATGAATGTCCGATCTTATTGAGAAATATTGATTTGCTATATAGAAATTAATTTCCGAACTGTTGTTTATTAAAAAATTATTCAAACTTCAAAAGTGTCACTTTCTATCCCCTGGTGCAAATGTTGTGTATGCCTCAAGTCTCAACTCTCATTATATGGCAACTGACAACCCTGGTTGGAGCGATAGATCATTGATCGATACGCACTTGCAGACCACGGCGACCTTGACTCTGATTGCTGTTAACCGGCTTTAACCCAGCCGCAGTTGTTTCGTGACTGTCCAAAAGTCGTGAGTTCATTTGATCAACAAAATACGAAGTAAAAAAAAACTAATTATTTGACTTAATTAATGTAGTTTAGCATACCGCTTTATTTGCTTAAAGCCTGTTTACAGACTTGAGAAAGCTTTGTAGCAATTTGTCAATGGCGCGCAAATGTCAGTGTGACAATTTATGACTTGTGTTGGCAGTTAAAATTGAAATATTTTCTTAATTGACGAATTCGTTCGGTTGAAAAATGATATGTGAACATGTCGATTATCTATCGTGATGATCAAGAATGATAACAAAAACCTGTCATGAAACCTCTTTTCTAAACAATGAGCTCCTTGAATGGCAACGTGAGTCTCAATGGCACTGAGACAAGTCCGGTCCTCGTTCACGCCATGAAAGTTGTCTCAAAATTCGGTCACAGACAACTCGGAGCCGAGTCGTCGTTCCATTGAGTAATTTACATGCAAAATTGTTACTCATCTATAGTTTATCTATTTCAAGGTCTGTTATATAAATGTAATTAAGTTTATATAATATACTGGAAATGTATTAGTTATTAAACCTATTAAAATTGGAGTATGGCTTAAAATTGTAAGCTGATTGTTCAAGTGTGATTAGAGATGAATAACAGTAGGTTCCTAGTAGATTATTTGCTGATTTGAAATTATTTTAAATGAACCAAAAATTACCGAATCAGGATCTATGTCATACCAGAGTTCTTGTATTATCCAGAACACAGGAATTCTACTACCAATTCGGGATGTAATGGTCAGTGATTTATTTATTTTTGAAGAAATCTGCCCTTTTGCGGGCGCCTTTCATCATTGATAACCGACCGTGACATTTTTCGTTTCGCAAACCAAAAAAGTGTAAGACGAAAAAAAACAAGAGTTATTTGTCGCTCCGATTTCGTCACATTTAATGATCGCGCCGGGCTCGCCCTTACGTCTCCGAGCCGGCATGTACTTTTGATTTTTTAATTTATTCTCTCCGCGTGTTCTGATAAATATGAATGACTTTATCAATCCAGCGCCTTGAATCGGCTGACATTGTCCAATGCGACGGTAATGTCATATTTCCAGTTCAGCAAATTCAATTCTGTTACTGAAATTGATATTGTGTAATTTTTCACTAATTTCCGTCGCGGTTAAATACGTTTCATTATTTAATCAACCGTGTAAACTTTGTTTTGTAAACGTGAAATTATATTTACTCCTTGAAAAGTTATATGTATATGCATTTCAGAAACATTTTTGATTACATCGTTCAACACAATAGTGCATTTCAGAAACATTTTTGATTACATCGTTCAACACAATATAAGCTTTATACAGTAACGATTTCCGCCAAGAATTTCAAAATACGCCATTTAATAGAAATGAAAGCGTAATGTGTCGCGAAGGTAGTGAATGCCTAGGAGTTGAATGAGATCGTAAGTACAGATATAATTGTGCGCGAGATTGCATTGAGATGGCGAGTGTTATATGATTGTAGAAAGGCCGGAGGCTGCAATCGAATGCACGGACCGGTGTGAGCATCATTAACTATCACAAATGTGTGTTGACGTAATAAATCAATATTTGCTTTTAATTTGCTTATAATAAGTAAGTGTATTTTTTGCGAAGAAGGCTCTTCAGTTTTAAAATTATCAAACATAGTTACGCAATATAATTTAAAAAGAAATATTTTTATTATTTTTTTTAACACTTTATTTAAAAGTGGACTACATGACAACAAAAGAAAATGTACAAGTGTCGTTATTATTGCTAAAAGCAATTTATGCCAGAAAACATTGAGATGGATAAACCCTAAAAAACGAATGTAGGACAATTTTAGCGTATAAATAATTTTATTTAGTCTGTAATTTTATTTAAATAGAACGTATACACATACATATAGGTCCATTAAACGTATACTATACTAGCGGTCGGGCCCGGCTCCGCCCGGGTGCATACAGATTTTAAAATGGCGGGCAAAATGTTTAATTCTGACTATCAGTTTAGAATATCGACCAATCGGACCACGAAAAACGAACAAGATTTCCTCATTATTTGCTAGAAATATCACTACTGCTTTCCTCCTATAGGTCATAGCGTGATGATATATAGCCTATAGCCTTCCTCGATGAATGGACTACCCAACACTAAAAGAATCATTCAAATCGGACCAGTAGTTCCAGAGATTAGCGCGTTTAAACAAACAAACTCTGCAGCTTTATAATATTAGTATAGATATCTTACTCTTATGTCTTTGAATTGACAATTCATATAAATATTATTACCTCTTCGGTCAAGTTTTAATAATAGAAAAACGCGTGTGTACTCGTATTATACATTACGAGCTTGTTTTCTCCACTTGTCAAACTAAAGGAAATCTCCATGCATGCAAATACTATGCAGAAAGTCATTAATGTCTATGAGAATACTATTATCGCAAGAGACAATGAAGGTACGCGTCATTTCCTTACTGCTGTTATTCTAATCACATAATATTTATGGTCCTCTTCACGGAGAATCTCGTCGACTTTCAACCGAAGGCTTTGTTGGTTTCTTTTGTTTGAATGAAATGTAATTGATGATGGTGTTTGGAACTTTGTCAACACACAATGGGACTGTTTGCTCATGGGAAATAATGAAACGTGGGACGAAAGATCCAGCACTAGTATTTAGTAGTGTGAGCCGTCTCGTGATATCATAGAGAAAATACGTGGTTCAGAGTATTGACTCGATTCACGGCATAAGTAAATTGTCAAGAAAGTCTGAAAAATGTGCAACTATAGTAACCAACAAGCGCATTGGTGTTTGAAATACCTAACAGTCGCTTCATTTTAATGTAATTTGAAAACTGTTCTATGGTATTGCTTATAATTTAGATTAAAAGCATATTGTCTGAAAACGAATCTTATCCATTCATAATTTAAGCAAATTATGCGGGTGTTCTATTATCGAAGGGTTTCCTTAAGTATCGTAGAAGTTTTACATTTTCTTAAATATCAGGCAACCGCAACCACGGACTATTGATTCAATATGGATCTGATGGAGACAACCTTGTATCAACATGAGTATGTTTAATTTAAGTTTTAATAATGGAGTAAATAGCGACCGCCCGCGGGGCTAATTGGCAATGAAGCTAATACCAGCAACGTGCACAACATATTTATGTATTAACTAGCGATCCAGCCCGACTTCGCTCGGGTGCAGATACTTTTAGGTCCACTTTAGAAACAAAAGAAATGATAATTAATTAACAAATTAAAACTCAACGTTACTGCTGTACTTTAAATTGCCATTCCTTTGATTTTAAAAGAGTATCGAATATATATTTATTTGCACATCCCACGGGAACTCTACATTTTGACGGGATAAACGATAGGCTATGTGTTAATCCAGGGTGTCAGCTAGCCAATTTTCATCAAAAGTGGTCCACCAGTTTGAGTATGAAGATGTAACACACACAACCTTTCACACTTATAATATTAGTAGGATCATAATCTTAATAAATGTATTACGGTAATGTTATATAATAGTTTAATTGGTATCGCTTGGAGCGTAATCAATGTGCTTTTTTGCCGTGACACTGACGGTTTGACTCCATGGTTCGTGAGAAAATTATTTAACAAAGCTAACAGGCTAAATTAAAATGAATATTATTTCGAGCCACTCGATCAGGCGATCACGTTACAGAAATCAGAAATAGAATATTTTAAACATTTTTAACCGACTTCAAAAAAAGGAGGAGGTTCTCAATTCGACTGTATGTTGCTTTTTTTTTTTTTTATGTTTGTTACCTCGTTTCTCTGTACTGTGTGAACCGATTTCGACCATTCTTTCTTTGATTGAAAGCTGATGCTTGTCATTTGGTCCCATAAAAATATGGTGAAAATCTGAGCAATATCTTCGGACCTGGAGAGGGGAACTCCTTAAAATTAAGTAGGATTCCAATGGTTCTTTTTACATTAGGTCCATTATAAAAGTTAATTTACAGTGAGAGAGGAAAAAAGGGGTAGGGGTGAGGGGGGGTAGGTGATAAAATTAAAATACACGTAAATTCTAATATCTTCGGCAGCTTTTAACCGATTTTAGTGATTTCTTTTTCATTGGAAAGAATGTATTGACAGGTTGATCTCAGGAACACAACATGGAGATCTGATGATCATTTTCGGACCTGGAGTGTAGAACTCTTCAAACTTTAGTAGGATTCCAATGGTTCTTTTTGCATTGGGTTCAGTATAAAAGGTAAGCTACAGTGGTGGTGGGAAAAGGGGGTAGGGGCAAAGGGAGGGGGGGGGAGAAAAAAGAATAAACATATGAATACTCCAATATCTTTGGCAGCTTTTAGCCAATTTTAGTGATTTCATTATCATCGGAAAGAACATATTCCTTGTGGGGACCAAATCTTCTTCATTTTGATTCCTATCAACACTAAAAAGATAAAAATAACCAAAATTTTTAATAAATAAATAAAAACCGACTTCAAAACAAAAAACCGCTAAAAAACAAAAAATAACTAAATAATAAGTACCACTGCAAAGCAAAAAAATAATATTTGTTTCATGGAACTTGCGCTTGTTGATTAATTTGCTTAATGACTTGACTAGCCAATAAATCAAAATATATACATAACATATTGAAGGCGGGTCGCCCAGTACCAAACATATAGATATTTAAATTAATATAAGGCATAGGTCCTACATGTTTGGTACTTGGCGGCCAGCCTTCAATATGTTATGCATATATTTTGATTTGTTGGCTAGTCAAGTCATTGAGCAAATTAATCAACAAGCGCAAGTTCCATGAAACAAATATTATTTTTTTGCTTTGCAGTGGTATTTATTATTTAGTTATTTTTTGGTTTTTAGCGGTTTTTTGTTTTGAAGTCGGTTTTTATTTTTTTATTAATTTGTTGTTTTGGTTTGGGTAAGCCAAGCAAGCCTCGCCCCCTATAACATCATGATTGCTCTACCTACCCTTTCTAGGCAAAAAGGCGTGAGTGAATGTATATATAATATAAATATAAAGGCGCTTAAAGATAGCAAACTGAACCAGATGTTAATGACTTGATCTTAGGCTCTATCGGCCTGGATTGCAAAGAGACCGTAAGATGTGACTGCGGCATTCCATAGAGGTATCTGCTCTGATTCATATTTGTAATCATATCCCTAGAATAAGTACGGTCAGTAACCATTTATGGGGGTATTTGCCATTTCGGTGTTGGGGGCTCGACTCTTGAAGTTGTTGACGAATATGTCTATTTAGGACAAGCGGTCCGGTTAGACAGGTCCATCTTGGAGAGAGAGGTCAATCGTTGAATCCAACTTGGTTGGGCAGCGTTCGGGAAACTACGCGACTTCTTCTCGTTCAAAATACCTCAGTGCCTTAAATCGAAAGTCTTCGATAGTTGTGTGTTGCCAGTGATGACTTACGGCACCGAGACGTGGCCTCTCACTATGGGCCTTATTAGGAAGCTCAAAGTCACTCAACGAGCTATGGAGAGGGCTATGCTCGGGGTTTCCCTACGAGATCGAATCAGAAATGAGGAGATCCGTAGGAGAAAGGTCGCGGGACGTCGCTGGATGCAGGCTGCCTCCAACAGGTCTCTGGGGAAATCATTGGGGGAGGCCTATGTTCAGCAGTGGACTTCCTTTGGCTGATGTATGGATTAACCATCTAAACGGAAGTCTCCGTTAGATCGACACTATATCTCGGTTGACTCTACTTCTTTAGTATCTATTATAGTATTTTTTAATTATGAAAAATAAATAAAATTGATGCATGGAATTTCCCAATCAGGGGATCGAAGCTAGGTTTTCATAGTTATCAACCTCAGGTTTAAAAAAAAACCTTAACAAAAAAAAGAGATTATTTATTTTTAAAAGTTTTAATTAAAACATTGGTAAATGATGTATCTACATAATATATAATTAAACGGGTAAGTTATCCTTAATGTTTACTTCAAATAAAATTATGTTTTTTTGTAATTGTCCCTCAAGCTATTGAAAGCCTCTATAAATAAATACAATTTAATGTTTACGTAATCTTACAGGGTGAAAACTTATCAATTTCTGTGTGCCACATCCCTCGTTTCAAATAATTTCTAGGAAATCTAATTCATTCACTATCGCACAATCTCAGACATAAAACACAAGGTAGAAGGATCTATGAATTAATTAAACTATTTTAAATACATGTCGATTAAAGGTGTGTACTCACATGACGTAACGAGCACGCACCGGGCCAGCTGTGCGTGTGCACTTGGCCCACATCGCGACCGGTCTGCGCGCGCCACTAGCCTGACAAAACTCTTCCTAGAAAAAAAAAATTTATGAAAATGTATGACTTTATAAAAGTCTCTATCAAATTAAATAATTTTATCTGCAATGTAGTTTGATTTCAGAAGTTATAAGAAAATAATGGATACTATACTGGGTATCTCAAGACTGCTACCGAAAACGAAGCCGGGTGGTAGTTTTAGTGACTACAAACTCAATAGAACTAAAAATTTCGCAAAGAAACGCGACAATAATTTTTAATGATTTTTTAAATATCGTCATTTTTGGGTTGTAAAACCATAGTTTTTGCTAAAAAAATAATTTTAGCTCTTTAATACCTTAGAGTATTTAGAAATAAAAGGGTATACACTATTATGATAGGAAAAAAATGTATTTACCACCCAAATATGGCCATAGGAAAAAAATAACAAAAACGAAATTGTCGCTTTTTTTTGCAACTTTTTCTGTTGCATTGTGTCTGAAGTCGCTTAAACTACCACCCGGCTTCGTTTTCGGCAGCAGTCTTGATATACCCTGTATAACGATGAAATTTATTTTGTTGGTATTTTTTTTAAATCGAGTCTTAGGTAGCTACTGTAACCACTACCAAGTATCATGTATAATAATAATAATAACACCCAACACTCACATACATAGTCCTGACCCCACATTAAGATCGAGTCTTGTGTCGTGGGTATCAGGAACTACGAGAGACTTTTCGGTCTCACAAACACCCAGACCCGAGAGAAATATTTGTGGGCCGCACAAACATTTCTCTCGGTGCGGGGATCGAACCCGCGGCCTCTCGTTTCACAGGCGGCGTCTAACCGCCTGCGCCACGGAGGCTGTCAAATAATCTTTCTACATCGACTTTATCTCGCACCAATCTGTAACTTTGATTCGCTTGAACGGAAGATGTCAAGTTAACTCGATAAAACAGGTTTAAACGGGCCGGCTATAGACGAAACTTTCTTATAAATAAAAAAAATAAACGGAGTGAAAGTAAAAGATACTGTAGAGTGTAGAGGAACTATGACACTTTCTCCATGTTAATATCAAAAGAGTTGATACGTAGAATTGAATTGTCCGTGTCAAATTAATTACTTTCGTGTCTAATAGATAAATAAAAATAAAATACTAACAACAAAATTATTTAAAAATAACATGTTGTGAATTTACTTTTGTAGCAAACAGTAACTAAGAACATGGTTTGAAAGCTCCAGCGCAAAATAACAACACATAAAAACAAAGTAAAAACTACATGAGAAAAATTTTCATCTAGAGAAAATCGACTATCGGCGTTATAAAATCGACTCAAATTGGAAGCTATTAAAATTATAGGTGTGTCGAATTAGTCATTAAAATTCAGTTAACAGTTCATTGCCAGCGCAGTCACGAGAACTTTATCATGTGATCGCATGCGAGTAAACATCGGTATGTATTTACGATTCGATACAATAGATAGTTAATCCACTATCTCTATATCCTCTTGCCCTGTTATTAATCGTGTACGTGTTAAGCTTGCTCACAACTATTTTTATTTCTGCATGTTAGTTTTATAATCTGATTTGATTGAGTCGTGCTTTGCCATGGCTGAATGTTTAAGTTATTAAAGCTTTATTAAGATTTCATGACAAATAAACGAGTTTAAGACAGTCACGATATTTTATTTCTTTTGATAGAATGCACTCGATTAAGTCAATAGTAGTTTTACTAATACCAATTCAAATAAATATCTAATGTATGGGAGAAATAAAATGAAGATTATTATTTCTAAATGATTTTATTTTATCATAAGTTAAACGTTGGCTTTATTTACCACAATGAATCGATTTAAATGCAAATTGATTCGCCTTCCGATTTTACTTTACATTATTGTTATTTATTGGTTGACGTATGCCAATTATATATTTTACATAAAACAGCTATATCATAGACGTGGCTATTTTTATCATATTAAAAGTAAATTATCAATTTAGGTAGTAATAATACATTACAGAGAAAATAATATTCGAATTAAAATAAAAGTTTTATAAACAACATTCAATTTACGTAAATCATAGTTTTTCAAACACTGGTTATTATTTAGAAACGGACAGCAACTTTAATCTTAATTATTGCTTTCTTGATTACAGTATTATTGAATAACTATTTAAAATATTTTATGCAGTAAATTAACATATTTTTCATTTAAAACCAGACTATATATAAACTTTGCAACTTTTCCATTAGTTATTTTTAAAATCGTCTCCCTCATCGTTGAAGTAAGTTATCTGCCATATTATGGTTCGATTCACCGAATATAGTAATTCGAGTGTTTATCGTGGTACAACAAAAGCTCCATTAATTAGCCTTTAAGCAGCTGTCAATTCACGTCTAAATGTTTTTGAAATAAACTGCAAAAGACATAATCGAGTGCTTAGATAATAAATGATAGATTGGAAAAAGTACGTAAAATAAACAAAACTGGTAATGAAATTATTCAACAAATATTAGTCAAGATGAAAATATCATACCAATAAGCCTCTAATGTATCTTTGGGCATCCGTCCAATTTACAACGAGCCATGTGAAGATGATTAAGTGGAGACAGTATTAATGCTTCAAGTGATAAGATTATTAGAATATAGATTTATCTCAATGGCCGAAGTCAAACCGTCAATCATTTTGTTTTGGAATTGTTGAGGGGTCAGTAATACTCCAGTTTACGTTTACTCTAGGTTTCTCTACTAGAATATCCTCTATTTTCCTCACCAAAAAGGGATAATTTATACTTCTAATCCTTGCATTAATTATGCAAGAATTGCTTTAATATGAAAGTTCAGACAATATTATTACTTACTTAATGCACTACGATCATTTACCTAATAAGATTAACTATAACAATAACCAAATCGAGAACCATTAATTCTTTTTATTTACAAATAATATTTTCAACACCCACGCGTTAACTGTTAATGCATATGATTAATATTAAACTGATGGTGTACGGACGCACGATTTTGTAATTAGTTTCATCTTTAAGACAATATTTTTATTCGTTATGAATAATTCATTTAATACGTTATCGATTTGTATGCAGCTCAGTCGTAATTCATCTGGAAGATGCGCATTGAGATGCTGCGATGCGATCAGTTCAACAATACACGGACTTTTGTCGTGATCTCTTTGTTAATACATTTGTTTTATTCGTTTCAATCGTATCTGGGATTTGCATCATAAAGTAATTATATACATTTATTTATTTAATAATAAAATTACTCTTGAAATACAAGTGTATAAAAATATTAATTAAAGATAATTATAAGCATTGTCGTATTATTGACATTGCAATGATGTTATTGCGTTGCAGTATTGTTGCAAATACTTTTATCATAGAAAGATGAATAAATAAATAATCAACATCATCATTATCATCATCATAGCCTAAGCTGTTGTCCACTGCTAGACATAGGCCTCCTCCAAATTGTCCCATTTTGCCATGTCTACATATGTAAAAAAATAAACAAACAATAATAAAATATAAACATTAATCCATATTTATTAATTTCTTTGTTTTAAGTCACGTCAATAATCGTAAGTTAAAATGTTAAATATATGAGACTACAATGATAAATGTGCGAACTGCAACTGTATTATCTTGATATTCCTAATTGACTAACAGTAATAAAAAGTTTACGGTTGTTAAAATTGAGTAAATTAGTTCCTTTTTATTGATAATTAGCTCTTAATGGATGTCTTCTAAGTAAGAAGGATGTACTAAATTACTCTTCTTTTTTAAAAATAAGTATCACTACTAAATCTTCTGGCAGGTTTTATTTATTTGCTCTCACATCTTGTGAATCAGATGTAAAGTCTTATAATGTCTAGTAGTTACTCTCTTTACAACCGGAATACAACAGTGCACTTAAATTGCTGTTTCGCGGACATTGCGCTAAAAATTAACAATTTCTCAAAATACTTCCGTGCCGAATGAAATTTAAGTGTGAATACAAAATAAATATTAATTTGTATAGAGTAAGTGGAAGAACCGTGTTCCCATGTTACCCAACGCTCCAATCATAGAATATGCAAATATAAGTTCTCCAACATTGTGGAAGTTTATTTAAATGCTTAATATTAAATTTGTATGCGCCATGCGTCCGTACCGTTACTGAACAGCCTACTCTCAAATTACTTACAAATGACATGCACTTCCCACTTTTCATTTGGTGGTTCAAGTTACGCGATCGCCGCGGAAGGTAATTGTTTAGGAATATGTAGATATAATTCTACTTATTCTTCTTGAAAAATATATTTTGTAGTATATTGTCCGTTATATAAGTATCTTTAATAATTAAGTACCTAAAAAAAGTAAACCTTGAATGCTGGTTAGTTATTGGTTATTTGCCCCATGATTTTATGAAACTAATTAAAAGCTATTCGATTTTGTTTATAAATATTTTTAAATTTATTTTAAGGGATCATACAAAATTATAATGCTGAGTAAAAACTATATTCTAATTACATGTTTTCACAGATAAGTGATAAACGAATCCAAATATCAATTAAACTACAAATTAGTATATCTCTCTTTAGCATATTTAACCGACGCGACGACTTCAGTGCATTTGATAGCAATTTCTTTCCGCTCACATCTCAGTTCCCGTATTCGTGTTACTAGTGTATGCGCACGAAGTAAATTTGCAAAGCGATTCAGTGAGGCTTCACTGATGGATTTATTGGACGGCCACTGTTACCCGCGCTAGTTCTAGTTGCCTGTTTATGCTTACTGAATACCGGGTACAAATAAAAACAAATTTAAATACGACCTATGGGGACTTGATAAATCTTCCATGTTTTACTTTTGTCTTGACTCGTAGAATATATTGGGACCAGAAACAGCGCAAGTCTGTGATTTTACGTCTGTAGGACATATTTTGCAGGTGGTCTTGTATCTGTATCTGTATCAGCCCATATACGTCCCACTGCAGGGCACGGGCCTACTCTACAATCGAGAATACGATTGAGAGTGGTTAGGCCATATAGTCCACCACGCTGGCCTAGTGCGGGTTGGCGGAAGAATCTTGTAGCGAAGATATATTTTTTAATCAAAAAAGTCGCTGGGTTTTTAATAACACTAAGATTGTACGACGGCCGTCCACAGGCGCATTTATGTAGAGCTGTTTATGTTTGAGTCATTGATGTTAAATTCACTGTAAATTTAATTGGTTAAAACTTAAAAACCACCTAAACTTGAACATATATTTGTCAAATACGCAGACATTTGCGTTGCTACGATGGTTAAACCAGCAGCCGCTTATTTCAGAGCCCAACACGCAAGCGATATAATCGAATATAAACTAAATTATTATTCAATGTAAACTCAAATGAGTGGTATAAATTAACTCATACATGGTCAATATTATCTGTTCAATCAGTTTAGATTTATTTAAACACATCGGTTACGGCTCTACTGTTTATGCTCGTATAAAGATTATATCTATGTTTGCGACTTCGATTTTGTATAAGAACCTGTATAGCTCGTAATCATGGCGTTTATACCTTTGTTGTCATGGTTATTAAATAATACCATTGGTCTTATAAATCTTTTATGTTCATCTTTTCAGTATGTAGAGATAATTCTATTGATCATTGATTAATTGACGCATAAAATATCGCATATTATTCATTTGTATTTTTGACATAAATATAACTTAATTACACTCAATCAAACGCGATACAATTATGTATAAATGACGTAGAAAAGTTAGTTGTTACAAACTTCGAGGTTAATTAAATTACGTTTCTAACATCATATTTTCCGGTTTATTACATAATTTTAAAATTAAACCGCTAGATGGCGTTTTTCAAATATGTTCTACAAATTACATTCACACCTATACGAAGAAATATCTTATACGCGTAATTACAGTTAGAGAGGTAAACGTAATGCAGTTAGCGATTAGAAAACTGGCGAGTTTTCCAATCTAATTGAACTGATACCTGTTTGCAGACGTAAACGAGATACATCCTTGCAGTTATTGCCGCTATTGAATTGACATTAACTTTTCCTAACTTGAGCGTAGTTAGGTCGATATCTAGTGGGTTTATAGCTCCTCCAGGTTACGAATTTATTATTCTGTTTTACAAGAATTGAAAAAAAATTGGATATTTCAAAAATTTATTACTCTAATGACTACTTTAGTATATAACACTTCGATAGCTTATGCTTAAATAATAGTTTTATTTCACATCGATTTCTTAGACATAATATATTTATATAATTAGCCTAATCTAGCGAATGCACTTGCACATATAAGTTAATTTATAGCGTCCATTTCCACATAAAATTTCTCAAAAACAGAGATATCATAATATTTACATTTAGAAGAACATTAATGCATCTCATTTATCGGCTATAATTAATTTCAAGTCTTGGTAGCTTTCATCGTTAATTTAACTTTTATGTAAAGCGAGACCCATAAATATTGTCGAGAATGCAATGTTATGTCGAATGAATGCACTCAGATAACGGCACATTTTAAGCGATGATACGAAAGTGGACATTACGTATTGCCTTTAAGGGCTTGTGTTGAGTACGCCTCTGCCAAAGCTTTGATGTAGCGCGAAGCCGCTTCAGATGTTTCGATGCTTATGTGTAGCGGTCCCGTTTCACAGATAGATGAGCATATTTAAGATATACAAATGTAAATTTGGTAAGTTAAAATACCTGAGTTTTACAAATTTATTTATTATACTCTGTTGTGCACCCAAACTTGACCATTGAAGTATTTTTGTATTAATTTCCGTATATTGTTTTACTTGTTTAATAATTGACATAAGTGATAAATGATGACGTTTTCTGCACTTAGCATGTCTTGTAGCTTACATATATAAAAGCCGAACTTATGTAGGAAATGTTTACATAACGAGTTTCAGTAATAAAATAAAGGAAATAGACTAATTTTATTAATTACTTATAATTATAGAGCACTGATATGATCTCAGAATCAATTATTCAGTTAATTACTTTAATAAATTAGGCATTAAAATTTATAATTAATTTGAAATATAAAGTAGGCTATTGATGTAAGTAAGACATAGAACAACTAAACGCAACAATATCCGATTAACAATTACTTTACTCATGTATAATAATAATTTAATTAATTCAAAAGCTTATATTATATACAACGGTTAGTTATTGTTGTTTAATTTGAGTCAATTTTATGCTCTCCATTTGAAAATATTTTATGTACATAGGTAGATATACAGGGTATATCAAGACTGCTACCGAAAACGAAGCCGGGTGGTAGTTAGAGCGACTTTAGACACAATGCAACAGTAAAAATTGGAAAAAAAAAGCGACAATTTTTTTTTGATATTTTTTTCCTATGGCCATATTTAGGTGGTAAATACATTTTTTTTTCTAAAATAATAGTGTATACCCTTTTATTTATAAATACTCTAAAGTATAAAAGAGTTTAAATTATCATTTTAGCAAAAACTATGGATTTACCACACAAAAATGACGATATTTAAAGAATCATAAAAAATATTTGTCGCGTTTCTATGCGAAATTTTTAGTTGCATTATGTTTGTAGCCACTAAAACTACCACCCGGCTTCGTTTTCGGTAGCAGTCTTGAGATACCCAGTATACTTCCATTATCGTCGCACATACTTCCCGCGTGATTTAACAATGGAATTTCCCAAAAAATCATTGTAAGTAGCGTATAAGTATTCCACAGACCCGACGATGTTTTTTGTGATGAGTTTTTTCGCTTCGTTGCCAAAATATTTGGCACACAAAACATTTACGGACACTTGCTATGAGAGTACAGTTAAAGACGGCAAACGAGCCTGCAAGTATACTCGTAACGGTACATTACGGGATACAGAGTATATACATACGTGACGAATAAGGATAATGTTAAAGTAACATCATTTATTACCTACTATGGATACAGGAATAATGAGAACCTAAGTATATTTAATCCTGGCTCGATAGATGACTACGATACTAAATGAATTGTATATGGTTAAAGAAATAACATATTCGCACTGTCCAAATAATACTTTAAACTTATGTACTGTATCAGCCCATATTCGTCCCACTGCAGGGCACGGGCCTTCTCTACAATCGAGAGTACGATTGAGAGTGGTTAGGCCATATAGTCCACCACGCTGGCCTAGTGCGGATTGGCGGACTTACATACCATAGAAATTTTATAAATCGCTATGGTATGCAGGTTTCCTCACGATGTTTTCCTTCACCGTTTTATTGCGTGGTGAATGACTATCAATACACACATGACTCCGAAAAGTCCGAGGTGTGCCCTGAGATTCGAACCCGCGACCACCGTGAACATGTTGGCAGTCGCGTCTAGTCCGTTTACCAACAGGCCACCACGCACTTAAACTTCATAATTCTATAAATAAATTGCATAAATTAGGACATTTAGTGAAATCTTTGTGGTCCAAAAATCTCTTCGTAACAACTTATAGATATAAATTGTAAATATTTCTTACTTCTCGATTTCCTCTACTATTGACAAGGATTAAGCTAAGGCTTTATTCAAATTACACTCCCAATGGACGTAATTATTATTGACAGTACAACGTTAGTGCATGTCTAAATAGGCTTTATAGATAATTTATCAGTGTTATAATTTTCAATGGAGCAATTAAGTTTGAGCAAGCGCATGCGGTTCGCGGAATGGTGTGTGACCCAAATCACATGTATCAACGTCCAATCACTGTTGACAGCCGACCCAACGCGTAGGGCTCGGCCAAATGTGCAAGTCAATGTACAGTCAGCGACATAAGTCGTTGAACACTTCACATTTTTTGATAAGCTTTTTATGAATTAAAATTTGTACGTACTACTCTGTAGTCGTAAAATATAACCAAGTAAAGTCATCTATGCCGAGATGTGCCATACGATATTGAAAATAATTATTATTTTGGATGATAAGACAATTCTAAATCTCGTGAATGTGTAGCGACTTATGTCGCTGACTGTACTTAGCAAAACGGTTGTCCATTTGACCCATTCTAATGCATTGTTTCTTGGTATATGGAATTCAATTATTTAGAAATAAGATACGTGTTATGATATTTATTATCTATTTTGGAGTTTGGGAAATACGTACGTACATATGAATCTAATAGAGTTTGCGAAGATAAGTTACAATTAAATGAACATAATGATATTGCATTTTTGCTAACAGATAATAATATTATGCAAAGAAATTCTAATTATTCAATTTGTTAATATAATACTCGTAAAATAGTTTTTACGATTTATGTTTCCTGTTTGTGATAATTTATAGCAGCAATATTATTACGTTTGATCTCTATGCCGAATTAAAAGATATGCAGTTATTGATTTCACCGAAACTTAATCAATATTTCATCAATGCTGATAGGTAACAGATGGTATCACGTTCTGGACAAGTCGACTTTGACCTAAAATTGTTTTATTAGCAAATAATTACCAAAAGGAACTTTACAGCCTTGCTTATCGGATGTCATGAAGGATTATTGCTTGTGTTACAAATGATGACTAATTTAATCGATGTACAAAAACAAACATATGAGAAATTAAAATTAATACGCTGATACTAATTTTGATATATTATGTTCGAACAATGAACAAGCGACAATATTGATTAAGTTGTATGTCTTCACAAATGCTATCATTGATAATACATAATTGCATTAGCCTAATTCAATGATCACATATTACTATAACCACATTACTAGCGAATCCCTTTTTTAAAAATGTTCTACAATAAGTGTTTCTTACAATAGTACTTTGTACAACAGTAACACATAAGATGGCCATCGCTTAGGTTTCTGCGCGATTAGGGGCAGTACAGTCAAACTTAGGATTTGCAAACTGATATGCAGGATTCTGGTTTATCCACGTGGGGTTCGTACAAACCTTTATCGATGAAATCATCTAATCTGCAACTTTTAGCAAAAAAAGCCATAAAGACACAGAGCACATGGATACATAAAGAGACAGCGTTTTAATCAAATTATTACGCATGTAATATACTAGTCTTATTGATCGAGAAACGAACAGTATATGAATTAGTTTAGGAGGTTGGTAGGGCGACGACATCCGGCCCGTGTCGGCGGCAGTGGACAACGCGTGTACGGCGTGGTTGATACGCGCGAGTCTCGAAGACAGCACGTTACCGTTAGTGTGCCGCAAGTTGAGAGCTTTCCTGGAGATTTATATTACAATCCATAGCAATTTTAGAAAGTGTATATTGATCGTTATTCTACCCTGGTAAAATAAAATATCGAACGATAAAAAGTTATAACAATCCTTGGATTGTTATTTTTGTTTATGACTTATTATTTATCCGTTACAATTAAATACTACTGATATCGTAAATACCACGGTTTCTTGTAAAATTGAATTGAATTGAATCTTGTAAAATTGGAAATATATGTTCAAAAAGTACTAATAAGCGCGACGAGGAACAATATGTGCTTTAAATACAAGTAATTAAATAAAAAATCACAAATAAGACTTTACCCAAATCAATAAGCAGTACGTCTATGACTTGTGCGTTAGTTTAGGGATTGTAGACGCCCTTGATCGTTCGGTGACCGCCGCGTCACGCACACGCATGCGCATTACGCTCGTACGCTCCGTACGCGCTACTCCGTGCGCGTGATATATGGCCAACGCACCAGCGCGCACTCAGGCGCCCGCACTTTCGCTCCAACGCTTTGCCTACCTACACTTAGACGAATCGGAACCGAACCGGATCTTACGAATTACTGACTTACCGATATTCCACCCAATATCGATCTATGTGACGACCTAAATTAAATCATTTATGTTTGATCCTCTATTACCAGAAACATTTGAAAATTGACTTATAACAACTAAATAAATACACAATTAATTGTTGATTTACGTTCGATGTACTTATGTATTGAAATTTGTATTAAATTTTAAGATTTCAGTTATATCAAATACGGTATAATGGAAAATGGACATATTAATATGTACATTTTTTTTGCATGTTATACTAATTCTAAGCAGCTTTATCTTTTAGAAATTAGTGATCCCCTATACTTAAGACGTTAGAGATACTAAATCAAACTACGATTATAACTTATTTTACAACTAATCGAATTCGGCGACAACCCGGCCAAACAGTGTGCACAGAGCCTTAACCAGCGCCTCGTTAAAGCTCTACTTTACGCGGGTCGCATGACTAGTCACCTTTGCACTGTGCACATGTGTATACCACGCTTTATAATTGCGTTAAATATCTGAGCTTTCAATACTTAAGTATGGTAATACATAAATGCGTCATAACCTGTGGTCATAATTATTATAACGGATCTCATATAATATCTTATTACTAGCAGTAGTCAAATTAATATGATACCGTAACTGTGTTTTGTTATGAATATTGGATAGGATTTTATTTGATGAAATTAAAAACTCACTACTTGGATATTCATAAAATGGCTAAATTAGCCTGTAGTTGTCTCCGCTGATTGCTTTCATTGTCTCTTCTCAAGTCACAAACATATCTGTGAACGTAAGGTGCCGTACTCGACTCTCATTGCTTGATTGGAATTAGTTTCAGTGCCCAATATGACAAAAAGCTCGTGATTATGAACTAACAAATTGATAGCGAAATAAAAGCATATTTTTTACTGAACTCCAGCCTAGTTTAATCTGGCTTTATAGTACAGTATAGCATTTTAATATATGATCTTTCAACTTACTGTCGCCTATCAACGTCCGTGAATATGCTAATCATAATGAAAATATTATATGCAAGTACGTAGCCGGCTATTGATCGCGGCTATAAGCAAGACCATGACATACAAATGTCATTAATTTTGAGCTAAACATTGAACTTTAACTACGTTGTGTAATTAAATAATGTACAGAATCGGACGGCTTATTGATGCCACCAAAGAGTTACCAGAATAAGCGCTTAATACCCGCTAAATTGTTAACACAACATCGACAAATACCTCTATAAATTGACAGAATATTAACAATTCGTCGTTTCACAATTTTAAGCCAATGTAACGGATAATTTAAAACTAGTTAAGACGAGTTGATTATATAAAATGTCTAAATTACAAACCATTTTTACACGCATTTATTTAAACCATATTTTAACTTTTAATTATTACGTTGCATCCTTGATATAAGTTACAAATAGCTGAAATTTTTATTTTATGAGATATTTATAATGAAATTGTGCTGCCTCAGAATCCGATCATAATTCAGATTCACGTCGGAATCAATCATCCCGCATTTAACCTGTGGCGGCTTTAGAAGTGTCAAATTGTCTGTTAATGTCGGTGATAAATGTTCAGATAAGAGTAAATGATTTATGAGATGCAATTATTTTTTTACAAACGATATGTATGCCTTTAATACAAGTCAGTGCAAAGCTACTTTTAGTGTTAGAAAACAATATCTTAGCTGTATTAAACGAAAGACTGATAAAATTGCAAAACATTTAGTTTTTAAAGACAAAAGCTAAAATTTGAAACCTAAACCATACGCAAAACATGTTTTATGAGCATATTTATCAAAACATTCGATTCTTATCGCTAACACCATGCTCTACATACGTTTCATGAAACATTGACATTTTGTTACGGCTTTATCGCGTTAGTTAATTAATTTAAAATCAACTCGACCGAGGTCTCCGTGATTCACGTCATGAATATTAATAAATACATTAAAATGTATCGCCAATAACTATAAACACACATCCAATGCCACGGTCATACGACAACCTTAATTTGTCAATTTGTTTGTCTAGTATTACGAGTAGTATCTATGAGATCGCGTTAATGTTCTCTTAAAAATACAATACAGTTTAAAAAATATATTCTTTTGATTGTAATGTAATGTAGGTACTGCAACAGTTCTAAAAATCCTATTACATTTGTAGAAATGTATATGCAAGCTTTTAAATTTTACTATAATCAGCTCGGTATATCATAAGAGGATTTGAGTCTATTGACTATATTATTTTTCTAATTTGACTATTTTAACCCAAAACTAAATCAAAATGTTGAAATTAATTCTGCAGATCAATTCATCATACATGAAATCATAATTTCGATACATGACGGTTCAATGGCATCGTTATATTTATGTGTATCATTTGTGCATATTAAATCATAACCAATATTACCTATGGCAATTTGGCGAGGTTCTTAAGTACAAATTGCTAGATATTTGAGGTGAATTAACGATGCATACATTAGATTCACAATTCAGGTATACGCTCTCATTATCTGGTGCGAAGGCTGGCCAGTTCAAGGCGCGGGACAATCTACTAATCTTTTGATATTATTTTTTTCTTTTTAACAGACCTATAATGATACTTTTGAAATATAATTTCTTTTTTTATTTAGTTCTTTCATTATTTTATTTAGTCACATATTTAGATTAGAGTTATGTTTGTAGCATATTACGTGTATCTAATATGCACAAATACGCATATTCGAAATTCTTTAAGTCAGTCTACTGTAGTGCCCTGCGTAATCTGCTCTATAAAATATTTACTTACAACGTATTAAACAAAGCCTTATGTACTAAAGAAGGCTTTTTTGAGAAGTGGATTTACAAAAAGATTCTCAATGTTCATGACCTACCTGAAAGGAGGCATTATCTGTGGTTACCTGATGGCTGATACCGTCACGTGACATTTTCGGTTTAATTACTGTTTACTTGACCTATGACATAATGTTAATAGAGCGGATGAGTCAGGGAGGCCGCGTACAGGCCTGATCACGCGTTCAGCAGTCACGAAATTATACGTGTAAAGTCAAAGCTTCTAAATAGTGGACGAACTGGGTGGTGTTTCAGGACTGTTAATGCCTGACAGAATATTTCAATAAATGTTGTGTGATAGTTAAATCGGCTTTAATAATTCTTTATATGCCAAATCTTTTGTTCAGTAAGGACCTTACGTCAATATAAAATATATATGCTCACTTATGTTATACCAATTTTATAGAGATGTCGAATATTTACAACGGCAATACGAGTAGACCAATTTTTAGACATTTTGCATCACTTTTGATAAAATTATGATAATCTTTGTTTGGAAGACATCTGGAACTAAATACAACTAAGCGTATTCAAATGGTATTTGCCTTAATTGCAAAATAGTTGAGAACCACAACGTAAGATTAAAGATAATGTGTTCGGTTAACATTCAATTATAAATACTGTAATGGGATACTTATCTCGGCATTTAAAAATATATATAATTATAATTGTTTTTTAAGTATAATTAGATGTAAATGTTAAATACAAATCGTTTGTAAATGAAATAATATTAATTTATGCACTTAGTTTACTGCCAAACACAATAAAAGTGAAGGAAATATATTTTACTCCCTATTGTGTTTCATCATGCTAAAGCAATAATTGGAGTTTTTATTTATAACGAACTACATTTATTAGGAAAATTACGAAGTATGTTGTGTCTGTATATTGTTTATTTAAAATTATTATCACACGTTATAAACATGAACTTTCAATCGCAATTTCGGTGGTCGGAGCAGTCTTGTGCACGATTAAGTAATAGTTCAATAATGGATATTATACAAAATATAATAAGTATTAAATTTCTTCTATTCCTTTGTCTGCAGGGTATCGGCCATGTATCAGGAGGGCACATCAACCCAGCGGTGACGGCGGGTCTGTTCGTGGCCGGAGACATCAGGCTAATCAAGGCAATCTTCTACATCGTTGTCCAGTCACTAGGAGCTGTTGCTGGAGCTGCCTTTATAAGGGTATGTTGTATAGTAGGCATGAAACCGGTGAAAAGGTTTACCTCATAAGCAATTACTATTGTTATAATTACCAACGTAATCATATTTTTTTTTTATATCAATTCTAACTTCATAGATGACTCTCGATAGGCAATTTGGCGAGTATAAGTAGTGCCCAAACATATGATGCAGTATTATATTCATAACCTGTCGTCGTCCACTGCTGCACGTAAGCCTCAACAAGTAAGCGTTATCCCCGTCTTGAGCAGCCATCATTCATCCGTAAAATGTAACTTAACCAATTAATATTAGTTATTGCCAAACATGAGTCATGTCGAAACCATAAACATTAATTTGGACATCAAATAAATTCAGCCCAAACTGGGCCGGAATGCAACTTTCATCCGTCCCTAGATATGGCCTCATACTAGACCAGAAAAAATATAGATCAAATAGCGTACAGCATAGCTGCGTTTAATTTGCGTTTTCGCGCTATTTTTCTACGCTAACAAGGCGCGACATCCACATTAACATTCTAATCTCCTTACTGAGAGCACATACGAGCGTTGAAAAGTGTCTCGTTCGCCGTGACACTGATGATCTTACTGTAAAGGAGCAAATCAGACGACCTTCTGTGTCCACACACTGCCTCTCAAATGTGAAACTAAGCTCTCGAAGTTGCGCGGCATCTTTATGATCCTAGCACGTGGGAACGGAATCTCCTTTGAAATCGATATTTTATATTACCGCGCGTTTATAACATGTGCGGATTTGTCTAACCGTATTGTTTATAGTGCCTTTAGCCTAGTGTCACTACCTACGCTCATTTTTTGATAGGTATTAATTACCAATCACATATACACCATATACACCAAGTAATAATAGTTCTAATAAAATTAATATAAAATTACTTTTTTTTCTTCATTCAGGTTTTATCCTACTTGGTACACTATTGATTGCCCTCTCTTTTTTTCCATTTCTTATTGACCATCCCAAGTTATTCGTTTAGAGATTGCCTCAAGCTATACGATCGTCTTTTGTATTGCTATGTACATAATATCATGTTCTATTTTTAGTGTATTTAGTGTACATTGTTCCTAGAAGCTCATGATGCGAGATCAATGCGAGAGAAGATAGAGTGGTCCAATACATTCCAGGAAGGATGTAAATAAATAAATTACTATTTTTCAAAGTTATGCCTAATGTCAACTTAAGATCGTGGATTAGATACTACGACTGACGTTTTGGGTCCACTATACTTGGAGTCAGAACAAATGTTTGTTGGTTACCCAAAAAAGTTGACTCGGTGCGTCGACCCTTTCCATCGACTTTCCGCCCACTACACAGGAAAATTCATGCGACAAATTGAAATAACTACAATAAACAATTCATATTCGTACGATGCAAAATGTGATGTTTAAACTATTATGGTAATGCTTATTAGCGTTGAAGACTACACGTAACAAGTGTAACATTTTACTTATGGCCGCTAATTGGCAAATACGCATCGTCGAATTCGATTAGTTTCTAGCTTGTACGATCTCGAATAAGTTTTCATGTTTCTTGAAAATATTGGAATATTATACAGGGTATATCAAGACTGCTACCGAAAACGAAGCCGGGTGGTAGTTTAAGCGACTTCAGACACAATGCAACAGAAAAAGTTGCAAAAAAAAAGCGACAATTTTTTTTTGTTATTTTTTTCTACGGCCATATTTGTACTCTAAGGTATAAAAGAGTTTAAATTATTATTTAAGCAAAAACTATGGATTTACCACCCAAAAATAACGATATTTAAAAAAACATAAAAAAAATGTCGCGTTTCTAGGCGAAATTTTTAATTGCATTGTGTTTGTAGCCACTAAAACTACCACCCGGCTTCGTTTTCGGTAGCAGTCTTGAGATACCCGGTATAACCTTACCATTCGCGATGTATAATTTAATCTGTACTGGTAGTGTAACATGTCGAGTTGTTATTTATTGAATATAAATATATCAAATTGATAGTAAACGTACATATCGTAACGTTTACATCATTAATTTAAAAAACTAAACTACTTATTGCTTAAATATTATTGTACCCTTTGATATTATTTGCTATATTCTATGTGTAAATGAATATGAATTTGATGGAATTATAATAAAAATGTATTGTTGCAGTTGGCGGTGCCAGAGAACAGAGTGGGAGGTTTCGGTATGACCCTTCCAGGAAACGGCGTCACTGAACCTCAGGTGAGCTCGCCACACAATACTAATTAGTAATTCTTACTTTCGTACTTACTTTATAAGTTATAAGCTACAGAGATTCCTGATGCTATTTTGTTATGGAAATGTTCTTATGTCTGATAATAATTGAATCAACGACCAAAAAGTACACCGGTATTTTCAACAAAAATGTTGCTGCAGTCGATAATTCTAAATGCTGCACTCAATACTGCTCCAATAAAAATTACGTTCAGGCAAATATTGGACTAGGTGCATCATGCATACGCCCTTTTTGGCCCAGAACCCTTAACGCGCATAATTTAAACTATTTCTGCTATCATAGTATACACCCGTACTACATAATACGTATAATAATATAATATATACATATAGCTGTGTCCACCATTCGCAGCAACAGTACAAGTATCTCTCCAGTGCAATAACTATGTATTTGGTGCAGGCGCTGCTGATCGAGGCCCTGATCACGTTCGTGCTGGTGCTGGTGGTGCTGGGCGTGTGCGACGCGCGCCGCACCGACCTCAAGGGATCCGCGCCGCTTGCCATCGGGCTCAGCATCACTGCCTGCCATGCGGCCTGCGTGAGTACCTTACTATTTATATGCTAATATATATATCAGTCGTTTTGTGTACCTCTTACGTATGTTCAACCAAGATTGATTGTGAGGGGTTACGATGTAGTACACACTGGTCTATTCTGAGTTGGTGGATTTCATACACTAAAAATACTATTATATTCGATTTTTAAGATAAGCATGTTTGGGGCCGAAAGTTTCTAGACTCCTCCAGTCTAGAAACTTTCGGCCCCAAACAGGTAGAGGTAAACGAAATGTTGAAGGCGGGCGCCTTCAAGGTGGACGTTAGACCTGATTAAGGTTGTCGGAAGTCGCTGGATCCAAGCCGCTTCCAAGAGATCGATGTGGAGATCCTTGGAGGCAGAACTACATGTATTTTACAGTGGACTTCTTGTGGCTGAGATGATAATGATGATGACGATGTTTTCTCGCAATGGTTTTCGCCGCCTTATCAACAGTAGACAATTTCCACAATTCTGCAAGCATAGCCAATTTAAACAATTCTTAAAAAATATTTTTAATTTGTCCACAGATTCCCTTCACCGGCTCTAGCATGAACCCCGCGCGTTCCTTCGGACCTGCTCTCGTTATGGGCATCTGGACCGCGCAATGGGTAAGCGTCGACAATATTTTGCATTTTTCAACCTTTCCAATTTTTACACCAATCTTTAGTCACATCGACTGAAACCCATTTAACTAAGTGAATTTTATTAGTGACTGCGTTTAATCATGCATCTGTTTTGGATACAAAATGTTCAGTATCTACTTAAATCGAGCTTCAGCATGTCGCGTAAAAACCGGATTTTCGTCACGCACATTACAACGTGGACAGAAAATGATCCTAGGTATTTGCTGTGTTAATTAAATATCATTTGGACTATATATTATTCATAGGTCACGCACCAGGACTATAAACATCTTCTTGACACCGGACGACCTAATTTTAATAAACGACATAAATCACAAGCAAATTATAAATAGCAGACTTCGAGCTAAAGTGATTTGCATACGAATGCTTTATAATAAGTCACAATCAATGAGAAGACGTGTTACACAACATGCTTTCACTTTCTATCACGTGGTCATTCAGACAGATTCGTTACGCCTAATACTAATGTTTACCCGCGAATTGGACTCTAAAGAAATCTATCCAACGCTAGGGATAATTATTACTGGACTAAATATTTTAAATCTATTATACGAAGCTTAATTGATTCTGAATTATTAAGGGTAGTTTGACAGATCATAAACCAGAAAAACTCCAAATGCATTTGAATGAATAGGCAACAAGGAACAAATTAAAAGCCTTAAGCATTTGCTGTTTGTCTGCTCTACTATACACACGAATTATTTTATCAATACCAATACACATATTAATAAAATGACCACAATTCATTGCTCTAACAAGGAGTCTCTTCAATAGCTGATGTCCAAACATCATTCAATATTTTCAATTATCCGAATAAACAGAACGATACCAATCATGTAACATCAATAAAATTTGATAGTTTCTCATACGTGTAATTTATTTTTATTAGTCTGCTATTCTAGTGACATTAAATTCTGAACGCGGCATCGTTTCACAGGTTGTCTCGAACCTGTATAATGATTTGTATTTAATGTCATTATGTAATAAATTAACTGCTGTTTGATGTACTCTTGAATAAATCATTTGAAAATACCAAGTTATTAATGAAGTTAACTGAAGATAATCTCGTCATGAAGATATTAACGAAAGATAAATATGTTTTTGAATGTATTTATTAGTTTTGTGATGGATTTGTAGACCCTACATCGCGGGACTTGGGTTTAACTTTACGTTGTAAAATGTTGTCTTCAGGAGCTTTAGCAGTATCAAAGCATTTTACACGCTCAAAATTTACCATAATTAGATGAGTTTGAGATAAAACTCTGTAAGAATTAAATTTATATCAAATAACCATTTAAGTCGTATCATTCCATTTTTGTAATGGCATGTATCGTAACAATAAATACCATTTGGCATTATCACAATCGATAAATATTTTATAAGTATGTCAATTGTATAAATATACCGACAATTACCAGTCCAATTTGCAATTCTCAATCTCCAAGTCTCATCTATTGTTGCAAAACGTATGCGATTTTTGCACCCATCACACGAATCGCCTCAATATTTATTACGTGAGGTTTCTCCATACAACACGGTATTATTATTAAGTATCAGTATGTTCCATTAAGACACTTACAAGTAAACATGCAAAGGTCAAATTCGTTAACGTTGTGTTGTTTTAAATTTATTTTAACTCGAGTCAATATTGAAACACCATGGCGACTACAGAATGCGTACAATATATCTACATACAATACATATTTATCTACACATTCTTCCGTCCATTGTATGCTCTTTTTTCTCTGCCCTTGTACTAAATTTGGGATCGGATCAATGCAATGAGCATTTATGTGTCACGGATTAAAAAATCCTATTATGTGGTGAAGGTGGTATTGCCTCACATCAACCCTTCTAAATAGCAACCAAACTCCGGGAATTTTATATTTTTCTGAATTTCCCAACTTTTGACATTATTATAAAATACAAAACACGTATCAGATTAAGAACACGCTACTTATTATTGGGTGACAAATAGTGTATAGTCCAAAAAAGGACTAAGAAAATAAATAAATAGTTTAAATATGTAAATAACCTGGAATAGTTGTAATATGGAATATAATTTATATTCATCAAACAAACTTTTTCCAAACATTCATCACAGATATTTATATGAAAATTCATGCCTCCTACAATTAATCATTTAATCTACATTCGTTTAAAGCTTTCGTAAACTAATTACACAGTTGTTTTTAAGGTCATCTTAATAGCACAATGACATCTGTACAATAAATTAATTAAAACATTTACTATGTTACTTACGTAATTCTGAAAAAGCTGGCTAAATATGAATATCGCTTAATGTTAGGTTGAAAATTGTGCGTAACTAGGAGTAACAAAAAAAAAACTTTTCAGTTTTGCAACGTTTTCATTCTGGCATTAAAAATTTTTAGTACGTATACCCTTTTCACTATCATAAATTTAAAACTGAAACGTTTCTTTGTATTAATATAATGTCTTGATGATTAACTATTTCTCTCAATAAATGGAACTACATCTTGCCAATTTCTTCTGAATATTCTGTATCTGAAAGTAGCTAATGTTTATTTTATTTACGTGCAATAAGGAACTGCCATTCCTAGTAGAATATAATATCTTTGTGCAGTCCATTATGCGTTGTATTCAACCATTACTGCATTATCCACGTCTTATCATCTTAAACATCAAAACCTATTTCATTGGATAATCCTAAATTCAAACTAATGTTATTTACTTGCTCTTCTTCCTGTGTTGTGTAACGCATGTAACTTTATGAATATCTACTCTTTATTAAGTCAGATGTGGAAAAAATCGTATGGGCTATAGTAGCGAAACGGCGTGGCGGCTACGAATTCTCAAGCCGCATCACTCATATGACATTTTCTTAAACTGAGATTTTATGTTCCAATCGCAGAAAAACCGGACGCCGAAATTTAAAAAGTGGATATAGGTGACAGTAGGGCAGACAACGTTTTAAAGGTGTTTTAGAATTGCCATAGGATCCCACGGTTTACGGCTAAATTACAACTACGCGAGTATTGCAATTTGCTTAGGCAATGTGAGGCGTAGGTAGTCGTGTGATGGGTGAAAGCATAAGGCCAAAGATCTCGAGATCCACTGTCTTGAGAAACAGTTCGATTCGTCATTAGAAGAGCAAAAGTATTTCCAAAAGCGTTTTATCTTTAAACTACTTAATAACAAACACTACAAAAATTAATGAACGACAGTATTGGAATTTTGAACACAAAATATGATTTCCTTCATTTTTCACTGTCTTAAACGCATCTACAAATTATGATATATATATGATACACGCAATAATTTAGTATTACACAAACACCATAATTTTACTTCTAGTGTGGTAAATGTCGGATTAAGTTCAATACCCATAGATCCATCTAGCTGGGATATTCAAAATGCAAGCTACGTTATTGATTAAGAATAAGAAAACCAAACTACGTAATACGTATATTCCTTTAAATTGTATTAACTATTGTTTTGTTTCTTTGCAGGTATATTGGGTGGGCCCCATCGTGGGAGGTGTGGTCGCTGGTCTGCTGTACAGGTTCGTGTTCCGCATCGGCAAGGTCGGCGAGAGCGGCTCCTACGACTTCTAAACTAACTTCAGCGACCGTGCTTTGACATGCATTACGCCTGCGTCGGTCATTTGCCTCGCGCATACTTCGTACTACTTCTTATTAAAATATAGAAAAGAGATCGTATAGTCGGTCTGGCGCGATACCAAATATTTTGGGTGATTTATTGGGAAATTGTAAAGGAGGCTTTATTTATAATACAACAGAGTATTTATCTTTATTAAAGGTCCAAGTATGCGCGAGTCGAATGCTCTGGATACTCGAGAGATACGTCGTAGGTTTTCATATAAATAGAACTGTGTGCTTACCTACTTTATCAGATATTATGCCGAAACCCAAAGTATAAAGATATATTTGAATACCGAAACGATACTGTCTGATGAATAAGTAACTACATGTAGCATAATTTGTTTGTAAGTGTATTAAGTCTATTTATATTGTGAATAAACTATGATTAAGATAGTGTAGCGCCGCGACCGCAGGTTGTCGTTTGTGATGGGATGCGGCCGCCGAGCTTACAAAATAACATGTCCATACTTGAGTGCCTGTGCTAGTTTATGTGAGTTAATAATAAGTTTATACTTTAATCAAGTATCTCACATGTTAATATTAAAATAAATATTCTTATTAATCTTTTGTTTTTTATTGTGCATGTATCCAAACGTACCTTACTCGCCCACTTTAAAATTCTCTTCGAAACACATATTAAAATAAAATAATTCCTCTACGTAGTGATTACTTACTCTATGTTTGTGACGGTTAGGTGAGGTGGATAGTGTGATTAGCAAACCATGATTTCCAGTATTCAAAATTGCATATAAAGTTATGATGCTTTCGCAACAGAGCTCAAGTATTCTGCTCGTCATTTGCTCTAATAAATGCGTCGCCGAATATTCCACGATTTTATACATTTTAAAGCCTTGAAAGTTGTATCAAGCTGTCGATCCTAAGTGCCCTTTTTACACGAGTCATATCAAAAGCAACGCATCGGTGTTCCAATTTACACCAAGATTGGTACCAAGGCGACTAAAATGCCAAGTGATGGTACTAGATTGTAAACGCGCGTGATAGAAGAATGCAATTAACGGTTTATCATGTGATTTGTACGTGGATTTGTATCATCGGTCGTGATGACAGCAGCCTCGTCATAACACGAGATCACTGATCATCAACATTATGTCATGACCTTATGTCAGGGTTGTCAGTCGTACCGCCTTTTCAAAATTTGAATTCTGAAATATATGTAGAACTTATGTCTGATAGAAGACTTCGTGGCTTGGTTGATATACCGGGTATATCAAGACTGCTACTGAAAACGAAGCCGGGTGGTAGTTTTAGTGGCTACAAACACAATGCAATTAAAAATTTCGCATAGAAACGCGACAATTAATTTTTATGATTTTTTAAATATCGTCGTTTTTGGGTGGTAAATCCATAGTTTTTGCTAAAATAATAATTTAAACTCTTTTATACCTTAGAGTATTTATAAATAAAAGGGCATACACTATTATTTTAGGAAAATATGTATTTACCACCCAAATATGGCCATAGGAAAAAAAAATACAAAAAAAAATTGTCACTTTTTTTTGCAACTTTTTCTGTTGCATTGTGTCTGAAGTCGCTTAAACTACCACCCGGCTTCGTTTTCGGTAGCAGTCTTGATATACCCTGTATTTATTACATAAAAATAGAAATCTAAATATTGTTCACTAGCGGCCTGGCCCAGCTGTAGATACACTATTAGATTATTCTATACCCTATGTTCATTAGGGATAATGGGAGACCAAAGGCGATTTTTTTTAAAATCCACTCCTAATAGTTTCAGAGCTTATTCAGTGCAAACAATAAAATCTTTCATCTTTATAATACCATTTCCGTTCAGAATAGTCACATCGTATCGTATCGACTACACGAATTATTTACCTTACTACCACGAAAATTCATTTCATATTTTTCTCATCGATACATGTACCTACTGGTTACTACCTAATACTTATTTAGACGGTAAACACTGTGATAAATAAATAAAGGTTTGTATTTAGTAAAATACGATTTTTCATACGGCTAAACGCAAGGTAGGTCATTAACTCTCAGGTATATCAGATGTTATTGTTGTTAAATAAGAACAATTAATTATGATGTTTCTCATTTTCAAATATCTTTTAGAATCCTCATTATGTATGAATTCAAGCTGACAGTTTTTTTATAGACAATTATAAATAATTGGCAGGCCTGACAACCCTAAGCTCTGTATTCAGAGACTGAAATGACACGGGTGCGTTGTGCAAGCGTCCCGTCACACTCTAATTGTACCATTTAAATCAGTATTTACAAGTATAATCGCATTACACATGCACCGCGAGAGCATTGTCGCCGACGCACAAAAGATTAACTAATCACATGCATCTGGAATACATGTTGCGAATGTACGCAACATGTCATTATGTACGGCTATCAAGAAAAGGTCGCTGAATATTGGGATCTACCACCCACGCAGGCCACTTTGCACACAATTGACTAATTGCGAAAATAAGCTTGATTGTTTCATCATCATCATCATGGCAGCCACAGGAAGTTAACTGCTGCACATAGGCATCCAAGGATCTCCACATCGACCTGTTGGACATAGCCCATAAAATTAACTAGTTTTAGTGGCAGTGGGCCGGGCACGTAGCGCGTAGAAGTGATAGCCGTTGGGGCTGAATGGTTCTAGAGTTGATTGTTTATTCTATGGCAGTTATCGTAGGACTAAACATCGATGGGACAGAATATAGATATAAAGCCACGACTGGTACGAACGAAGGCAACTACAATGATTTCAGCACGTTTTCAAGAAAGCGCCCTGCAACCGAAGGTCTAGCGACATTTTAAAGACACCTACAGCCTACTATAGATCTATACAATATTTGATACTTATCTACAAATTTTTACTGTTATTAGAGGAACACAACAAACCTGAACATTATATAGATAGCCAAATCATTCATACTTAGCCAATTTCTTAAATATGAATGGTTTCTTTGTAATCCTATGCGAAATTTATTTCTTCATTTGTTTTAAAATATTTGTATGTTGTTTAAAGGCGGACTTAATGCCTAAGACATTTACTACCTGTCAACCTTTGGGTAATGCAGAGATTGTACAAAGCAGGTGTATTTTTTCAAAGCTGATCTCGTAGGTATATTTCGCAAACATCGTGTATCGTCTAATCACGACACATCAGCGCCTGCGCAACATTTAAAAATGCGTCGCTGACATGTCAAGGTCCCGCATCCTCGAGTCACGCCTAGTGACAAGTGCAGGTGTACGACCCAAATTGTGAGAGCTTTTGATACGGGCCGTGCTTTGTATGCACACAAATATTTGTGTAACTGTATTGTCTAGTCAATATTGAACTTTGGAGTACTCTTGTATCGGGGCTTACGCCTCGTCCGGTACCTTACATTGGTTATTTGAAATATTTGCAATTTTCGTATTTTTAGGGTTCCGTACCTAAAAGTTTAAAAGGGGCCCTATTACTAAGCCTCCGCTGTCTGTCTGTCTGTCTATCACCAGGCCGTATCTCATAAACCGTGATAGCTAGAAAGATGAAATTTTCACAAATTATATATTTCCGTTGCCGCTATAACAACAAATACTAAAAATAAAAAAATGAAAATCAAAAACAGACGCTTAAAATTTTCACAGAATTTTAAGTTGAATTACCTTTCAAAATAAATAATTCAATAAAATTAAATTAAATTTCTAAGCGGCGGCTCCCATACAACAAACGTAATTTTTAAGCAATTTTTAACTCGATCTTAATTAACATGAACAAACTTTATTTTTAGGGTTTCTTTTATAGATGATGGTATGGAATCCTTCGTGCGCGAGTCCGACTCGCACTTCTCCGGTTTTTATAGCTTCTGTTACGGAGGATTTTGCAATTAATGAAAAAAATCGTTTCATATTTGTTTTGCTTTTGACAGCCTCAGGGGAGTAGTGGGCAGACGTCGGCTGTGTGTGAGGCCGATCGATCCCAGAACCGAGATAAATATTAAATATTTATATGATCTACAGTTATTTGTTTGGGGTCTGGGACTTCGTAAGGCTGAAAAGTCTCTTACAATCTGATTCCCATGACACAAGACTCTTTAAAGAGTTGTGGGGTCGTATTATGTACTTTTTTTTGGTATATTTACTATTCTCACGCCATTATATCTAGAGATATCCACAAGTTTTCAAAGAACTTTAATTTAGATACCTTCTCAGGTAAAAACAGCTTGGCTAAACATCGAAGTCCAATTACATTAATAAGAAGTGACGACAAAACTCTACGGATAATTCATCAACAGGGGGATTATTCTATGAAACGATATGAACTTCGAATGTTTGGATGCTCGACATCCGGAGTAAGATGTAAGATTTCCACTTCTAAAAATCAATACTATTCTCTATTATACCTATCATTTTCTCCGAACTTAGTCTATGTTACGACATACTATACAGGATTCAAACATTTAATGGACTATCTAGACACATTAGTGATGTTTTACGTACGGCGTCCGGACATTTGCAGCAGTTCGTATCGTTTCATAGAGTAACCCCTCGTGTCTACGTAGCGCCATGGATTTACCTATTGTGAAATTATTATTGGTCATGATACTTCGGAGTTCAATCTTCCTGATAAAGTCGAAAGACTAAAGGAACCGTTCCAGCTCATTACTTAATATGTGTATTGTGTGGGTATGATTTAGCATTTCGAAAGGGTTTGTTGCAAAGTTAAGGTATAGTTGATAAGTTAAAACTTAGATATACATTACCGACAGGGGCGTCGCCAGCCGATGGCCTAGGGAGGGGCAAATATTATGGAGAATGAAAAAAATGTGATTGCAAGTTACACAATTTTGACGGCGGCCCCCAGACGGTCAATATTATTGTACAATAGTATGGTATATGCAAAAAAAATACCGTATAGTAGGCAAGCCAAGTCAAAGATTTTGGTTGCTTTACATTTGGCAATTTTTTTTTATTCCCTAGGGGGGGGGGGGTGGCAGCTGCCCCTACCTGCCCCCCCTTGGCGACGCCCTTGATTACTAATGACAGTAGATTCAATAAACAATATGTGAACATAAATGATCACCCGAAGAAGCAATACTACGGTATAAAAACAACCAGTTCATGCTGCGACCGAAATAGTATCCTACTCACTTTATTAATGCAAACGCTATTCACTTTTCACTCATTCACCATTCACGAAACACTCTTGGATAGAACACAAATCGGATATCGAACTCCGAACGCGCCAACACAAGCTAAAACTAGGAGCGCGTAAACCAGAGTACACGTAAACTGTGCCAGCGCTAAGCACGTGTGTGGAGGGTACTTACAAAAAATATTTTAAATGTACCAGTAAAATGAAAAATAATATTTTGTTGCCTATGGCTAGTTTTAAAATAGGAAATTAAAAAATCTGTTCCTTTATTAACTTAATCTGTGGAGTTATCAACGCATAAGAAAAATCAGGATTTGATCCAGAAATACTAAGAAATATTATGGTTTTACTGGACCATATAGTTACCGTTTCAATTCTAGAGCACAAAATATAAAATAAATATGCTACTTAATTATTATAATCATGTTGTAATACCGATAAAGTATTTCATTTACAATTCGATAGGGCATAACTTCAACAATGTATCTATGCTAGAGCCCACTTTGCCCATAAAAAGAAAATATGTAGGTATCTGATTTTTTGAATTGAACAGGAGTCCACAACGTTTGGGAGTTTGATTGTTAGCCCGAAAGATATAAAACTGTGTTGAGCAATATACAACATCTAACATCTTGAAAAGCACACTGGAGGAACCTGTAGATATGGAAAGCTGTTTAAAAACAATTTCACAGCATTTATGTGAAGTTATTTCCTACAATTAAGCTTAATAGCTTACAGTACAGGACCCACGCAGATGTTTATGTGTTGTGTTGTAGTTCCTTCTTGTTGTACACCTATTTTTACATCAGAGAATATTAGCTATGAAGTCCATATTTTTGTCCTGTGTTCTTATATGCTCTGCGACTGACTCGGTGATGCAGTTGTACTACGGTATGATTGCAAAGCTGTGGTCTCGGGTTCGAAGACCGGGTTGGTCTATGTGTTATTGGATTTTTCTACATTGTCAGCCGGGAATCTAGAATTTGTACCTGATATGGCGATAGGCTCGTCCCATACATAGTACAGATGACCCCTCTAATTATAGACCTATTTCAGTACTACCTTCATTAAGCAAAATTTTTGAAAAACTGATGCTCTTACAACTTCAAACTTATTTTTCAAAAAATAAAATACTTCATGGTAAACAATTTGGTTTTACGCGGGGTCGCTCCACAACTGACGCTGGTGTGGAGCTTATAGGTATAATAATATATTTGATGCTTGGGAGAATTCACAGGATGCCTTGGGTGTATTCTGTGATCTATCCAAAGCATTTGATTGTGTTCACCATGATATACTTATCAGGAAATTGAGCCACTACGGAATTAATGGTATTGCTCTCGAACTATGCAAATCATATTTGAGCAATAGGGTCCAAAGTGTTGATGTCAACGGAATAAGATCTCCTGGGTCTGCCGTAACTATGGGAGTTCCACAGGGCTCGATTCTTGGACCCTTTCTATTTTTAATTTACATTAATGACTTACCTTTTTTTATAAGGGACAACTGTGAGGTAGTGTTGTTTGCTGATGATACTTCACTAATTTTTAAAGTAAATCGACGTAATCCCGATATTGACGACGTAAACCACACCCTCTCAAAAATAGTACATTGGTTTAGCATTAACAATTTGTTATTAAATAGCCAAAAAACTAAATGTATAAGGTTTGTGACACCTAATGTCAAAAAAGTTAATGCTAACATTAATTTGAATGGGGATGAGTTGAGCCTTGTGGATACAACTAAGTTTTTGGGAATCACTTTAGATCCCAAACTTCAGTGGGGCTCTCACATAGTCGCTCTAGCTAAAAAGCTGAGCGCCGCAGTCTTTGCGGTGGGTAAGATTCGCCAATTGACTGATATTGATACAGCTCGGTTGGTATATTTTGCCTACTTTCATAGTCTGATGAGTTATGGAATTTTATTGTGGGGTGGTGCTGCTGACATTAATACCATCTTTGTTCTCCAAAAGCGAGCTATAAGATCAATTTATTCGCTAGGGTCCAGATATTCTCTTAGAGAAAAATTTAAAGAGATAAATATAATGACAGTAGCATCACAATATATTTTTGAAAATTTAATTTATGTTCATAGAAATAAAGAAAGTTTTCGTAAGATTAGCGATATTCTTAACAAAAATACTAGGAATAAGAATAATCTAGCTACTCATAAGACTAGGCTCCACAAAATCAGCAAATCTTTTAAGGGTTACTGTATACATTTTTATAACAAAGTTCCCAGTCATATTAAAGCCTTAACGATTACAAAATTCAAATCAACTATCAAGCAAAAATTATGCAATAAAGCATATTATAAAATTTCTGAATATCTAGATGATAACAAGGCTTGGGAATAGAATAAAATTAAATAAATGTGGAGTATCTCGGAGCGGAGGTATTGGTGTGCTCTGTATAATATCATTCAAATTAAGTAACTTTTGCAGTTGTTTTGCTGTGTAAGTGATTGGGTATGTCATGCTCGCTAAAAAGTCTATGCTTGCGGTGGCGTCGTGTGCCGGGTCGGTCACTTCCCTATAGCATGGTTGAGGAGGCCGATGGCTGGCACATGCGTCATACTCGTGAACGGGTGCTGCTTGCGTAGACTGGTCTATCCGATTTGCTTACATTGTAACGGATTAATTAATGGATTACATAAGGCTTTCGCAATTATTCGCTGCTTTGGCGAAAAAGAGTATACTGATTCTTCGTTCTGGGTGACTTCGCTACTTTCGTCCGTAGTAATTATAACATAAACATATTCATATAAAAATATTTTTTGTAAATTTACAACAAATTATTAATGAACTGCTCTGATTAAACCAACTTGTAAATTTTGTAATAATTCCTACATTGTAAACTGGTTTTGAAAAGAGCAACACTAGAGTTTCTTGCCCGTTCTTCTCTAGTGAAAACCGCTTTCCGAACCGGGTGGTAGATAAAAAATGACTGAATCTAAATGATGTTGAACATTTTAATGGATTCAATAAATTATTTTCATTTCATTTTCATTTCATTTCCATATCGCATCGTAAGACGAAAAAAAAAAGGCGAAACGTGGATGTCCTGGTTGCACGTCTCCTTACCCTTTCTGGGAAAAAGCCGTGAGTTTATGTGTGTATGTATGTTGTTATGTAGGGATGAGAAACACTTTTAGAGTCTTATTTAATAATATTTGGCACGAAGGCCTGAGAACCAGAAGATAACTATCTTGCAAAAACCATGTCAACCACGACTTCGCAAATTCGTGTTTGGCGAATCTGCGATTAATGCAGATAACCTCACACAAAAACCTCTAAATAGGTTTCTAGAACACTGTACAAATAAAACACATTTGAAGCAGAAACTATTTATTAACCAAACAAAACACCAAATATAATTTAAATCGCCAAACTAGAAGCGTAGAATTAATCGATATTTCATATAATAATTTAATCGGTTACAAAGGCTAATGGGATAAATACTCGATTGAGATACATCAGAATAATTGAAAAACTAGCCTCAATTTGCACATTTAAAAGCGAGAAGCACAAAACACTAACGTCCAATTTTCGTGCAAACGTTTGTTCCAATTCCAATTGAGGTTGTTTGACGATCACTACCTAATTGCTAGGGGTGTTAGCAGGCTACGCATCCGTGGTAGGCGAGGCAGTGCGCGCGCGGCCGGGCTCACGGCTGCTCGTGTAGCAGCGCGTGCAGGAACGCGTCGGGCTCGGGGATGGCGTCCAGGAAGCCGGCCGCGTCGCAGAACTCCGCGAACGACGCGCATGGCAGCAGTTCGTCAGTTAGGGTTGTCACTATACGCTCGGCCGCTTTGGCGTTCGCCTCGTCGTTGTGCCGGATGTACTCGGCTAGCTTTATCGGCCATTGCTCTACTGTTGTTGCTGATACGTTCTGAAAAATAATGAATAAAAAAATAAATAAATAACACCCAACACTCACATACATAGTCCTGACCCCACACTAAGATCGAGTCTTGTGTCGTGGATATCAGGAACTACGAGAGACTTTTCGGTCTCACAAACACCCAGACCCGAAAGAAATATTATCGGTTTAATTGATGAAATATATGTTTAGTCATTCCGAAACTCCCAACAAAATTTATCAACAGTATATTATTTTTCCGTAAATATAACCTTTAGTCTTATTGACCATTTACTGCCATTAAGAATTGGCTTATGTGTAGCAGTCAAGTTTCTATTACATGATGTTTACTAACATTTTTTCATGCCAGGGTATCAAAACCGCCGAAATCACGACATTTTCTAAATTAAATCAGTTAACAAAATACAATCCACAACGTACCTTGAACATAACATTATAAAGCTGATCGATAATAGCGACAAACAGTGCGTATGGTTTATAGTCGCTCCAGGGTTTGACGGCGCGGTGTTCAGGCGCGAGCGCGCGCACGGCGGGCCCGGCGGGGTGGCACGCGCGCACGTGACCCACCAGCAGCAGGCGCTTCAGCTGCTCCACTCGGAGTGCGCGCCATCTGTAACACAAACATAGAGTTAACGTACAGCATGGATAAAGTGATGGAAAGTGCTATTCCGGGTATATCAAGACTGCTACCGAAAACGAAGCCGGGTGATAGTTTAAGCGACTTCAGACACAATGCAACAGAAGAAAGTTGCAAAAAATAGCGTCAATTTTTTTTTGTTATTTTTTTCCTATGGCCATATTTGGGTGGTAAATACATTTTTTCCTAAAATAATAGTGTATATCCTTTTATTTATAAATACCCTAAGGTATAAAAGAGCTTAAATTATTATTTTAGCAAAAACTATTGATTTACCACCCAAAATTGACGATATTTAAAAAATCATAAAAAATAATTGTCGCGTTTCTATGCGAAATTTTTAATTGCATTGTGTTTGTAGCCACTAAAACTACCACCCGGCTTCGTTTTCGGTAGCAGTCTTGAGATACCCTGTATAATGCAAATAGACTGTACAATCTGTTTTCTAATTTATGGTATTTATAAGCGCAATTATTTTCAGAAGCCCTTCAAAATCTAAACTTTGGGTCTTATCGCTATTTTGATGGATTGTTTAAATACGGTTTAGTACGGGAGAACATAAACCGCAACCCGCTTGTATGAAACAATGAAAGGTTTTCTAATGTCGATTAAAGCGTTCGCTATCCAGGCGAATAATTAATTAAAATATCATATTTATATTCGACGGTACGTAAATAATATCGACTGTTAGTTTTCTCAGTATTAATAAAAAATATAGACTGTAAACTTGGATTTAGTCCAAAATCATTCAAGACTTTGTGTCAAATCATTTTGTATATTGTAAGACATTATTTATTTCTAATACATGATATGGGTCATGTTAAAAAATATATCCAGCATTTGAGTTACTGAATTTTTAAAACATTTTTTTTAATGACTATTATAGACTGATGAGACATGCTTTCTAGTTGTTAGAATGCAATTAATCTTTGTCATACACTTCGTCACAATTTTTGTCATACAGATATTTGTATTTTTTTAATACTGTGGCATCCATTCTTTAGTTTTAGCATGTGTCTGTAGGTTGGATCATTTTTGTACGTCAAAATGTATTAAAAATGTTGGTTTTATTATACAGTTATAACTAATGCAGTTATTATGGCAACATTTTTATTGTTTCATTCTTTGTTAGTTCAAAAAATATATATCTTTATTTTTATTTCGTTTACTCACTTGGCGTGTGGATAGAGCACTAGCATGAGCGTGATGAAGTACAGCGGTCCTTCAGCTTCGTGCGCGGACTCCAGCACTTTAGCGGGCGCCCACGCTAGTGAAGCCTCAAGAGCTGACACCTCGCGCCCGGCTACACGACTCCTGTGGAAGATATTATTGTGTTGCGAATTTAATTCTACTTAGTAAAAATGGACTCTAGTAAATATGGAGAATAAATTACTAAAGTTGTTACATTAAAAAGTTGAATTATATGACGTCAATAAGAAGCCAAGTCAGGCCAGATGTTTATTCTGTCATATACACCAGTTTTTTTTTTTTAAATTAATAAACCAAATTCCTGCTATGCACCTCTATTAAAATAGCATGTTTTTTCCATTTAATTTGATAGCATTGAGATGACCACTGAAATTCAGTGTTGGGTTGTGGTGTCATGCCACAGCTCAACATTATGTTGAGTGGTCACCTTCATGTCACAGGCACGACGTGCTATACCGGGTATCTCAAGACTGCTACCGAAAACGAAGCCGGGTGGTAGTTTTAGTGACTACAAACACAATGCAACCAAAATTTCGAAAAGAAACGCGACAATTATTTTTTATGATTTTTTAAATATCTTCATTTTTGGGTGGTAAATCCATAGTTTTTGCTAAAATAATAATTTAAACACTTTTATGCCTTAGATTATTTATAAATAAAAGGGTATACACTATTATTTTAGAAAAAATGTATTTACCAACCAAATATGGTCATAAGAAAAAAAATACAAAAAAATGTAGCTTTTTTTTGCAACTTTTTCTGTTGCATTGTGTCTGAAGTCGCTTAAACTACCACCCGGCTTCGTTTTCGGTAGCAGTCTTGATATACCCTGTATAGATGTACGCAGCCATTCAAAAGAACGGCAGACAACAAAATGATAATTTATTTTTGCCTTCTGATGAGATGTACATCATTTTTGTAAGGTTTGTGTCTAATAAACTTTTTTTTTTTTTTGTAAGTATAGAACGCTATCAACGTAACAAAGGTAGTGTCAGTGCGTGTACTCACGTGTTGATGACGTAGAGCGCCATGTGCAGTAGCGCGGGCACGAGCTGCATGTTGGAGAGCGGGCCGCCGCCGCCCGTGTCGTCGTGGAAGGTGCGGCCGCGCGCGAACCGCGTCACCAACAGCTTCAGGTCGTGCAGCGTGCACGTGTGACCGATGTCGCGGTGACCAGTGCATTCCTGATATACAACATTATTGAGCTGCGTACACACTGTTGTGTTGTATAATGACGTCACAGTGCGTGTGCACACTGAGTAGCGGAGTGGAAACCTAATCTCTTGTGTTTGAACCAACGACACAAGACTTGACATTCCAATGTGGAATCAAGATTATATATTGGGTGTTTTCATTTAAAAAAATCCTGTCATATTTGAACAATCTGCGCACCACGTCAATCCGCTAGATTGCCAATCAGTAAAATTCTATAAATATTTATGTATGATCATGGAACTCCTATAGCTATTCCTTTGGCACCATGCGAGACAAAGCACTGCAATATACTTGTATGAAACTAATATTCCTCTAACGCGATACGACACAACAGTGTGTCTCCCCCTTATAATCTCCACACACTACGCTGTACATCTCCTGGAATGTTGCCAAGCTGTGACGGCAACCCGCACTGGAACGGTAATGCACATCAACCTCGTGCATCGCGAATATTTTTATCTAAGATTTGCAGTGCGCGTGTTTGACTCATACTTTACTATGCGTTATTTATATTGTGTGGAGGTGTTACAGTCGCGCATTTCACAGTTTTCATTATACTATTAATTTTGTAATGTAATGTTAAATTTTATGAGATTTAAATAAATGTGTAATTTTCAGAAACGTTTCACAAGTATTTTATGAAGATGTAAGTGACAATGAAATATATTTATGTACTTATTATTTAACATACAAATATAATAGCCTCAAAAATATTTTAATTTAAATATGCGAGTCTAGCTTTGCGATACCGATATATTGCTAACTTCTATAAAGAAACTTAACATGGACGATATATTAATAAATGCTAGGATTTAACCAGCAATATTATATTACTATTACATTCATACATTGTAATTTAGTATTATATAAACATATACGGCCTTATTCAGACAGTCATAAAAGCTATTTTAGCTATATCATGCTTTGTCTTCTTTTCCCAAATTGAAACCAAAAGCTGTTCGAAAGAGACAAAACATTTGATAACTAAAATAGGTTTAATAACTGTCTATGAATAGGTGGATATTATTGAAATGAAATGAAATGAAATTAAATTGGTTTATTAATCATGTAGGCAATTAAATAGCTCTTATGACAAGTCAATACATAGTACTTATTCTGTATTTACAAAATAATTTGATTATAATCGATATAATGGTGTTATTGAGTAATACATACCTGTAAGTAGGTAGTGTGCCTGGCGAGGCAGCTAGCAAATGCGGATTCTGGTACGTGCGGGCCCCACAGCGGCAGCAGGCCGTTGCAACGTGTCGACGCGTTCTGTAGTGCCGCGCTCTCCCATTCGTCCCTGGTACAACGGACGGTAATATTTATTAATATCTCTACCCATATAGCATACCTTAATATGAAGTTCTCTGGCAAAAAATATTCTTTGTAAGAACTATTATGGAATGCTCGTAATAGGCGATTACTCTACGTTCCGAAACGAAATTGTAAGTTATGATATTCCTACTGTGCACCTTTATAAGAAGCGACATCTTTGAGGCTGAAAACATTTATTACAATTTAGCCATTGACTCGAATAAAGAAGACTATTGGCCTCTCTTCCTACTTAAGCAACTACGTAATAATGCAGCGTTTGCTTACCTGGCGCGCGCTAACCTGACGGCGGCCATGTGGCACTCGACGTGCACGATGTTGTAGTGCGACACGGTGGTGTAGCCCAGCGTCTTGCGAGCGCGCACCTCGTACTCCTCCACCGGACAGCGCTTCGTGTACGTGTAGATTCCTAGCACCTGCACAATTATACACACCATATAGTTTTAGAAATACAAGGGTAAATGGAGATGGTCTTGGTAAGTACTCTTGATTGTCAGTCCACTAATAAAGTACAATTACACAAATATCACTTTATATCAATGGGATTTTGAAAACGATGTACAAATTTAATTTATTTCAAAAGTATGGTGTATTCACTATTTTCGGTTTCAATTTCTAAGTCTTTTATGACTTCATTTTTTTTTCTATAAAAGTAACAAAATTTTAATCTTCCATATTTTTTACTATTCATATGCATATTATGTGTTTCAGAGTATCATAAACACCGAGAATGAAAATATGATAAAACGCAAAAAACAAAACTAAGTGAAGCAGTAACTTTATAGCACGAAGTGGAAAATCACAAAGTAAATAGTATATAAGTTTCAAGTGTGCGTGTGGTGTACCTTGGTGGGCTGGTACTTGTATCCCTCGCGGCAGATGCAGCACACGGCGCCGGCCTCCTCGGCCAGGTCCGCGAGCTGCTGCGTGAGCGAGCACTGCGCCGTCACCTGCCCGCGCTCGTTACTGCGCATGCCCAGCGCGCCCAGCTGACGCTCGCGCACCGCCATCGCCAGACGCTTCTTCTCCTGCACAACACAACACACACATTTTAATGTATATTATTATTTAGGATTTTTTAATTTACAACTTCAAATTCCAATAACTAAGAATACTATTATTTTAATGCAAATAAAAGAGAAATGGGTTTAAGTTGAAACCAGTCATACAAAGCCTGTATCAATAACGCACATATGCATGGGTCTATAATGGCTGTTCCATCATTGTGCATAGTGGTAGACATCCGGAGCTTTCACGATTATCCAATAATTAGCACAAAAGTGTATTGTTGGCTAAAAAAACAATTACTAGATACTGACAAAGCTTGTATAACCGGTTATAAAATAATACGTCGAATACATATTATTCAACAGCACTTGTATCCGAGGCCAAGATCTCGCCTACAATAAAAGCTATACTACCAATAAACAACATACTTATATTTAGTTATATCAAACACACACCTGTCTGGTGAAGTCCCGCACTTGTTGTATCTTGGCAGCACATTGCGGCTGAGAGCGCAGCGCCTCCAGCAGGTTCTCTGCGAGTGATCCCACATGTTCTCCAGACGATACCTGCTCTAGCCGGTGCACTATAGGGATCACCTTCTCGCACACTAACATCTGTGCGACAAAAATATTTAATTTAAAAATAATCCCAAAAATACTAAAACACATAACAAACGTATGCTCCTACGCACGCACGCTCGTACGGGCGCACTATCGCACGTTGGCACAATCATTAAGTTCTTTTGAATCATTAAATAAAATATTTTTAATTGATTTTATAACTTTCTTACTGCCTTCAATATAAATTCTACTCTTGCAATCAAAGGTGCATACATTTCCAAACTAGTTCTTATATACACAAAAACACCACCTAGTAAGCACAGTACAATCAACAAAGACATTATAATTTTTTTAGTACAAGTAATTAAACTGTATGAAATTTACCTGCGTGGGTTCGTGGTCGGCGGCAAGACCGGTTAGGAAGCGCAGTATGTACTTGAGTGCCGGGCGACTGATGAACTCCTTCAACTCGTCGGAATCTGTGCACACCAGCGTCGGCTTCACGCACGGCGCATGTTTCTAGAGGACAAAACATTTTTAACTATATAACTTTTGAATTACTTCTATTTAATATTTATAAAAATATTTTGTTTTTCCATACATTTACTCAAATACAAATTGAATAATTTTATCGATATGTAACAGGCGGTCGTTCATCCCTCATCACTGCTTTATTGGAACTATATTAAGTGAAGGAATAATTGTGTCTCAGTAGCCGATAATCTACAGGGCTTAATGTCAAGTGCAGTGACGTTTTTACTACTAAAAAACTTACCACGATATACTCGAGAGCATCGCGAACAACACCAAGCGATATGAGATAGTCTTTCAGCGTTCCTCCAATGGAATTCTTCTCAATGTTAGCGCAGAGCACACAGAACAATTCCATACGGAATTCCTCTTCAGTCCATTGTTCTGAGTCGAGTCGGTCAAAGTCTAGTACTGGCTTGAAGTGATCGACTAGCATCGCCATCTTGAGGTCATTGCCGTAGACTAGAGCGGCTAGGACTCGAGTGAGGTGACCGAGTGCCACGGAGTTGTTGCGAATTCCTGCGTTAAAATAATTTATAAAAATACTGTGTTCACCACAAATCGAATATGCAATAGTTTAAAAAGAGAACTTAGTACTCTATAAATATTACTTACCAGGACATTCAGTACAGTTGAGTAAAGCCTGTACGTATTCGGGTCCACCAAATGTAAGTGAGAACTGTAGGAATGATTCTAGACTCTCACTAGCGGCCACCGATAGAATGCGTTCCATGATCTGTAATGATAAAGCTTACTGAAATATCGTGCTCGGTATAATTTTGTGTTTTATCCCATTCGTAAAAATATTTTAGTTATGTGTCTAACTATAATATAAAAAGCTACTACAATTGGTTATGAATTTGCTGTAACAAAAATAACTGTATGGGTAGTAATAGCAAAATGATTTTGTAAAAGCGTCCAATGAGAGAGATCATTCTGCTGGTTTTGCGCCGGGCGATCATAGGGAAGTAATGGGAGAGAATAAAATAAAATAAAATAAAAATGCTCCTAGTTATAAAGCGTATAGTGTGGTGTGTACCTCTAGCAGCTGATAGACCAGATGCGCGCGCGGCATGTCTCGCTCGTCGTGCGCGGCCAGCGTGAGCGCGTGCAGCAGCACGGGCAGCGCGCGCGTGTCGGCGCGGGTGAGCACGCGCACGCAGCGCCGCACGCGCGCGCACAGCGCCAGCAGCCGCAGCAGCGTCGAGCACAGCGCGCGCGCCGCGCCCACGCGACCGATCGCGGCCAGGCGCTGCAGCATCGCCTCCAGACCGCCTGCAACACGACACACGTTATTGTAATGCATTCATCATTTGCGCGTGGATCAAACCTCCATGTCCAATTTATTGCATTTTATTGCATTACTCCAGAAAACCAGCAGAAAATTAACCTTGAGAATCTATAAAACTTAGATTGTAGGTGCGATGACAGCCTCACAAAATGAAAGGATACAGCACTAGTTTTCCATTAGACACTGTTATTATCTTAATCAAATCGGTCCATTTTCAACACATTTTCGCATATATTATGTATGTATGTATCAGCCCATATACGTCCCACTGCAGGGCACGGGCCTCCTCTACAATCGAGAGTACGATTGAGAGTGGTTAGGCCATATAGTCCACCACGCTGGCCTAGTGCGGATTGGCGGACTTACATACCATAGAAATTTTATAAATCGCTATGGTATGCAGGTTTCCTCACGATGTTTTCCTTCACCGTTTTAGTGCGTGGTGATTGACTATCAATACACACATGACTCCGAAAAGTCAGAGGTGTGCCCTGGGATTCGAACCCGCGACCACCGTGAACATGTTGGCAGACGCGTCTAGTCCGTTTACCAACAGGCCACCACGCACTTCATATATTATGCACAACGAAATCTTTGAACTTAATTTTAGAGCACATTCACTTTACTGGTGGTAGGTCTCTCATATTGTGACAGGCCATCTGGGTAGGTACCACCGCAATGTCTATTTCTCCCGTGAAACAACACTGCTTAAATGCACTGTTGTGTTTCGGATTGAAGGACATTGTAGCCAGAGCAACTACTGGACATATTGACTTAACATCTTATGTCTCAGGATGGCGAGCGCAGTGGAATGTTGCTACTGTTCACGAGCGGTCGTATCGCTTACCATCAGGCGAACGGCTTGCTCGTCTCGCCATTCAATGCAAAAAAAATAAAAAACTTTCAAACGTCGAATTTTTATTTTTATTCCCAAGTCATTCTAAAATGTAACTCCACCACTTCTCACCTCATTTAAAATAGAACATTATGAATCAACTCACCACAGTCAGCAAGTACGTTAGCCATGCGGTAGACTTGTTCATCGTCGACGGCCTCGGCGTTGGTCTGGCTGAGCGTCTCCACGAACTCCTCCGTAGCGTCTCCCAGCAATCCTCTCATGCGGTACACCACTCGCATGGCGTCCACACCTTCGCCGGAGGTGCACCACACCTAAAAGGAAATAAATATGAAACATTATTGACCGACTTCAAAAAAGGAGGTAATGAATTCGACAGATTGTTTTTTCAATTGAACTTGTAGTTTAATTATTGGAATGCATTTCCGTGTATCAAGTGGGGATGGGAGTGATAAAATATCAAGGTGTGACATTACAATTGTTTATAACAACATTTGTTGGCAGAATCCAATCCTACATACTAATTTAACATAGGTAAACAAAAAAAAGTAAGTCTCTTAATAAATGTTGAGGGCAATTGGATCGAAAATAAGGTCACTAATGTCATACCTTATTCCCAACTAAGTGCAGTGTTCAGACTAGTCTGAACATATTTGGTCTTATTTGTGTAAAATCAATTTAGTTATCTAATGTTATGTTCCTTACGAATGACTTTTTAAATCAATTTAATTGATTTGGATAAACAAAATAGGTTTATTAATTGTCTATGAATAAGCTTGACCATATTTTAGCACAAAACTGAAGCAACATTTGCAATAACAACTCACCTTCTTGTAAACATCCTTGACCGGCAAGTCGAGCGACATGATCTTGTTGCAGACGAGCAGCTCCATGCCGTTGTCGTCCTCGAGCAGCGCGACCAGCTCGCAGTCCGTGCAGATCTTGTTCTTCACGTCGCGCATCAGCGGACCCATGCCCGGCTCTAGGGATGAGTACGGGTTGCCCAACATGCGACCCTGGGGGATAGGCAATTGTAATGATACTATTAGTTACATATTATTATCATCATCAGTTTTTTGCTCTCCACTGGTAGATTGAAATTACGCCATTTCACCATGACACACTACGCGTTAATTTAACTCGTGGGTATGTGTAATAGGTACTCGTTGATAGGGTTGATGCAATATGAATGGCAATAGGCGGCCGGTATTCGGGAGGTGGTTCATTTCGCATAAAAAAGTTTGAAATAGTTGTGAAAGAAAAAACCTACAAAGTATAGCTATACTGTAGGCGTTAGTTTCTTACTGCGTCGAGTGCTAGGTTTAGTTCATATTATTATAATAAACAACCTTGAAAAAATATAGTCGCCATATTTACAGGTAAAAATATAGGAGAACATGAAATAACCTGCAAGAAGTCTTCCTGTTGCGGATCCTTTTCGAGTGTTAGGAAGAACTCTCCCACGTCGTTCTCCTCTGGGTATATGATGGAGCAAAGTCTCTCGAATATGAATACTGGCGTGCGGTAGTCGTGCAGTGGATATTTCTGTACGGTTTCGATGCAAACCGCCATGAATTCCGCGGTCTCCGCTTCAGTTCCTAGGAAACAATTACATAGTTATAATAATTTTAGTTTTACAATAGAATAAACATGATTACAAATTTTGGGATCGTCGGGAAGTTAAAAAATGTAAAATTAAACCAAATCCGGAAAATCCGTAAACAATAGTTTTTTTTTCAATGTTACAATTTTGCCTTTTAATAATCATATTTTTTTCCAATGTTGTTATTGCAAACACGTCAAGTGCTTGAAAATAGTGTTTAAGAAACTATTTTAAAATGTTTCCATTAAATACTCTATTCACAACTTGTATCAAATGAAACAGACGAATAACGCTAACTTAAGTTTTTGGACTATCATATACCCTACTAATTTCATTATTATTATTTACCTGTAGTCATTTCCTCCAGCAATTCAAGCAGCTTCTCCTGCGTATCATCAGTGAGGCGAGTGCGTTGCACCACGAGGCGTCGTAGAGACAGATAGCCGCCTAGTACGGCACCTACCAGCCTTCCCTTGTATGTGCGCCGCGCCCCACTCTCCTCCAGGAACATGGCTAATAGCTCTGTGAGCCGCTTGAGGGCGTAACCTGCGGGAATATGCATTATGAATAATTTAAACATGCGAGTCCTAAGAATATCCAGTCTCTAAGATTAGGGTAGGTGGATTGTGCGAGACTGATCACAAAAATACAGAAAACTTTTCATATATACCAGTGACATCTGACAGAAGTATGTTTAAATCAATAATGCGTCTATGGGTGACTGTCGATGCACTTGGCATTCGGCAGCGTGTTTTGTAATAACTCCTTTATGTACACCGGCGTTTTCTCAATTCACGAGCGTTTGATCCATATAAAATAATTTACCTTGTGCAAGATCCGAGGTAAGTGTAGTCTCCTCGAGGCGGTGAAGTTGTTCAATCTCCTTGGTCATGAGATCGGCGATTAGTTGGAGAACGCCGCGAAGTGCCAGGAACTGTTTCCACGGAGCTTCTGAGGCAAGAGCTGTACGGAAAATATACACAATTAATATTAGCTATACAATATCGAGGCCATTATATAAATTTATGTAGATTTTTATTAGATAATTCTATCCAATTGTAAAATGTTTTATACCGGGTATATCAAGACTGCTACCGAAACCGAAGCCGGGTGGTAGTTTTAGTGACTACAAACACAATGTAATATAGTCGAGTTTGGGTGGTAAATCCATAGCTTTGGTTAAAATAATAATTTAAAGACTTGCGTACTATAGCGTCTTTATTTCAGAAAAAACTATGCATTGACAACCCTAATAAGAAGATAGAAAAAAAATAACAAAAAAATTAGTCACAATTTTTTGCACAAAATTTAGTTGCATTGTGTCTGAAGTCACTAAAACTACCACCCAGCTTCGTTTTCGGTAGCAGTCTTAATATACCTTGTATAAATAATAATCTGAATTGGGAATCATTTATAAATGCACTCACTCTGATACAACTGCAAGAACTGCTCGCTCGCTTCACCGGCTGCGCCAACTTCGGGTAAGAAACTAGTTAGCAAAATCAATACCTGCAATAAAAAAATATCATGTTATCATTTTAAAATGAATATCAGTGGCATTCAATGGCCCTATTTTTATTTTTGCAGTAATTCATGCATATTGAACAACCTGTCAAACATCAGCCAATAGGAGTTCAGACCAAAGTGACACACCACCATTCTAAATTTGACGTACAAGCGCCCTCTATATCATAAATACTTTAAGCAGCAATACTCACAGCTTTAGTCCTCTCGTACGAGTCACACAAAGACTTGACCATCTGGCAGGCGGTGTCTCGTGCCATGCGCGAGCTGGGGTCGAACATCACGGGCCGAAGCCACCCGCCGTCCTCTAGAGACAGCGGACGCATGCCGTGCGACAACAGAATCTAGGACAATCAAGTTTTTGTTACTAATAGTAGAACTTTAATTACGTTTTTAATAGATTATTCGGTGATAAAGGTTATTTTTCAAGTATGTTTTTATAATAACTTTAATTTAGTACAAGTAACAACATTTTTTGTGACATTTTCGTCTCAGTTTTGCGTGTTATGGGATCAAAACATTACATTGTGATAGAGATTGTAGAAATAATGACATAAATAAATAATGCACACTGATGTAAATGCCAATGCATCTGCTCAATTTTCAAGTCTAAACTGCAAACCTTAAGAAGACATAGGTAACTTCGTTTTTACTTTACATTACACTTGTATCTCACTATGTGAACTGTAACCTAAAATAATTCGACCCGTGCTAATCCGGATTGCTACTATCCAACTAATAGGTACCATTTGACGTTCCATACTTTTCAAGTTTAAATAACTTGGTAGAGGCCAAATTCACACAATTCTAATACGATTTTCCGTAAAACCACTATTCCACGGTATTGTGAATGTTACACCTGTACAAAGTTGAAAAGTATGAAACGTCAAACGGCACCCATCAGTTTAGTTGGATTATAGTTATCTACTCTCAATACTACTCAATTAGAGTACAAAAGAGTACATATACTATTCAATTCCGTACCCTCTCCCTCCACTTGGCGAGGTACTTGTGCGCCAGATGCAGGTCGCGCGGCGGCACGGCGGGCGCGTCGGCGGGCGGCGGGTCGGCGCGCGTGGGCACCAGGCGGCGCCACTGCGAGTGCGGCACCTTGCCGGCCAGCCACGCCGCCAGGTCCACCACCACGTTGCCGGTGGAAGATGTGAACGCACCGGTCATAGGTGCCGTTGTTAATGTTGCTGCTGTTTCCTGTACGAGAAATAAGGCTCTTAAATAATAAAATTGGACAGTAGTGCTTAGAATTCTTGAAAAAAGAGTCACTGATTGTGAGATTTAGTAAAAGGTTGTATAACTTGCTAATATGATTTATTGCTTCTACAGCTTATTGAATTAAAAGTTATGGATATGAATATGCTAGCTATGAGCGCACGCAACGTGGACAACGATCGATCTTGTACTAACTGCGTAAATAATATTATTGTATTAAACGTTGACAATTCAATTGTACGGCTCTAGCCCATACATCCTTCTGGGAAGAAAAAAGATAAATGAACATTATAAGTACAATAACGGTGAAATGTGATGATGGTCATTAGGACTTATAACTAAAAATATAAGGTCCAGTAATTTAATTTGCATAATAATGGTATAAAAACGGGAAAACTGTGCGACAAGCTAAGGTACTGTCTCATGATAACATAAAAAGATAAAAGGTAGAATAACAAGAGTGAAGATGGATGAGAAAAAATGGGATTTGGTAAAATAAAACGAATAAATTACCTTGGCCTCTTTAGACTGGTCGGAGTCCGTGGTGGATGCAACCGGCGCGGGGGTGGCCGGCACCATCAACTCTTGCATGTAGCGCAAGCAGGGCAGCGCCACTTGTTGCAACGCAAACTGATGGGCTAAGGAGAAATATAAAGCTTCAGCTTTATATTTACAGATTCATGAGTCATATTCTCTTTATAATACACTTATTTTCTAAAAGCCATATAATTATAAGAAAATCAATGTTTACTGAGATTATCTGGGCAGTCAACATTTTAGATTTTATCCAATAAAATTTACTCTAATCTATGGTATATAAAAAATACCACAAATTCAACTACACTAAGAAAAATATATATGTCGCCGCAAAATAATAAATATTGATTTTATTACTTATTTAAACATAATTATTTACTATACAAATTTATACATCGTCTACAAGCTCTAAAGCTCTATGTTTGTAATGTTAACTCTTATTTAAAGTAATTCAAGTTCTAAAATGTAGGTTTACAGATGGCGCTCATTGTAACCATGATGTAGCTACTTCCTTTTTGATTATAAAATGATTTATCACCGTAATAAAATAAAATAAACATGAATTTTAACCATATTACATTTTCAATTGTTTTTTAAGGCCTAAACTTTTAATACTTGATTGTTATTTCCTTTTACTTCAGTTTCACATTACAACCGTATAGATGTCGCGCATCTCAATTATGTGGGAGCGACATCCTTTCGATGTAAAACAATTTCTTGACTATAAAATGATTATCAATATTCATAAATAATTATGTAAACTCTCATACGCGTAATTTAAGATTTTATTATAAGATGTTGCATTAGAATAGCTATTTTCAAGTGTTTAGTTTACTTTGTTTATATTGAACCAATCGGAGCGCTTGATTGGTTGACCAATCAGCGCGATTACAGAATTTTCTTGTAGAAGGCTTTTGTTGAGCTGAGCATTCAGTAATTTGCCTTCATACGGAAAAGTTCTATAAAAACTACTAAGTGTTTAAATCACTGTTTAAAATCAGTGTTTGAATTAAGTGTTTAAAATACAAGTGTTATAGAAATTAATTGTGTTTAATTTATTAAGTAATTATTTATTACGTTAAGTTGAGGATTTAAAGTAAACGATGGACCTCACAAACAATCGAGATGTCGACCTCTTCTCAATAGATTGCGCTAGTGCTGCAATCCGAAATAATGCTGAGGAATCATCTATTTCCGACATATATTAAAGGTATTACACAAGAATAATATAGTAGTAAGTTATGAAAAATATACTTACAGTTCGGAGATGACGTGTTGATGCCCGGTATACCAGCGAGGGCCTCCGGTTTGAGCAGAGTGGTAGCGGCCGGCGCTATACCAGCCACTTCCGTCAGTTGAGGGCAACACCTTTGAGAACAAACGGATAACAAATTTTAGTGAAACAATTTCTTGTGTATAATAAAACATTATTCCGAGTGTGTAGCCATAGCTGTGAGAATATTTTATTTAATATTCTAAACGATAATAAGATCCCCATGCATTCTGTTTTAATTGATATTCCGGCACTAAGCTTCAGGTGGAAATGAAATGGTTTATTTTTTTGCCAAGCAAGGATAAAAAATTATTAGAATATTGGCCTTCAAAATTTTGGGCACAAACTGAAAAAAGAAATTTCCAGATACATACCACACCCAAAGTTTAACGATGCACCGGAGTCTTGCCTCCCAGCATTCCACAGAGTCCTGCACTTTGACCAACGAGCCCAACAGCACCACCAATGGACGCACCTATTAATATCATAAATGAGGACGTGTAGATCATTTTCATAGCATAATCATGGAGATGTAACATAAGAACATTAGGCAGAATACATTCTAGTGACAAGAAGAATTTGTACTTACAGAGTTGTTATGATCTTGGGAGGCGGCGTGTCCCATCAGCGAAAGCGTGATCCTTTGAGACAGCAAGTTGCATAGATGTTCTGTGGCTGGTAGATTATCACGCGTTACTAAGCAGATGAGCGCTCGCACTTCCTCTTGACACTGTGACCAATAGTATATTAATATAACAAAACCTTTCATTCTACACCGTAATTACACAAACAGCAGTGGAGGTGACCAAAAGAAAAAATAATTTTACAAATATCTTGTCATAATAATGGTCATTCTACTTACTTTAAATATACATGTTTTTGTTCTTCTTTTGGTGTATAAAAGTATATACAATAAAGATATAAATAAATAATGTATGTACGAGTACGTGTGCGCATACGCACGTATATGTGTGTATACGAGTACGCGTGCGTACGTAGTTAAGGCACGTGTGCGTTACCTGCGGCGTGCCGCGGTGCAGGTTGTGGTGCACGAGCTCGTGCACGAGCCCGAAGCGGCAGAGGCGCGCGCGCTGCGGCGGCTGCGAGGCGAGCGCGCGCAGCAGCGTGAGGCAGTGCTCCGCGCACGCCAGCGAGCATCCGTAGCACCCGCCGCCGCACTCTACAACACACGTGTACAATATTATACACTTAGCAACTACATATTCATTTTAATTAATTAATACAGACTAAATAGAGACGACCAAATTTTTTAACACCCCAACTACCACCAATGATAAAAGACTTGTTTAATTTATTTTATGTGACTTTGTCGTTTTATAGTATTTCACTCCGAGCAACATGGGTAAACAATCATTTCAAAAAATACACATAAAATAATTCATTACCTTTAGTAACATCACCGTCATAATTTTGCAACAGTCCTGCATAAACAGGCAGCGTATCCCCTTTGAGTTGTTCACTTTGCGATCGGTCATAGGACACTAGTTCTTTCCTAAAATAATAACATTAATATTCATAAACAGATTTAAAAAAGAGGTCTCTGTATCAGCCCATATACAGTCCCATTGCAGGCTTCCTTTACAATCGATGGTAGATTTAAAAGGGTAACAAAAACCTTGCATATAACTATTCGTTTGTTTTTTGTTGTTGTTTCAGCCCATATACGTCCCACTGCAGGGCACGGGCCTACTCTACAATCGAAAGTACGATTGAGAGTGGTTAGGCCATACAGTCCACCACGCTGGCCTAGTGCGGGTTGGCAGACTTACATACCATAGAAATTTTTATAAATCGCTATGGTATGCAGGTTTCCTCACGATGTTTTCCTTCACCGTTTAGTGCGTGGTGATTGACTGTCAATACACACATGACTCTGAAAAGTCAGAGGTGTGCCCTGGGATTTGAACCCGCGACCACCGTGAACATGTTGGCAGACGCGTTTAGTCCGTTTACCAACAGGCCACCACGCACTTTCGTAGTCAACTATTCGTAACAATAAAAAATATAACTAAGTTATATATTGTTTAATTGCATTTATATATTTTGTTTGTAGGTACCTGCAAGCGAGAACCTTCTGTATGATCTTGGACAGGTCCTCGAAGTGTCCCTTGCTGTCGACGCAGTACTTGTGCGCGAGCGTCTGTATGACGCGGTTGATCTGCGCGCCGCTGAACGCCGTGCTGCTCGCGTTACTGTTCTCGTCGCCCGTGCGGCCCTCGAGACGGTGCTCGCTTATCTTGTGTAGGAGTGACTGATGACATACAGTTATATTGGATTTGAAAAATCGCATGACAATGTAAATATAGCCAATAGATAAAAGCGAGCAATCTTGACAATAATGTAAGGTTTCAACGCAACACTTGCATGGTTTACTGTGGTCGGTTTCACGTATTGCATGCCCCCTAAAATGCTTCCTATATCGACTTCTTTTATCACCAAATTACATGACTTGCTGTGCACATTAATTATTATCGAACATGATTTTTATGAACAAATATTTCTTATACTGGGTATCTCAAGGCTGCTACCGAAAACGAAGCTGGGTGGCAGTTTTAGTGACTTCAGACACATTGCAACAGAAAATGATGAAAAAAAATATTTTAATTGAACTGTGTTTGTACTCACTAAAACTACCACCCGGCTTCGTTTTCGGTAGCAGTCTTGATATACCCAGTATAACCTAACTGTTATCCATTTGATCCTGGTTTAAATTATGCTTACTAATTTCCGCTCTTCGTGTTAACTATACGCTGCCAACTATATTTTCCTGTCGCGCATTAATTTTGTTAAATAAAATCGGGATTATTAAGTCAACCCTCACCTCCAGCACCGGTTTATTAGAAACCAGTTGCCTGTACACTCTATCCGCCTTGTCCAGAAGCGCGCCGATAGTCTGCACCATCTTCTTGCGCTCCTCGTCGTTCTCGATGGTGTCGACGGCGCAGCACGGCCGCGCCATCAGCGTGTAGTCAAACTTGGCGTACTTGCAGAAACCGCACGCGTGGCACAGGAACGGATCCTTCTCGTCGTAGTTTATTGCGCTGTTGGATAGTAGATCTTTGTAGCGAGGATACCAAGCTATATTGGGTCTAATGTGTTAGTTGATAAATTTAATTACAGCTAATTTTATTATGAAAAACTAGCCTTGTATTTAGAATAAATAAATACACCCAACGGCCACATGTCATGACCCCACACTAAGATCGAGCCTTGTCTCATGGGTATGAGAAACCACTAGAGTCAGTACAAAACTTATCAATTTTCGTTTCTATACTTCTAAATATACTAGTCTCGTCATGATCTAAACAAGAAGAAAAGTATTAATCTTTTACCGGCACTTGTGGCATTGGAACACATTTTCACCGCAATTGGCGCAGACGCCGGGGTTAGCCGGAACAGACTGCGAGCATCGTGGGCATTGCAGCGATTCACCTATAAACAAATAGTTATTTATAAGAATCAAATATTTCTAACGATAGAGAAATCCATCCTAAAGTCTGTTTAATAAACACATAATTTAAGTATAAATATTATAGTTACCAGTAGCCTGTTGGTTCTCGTAGAAGTCGGCGTATTCCATCATGAGGTTACAAGCGACGATCGGCAGCGGGAAATCCACGCGAACTTCCGACTGTCCCGATTGCAATTGTACGCGTTTTGCTTTGTGCCACATGCCTATAAAAAATATATCATGTCAAATAAATGAAATTAGGACTTCTAAATGTTCATTAGCTTAAATATACATTCAAAACTTACTTAAACAATGTTTCCTTTAAATTAGTATTAAGACAAATGAAGAAGAAAATAATTCAATGGTATTTTTAAAGAAACTATTTTAATACATAATGGATATAATATCCCACTATTCAATATTGTACTTTTGAAATTATCGATGTCACTAACCAGGTCTATTCTTGAGCTCCTGAACTGCTTGAACCGTCCTGTTGTTGTAGTAGAAGTTGATAGTTCGCACCATCTTGCTACGCTTGATGTCTCCAATACGCAGGCTGATGCGGCTGATCATGTGACTGTTCACCAACTTGACAATTTGCGTGGTGGTCGTGAACTTGGAGTCAATCTGTGGTAAGTGTATGCGTTCAGCTCTTAATTAATATGATTGCTTATAAAAGGGGGTGACTTCATTTTATGTTCCGTGCAAAAATGTACCCAGCGATCCTTGAATAATCCAAATCACGAACAATGTCAGCTTGTATGAAGTGGAAACGTACAAATTTGATGAATAGCTTGAATCGATTGAAACATGGAAGATGTTTAACTATTTACATGCCTGTTTGAGATTGTTGGCAATACATTAAATACACTAAAATTAATTGTGTTCTTCTAACTTAATTGTATGAAACTAGAAAAATAAACACTACCAAATCTAATCTAACCAACAACCTAATTACGTTTTACGTTTTAAACATAATGACTTCATCGGTAAGTCTCAAAATGACGCGCACATTTACTTCAAAAGTTATTGAAAACTTTTCAAACCTTTACTTTTGAAATACATTTTATGATACTTTAACAATAAAATCGCTACAATGCAAACTCCCAGCCATGACAAATCAAATCGACGGCGCATACCTTTATGGTGGGCAGTTTGATGGTCGCCAGCGGCACTTCAGGGTTGTTGCACACTAGGCACGGCTCAGACTCCAGGTAGTAGCCGTCCAGCTCCACGTAGGCGCCTAGAGCCGCGTACAACGCTGCGTTGCCGTGGGACGAGAGCAGTTGGTTCTGATTGCGCAGAAGTTCCACCGCGCTACCTACGTATTTCTGTAAACAATAAATTTTATGTAAAATTTGAAATTAAATATTCTAGCAAATAAAAGATTTTATAAAAGTAAAAAAAAAAAACAATTATTAGTTATTAAAAAATGTTCCATGTCGATACTACTAAATATCGAGAACAACACTATAACTAATGTCAACCTCAAGTATTCCATTCATATAATAAAAAGATCTATAAATACAGATTTTAGAGCATTACAAATATTTAATTAAAAATACAAGAGTATGATTAAATACTCATATTCTTGTAATTTTTATTATTAAAATAAACTAATATATTTAATATACTACCTCTGTATCGATGTCAGGTGTCTTCAAAGTGAAGTAGCCAAGTAAATCAACAAACTGCGCCGCTTTACGTCCGTACTGTGGCAACATCGGCCAAATGGCCCACAGCAGAGACACGAGCGATGCTTGTTCCGACTGCGAGCTATTACTATGGGAAAATGATAAGTAAAACCATATATTATTACAGCAAATACGAATTGATCCTGTATATATTGCCGCATATTAAAAAAGTCACTGTAGAATTTCAATCCATTGAATTATACAGGGTATATCAAGACTGCTACCGAGATCGAATCGAAGGCTTTCTCATAGTCCACAAACGCTAACAAAGCGGCAAGTTATATTCCTCGGTTTTTTGTATACAGGGTATATCAAGACTGCTACCGAAAACGAAGCTGGGTGGTAGTTTAAGCGACTTCAGACACAATGCAACAGAAAAAGTTGCAAAAAAAAACGACATTTTTTTTGTTTTTTTTTTTCCTTTGACCATATTTGGGTGGTAAATACATTTCTTCCTAAAATAATAGTGTATACCCTTTTATTTATAAATAATCTAAGGTATAAAAGAGTTTAAATTATTATTTTAGCAAAAACTATGGATGTACCACCCAAAAATGACGATATTTAAAAAATCATAAAAAATAATTGTCGTGTTTCTTTGCTAAATTTTTAGTTGCATTGTGTTCGTAGTTACTAAAACTACCACCCGGCTTCGTTTTCGGTAGCAGTCTTGAGATACCCCGTATATACTAATTTACTACAAAAATAAATATGTTATTTTTGTATTAAATATATTTTAAACAAAGCATCAAATGGAATTGCAAATTGCAATAGGCTATTTGACTGTATAAAAATATTGACTTATTTATTTTCATCCGTGAAGATAATTTAATTTTAAAACAAATTTCATTATCATACATTAAAAATATTGTATATTTTGGCTAAAAACCATAATTACACAAACTCAAAGTGGCGCAAACTCAAAATCAATTAAATGATTTTGAGTTTGCGCCACGTGATCGTAAACGATTTTGATTGGCTATGACGTCATGCATTAGTACGAACTACTCACGTACAGGAAATGAATGGGATTGATAACGGCAGAGATACAAATTAAATATTAAAAATACCTTTAAAACGCATTATTTGTCATTTATATCCGTGATTTAATAATATTAACATGTCCAATGTAATAAAATGTGAAGAAAGAAAAATAGTTATATTTTTTGACAAAAACACATTCGGACGATTGATCGATTAATTGATCTATGGTTGATTTGAGAATGAGTGACATATGCGAACGAATATGTGGAACGGATGTTTACGAACTGACGCCATATTGTCCGACAAAGCGTTTTGATAGTGTAATTATTCAGTATATTTTGTAAATTTATTTTTAAATTATATAGATATCATAATTAAAAATAACCTTTATGTCTAAGGTCTGTAGACCCAACTTCATAATGTGGTATGGTTTCCAGAAATTAGTCAAATAGCCTTTTATTGCACTTGAAGAAAGCACTGCACTTATCATTATTTATTTACAGTAGGCATTTTCTAAGGAAAGTACATCGCAAACTTACTTGTAAATAGCGAGTAAAAGAGCGTGCGCCTGCCAACGGACAGCCGTCGAATTGGTTTCCAATAAGAATGCTTTCACGAACATCCTTAACTCATCCTGGGACACCTGGGCAATATTATAATAATATAGTCAGTTCAAGTTTCTTTTAAGACCAAAAATACTATTTATTTTTAGGACAACAACGTTTTCATAGATAAGTTTACCGAATCTTCTTGCAGTGAATAAATTACCTGTTTCAAGATCTGTTGTACGAGCGGTCCAACCTTCTGTTCTTGGAATTTAGATCCGTCTGATACGAATGCATCGTTTTCTGAGCTACGTTCACGTTCAGTCCATTCCGGCGATTGCTACAAAAACAATTTGTCGATAATTATTTTAAAAGTCTTAGAATGTATCCAGTATCTACTTAAGTTAAAAAAATATTTTTGTGAAATAGAAATGATGATAGATGGAAGGATAGAAGTTGTTACCACGCTAATTATGAATTACTAAAATACTCGTAAACATATTGTTTCTATATAGTTTCTAGAGTCTTACTGTCAGTAATCAGTATGTTACCTTGCTCTCAGTACGTTGGTGAGCTGGAGCGCACAGCGCTGCCTGCAGCAGTTGCAGTACTGTGGGCGCCACGTGCGGGTGAACTCGTCGGGCCACGGACACCAGCCATGGCAGAGCCTCGCGTCTCTCAGTAAGGCAAGTGTGCTGCCAATTGCCAGTGCGGGCGCTTACGATCTCCGCGCATGCCTATAACAAACAAATCATGTTACATTACTTAAATATTATCAGAATAATGCAACGTTTAAATAATTTGTTGTTATACGTTAAATTTGCATTTTGTAATATTTACAGGACATTCATAGACAGTTCAAACAACCTATTTTATCTACGAATGTTTTGTCCTCTTCACTCAAACTTCATTCTTTTTTCGTTGTTCGAAACGGGCAAAACATTCTATAACGGATATAGGTTCTAAATGAGTCTATGAATGAGACTGTTAGTGCGTTAGTACACCTGTATGTAGTTTCGTATGTATGCTTACCTTGAGGTGGTCCATGAGTTGCACGAGCTTGTCGTAGGCGGGATCGGTGGCGAGGAGCGCGCGCGCCGCGTTCAGGTGCGTGTCGAGTGCGTGCACGTCGCGCAGCTGGCGGTAACGCTCGCGAGTGCCGCACAACAGTAGCAGTAGCTTGCGGACTTGTTTCCTGTATATTGACATGTTTATGTATGTGATATCAATTGTATTCTTATAGTTAATAATAAGAATTGTTGTTTTGAGAGAATGAAATCTTGTTATGTATTTAGTTCGGTTAGTCGCGAGACGTTAATCACACAGCTAGTAGGTTTCAAACTGATTTAATAAAATAACTGTCAACTGACTATCTATTTACAGGTACCCCCACATAGGTATGTAACTAATCTATAAACCAAGGATAATATAGAGTCGTTAAATACGTTTAGCACAGGCTTCAATTGTAATCAGATTTTGAAACAACATTATTAAAATTACTTCCAATGTTTAACGCGAATACCACAGCATAATGGTATTTTTTAAGTTCAAATACATTTACACTCAGTATTCAATATTCAATCAATAACTGAACACCTATAGTGTAACAACCTGTGCCTTATTTAATACAATTATATTTGACATTTATTGTAATTGCCAAATTATATTACTTAAACGAAAATATACCTCAAAGGTGTCTGTTGGTTCATCATGTATTCGCAGAGGAGCGTGCGCCAGCGAGCATCGAAGTGTGCCGGGTCACAATGCTTATGTATCTGACACGGCAGGCGCAGTGCCATCTCCATCAGCAGTTGTGGGTAGTTATCGAACACGTCCAGGGCGTGACCTAGAAACGAAATGTTAACATTTAGTGGACATTCATTCATATAAACATTTCGCTATTGGTACGTCCCTCTTCAACATATAATTTTTGCATTAAACATCAAATAGAATCCGGTTACTTCATCTCTTGGAATAAAATTTTAGTTTAAGGCAAGTACTTACTCTTGACATACTCCTTGACGAAGAAAGGTTGCATATCAGGCAATGGTTGAGGTGGTTGCGGCTTCAGCAGTTGTTGTCCCGCCGATGTAGCGCCTGTATCTAAAAATATGTATCTATTAGTATTATTGTTTGCATTTTAAATAAATGTAATGACCAAAACCATATGGTTTTACATATGATAGAGATACATATGAGTAGATATGATAGGTATTCGAGCCCCTATGCAAAATAGTTCGTCTAGTGTGAAATTTTCTCTGTAAGATTTTTTCTAACTTCATTATTTTATTATATCTATATAAAATATTAGGCTGTTCTACTATCACATGTCGCGTTACTTATGCTATTTTTAATTATGAGACAATAAACTATTTTAGCTTTTTAAATTTATACATATCTATACATACTGGGTATCTCAAGACTGCTACCGAAAACGAAGCCGGGTTGTAGTTTTAGTGGCTACAAACACAATGCAATTAAAAATTTCGCATAGAAACGCGACAATTATTTTTTATTTTTTTTTAAATATCGTAATTTTTGGGTGGTAAATCCATAGTTATTGCTAAAATAATAATTAAAACTCTTTTATACCTTAGATTACTTATAAATAAAAGGGTATACACTATTATTTTAGGAAAAAATGTATTTACCACCCAAATATGGCAATAGGAAAAAAATAACAAAAAAAAAATTGTCGCTTTTTTTGCAACTTTTTCTGTTGGATTGTGTCTGAAGTCGTTTAAACTACCACCCGGCTTCGTTTTCGGTAGCAGTCTTGATATACCCTGTATAAATAAAATTGAAGTGTCTGTTTTAAGAGTGAAAATAAAAAAAAATGTCCTACTACATATCGTTATATACACGATACCTGTGCCGAAAATGATATTTAATTTTTTTTGTCTGTCTGTCTGTCTGTTTGTTCCGGCTAATCTCTGAAATGGCTGGACCGATTTTGACGGGACTTCTTTTGTCAGGTAGCTGATATAACAAGGAGTAACTTAGGGTACATTTATTTTAGGAAAATTATTTTATTTTAGAAAAATAAAGTTTTTGTTAAATTCCACGGGGACGAAGTCGCGGGCACAGCTAGTCCTGTTTTAAATTCGTAGAAGTTATAAGCAAAATAGTTCGTCCAATTGTTAATCGATGCAGAAGAGTTCGTCTATCGGTGAGTTAAATAAGATTATTCCTTCTTTGTACAATTATGTTGCATAATTTAAATTTCTAAAAGTAATTCTGTGTCATTTGTTAAGTGACACAGTATAAATTCTGAAAATTTCAGTTTTTTTCATTAGTTTTCAAATAACAATGGGTCGCGGTAAACCCGTGTGTGAAGAGCTTCGAAAGCGAATAGTTTGTGGGGTCGATGCTGGCAAATCAAGTTACCAAATGTCTAAAGACATGATACTTCCCAGCTTTACAGTCCAATCTATCATTCGGCACTATAAAAAGAATAGAATGACTTCTTGTTTGAAGAAAACTGGTCGACCACGCATCACAAGTGCAGTAGAAAACAGAATCCTGAAGAAAATTATCAAAAATAATCGTCGTGCTCGAGCTGGAGAACTCACGGTGCAATGGAAGGACATGATTCACAAAGACGTCTCAGTTGATACTTGCATAAGAGTCCTAAAAATAATGGGTTACGGATTTTACGCCGCTAAGGAGAAACCACTGTTGACTGCAGACTGCTGTATGAAAGAAAAAAAGGTTGAAGTATGCTCGCGATCATTTAAATTGGACTTCTGATCAGTCATCAGTATCAGCGTAGTATCATTTAAGTGATAGTCAGCGATGAGAGGAAAAAAGTGATTCGGAATAAAAATGAGGCATTTCATATTGATTGTCTCAAACGCAAAGTGATGTTTCCGGCGTCTCTTATGATATGGGGCTGCATGTCTGCACAAGGTGTTGGTGGTATGCAGTTTGTGGATGGTTCTATCAATGCTGCAAGGTATCAAAACCTTTTGGAAGAGAATTTTCTGCCCTCTATTTCGTCACTTAAGCATCAACGTTCCTTCATTTTTAACAGGATGGTGCTTCCTGCCATACTGCTAGGACAACAAAGACGTGGCTACTGGCGAAAAGCATCCCTACAATCGAATGGCCATCTAACAGCCCTGACTTGTCGCCGATCGAAACCCTATGGTGGAAAAGGAAAAAAGTTCTTCGTAAAAATCCATCAAGATCGAAGAGCGACTTAAAGGCTAAACTCTTGGCTGTCTGAGAGTCAATTACGCCTGAGGAGTGTGCAGCGTTGGTTGCAACCATGCCTCTTCGCATTAAAGCTGTCATTAAGAGCAAAGGCGACAAAACTAAGTGGTAGACGAACTATTTTGCGTGAGTGACAAGGGTAGACGAATACTTTTGCGTTGTGTTTTTTAATTTTTTTTTTATGTTATTTAAAGCCATGAAAGAATTTCAGTTATGTTAAAATAAACTTTAAAGTGTTCCTCAAATTATGGTTTACTTTTTATTAAAAGTTCTTAATTATTTTACCAATATTTACTTTCTATATTTTAGGCTTGCACTACTTTTTATACTAGACGAACTATTTTGCATCGGGGCTCGTATACCTATCATATGTATTCGAATACATATAACTGTCCTCAACATTCAATACGGTAATTATGCATAGTTTTGCCAGTGGTGGAAAATTTGTTTCCATCCGGATAGCGACTACCTAACTTAATAACTTAAGAGTTTGTCATAACGACGATATTTAAACAAAGTAATGCAAGACTCACTGGTAGCCTTCTCCTTCCAGTAAGGCAGTAGATGCGCGAGCACCTTGTAGCAGTGCGCGGGCGCGCCCGCACGCACGAGCGCGGCGGCGGCCAGGCGCGACACGTGCGCCGCGCAGCTCGCGCCCACCGCGTCACGAGGCGCCGCGCCCGCGCCGCCGCCGCTCGCGCCCGCGCCGCCGCTGCCGCCGCCCGCGCCCGCTGTCTTCCAACGGGCCATCAGGACACCTGTGTGGTAAATATTTGTATGACATAAAAAGTGATAATTAACCTTATTGATTAGCTGGTGTATTTTGATCCATGGAGCTTTACAGCTGGCTTCTTTTAACTTTCTGATTGATTTCGTTGCGAGTTAAACACAAGTTAGAAACTCCCGTAAACTCGCCGGACTTCAATGCTCGGTGTCATTACAATGCGTGCCACTGTTAATCCTGGCTTACAGGACTTATAGGTGTAAGGGCAGGTGTGACAACTTTTTATTAAAAATAATCTATCCTTTACTTTACTTGATACATATTTACTTTTCAAAAAAAAACTTTTATCTATCCATACATACAGGGTATATCAAGACTGCTACCGAAAACGAAGCCGGGTGGTAGTTAAAGCGACTTCAGACACAATGCAACAGAAAAAGTTGCAAAAAAAAGCGACAATTTTTTTTTTTGGAATTATTTCCTATGACCATATTTGGGTGGTAAATACATTTTTTCCTAAAATAATAGTGTATACTCTTTTATTTATAAATAATCTAAGGTATAAAAGTGTTTAAATTATTATTTTAGTAAAAACTATGGATTTACCACCCAAATATGACTATATTTAAAAAATCATAAAAAATCGTTGTCGCGTTTCTTTTCGAAATTTTTAGTTGCATTGTGTTTGTAGTCACTAAAACTACCACCCGGCTTCGTTTTCGGTAGCAGTCTTGAGATACCCGGTATATATAATATACTTTATATTATATCAGAAAATAATAACTCTATATAAATATTACCGGTCAGTCTTACAGTTAAACACATAAAAATAGAAATTATTATACAAGGACATGTACTCTATAATGCTACAAGGTTAAAAAGACAGTCAATTCTCAATACTCACTCAACAGACGCATGATAACCAACTGCAACTCGCGCCTATTGGTTCTCTCGTGTATGGGCGGGTTAGTCTCCTCCCCTTGCATGTCCAGTTCGGACACCAGTAGTTCCAGCCTCATAATGGCCAGCTGCAGCTCCCGTCTGTCGGTGCGCTCTTCAGCCGGCGTGGTGGCTTCCGGCTGGATGTCTAGTTCCGCAACTAGCAGTTCCAACAGGCGGTCTAGTACCGCGCGGTCGCCTTCTACGCTTGAGTCGAGATCGCCGGCTAGCATGAGCACAACCTGGGTCAAACAAGAAAAGGATCTTTAATAATTACTCATAATTGACTTGATAACGTGTCTTTGTTTTTAAAAATAATTTGATAATTTACTATTGACTCTGAGTCGTGTCATTGATTTTTTAAGCTACTATGAAGAATGCACGGCGGTCACGGGTTCGAATCCCAGGGCACACCTCTGAATTTTTGGAATCGTGTGTGTATTCATAGTTAACAATCATGCACATACGCATTCCCAAGAGATTTGTAAGAATTTCTATGGTATTCAAAGTCCCAACCCGCACTAGGCCAGTGTGATGGACTAAATGCCCTAACCATTATCAATCGTACTCTCAATTGTTGAGGAGGCATGTAGTGGGACGTATATGGGTTTATTTTACCGTATTATACTTGGTCGAATTATTTAACGCCACCATTGCTTCAAGTATTTATCCGAATAGATTTAATAAAGGTATAATACCTGCACAAAAGGTATAGCCCGCACACCGGGCAGGTTCCGCAGCGTGGGCAGCGCGTCGAGCGCGGCGGACAGCAGCGCCAGCCGCAGCGCGTGCAGCTTGCGCGACTCGCTCTCCGCCTCCACCGTGCGAGAAGTGCACGCCGCCGGCTGAGACGACGTCGACGGACCTGCTGTGGGGACGTACATGTTTATATGTGTGTGCTGGGTAATAGATAGGGAGTGGATGGTATGGGCTGTGGATGGGTGAATTAATATTAATAGGTGAGAAAACTATGTGAAAAATTGTAGTTGAACAAATAGACGGATGAAATATTATAGTTAATGTGAAAATGAAATAAAACCATACGTTTAAAATTATTAAGTCTTGAAAACAAAATCGTGAACTGTAAAATGAAAAGTCAAGTTGTTAATTTAAATGCATTTGTAAATATGGAAAACGAGTACAAGTAGTACGTACGCAAGTCACTCAAGGTACGTACACGGAATCGTAAACACACGCACGAATGCCGGCGCTTTCTTTATAATTGATATTTCACATATCTGTTATTTAGTTCATGACGATTAATTTATTTTAGTATTGTTATTGACAATTCGAGCATGAATTTTCTAAATGAACCGATGAATTAAAACATATTTATATACGTTATGAAACTACTATATCATGCCATCTACTACTGTGCTATTATAAATAAAGCCGTGTCACATTCACTGATATACTAGCCTGCTAAAGAGGCAGGCGCTGCGTTGGAGGCAGGCATCGTCCCCGCTGAGGGACCCGACACCATTTCTCCTAGAACATTCATTACACTGTCAACACAACTACAGTACAAGCTTACTGTGTAACAAAGCATAATGTTAGTCAATACTTAATTAAGCTTTATAGAAGCAGATCAAGAGTTAAATAGTCTTATTTAGCTTAAGAGTTAGTTGGTGCTAATTTAATTAATTTTAAGCTCAAAAAATATTCATTGTTGCCAAGTAACATAGGTTTGAAATAAGAACTTATCGTCGCCATTACTAATCCATCACACTTAGCTGTTGCTTATATCATAACGCAAAGCTAATCCGTTACATATGATTAATCTGAATACAGCCACTGTGTTACACCATTTAGTGAAATATTTTTATTGCATAAGGCTGGCAAACACGTAAACGGTTTACATCACAGAAATGAGAGACGTTTACTGGATAGGTAGATAGGGGAGAGTGATTGAAAAGATCTCTAAGCTTTAAAAAACTTTGTTTTAGAAGAAACAAGTTCAAGTAACGTCTAACAAAGATATGTGTGAGTTAGCCAGTATACATCCAAAATGCACTTGTAACAAAAGCATAATATAGCGTCATGCAAAGCAATAATAAACTATGTAAGTTACTTATACAAGCCATATTATAAAATGTTCTGTAATTAATTCAACTTTTACATTTATCGAGACAATTTTGGTAAAGTAACAGCAGACCGTACGATATTCCGTTGATGTGAGTTATACCAAAAATTTATAACGGTATTTTTTATAATAGTTTAAATTTTGAGCTCCTATACTCGCTTGAGCATTTATTTTGATTGAATAACAAACAATATTAAGGATAAGTTAAGTAATCTAAGCCTAATATAGTAGAAATAAGTTCGATTAAGCCCAATTTAGTTGAAATAAGTTTCGATTAAGTCCAATATAGCTGAAATAAGTTTCGGTTAAGCCAAATATAGTTGAAATAAATTTCGATTAAGCCCAATGTAGTTGAAATAAATTTCGATGAAGCTCAATATAGCTGAAATATGTTTCGGTTAAGCCAAATATAGTTGAAATAAATTTCGATTATGCCCAATGTAGTTGAATTAAGTTTCGACTAAGACAAATAAAGCAGAAAAAAGTTTCAATTAAGCCCAATATAGTTGAAATAAGTTTCGATTAATCCCAATATAGCTGAAAAAAGTTTCGTTTAAGCCCAATATAGCTAAAAAAAGTTTCAACAAAGCCCAATATAGTTGAAATAAGTTTCGATTAATCCCAATATAGTTGAAAAAATACAATAGATGGTAGTTACCATAAGCGCTACTGCGTCCTGAGACGCCTCCGATGCTGTCTGCGCCGGAGCCGCCGCTCTCCGAGCCCGCGGAGCCGGGTGGCTCGGCCGGCGACGTGCGCAGCGTGCTGCCATCTGTCGCCGCCGTGCTGCCTTCGTCATCCGAACTGGGATCAATAATACATCACTCACGCATATATTTGACTGAGTCCCGACTTTACAGCTATTTAATGTGATGTGTCGTAGAGTTGTTACTACAAGGAAATACGATGGACAGTTCCATACCAAAATTAAGATTCGATATCGAATTAACGGCCTTTCGTTATACTGCTTCTGTATCAGCCCATATACGTCCCACTGCAGGGCACGGGCCTACTCTACAATCGAGAATACGATTGAGAGTGGTTAGGCCATATAGTCCACCACGCTGGCCTAGTGCGGGTTATACTGCTTGCCGTCTACTTATTGCATAAAGGCTGCTCTCAAAACAAACCATTACGGAATCTTCAATATTTATATCTTGCACGCATGGAATTCCCATTCATCGTACAAAAGCAATACAATACAATATCTATATGAAAAGTACAAACTAAAACTTATAACTAAAAATAATGCAATTACATTTGGCGGTCTTATCGCTTTAAGCGATTTCTGCCAGACAACCTTGCAATGGACAGTAATTCACTAATTGTTAATGATGGCGGTGGTGCACTTTATACCGAATAAAATTACAAATACCCACATACATATTATGCTATATTTGATTTATCAGTTTTTTAAGTCGACTAAGCTTATTATTTTCTACCAATAAGTGCCTAATGACATACCCGGGTGGAGAAGCAGTGGCATCACTGTACCCGGGCGCTGGTGGTGGCGGCGCGGAGGGCGCGGGGGGAGCGCGGCGCGGCTGCTCCTGCAGCGACAGCGCGATCGCCAGCTCCACCATCGTCTCGTCGTCCGCGTCTGGAGGTATGTCTAGAAGGGCTTCCAATCCTTTTGAGTTGAATAGACTTACATTAGTTCTATTATAGTTTTAAATGAAAGTTGCAGCAGCTAAAATTCGATTCGGTGGATAGCAAAAACGTCGATAAAATATTATGTTACTGTCTGTTTTTTTTTTCTTTTGTAAGAGCTTCATCGAGAACCACTGGTGTTAACGAAATTATTTTTTTTTTCAATAAAAAAGTACTTTTTTAAAATTTGTTTAACTATGTATTAGTTCGTTGTATCAAAATTCCAAATGCTATAGCGGACAGTGAATGATATAATATACGAAATAAATAATAAAGTAGTTTAAATAGTTTAAACCTACAGCAATCAATATTATCTTACCTCCGTCAGGGGCCAGCAGCACCATCGGTTCAAGTGAATCGTCGACGTCCATGAACTGTTGCTCTTGTTGTTCGTCTCGGTTCGCACTCAAATCCGACTCTGAGACCACCGCTTCGGTAATAGAGCTGGCAGGCTGTGCGGTGGTCACTGATGATCCGGCGCCTGGACATAAAAAAACAATGCCACATAAATTCATAATGTTTAGCAAAAAAAAAAAGTGGTTTAATTTTTCATGGTTATTTAAATTTATCCCTTTTTCTCGAAATCTGAGGTCATAAATGAACAAGCCCGCGTAATTGTGGTACATGGAGGGAGATGATAGTCCTTTGTTTATATTAACTCTATGCTTACAGCCTAGCTAATTTGATAGACTAAATCTGTATTGATACTTTTACTTTTTTATCAGAAAGGCAGCTAAATACATCGCTACACACAGTAGGTGTATTTTAACTGTGGATTGAACTAAATAACGTAGATCGTACAAACCTGGAGTGTTAGGCGGAGACGGTATAAAGACACGTCGCTTCTTCACTCTCGGGCGCAGTACTCTCATCAAAGCCGCTTTAGTTCCGAAGCTTATGTTCTGATCTTCAGCGAGCAGCAGAGATAAGTAGATTTGGTTGCCGAATTCAATCTGTTAATAGAGAATAAATACACAGTCATTTAATATAATCTTAATCCCAATAATAACCTTATTGGAATGTAGAGCTTTCTATTTCAAAGAGACTAAAATGAATTATAAACAAGGAAAGTGTAAAAATGTTTGACATATATTGAATATTCAGTACCATTTAGAGGATTTTTGAATAAATGGATATTTAACATAAAACAAGCTAAAGAATACATGATTATAACAGAATCAATTTTAACACTGCAGGCATTTACTTTCCTAATTATTATCACAAAACTTATTTTGACACTGCATACATTTACTTTCCTAATGAAAGTACCTTGTTCATGCCAAAAAACTTACGCATTCATTATCCGCGTGCAGCTGGAACGCGTGTATGACGTCAGCGAGTGCGTGCAGGGTGTGCTCCGCGTGACGTAATCCGTACGACAGCACAGCGGGCGGGCCGCCGCCGCCGCCCGGCCCGCCGGTACTGCTGCGGCACGCGGCCAGGCGCCACAGCACGCTGGTAAGCAGAGCGCACAGATGCGGCTCCTTCTTCTTATCCTCTTCTGCTTGGCTCTTCCATAGTACTGACCAGTCGCCTGTGTATGTTTGTGACGTAAGATTATTTGTTGTTAGTGAAATGCGTTCGCTGCGATAATGGCGGCTAGATCGTCTGAGTTAGATTTTGAAATCGACTTTTCTGTCAATATCGCTATACTTGACATTGTCTAGATGCAAAAAAGTGCGAAGCCAAAAACAAATAGATATTTGATCATTTTAAGAATGGTAAATGTAGATTTATTCCTAAAACATAAATATTGTTTTTCAACACATCAAACACGTAAGCTCTTCATTGATGAATGATGAAATTTATTATTAAAAGAAATAAAATGAAGTTTATGTCATAACTGATTTGTATTAGCTCATCTACAACTTGTCTCAAAATTTTCAATAATAGATCTTCCTTCATATAATTTTACCTAATAAAACAACACTATAGCATACCATTAGCCGGCCTCTGCGGCGTGGAGGCGCTGAACTTGACAAGATGGTTGGGGCGCGCCACAGCCACGCCACGCGCGAGCAGCACCAGGCGGAAGTACGCCTCGGGGTCGATGTTGTGCGGGTCGGCCGTGTCGCGAAGCTCCCGCAGCGACGTGCACACGTATTTTAGAATAGCTTGATCCTATTGAAAAATATATTTTTAGATTTTATGCTGTTATTAAAGTTTTTTTTTGGTAACAGATTTTTCACGAAAGCATAAACAAGCGCAACAAGAATATCTATCGGATTCTTCAGATTCCAGTTATGCTATTAAAGACGAAACGAAATGAAAATATTTATTAATCCCATAAAGTATGACATGATGGCCCACATACTTATGCTGACACTAATAAATACACATCTATCATTAGTAGATATATTTTTACCAGGTAAAAAAATAATAACTTACATTTTTGAAATAATTGTTTAATTGTATAAAATAATAGCAGATAACTTTAAACTATCCTAACCTTGTACTGATGGTAGTGCGAGTGGTGCACGGCCCGCAGCAGACACTGCGCGCGCGCGTGCAGGTGCGGCGGCGCGGGCGCGCACAGCAGCTTGCGCGCCGCCTCGGCGCCGCCCTCCGCGCCCGCCGCCGCGCCCGTGCTTGCCGGCGCGCCCGCACCCAGCTCCAACGCCTCTAGTGCCGCGCACGCTAGGCGCTCCAGTGGACTCGGCTTCCACGCACCACTGGCTCCTTCAGCCTCCTATGGAACAGAAAAATAATTAAAATACATAAAACAAAATACGAGAACAAGTATATTTCCATACGCACTCCTGTGTTATAAAAAACACCGTGCTTGTGAAAATAAAAACTATTAAAATACTTACAACTAAACCCGAGAACATACGCACTATACACGAGTCCGTTACGATATGCGAAAACGAAAAGACTTAGTTAAAAATTTATGAAATTGAAATATAGAATGCTTACTTGTACAACTTTACTGGATGATGGGCAAGCGGAAGGATCTTCATTCTCTTCGGGCCATCCGAATTGTTCTTTGTTTTTGCCATAAACCTAAAGAAAAACAAAGAAAATTAAAAATTTCACTATAGACTTGATAATAAATGTATATTTTAAAGATGAAATTATAATCCATTAAATCAAATGGGTAATATTCTATCAAAAACATCCAGTAAAAAAATTCCAAGTCTCGCCATCGCATGAAAACATAATGTATCATACAATTTATACATAATGCTGCTGGCCAAGTCGATCTATTTATTTAAAACGTAAATAATTTTTAATATTGATATGGTAATAACTAACGTAATAACATTATATAGAAGGTCCCTTAAGGACTAAATAAATTAATCGACTTGATATAACATGCATCTCACAACTTTTTGCGGTAGAAAACCTGAGCTGCGAGACTTGGAATTTTTTTACAGGCTGTTTTTGATGGGATCTCACGTCTTTTTGTAGAGTCCTACTTTTTTCTTTTTCAGTACTTCTTACTTCTAGAATATCACTAACGATTTTTCTTAAAGCCTCTGTCTTATGGATTTTTCTTATTTTTGTAGGCATCAATTTATCACAAGTATAGCGGATTTGATTATTAATGTTCTTTCTTTCATTGTAATTGATATTTTCGAGCTATTTAGTCTATTTATTTGCAAGGGCATGTGACATGCTGAATACACCATTTCCTTCTCTATATCCCCTCCTGTTATGCCTCATATATATAGATATCTATCTACAACTATTATTCCATTATATACGGGTACAATGATTCATTAACTGCAAATGTAACTTTGTAATCCTATATATTTATATGGGATTACAAAGTTATCCGCACCGCCGCTCATGCCCGTCAAGGTTAAAATAGTAATACAAATTGCCCTTAGTGCGACCGAAATGACCATATTTAACGGATTTCTAATGCATCCAAACGTGCCACGTCATGTCAACTACTAATTGACACGGGAAATATACGCTTATACTGTTTCCATTCGTTTATTTTATTTTTGACAGTTCACGCCTATAAAGTACGACATTACAGTAGAACAATATTTTGAAATAAAAGTAGATACTTTCTTGACGGGTAACGCCCACTTAGAGTTGTGCCATTCGTAACGAATGACCACAGATAACAAAAACGATTTTGAATAGAATCAATCAATCGGAATCATTTGAAATAAAATTACATTAAAATGCTAATGAAAACAGTTAAACGTAATATAGTACCCAATATTAGGATCGAATGTATTTGCTGCAAATTAATTAATATGAATAAAGGTATACGTATTGAAGTGACTTTTAATAAGAGTTTAATTTAAAATAATTACAATGATTACAACGAATATAAATGTTTAGTACCTACTTGTAATAAACAGTTAAACCATGTTGGAATTCATAGTACTTTAAGGATTAAATAATTAAAACAACTAAAAGGTAATTTGTTAATATTTTTATTTATAAACAATCGTCTGTTTCGTCGGAATCGGCGTCGTCGTCACTCGTATCCCCAGTAACACTAATTATTAATGAGTGCATGGGTAAGTTGTCAAATGCGACATCGCGATCCCAATCAGACATTATTTCTTTCTTCGTCTTATCTACGACACTCGCCCAGTTATGAGGCGTCACATTTTCACACGCATTTTTAAGCAACTCCAGCATTTTGTTTGCGGTGAAAGGAGGAGTTGTATTTATTCTCGCAGCATATCCTTTCACTTGCGCCCAAATTAGCTCTATGGCATTATACTGGCAATGATATGGAGGAATTCTAAGGACGGTGTGCCCATGTTCTGCAGCCATTTCATCTATAACGTATCGTTTAGGCTGCTTCCTCATTTTTAATATTTTAAGTAACTCTACTTTTAATAGGGACTCGTCCACCTCCTCGCCATTGTTACGGAGCCAGTTTATTATTTCATTTTTTTTACTGGCTTGCGTTGGCATTTTGTTAATTTGCCGAGAGTGATAGGACGCATTATCTATAAATATTGTTGATGGCTGTTCGAGTGACAATAACATTTCCCGAAACCATTTTTCATATACTTCGGAATTCATTTCTTCGTGGTAATCCCCTGTTTTCTTTGATTTAAAAGCTAACATAGCATCTTGCACAAATCCTTTTGCGGTTCCTGCATGACAAATTATAATTCTTTCACCTTTTCCCATTGGCACTGCGGTCGAGGAGCTAGCAGTGTTGTCAGTCCAAGTTTTAGATACCGTGTGATTCGCATTGAGCCAAGTTTCATCGGTGAAAACAACATTCGACCAGTCTTCTATTTTTTTAGCTTGTCTTAAAAATTCGCATCGATACAAAGCAACATCATTGCGTTCCATCAATATTTTTCTTTTGTCACATTTTTTGTATTGGAATCCAATCCTATTCAATACCTTCGCCAAAGAAGACTTTTGACCACGGAACAAGCCACTAGTTTTCAGAAATTGTACTAGGTTATGTAAAGTAGGAATCTCTTTTCTTTGGTAATAATCGTATATATGACGACGAATAGCATCACCATCAAAACTGTCAATTGCTGTCACTTTAAAGGGCTGACGTTTTTTCTTAGGTGTAGATGGCTTGTTTTGTTCCATGCCACTACTGCCGTAGCCTTCTTTAATTATTTTTGAAACTGTTGGAGCAGTAATACCTAATGCTGCTGAAACACGGTCTCTGATTTGAGTCACTGGTATAAGAGGTCCACCATTACGGCTTTCCCTTTCAAAGTACTCATGAAGTCGCAACACAAACTCCCTTGTTTGTCCTTTAAGCACCTTTCCTTTAGGCATTTTGAAAGTGATGAAGGCAGGTACGATGTTCTCATTTCAACCAAATGTAGGAATTCACGGGTAAAACAATACGGAGGAATATAAATACTCAACTCGACGTATGAAAAATGTGAATTAAAATTCAGCGAACGGAAAACACTAGCACGGGCGCGGGCGTCTCGTTGTGAGTGACCACAAAATGGCGGCGCGCGTCACCTGTCTGCCCAGTGTTGCCGTTTCACAATTTGTTTTTAACAACATTACTATTGCCGACGGAAGTGATAAGAATATTAACTTAACATGAGTAAATGGTTTATTTTAATATAATTATTAAATCAAGTAACTTAAATATCCCTGAAGTTTTATAAAACAATGCATGGAGCAAAAAATAAAATATGTATTAAATCGATTAAAACTTGTTCAAAAATAAAATCGTTTGTTATAAAAAATTGATTCGATAACGCATCAGGCCATCACTATTTGATTCAGTACTCGATGTGTCAAAAATAAAATAAACGAATGGAAACAGTATAATATACACTTTTATACCATGTCAACTACTAGTTGACATGGTATAAAAGTCAACTACTAGTTGACATGAAGCACTCATAGGGTTATTCACGCAGTTGGTCTATCTAGAAAACTAGACACAAATTATGAAATGTTTGAATTTTCCCTTACTTTAGACACTAAACACTAATTATATTCTAAATTTGAAGGTTCTATGTCTGCTAGAAGTGCCTTAGACTTTTGATGATCGGTCAGTCAGTGAGTGACAAAATTAAGAAAGTTTGACTAGTTACAATTCTTAAACTACTGGTTCAAATTGAATGAAATTTTAAATATACCGTGTTTACACAATGCCTGCTTAGTAACTGAAAATTCAGGCTTCATGCTTTAGCCACAACGAAGTTATAGGGGGTTGAAAATGGTCTGAATTGCTTCGAGAAAAGGATGTTACGGCCTATAGCTCGACTTGGACGGGGGCTCGGCCGCGCCCCCAGATATTTATCGATACTTACTTTAATAGAATCAACCATAGTAACTCCATCAGGGTCTTGAGAAGGACCGAAGTTAAGGAGCAGTTTCTTGTCTGATTGCAAAGATTCCTCGCGTGTAAGCGGTATATCGAACCAACGGTTGCGCACAACAACAGTCTGAATCGACCTACCATATACCTGTAGAAACAAAATATGTGTTAATTTGTATTTAATGTGGATTAAATTAAAATAATTTTGAATTTAATAATGAAAATGACCATTTGCCCTTTTACTCCGGCGTGCTATAACAAATGAAAGTAAAACCAATTTTATTTATCAAGTGACAAGTGATATAGCTTATGCTTATGTGTTGTAGTAAGCCCTTTGAACGCAAAGCCTTTAGCCCCGAGCTAGATGTAACAAATAATATTTGTAGCCTATAATAAATTAAGTGCTAGCAATGTTATTTTCTAAAAGCAGTGAATGAATCAAAATTAAACTGATAAAAATGTGTTAATATTGTGACTGTATATTAATGTTAATAAAGACTAATGGGGTAAAATTAATTCAACATTTTGACTATTATTACGCTAGGGACACACGTACGTACGTGCTCGATAAACTTGCTCGAGAGCGAGCAAGTACAAACGTGTCTATGATGCAAGTCTTAACACATATGTTCGAAGCCAACCACAATGTTAGATTCGAGCAAGATTCTCTCGAAAAGTTTCAACGCAATACTAAATATATTTTCGAAGCAAGTTTTTACGTGTAGACGCAGGGTCGAGCATGTTACGCATAGCATTTTTGCGCAATGTACAAATAGCCATGCTAGGATGAAACTTGCTCATCGAAGCTTTTACGTACATGTGTACCCACCATAAGATTACATTTGATTGCGCAACTATCGACAACAAGGAATCACAGCCAAAAATTCTGTATATTGGTATTGGAACTATTATCAGAATCTTTTATTTCAGTCAGCAAGTAGATAAACTGAAGAAGCATAATTTATTAGGCGACTACTTTACTACTATAATTTTTTGTAAGCTTTATAAAATAAGAAATAATTATATGCAATGCATATTCTTAGCATATTAATTGATATTAAACTGGTTTTAGCAGTTGACTTTAGCGTCCAAAGGGCTCTACGAAAGTGTTTAGTGGCGGTACTTACCTCGACGAACGAAGGCGTGCGGGCAACGTCTTGGCTGCCCAAGAGAACTCGAATACCGCAGATGACCATGTTAGGATCAGAGTTAATCACTTCCATTGAGAATCCACTCATTTTAGTCGAAACTACATACAAGCCTGCAACAAAGAGTAAAATCAATGTAATAACGACTGGTAGTGGCATTAAAAATATTTTTTCTGGAACTTCAATATAAAGATTCCTTATCGCAGTCCTTCATCCTTCAAAAATATACAATTCTCCAGAATTTGAGCATGCCAATAGATAATTTTTATCAAGTAATTCCACTTGCTATATTGCCACTCCTGGGTTATAAAATGATGTTTCATCGAACTTTACCTGCAGTATTGAGGCGGTGTTTGATTTGAGCCGTGTTGTAGACTTGTAGCAGATCGTTGCCGCCGAACTCGATGTCAGTCATGGCGACGCAGTGCTCGAAGAAGTCGATCGGGAATTGCGGAGTGCCGTTTGCACTGGATTTCGTAACGGCCTGTGGAATTTATGGGTTTAGAATACCTCTTTCTAATAGTTACAAAATAATATTAACTGTCACTTGGTCTATAAGACTATAAGAGATATTTGACAGTCCCCGTATCAGTACTAGAAGCTGAAATGTTGTTTGTAGGATTAATATCTGTTTTTTTTTTATATCATTGAATGGCGAGACGAGCATGCCGTTCGCCTGATGGTAAGCGATACGACCGCTTATGAACAGTAGCAAAACCAAACAACACCTTGAATTACAAAGCAATGCTTGGCATTCCACAGCGCTCGCCATCCTGAGACAAAAGATGTTAAGTCTCAATATGTCCAGTAGTTACTCTGGCTACAATGTCCTTCAATCCGAAACACAACAGTGCATTTAAACTGCTGTTTGACGGGAGAAATAAGACATTGCGGTGGTACCAACCCAGGCTGCCTCACGTATGAGAGACCTACCACCTGCTTTCTTCGATTACTTTTATTGCTCATTGATACACTTATCATAGTCTTAAAGCCAGGTCAGTTTAAGAACTTAACCTATCTATCAGTATCCATAAGGGGTCAATTTCTAATCATCCCATTGAAACATAAAGGATATCCAAAAACCCGCTAATATTTTCGTATTATTATCTCCCTCCGCACAACTAATCGTGATTACCTGCTGAGCCTTCCCCTTGTTGTGGTGCAGCGGCTGGCGCGGCCTGCGTCGCGGCGCGTGCGTCGGCTGTATGGCGGGCGCAAGCCAATAGCCCGTGTTCTCGTTACTGGCCGCGTACATGCGTAGAGATCCGTCCTCGCAAAGTAGTATGAGCGTGCTCTTCTGATCGCCGCCGCCTCCGCACCAATGGCGAACTGCTACCATGTCTGTGATCTTTGCTTTTGCCGGTATCACCTGGTGAAGGTATAAAAATGTGAGCACGAACTATAAAAATGTGACACAATTAAATAGTTAAAAAAATATTTAAATACAATGACCAAAGAGCTGGGTACACTTAAACGGATAAAAATGTAAAATTCTACACCCACGCCAAACGTTCAGGAAACTTTACACATTAAAATGTAGCAACTTAAATTAATATTTTGAGTATGTAAGAATATAGTATTTTAAACCATTACGTGCTTATTATTTATCGTACGGATACTATGTAACCATGTATTATGTAATAGTCAGTCATAATCTATTAACTAGTGTACAATTCCAGCTTCTCACAAACCTTAATCTCCTGCACGAATATGTTAGTGGGTGTCAACATGAGTACTACAGGGTTGTTTGAGGCTTGCATCACAGCAGTGACCAGGCCTGGATGTCCGGGGACTTCGGCCCACTGGCACAGCGACTGTACTCCACCCTGCTTGCCTCCGCCGCGACCACCACCTTCCTTCTGAGTAGCCGCTGCCGATAGCGTGATCATAGCCGTTCCTACATCGAAATAAGAATTAAAATTTTTGTAGCCTCAGTTCATACATTATTACAACTTTTTGATCATACGTATTTGATTATTAAAAGTCTATCAATGCCGAACAAGCGACATGACATTAAATTTTAAGGTCCAAAATTATGTCAGGTCCAAAACCTTTCACTCTTTTGAGAGTCAAATTCATCTTGTACATTGATTCGTTATTAGTAAAATAATACGAGAATAATACCTTTGACACTTTCTTCCACATTGCTCAATGGTGCGAGGAAGCTCTTTCCTTGGGCATAGGAGAAGAACAGCATCTTTAGTGTGTGGGAGTAATATATCGATACTCCGCCTCCTCCAACCAAACCGGCAACATCCTGTTAAAATTTAAACATCGTTTAATTATTGTAGGTAGAATACAACATAACCAACTGTTATTACAAATATCGATATACAAAATGTCGGTGGCATAAGTTCTTTTTTTTGGACCACATACAGGGTATCGCATCAGCAGCCCGTACACTAAATATTATTAATTTATCATCACTCGTTTAGCCACAGGATAGGTCATTAGTTTTTCATATTTAACCACCTGCTGTAGCAAATTGGCTAGGTCATTGACACGTATTCACAAACAATACTTTACTCAGTGTTGAAGTAACCCTATGCTAAGTAAGACATTTCTCATAGTGATCGTTCCGCTCAGCCTTTTTATTCATAAACAATACTTGAGTCACCCTTTTACTATGGGAACGCACAGTGTCCAATGCGGATCAGTGATTGGTCAATTAATGTTGCTAATTTCTCTCTGATGTTTGACAATTGGTGTCCGCGCATGTCCCGCGAATTAGTCGTGAGTTTCACTTTGACAACTTCAAATATTTACGTTCCAAATATTTAATAAAATTTCTTTCCCACGTTTTTAAGCGGTAAATTGTGGGTGTTAACATAGGCCACCCCCCTCCCCAATGATTTCCACAGTGACCTGTTGGAGGCAGCCTGCATCCTAATAGATGATTATTAAACTGAAAATTCCCGTATCTGTATCAGCCCATTTACGTCCCACTGCAGAGCACAGGCCTCGAGAGATCGATTGAGAGTGGTTAGGCCATATAGCCCTCCACGCTGGCCTAATTCGGGTTGGCGGATTTACATACCATAGAAATTTTTATACATCGCTATACTTCATCGTTTTAGCGCGTGGTGATTGACTATCAAAGAATCAATACACACATGACTCCGAATAGTCAGAGGTGTGCCCTGGGATTCGAACCCGCGACCACCGTGAAAATGTTGGCAGTAGCATCTAATCCGTTTACCAACAGAAAACTCCCAGATGAATAAAATCTTAAGGCCACACGTAATTAATAAATAGGCGGTATTGAAAGGCCTCTTTCAGACTAGTGGCAAATGTGCATGAAGAACAATATCCCTAGTAAATCGATAGCGTTTTTTAAATTGTTTGTCATTGTAAAAATCAAAAGGATTTTGTAAATCTCGAATAATATCTCTTGCACGGTAAGGACACCGAACGCAGGACGATAAGTATCATCAATATAATTGTCGTACTCCTCCTCTCTGCTGCAATCCATTGTATTGAAAATGGAAAAAGCCTAATGCAAAAACATGGACGTAATATGCAAAACACATAAAATGAAATTACAATTTACATTCACAGCTGTCACCTTTACGTCTTCAATCGACACTATGCGTTGCGTAAAATAGCTGTTGACTTTCTTTACCTGAGGGCCTCTATAAGTGAACGCATAGTGTCACTCATCACTCAAGTATTGTTTATGAATCAAAACAATTGACAATTCTGTGCGTTTGGCTACACTATGCGTCCTCATAGTATTGTTTGTGAATACGGGTGAAAGTCAAGCGCAAAAGAATACAAGGTTTTATTATTAGTTGCATAGAAATAAAATCAATAATTGAATTCAGACCCCATATTCATGATATTAAAACTCATAATAGCTCAGCGACGCGACGCGACGTTGTCAGTTCGAAATCTGGGATTACACGTTACTCCTGGGCAGTGTTGCAAGGCGCGCCGTAATTAAACTATAACTATTTGTTACATTTACTGTCAAGTAACAAAACATAGTATTCAGTAAGTATAAAATGTACTGCAATATAATAAATAAGATATATAATAAACCTATTTCTGAAAAAACTTACAAGCACAAAAACTAAATTAGCACTATAAAATAATTTTATAGGGTTTTTATTTCACTGAGCCATCCTTAAATTTTCAACCTAACAATAAACTCGATCTTAATGTCGGGTCACGACTATGTATTAACTTTTGCGTGTATTTAATACTTATTTATTACATCTCCACTACTTTGTGAACAAATAGAATAGTGACACATACAGCGATTAACAGCCTTTTTTTTACAGAATACTTGTAATTTTTAATAATGTACGTGTATTATCGCTTACTATGTAAATATTCCTGTGATGAACAGTATAATAATCCACTGTGGTTTACATCCGCCTACTATTTTTTACGAAACTTTTCCCGTATTTTTTTTAATCTAACCTAGCAACACTGCGGGGGTCAGGGGCGGGGGCGAGGGCGACTCGGGAGTCGGGCCCCGCGCCACTCGTCGCGTCGCCTAATCAATGAGCCGTGCTTGCTCTCTGCGAATGCGCGTGCGTTGCTCAGAACACATTACGAATTATTACGATAGCATTTTATTCATGTTCATGATGTCGCGATTTACAGCTGTGGAATACACTGACATGGCTTGTTTGAAGGTCTGTTTAGTAGCAGTAATACTTTACGCGATGTGCTATTTTGATCCCTCGACGAAGCAATTTTGACCTACTTTATTTGTGTAAAAGGGGACTTAATTGAGAATGTTTTATTACATTTATTATTAAACGAATAAAATTATGCCTAAAAACTACAAAGGAATCACCGCGCCAAATCAAATGATACCATTCGTTACGTGGTGACGAAAAATGCGGCGTTGCCGCTCTTATGTCAGAGTCAACTGAGGGCAGTAGGTAAACATATAAGGCATGTTGTATTTTAACTAAATTATTTTATTAATTAGTTTCTTCGAAAATATCATGTTTTTAATTTTATTGCGATATAAAGTCTAATCATTTTAATTTGTTTTAATTGACGTTATTTAATGATGTTGCAATTTAAAGCATTTATAACACCAATACTTTGTATGTATTTCTATTTCTTTTATCCAACTTATCGATATCGATAGTAAGTAATGCATTTATCGAGTGTTTGCATCACTATGGAATATTACCTACTATGTTCACACAACTTAAGAGCGTTTACGCCTTGCGCGCAAAGTCAACTATAGGTATTTCTTCGTTAATTTCACGCACACATAAGCGACCAAAGCTGTGTGCGTAGAGCTGCCGCGTCGGTTCGCTATACAGTCAGCTCAACCAACTTTGATCCGTGCGCTTCAAAATTTTAATATTCAATTGAAATGTAACTTATGATTTATACCGGGTATCTCAAGACTGCTACCGAAAACGAAGCCGGGTGGTAGTTTTAGTGACTACAAACACAATGCCACTAAAAATTTCTCAAAGAAACGCGACAATTATTTTTTATGATTTTTTAAATATCGTCTTTTTTGGGTGGTAAATCCATAGTTTTTGCTAAAATAATAATTTATACTCGTTTATACCTTAGATTATTTATAAATAAAAGGGTATACACTATTATTTTAGAAAAAAAGTATTTACCACCCAAATATGGTCAAAGGAAAAAAATTACAAAAAAATAATTGTCGCTTTTTTTTGCAACTTTTTCTATTGCATTGTGTCTGAAGTCGCTTAAACTACCACCCGGCTTCGTTTTCGGTAGCAGTCTTGATATACCCTGTATATTGGTAATATTATATCATAAAACTATTTTATTTGCATTATAAGTAGACAAATATTACTGTGCAAGCAATGAACAATACAAATTTAGATACTAATCATATTTTCGTTATTATTACATTGTTAAGTTGCATTCAAATTAATGTTCAATCAGTAGACACAACGAACGTTTTATTAATCATTTCGTGTTCGAACAGACACGCACTTGTTCGAACACATGAATAGAGTTAGGGGCCTTACAATTACGAAATATATTTAATTTTATATTACAATACATAACATAATTTAGCCTCAGAATTACATCACATTATATTATCTGAAACATAATTTATACTCACTACAAAATCATTGTAGGTAATAAAAAAAAAAAAATATTTTACTACCAAAGTACTAAGATGTGGCAATCGCAGTCCGCGCGTGGCTATTTTTACTACGCACGGCAAAAATCGACTGCAGCCAGGCCGGAGCGACGAGCGATACGTAAATTGCCATCTTCGATCAAATATAAACTTGATACAACATGAGCGCTTAGAAAATGGCACCAAAAAAGAGTGCTTAAGCACTCATTTGCCTTCAGTCACGCACCGACCATTGCTTCTAAAACGTCGCAGAACTTTAGACAATATTATATGAAAAGCTACTTTAAGCTCCAGGAATAAGGTGGAATTTGTGTTAATATATTTGGAATATGTGATCTTATTGTTTACTTTTTTTCATGCCATGCATCGGTGCCACTTTTTAACAGAACTTTTACAGGGAACTGTGTATCTAGTGTACATTTGATCAAAGATTGCCATTTAAAGCCTAAATAACGAAACTTGTGTTTAGTAATCCTTATAGTACTCACAAATTATCCATCAATCTATAAGGTTTTCCGCCAAAATCCCTAGATGAACTTTTCTAAAATTAGTACTAATAATTTTTCCTTTAAACTCTTTATTGGTGGCTATTAACTCGTTTGAAAAAGTCCTGTTTTTAAGCCAAAAAGCGCGCGGAAGGTATAAACGCTCTTAAATACTAACAGAATTAAATACAATATAACCCTAAAAATCTGAGAAATTACCTGTATCTCCGGATGAAGTACTTCCAATGTGTTGGTGACGTAGAATGTGCCGAGCGCGGCGCCGGATTCCTCGGTCATTGGCTGCCAGTAGATGTGACCGGCGGAGCTCATGCAGAGCATGTGTATCACACCGTCTTGGTACACGAATGTTACGTCGCGAACCTAATGGGAATTTACAATACGTTTTGGTGACTTTAACCGTAAAATAAAATATTAATAGTTTTTAACCATAAAGATTGAGCATGGAGTATCCATAAGGCTTAGAAAATTAGCCGCTCTCGAGAAACAAACAGCGAAAAATGCCATTAAAAACCTTACCTGTGTAAGAGAGGCAAATGAGCAAGCCGTACATGCATGCATATTCTATATCTACAGTTTAAATATCACCACTACAAATAATATTAAACAGCAATAGACTCAAAATTAAAATGCACAAATCATTTATTTCTCTTTATTATAATACAGTAAAATACGTACCTTGCCACTCGGTACAAGGAAGTGATGTGTCGGGTTGTTCAAATCCTTGCTCAGATCGAATATCTTAACAAAATCAGATGTTACAAGTGCCAGTAAAATCTGCGATCCAGGCAACCATAACGCTTTAATGACGTAGTTGTTGCCTTCCAGGGCTGTGTTCAATACTAGGTGATCTGCTACAGCACCTGATAAGTAGAAAAAAAATTAATAAGTATAATCCATATCGATACGTTGGGAGTTTTCCGAACTCATATAATTATCGATCAATTAGTTTCTGGAACCATTGATACTTTATTCTATGAAAAACAAAAACCCATCGAGTTACTCACAAAAAGTATTTACGAAGTACTTACCTCCGCTGTTGAAAGTGAGAACATGACACTCTTTAAGACCGCAAACGGCCAGCAAGTCCTCATTCCAAGGGTTTCCACTGAGACTGAGCACCGTGAAGGGTATCGGTGCGGATGACAGTCGAGTCAGCGTCAGTTTGTGTTTCGATGAGTCCGCCTGTTTCAGCAGTGCTGAGAGTTGGAGTACCGTGATTTTTCCTAAAATGAACAGATTAAGATAAAATAATATGTTAGGGATTAGAGGATGAGAGTGTGAGGTTAAGGAAAAACCTTGTGGTATATGCATAACTAAATTAATAATTACTAAAGAAACTATTACAGAAAGGTAACAAAATTCGTAACAGGGGTCCTACTATATAAATCCGAAACGAAGTTCGAAACTTCGTGACGTTTTTCGTTTCGAAACCTACTCTGTAACACGAAATTCGAAACTTCGGATCGAAGAATGAATTATTCCAATATATTGGCAATACGAACATTTACAGAGTAGGTATATGCGTATCGTCACAAACTTCGTTCGTCTGAAGTTTCGAACTTCGTTTCGGATGAATATAGTAAATAAAAATGTAAATGTTCGTATTGCCGATATATTCGAATCATTCATTCTTCGATCCGAAGATTCGAATTTCGTGTTACAGAGTAGGTTTCGAAACGAAAAACGTCACGAAGCTTCGAATTTCGGATTTATATAGGAGGGCCCCAGAACCTATTATCGTATCGATTATTGGGATCGCGTTGGTAATAGAACCACGGTTTACCTTTTTCGTGTGAGACAGCGAGATGCTGTCGTCTGCCATGCGGCGAGGCGAGGCAACACATCGCTACGCGCCGCAACTTGTGCGCAGACATCAACTGCCTGATCGTCTGTCCGTTCTCACCGGTGTACGACATGCGCACGTTCTCGAACGCGCCCTCTTGCGAACCTGTCACATAAACAACCCATCAATGCCTTGCACAAAAAAACTAAAGGCTAAGACATAAAAAAAACAAAACTAAGTACAAAAATCTACGTGCAATATTAACAACTATAACATTTCATACCACAAAAGTTTAAAAGTTTATATAATTCTACAATAATATTACAATAAAATAGGTATACATATATTACAATAAATAACAATTAACATAATGCACAATGCAATTACTTCAATCTAAAATTTTACAGACATGGGAAAAAAGTAAATATAGTAATTAAGTAAAACTTTTAACCTTCTGTTTTCCCATCAAAATGTTGCACTTAATTAAAGCAGAAAGAGAAAAAACAATTAGTTATTCAACAATGACATAAATATTTAATAAGTCAGTTTATTTAAATAGCCATTCTGCTTACTTTGGACCATTTATAGCAGGTTTATCTGTAGTTTACTAACATTATGATTTTAAAGTTTCATTATACTAATTCCATTAAATGATGATTAGATTTGCAAATTTTAATTACACTGAAAAATATAAAAATTACTTATGATTTATCTGATATGAACAAATGGTCATGGTCCAAAGTTATACTGACTGATGTAACATTAGACTGGCCACTTTCTTAGTTCTAAAACCCAATATCATTTTATTGTTTTAAATTAAACCACATTAATATTTAGCTGATAGTAGGATATTATCCTTCCACCAGCGGAATCTTACCCGCAGTTAATCTTGGTAATGTTATTTACATCTATGACTACTTGATTCAATATGGGGCTAATAATCTTTTAGGTATATAATGATATCTCATTAAAGAGAACCAAATGAAATTGGGTTTTAGAGAGAAAAAAGAAATACGCTACTCGGCAATCGGTACGTCCAGACATTGTTTACGAAGAAATAAGTCTTCAAAACGTGGTCAATGTTACAATGCCAGTCCAATTTAAAACGATAGTCATTGATTGAAATGCACAACGTATCGGTAACCACACAAGACAATTCCTGATGCATTTTACATCTTTATTTGAAAACCGTCTAGATTCTTTTTTTACACCATTATACTACAAGTTGGCAAAGTGACACGGTATTGTGCATTCCCATCACAATATTAAAGCTTTACATAGAATGACTACCGAGATTCGTTATACAGATGAAACGAATTTTAACTGGATATCATCGGATAGCGGACCACATGCCGAATATACAACTATGATGATACGTTTACGTTATGCCACTATATATACATCCTAAGATTTGCCAATAAATCGTAGAATTTGAATTTGTTTATGCTTTTACATTAACATAGTATGCAATGACTGGCTCTCCAAGCAACTTGAATGAATGATATGTTAAAACTTTGAAACTTAAGTTTGTTTGAAAGCAAAAAGTTGTTGCTACTTTTTGTGCAAATAACACAAATTTCATGAACAATTTTACGTAATAGTAGCCTAAATGTATTTCAAAATACAATCCACATATATTTTGCATGCAGATTTGTAATAAATGAACTTCTGCCTGCATGGTGAGCTCCTATTCTATCCTTAATTAAATTAAAGAGTGCCAATCATTATAAAGAAGGAGAGCAACAACAGGCGAATTACTCTATACGGAGTAATTCGTACCAGGGGGGTTACTCTATAAAAACGATACGAACTTCGAATGTTCGGAGGCCGTACGTAAAACTTCACTGATGTGCTTAGATGCTCCACAAAATGTTGGATTCCTCTATCGTAGGTCGCAACCATAGACAAAGTTCGGAGAAAATGATAAATAATGAGTATAATAAATAGAGAATAGTATTGATTTTTAGACGTGGAAATCTTATACCTTACTCCGGACGTCGAACATCCGACCACTCGAAGTTTGTATCGTTTTTTATAGTAACCCCCTAGTCTAGAATGCTTAGACTACGTATTAAGTAACATTAAAATAATCACCAAGAGTCGGCAGCATGAGGCTATCGGTGTGCGTGAACCGTTTCTCGCCGAGGTGCAGTTGTGCGAGCGCGCGCTGCGCCCGTCCGTGCGCGCCCGTGGGTGCGTTGCGCTCGCACGCCGCGCGCACCGGCACGCTCAGCGCCTCCAGCAGCCGCCGCACGCGCTCCATGCACGCGCCCCAACCGCCGTACGAGGATAGGAAGCCGCGACAACCTACGGCAATGGAATAGCAGATTGTAAAACTACGTATGTTTTATTTACAGATAATTCATAAAACCAATTTTATAAAGCAAATGTAGGAAAAGGGACAAGAATACAGGTTATTCTTTAATTATATTTTTATGATAAATAGTTTCTGTTAACTTTATTCTGCAACATATGTATATCACAATAGGGAATATGCATGTCATTTTTTTATATTGTTAATCAATTCTGTATGTTATTACATTATCGGAAAAAAATATAAGTCTTTGAAATTATCAATAAAAAAAGTACAAAAAAATAATCAAAAATGCTATGAATTTCGAAGCACTTAAACGTGCTGGCGCGATGACCATGTTGGCGCGAACTCGCTGTGACGTCAGCGTAACCGATATCAACAACGTAGTTTTTGCATTAAGTTTCTTTCACTAATTGCTACAAAACTGTATTTCGTGACAAAATAATCCATTTTATTTAATAGTATAAAGCACATAATAACTCATAAACAAACGTAAAACAATACACCCAACATGCTAAAACTTCAAAAGAACGTGCCCATTGTCGTCACTTTCCTTTTCAAGCAATAGCCCCTGCGTTTCGAAAAAAATGCACGGCAAATTTAAAATGTCATTTTTGAAGTATTTATTTTACCGATTTAGAGTTGATACATTTTAAAAATATCTTTAAGGTATATTTCTATATCAATATAGATTACAAAAAAAAATATATTTTTATTTATTTTGGAGTCTTGTGCATATTCCCTATTACTGGTGGTCTCTCATATGTGAGAGGCCATCTGGGTAGGAACCACCGAAATGTCTATTTCTCCCATCAAACAGCAGTGTAAATGCACTGTTGTATTTCAAATAGGACATTGTAGCCAGAGAACTACTGGATATATTGAGACTTAACATCTTATGTCTCAGGATGGCGAGCGCAGTGGAATGCCAAGCATTACTTTGTAATTGAAGATTTGGTTTTGCTACTGTTAATGAGCGGTCGTATCGCTAACCATCAGGCGAAAGGCATGCTCGCCATTCAATACAATAAAAAAAAACCTTTAGGGGATATTAAAAAAACCCTCTAAGTATTGGGGGACAACCAAACAGTCTTGTTTAACCCATCTACTTTAACATACATAATATTACAATAGAACAATAAAAATTACCTTGAATATTAGCAGCGAGTACGGGTCTACGTGGCGGCGCCAGCAGCGCGGGTGGCGAGGGGCTGGATGGTCGTCGACGTAGAGATGGTGCAGGCGCCGCCTCTTCTGCTCCACCGCGCGCAGCCCCACCCAGGGTCACTGAACGCTTCACCAGGGCTTGGCAACTACAACAAACATAAATCACTTTCATCTCATTTCAGTATAATATTATGGCCTAAAAAGTATGCCAGCTCTAAGTTCTGTATAATTAGGCACTGACATAATAAAATAATAAATAAATAAAACGCCAACAGTCGCATACATAGTCCTGACCCTACAGTAAGATCGAGTCTTGTCGGAGGTATCAGGAACTACGAGTGACTTTTCTGTCTCACAAACACCAAAACCCAAAAGAAATATTTTTGGGCCGCACAAACATTTCTCTCGGTGCGGGGATCGAACCTGCGGCATCTCGTTTCACAGGCGGCGTCTAACCGACTGCACCACGGAGGCTGTGAGATATATGTAGATATATCGATATTGTAGTGGATAAAAAAGTTACATACTATTTAATGTTTATAATTAAACTAAACTATACCTAGAGTCAGGCTTGGCTCCACAATCGCAGAAGAAGTTGCCGAACTTGGCGTATGACACGTCGTGTCCGCGGTGGCAGACGCGCGCGCACACCGTGCACACGCCCACGCCGTCCACCATCTTGCACGTGTGGCAGTGGTACCAGTGCTGGTTCATGAACTCGCGCTGGGTGACCGTGAACGTGCATAGTTTGTATTGGAGCATTGCGTCTTCATCCTGAAAATAGGAGTATGTGTGATTATTTAGTAATTATTTTTGCGTGTAAATTGGTGTGGATTGTAAGTGGAATGACTTCTAGATGGAATATTTACTGACTAAATATAAGACATTCATGACTTGGTTTTTTTTTTTATTGCAGTGATTGGCGAGACGAGCATGCCGTTCGCCTGATGGTAAGCGATGCGACCGCTCATGAACAGTAGCAAAACCAAACAACACCTTAAATTACAAAGCCATGCTTGGCACTCCACTGCGCTCGCCATCCTGAGACACAAGATGTTAAGTCTCAATATGTCCAGTAGTTAATCTGGCTACAATGTCCTTCAATCCGAAACACACCAGTGCATTTAAACTGTAATATACTTGTTTTCATTAAGTTCGGGAAATCATTACATAAGTGGATATTGGTGCAAAAATAATCAAGTTAGTAAAATTTTAGTTACATTATCTGGCACCTTTTCTTAGAAATTAACTTCATAAATATATTTTTGAGTGTAAAAGTACAAAGTTACTCTTACGGAATCATCGGCACTGGTGTCATCGTCGTCTTGTTGTTCATCTGTATAATCGAAGTCGAATCCGAGATCGGCAGGCGACTCCCATGTTGGACTGACAGACCGCCAAGCTGGAAATGAATAAAATATTTTAAGCGCGTATTATAGTGAAGTAGTTTTCACTTATTCCACCAGGTATATTACAAAAAAATACCTAATTAACAGAAATAAAACAACTAATATTAATTTACAAGAAAAACGTGTTTATTTAAAAGTGTTCATTAAGAAATTGACTTTTGTTCTTTGACTATGGAAATTTTACTGTAAAAACGATATCTTTCCTAGTTAATATAGATACCATAAATTACACATAATATACTATAAGAACAGTGCGGTACTTACTGTGCGGTTGTGAAGTATTGATAGCATGTAGAGAATCGGCGAGGTATGAAAGCAACACACAAGCCGACTCGATCTGTGGAGCCAGGTTGGCGTCTACTTGACCTTCTTCTAACTTCTCCAGTACTTCTTGGCTGCTTAGGTTTTCGACACTGAAAATGTTTATAAATGTCTCAGAGTAATTTTCGGTAATATAAAATTAAAGCTGAAACACCCTTAAGTGCATGAGACAAAATATCCACAAAATCATTTTGTGTCTAAATCGTAATAACATTATTCCTGACATTATGATAGAGATAAAATATTATCTCTAAATGTCTCGCTTTGTTTGGCAATTTTTAAAGGCGACGTTTGAGTTCACAATTTTATCCATATATTTTTACATATCGCACTGTCGATTATCGATAAAATGTACTTACCAAGCAGACAACCATCCGACAGCGGCAGGGAACAGCTGGCGATGGTCTCCGCCCGCGTGCGCGTCGGCCAGCCGACACATCTCGCGCAACAGCAGCGGCGTGCACGGAGTGTCACCACACACTGTGATCAGAGTAGATAGCATGCGCTCGCTCACGTTTTCACTGCTGAAAGAAATACAAATATATTATATACTTCCTTACTTCGAGTTAGATAGTGTTTTAGTGTGGAAGTTGTGGATTGGTAAGCAATCGGTAATGTGTAGGCGATAATCTTCTGTGACTGAGATGAATTTAAGTCGAAGATCATGATCATCGATATGTATAGTAACCTATATTTAATTGGCAAGACATCTAGCACAGACATTCATGAATCAGGCGATTAAAAAAAACTCATAACCTTTAAATACAAAAATAAATAAATTAGGATCATACCAATGTTGCACAACATGTTTGCATATAGCAGAGAGCAGCGCCGCGTTGTCATTGGCGGAGTCGGCGAGCGTCGCGGGCGCGGCGTCAGCGGGCGGGGCCGCGTTCGTGGCCGCCGCGCCGCTCTCCTTACTGCCGTCTGACCAGGTGCAACTCTCTACACACCATACAATACATTACAATAGACGCCATATAGATTCATCAACCCTAATTCATACTTCTTTAACGAACTATCGAGTATAACAACCCCTAAAGTTTTTTAAATAGGGTTTTTAGATCAGGGTTATTTTAGATAGGGTAAATTTTAATAAGACAAAATTATATTCGAATTGCGTTAGGACGTATTAACAAGTCGCTGTGGAAATTCTTGAGGAAAGCATAAGTTTAAACAGTAGTTTTTTTTATCTGTAAAGGATGATTTGATAATGCTGATGATGATGATTATGAAGATGATCATTATGGTAATATTATAAGTCATATTTTCTCTTCCTTTTCCATCTTCCAATAACTAAATCCTATGTAAACATAGCCTTATTATAATAATTTCACTAATCACCTTTAAGACGACCGCACGGCACATACATTCTCTGTTTTTGCATGCGCGGTTGCTGCAGTTCTTCGTCCGGAGCGTTATTTTCATTACTACTCCCGGACAGCGCTGTAGGACAGTTCGATGTTTTGTCACCGCAGACAAAGTGTTAATACATACTAAAATCTAAAGTAACGACCGTTGTTTTTGATAAAAATACCAACCTGAATTACCGGATTGCTGCGCGGTGTCCGACTGAGCTCTGGGCGCTGGTGACCTAAAAAAGAGTATGCACATTATTTTTTTGTAATGCTTTATTTAACCCGGCATAAGGTGCTACCAGACAAAAATACCTACCCGTATTTTTTTGAATAATTCTATTTGTTTAATGATTATATTGTAGCTGGTAGCGAACGTATAATGACGTGCCGGGTTAAAAAGGAACAAACAACATCGCTAAGTAGAAATGCAGGGCATATGAATCAACTAAAACGCTGACATGCAAGGTGCAAGCTGTAATTACGTACCTCTGGGCAACCCAAACTATTATATACCTTCACACTGTATAATAAATACAGCTCGTATACACTGCAACGCTGGTTGACATCGTGGGTATTTTTTCAAATGATTTTGTCTTTGGTTCAAAATATAATGGGACAAATATTATCATGACATGATAAAACAGGCGATCACTGAACATTCGATACATTTCGACGATATTAGAATTTAATCTATTCTGTGTACTTAATATTTTTGATGCTGATCCTATAAGCAATGCAATTAAATATGTATGATGATATCTGGCACATGATCCAAACTAGAGGTTTGTTATATACTTCAACACATTGAGTGCGGCTCATACACTCATACTTTTTCGAGTAAAATGTGTCTGAAGCATTCCCAATCTAGGCGCACTATTTCTATACTTATGCCCACCCGAGCCGCACTGAAGCTCGTTGATTTAGCGCCGCAGTCAACATGTATGGTATGTTTTTATATAACTAGATTCTGTGCACGTGACTAGTGACACGGGGCGGGGCTTAGGGTTAGTGTACAAGCGTGCGACACTCACGGCGCTTCGAACACATCGACGGGCATGTCGGAGTCGGCGCGCGGCGGCGGCGCGTCGTTAGCGCGCGCGCCGTTCTCCGCCTCACTGCGGAACACCAGGCGGACTTTACGTAGTGCCGTACTACCAATGGCAACTACGTTCGGTACTTCCTACCTAGCTTTATCCATTACGCCATTACAAGAGGATTTTCAAAAAACGACAGATACCTTCTACCTTAATCCCGCATAAGATCAGTGCAACATGATTTTATGGATGTTGCAGATGTTTATGGGTTATGAATTTCTGACATCATGCCCTTTAGCTAACTCTTAATAACCATGTAAAACCGATTCAAGGCGACATATATACAAAAGGAATTGGCGTAAAGCTTCCCGACATCATGCCCTTTAGTTATTGAGCCCCAAGCATCAAATAATTCCTAAATTCATATAAAATTGGCAATACCTGACAGTTGACAGCCTTAATTAAGCCTATATACTTCTAGTATCACAATATACCATGCCTAAGCCATTTTTAATGCACCCACTATAACAAAAACCACAAAAAATAAACACTCACGGCGCCTCAAACACATCTACGGGCATGTCTGCGTCGTTCCTCTGCGCGGGCGCGTCGTTGGCGCGCTGCATGTAGTCGACCTCGCTGCGGAACACGGTGCGGAGCGCGTTGCGTAACGCCACGGACGCGGGGTTGGCGCCCGCGTCCGGCGCCGATGATGTGGGCGTTGGCAGCTCTGTTTCAGTTGGTGTGCCGTTCGTGGTGCCTGTTGCGCCTGTTGTAGACGCTGTGGGTGAATGCAAAGCTTAAGTATCGATATTTCTTTAAATATAGACTAAGAAGTAATCTTAAAAACGATTTATGTTTACTAAAGAAGGTTTAAAAATTCCATGCCATTCCATGCATGCATGATTAGGAGGAAGGAGTACAGAAACATTTTTTTCTATATGAGTACCCTATTGTCATCTAACTGTAATGTCAATGCCTTAAAAATGGAAAACTAAAATATCTAAAAAATAATGCAACAACCAATAATTTGTCTTCTCGACTTATTATTTTTTCCATAGCTTCAATTAATATAAGACAACTTACCAGGCGAGCTCATGCATATATGAGAGAGCAGTAACGCCAACTTCTGTTGATCCGCGACGCCGATGAATTTGCACACAGATATGCACAACGAACTGTTCAGTTCCGAGCTCTCGCAACCAGCGAATATCTTGATGAAGAGCCTGAAAAATAATAATAAATGGACACTGCTTACACACTAATAACATATAACTTATAGTCTCCTACTATCTCTGACGCAGCTATTGGTTTAGGGCGTTGGAATTGATTTGATTTTGAATAAAAATACCTGTATCATTAGCATTACTGACACATTGTAAAAAATACCACTTAGTTTTACATTGCAATAACAATTGGATGTTTTAATAGAAACTAAAACTGACGATCTTTCAGAAATAAGCAAATAAGTTTATTTTTACTCACTTAATAACCCTTTCAGCATAGGGAGTTCTTGCATTTGGCGCAGAGAGCAGAATCTTGCCCAGAGAGAACCCTGAGTTGTCGCAAAAGACGCCTTCATACGCCGATCTACCGGCCGGGCGGTCCAGAATTTTCTCCCAGTATTTCACCTGAACAATTGAAAAACAAAGTGAAATATCTCGTAAATATATAGTTATATGTTTTTCAATATCAAAGCACTTTTTAACAGCGTAGGAACAGGTAGTCACGCAACATGTATACTTAACAGTGCTCCAAGAGAATGATAACAAATTTCATCATCATCATCATCATATCAGCCACAGGAAGTCCACTGCTGAACATAGGCCTCCCCCAATGATCTCCACAATGACCTGTTGGAAGCGGCCTGCATCCAGCGACTTCCTGCGACCTTAGTCAGATCGTCCGTCCACCTTGTAGGCGGGCGTCCAACACTTCGCTTGCCTGTACGTGGCCTCCACTCGAGAACCTTTCGGCCCCAACGGCCATCGGTTCTACGAGCTATGTGCCCGGCCCACTGCCACTTCAACTTGCCAATCCTTATCCTTATATTGTTATCAATCTTGATAACAAATGTATTATGAAGATAATCTATCTATGGGTAAATCATATAGAAGAGCTTCCCTAATAATAGATAAAAAATGACTAGGAATTAGAATATTCATGTGTCTCACCATATGCCGCAGCGTCTTCTCAGTGGAAGGTTGCAAATGCTCAACAAGAACTGGGTATGTGGTCTTGAGAATGTGTTCATGTATCAACTGCTCCGCTCTGTGTACTTGCGGCACCAGTGCATTCAAAGCAGCCGCCAATAACTCAGCCATAAACTCTACACGACCGTCGGTCTGTTGACAAAAAAGAAGTAAGAATCAGTCAGCATATAAACTGAAATAAACATACTGGTGTGAAAAAAAAAGGGAAACCTTGCAATTACTCTTGCTCATAACTGCTTTATTCTATTTTATTTATGCTTATTATATACATAGTATAAAGGTGAAATGACTGAAGCTGTTTCTACCAGTCGACCTATTTTCCTTATACAACATGTAACAGATTAAAATGTAAAAGCGGAAAGTAGTACGTTCAGAATCAGCTACTGAATCGATATCAACATTTTTTTTGGTAGGTATTTTTTTTTCAAAAGAATTAGTTAAGACCAAGTAAATTACAGACACTCTTTCATTTAGTACTCCGAACAAACGAAATTGAAACGTAACTCCAGGACATAAGATCTTGTTTAAATGAATCACTAAACGAATACTCTAATAAACTAAATAATGAACAAAAATGAACTTTATTTCGATGGTCATAAAGTTTATTTATTTAAGCAATCTATCATTAATCAAACGCACACAACGATAGGCCTGAATAAACGTAATAAGCTACCAAAATAAATAACTATCATGTTCTCTTTTCCGCACATTTAACTACAACTAGATAGAGCAGGATGCAGCTATTGTTTAATGCAATTTGATCCATCCGACATACGATGGCGCGCGCGGCGCGGCGGTACATCAAAAGGTTTGGCAAGTGGGTATAGGGATGCGCCGCGAAAAAAATTACTCCCGGTATTCGCAAGACCGGGCGATCCAAATCCCGCGCAATACATGCACTTAAATGAAACAAATTAAATTGTAACAAAATCACTATAAAAAGAAACAAGTAGGTATTTCTATGAAAAATAATTTCGTGGAACGTAAAAATGGTGATTAAATTCGGTTTGTAATTTTGCTACAATGTATGCGGAATCCCGGTGTGTCGGATATCCCGTTATTGCAATCCCTAAATGGGCACCGACTATGTGAAAAAAATCTAGTCGTGCACCGCAGTTATCTGTGTCTACTTGTGTTTAAGTGTTAAGTAGATATTTCGATAAATTTCGCGCGCGATGTCTTTTCGGTATTCGAATATTGAATACACTGAAATGGTGAGAACTTTGGCACTGTGTGGTGATAATGTATCATTGGCGTGCAGGACATTTAACAACAGGCACGGCACCAATGTAGTGCCCGAGAGTATCTCGATGCTGAGTTCGGATAGCGCTGGATAGGACGCGGCGGACCTGTGCAATGGCCTACTAGGTCACCTGACTTGACGCCTCTTGGCTTTTTTTCTGGGGACGTAATAAATCTCTATCGGTATACTTCAGTGAAAGTACTAATGTGGAGGAACTAAAAAGTAGAATAGTGGCAGCCTTCCTAAAAGTGAAGAGTGACACTGAAGTTTTACATAAATTACGTGAACAATTACGCAAATGTGTATCAAAGTGTATCAAGGTGGTGGACATTTCGAACATATTTTAAAAAGAAATCGCCGCATGAGTGCCATGTAACACGTAAGTTTATTTTGTTGTATTTTTTTGTGTTGTGATTCCCAATCTAGTCTTCGTTGTTAGATATTGCGTTATCTTATTATCTTATTCATTAGTAATGCAAAATAAATGACGCCCGTATCCTGCCCGCCTGTAGGAACTAAGTTTAGCGGAAGTGAACTTAATAATATTTTATAGCCGATTCATGCAAAATATTGTCTTATGTTGGGTTCGTACGCATTATATCTAGTAAGTAAAATATTTAGATTTTATAGTTAAAACACAAATGTTATGCTTACAGATTAAATTACTAATAATTTGTTTACCAAACCACCCAGTAATCAGTTACGTAAGTACGTAATTTGTATTTCGTTTATTGTCAGCTGTTTCTGCCGGCGCAGCGTTCGGCGTTAGGTATAATATATTACTCGTGTGAATGGCTCTTGTGTACATGTGTGCGTGTCCGCGAGCGTGTGTAAGTAGTACACTCTTATTTGTAACTCATAAGGTGACCATCTTAAGTGCCTACATTTGGTATAACTAATTTCATAAATAAAAGATTTTGTAATTATGGTAGTACAATTTTAAAGCATAAACTATGATTGCAATAATATTTTAAAGTTGGGGTGTCTGAGGTTGTGAATTAATCCTGTTACACGTTGTAAATAATACTCCAGAAATTATTTTGTACATAAAATATCTAAGCAAAAGTGGTACAATACCCGGTACTCTCTAACTAACTCAAGTTACTTACAAAAGCGGGCACAATAAGGTCCAGCGTCTTCCTCGTCAGCTCGCCGCTCTCCAGTACAGTGGCGACGCCAACTTCCAGCAGGTTACCAGCGGAACAAGCCAGCATCATGAGCGAGTTGCCGATCGAGTACTTGGTGTTGGCGGTGATGGCCTCGCAGTGAGAGTTCACTAGATCTAGCACCGCACTCTCTGATGGGATGATGTGATAAGCGTAGGCCTGGGGAGTAGAAGATAACATATTTTTGAGTGTAGATGATTAAATTAGTTTTGAAGATGTTACAAAAGTTCAGATTTACATTCCCAAGTTGTTAGTACGGCACAGTTTACAACGGTTACTTACGAAATCAGCAATGATCAGAAAAGCATAAGCAATAAATATAAATTCACAATTTCAGGATTGTTATAACAATAATATTCAAAACAAAACACAATAACTAGCAGTTAATTCACAAAGCTGTACAGACCAAAAGCATTAGCCTCCGACAATAAAAAAACAAGTATACCGTGCGTACACTCACTAATTTCATGACACACGCTATGGTGGGCGCGGTGGAGAGCCTCTCTAGCGCGGCGGCGGCGCTGGCCGGCAGCTGCGAGCGCAGCCACGCGCCCAGCGCGGGCGGCGGCGTGCTGCCCGACGCCGTGCCCACGGGCGCAGACGTCGCGCACACCTGCCAACGTACAGCACGCACCGCTGTCTCGGACGCGTTGCTTGATGGCTCTAGCAGCGGTTCGAGCTCTAGGTCCGCACTTACGCTGGATAATAAATACAAGTGCATTTAATATTTTTGCTAGAATGGTATGTACCGTATAATATATTCCATTAGTACTGAGCCACATTCAAAATCAAATCGATGGAAATTTAATTTCGAGCGAATGTACACATAATTTCAACTTGCCTATTAATTATCGACTTTCGTAAGGCATTGTTCTAAGTGTATCCACATTGATATTTAACACAATCTACAGATTTCATATTAACCAAATTTATAATTAATGAACCCAAAGACTATTACGAATCATAATTATTTTTACAAAGTCACAAAACACAATTTAAACCACTTTCAAATTACCAAACTATTAGTTAACTCTACAATGTTACTTGAAAATGTTTTTATATTTTTTTCAACGCAAACTTACCGACAACACTTTAAAATAGTGTCCAATAAATCAAGCAGGTCATAGAGGAATTTGTGTGGATCGGTGAGAGCTCGGAAGTCACTCAGGCAAACCTTTAATCGCACAAGCACGGCGTCACAAGATATAACATCCAATAGCGATGGCAATCCGTTGGCTGAAAGATAAGACAGCAGTTTATTATTAGATCTTCTGAAAAAAATCCGACGAAGTAAGATGTAAATGTCGATTATGTTATGAAATAAAACAAAACGATAATATTACAGTTATGTTATTTTTTTTTATATGAAAAAAGAACATTAACCACCATTGCTAGTTTTTTCCTTACCTCCAATATTCTGTTTGAGGTGTTTAATAGTTTCGGACGCAAGCCATTTTGTGTAATTAATGTTCTCGCAGGACGAACTTATGCCAGCTAACAGATTCTCGGCGTACTAGAAAACATAAAAACAAATGTATTATTTACAACTAAATACATCATATTTGAACGGCGTTAATTACTAGGGTATTTCACACATGCTAGATAAAGTCAAAAGTACAATGGAATCCTAGTCATCCGTTTAGACAAATCAAAATATAATTGTTTAGGAGCAAGAAACTTGGAACGACGCATTTAGTTAGGCAGAAAAGACTAAAACATATCAAAATTGATTTTGAAATTAGATTTAAGCAGGATCTCCAAAAGTCACTCCACCTATCTAGAAAGTTTATAACATTTCCAGACAATTTAAAGCTGAAAAACACAAACATTACACCAAGAAGATCCACTAACCTGAGTATACATCCCCTGTTTAACCAGCGCGTCTTTGAGCCAAGGGTTGAAGACCTCCTTGTTGTCAGCACGCGGCGCCCATATAACGGCGTGGAGCGGCAGCGGCGACGGCAGATCGGCCGCCATGCCTGCTTGTAGTTTATCCATGTGGGGCGTCGCGGGTGGCATGCTTATTACTAACCTGTGTAACAAATAATACGCCGAAACTTTAGCCATACTCCATAGATTATTTTACAGAAACATTACTATGATTTAGAGAGAAATCGCAATTGATAATTTTATACAAGGAGCACGACATGTCGCTAGGTTCAAAAATTATGACAGGAGTGTCAATAAGAAAAATATTACTACTCAATATTCGAATTTATTGCACACTTTCTGGTAAAAACCATATTAAAATCACAAAAAAAAACTTTCGACACGTTAAATACAACGCACACACCCGTTTATTCGTACGCAATGTGCGTATCGATATCACACGCAGATCATATTATTTAAAACTAGCTGTGCCCGCGACTTCGTCTGCGTGGAATTTAACAAAAAAGTTAACTTTTATTTAGGTTTTTTTTTGCATTTTTATTTTAATTATCAACCTTTGTAACGAAACCATACCGCGATCTAATTCTACAGTGCCGCCATCTCTTAGCGAGCGGCGGTAAACTCCCGTTACACATTTATTTTCAGTTTTTTGTATTAACTTTATTGAAAAATTTCTTTATATACAATATTTTGCAAATGTGATATTGATTCGTTGGTGGGAGAACTGGTGGGAGGCGCCTGACGTGATGGCCCAGTGGTGGCATGCGCGTGAGCTGCGCGCGGTACTGGACATTACTACTTTATTTTTCTAAAATAAAAGATTTTTCTAAAATAAATGTAGCCTAAGTTACTCCTTGTTATATCAGCTACCTGACAAAAAAGTCCCGTCAAAATCGGTCCAGCCATTTCAGAGATTAGCCGGAACAAACAGACAGACAGACAAAAAAAAATTAAAGATCATTTTCGGAGTAGGTATCGTGTATATAACGATATGTAGTAGGACATTTTTTTTTATTTTCGCTTTTAAAACAGACACTTCAATTTTATTTATATGTATAGATTAAAATATACGGATTAACAAACTGTACGAGTGCTTTGTTCATTGCTTTGATGTCGCAGTCAACATACGAATACATACATAAACTCACATCTTTTTCTCAGATGGGGTAGAACAGGTGCTATTAAGACACTTAAATTTTGCCTTGTGTGTTCTGTCCCACGATGTAATAGGAGCTAACTTACCTCAATTTCGAGCGATATAAAATGCTGAGGGCCAATACAGACTGGCACGGCGTGGCAAGCGATTTAATTATTTACCAAAGAATATTCAAACATCTGTCTGGAAAAACATGGGAATTAATGTCGTATTACCACCGTATTAGTTTGAATATCCTTTAAAAAAATCCCTTGCCATCCAGGTCTACGCTATTAACTAACCCCTGTAAGTATGAACAGTATTACATTAGTACATTACCTCCAAGCGGTCTGGAAGCAGTAGTGCGCGGCGGCGAGCGCGGCGGCGTTGGAGTGGTGCTGCTGGTTGTCGCACACGCACGCCGAGTTGAGCAGCGCCAGCAGCGCGTCCAGCAGCAGCGGGTACTTGAGCTTGTGCGGCGTGCCCAGCACGAAGTTGCACGCCAGACCGTCGAACTTGGGATTTTCCTGGTAAACAAATATGTTGTTATTAGGTGCAGTGTGTGGCTGATGTTTTACACCGGAATATGGAAGTAATATAATACGAAAGTTTAATGCTGCTTTAAGGTAGAGCTGTCTTACTCCCAAAACGAAATGATGCTTACAGCTAAATTTGAAAGATACAAAACATATAAAAACTAAAATACTTTTTAAAATGAATAAGTGCGCTAGAAGTTATCTAATTCTATCAGTTACAAAATTAATCATTTTCGTCATTTTCGTTACATTTTGTGCTGCAATAAAATATAAATACTTGCCCTTACTAAAATTCACTCCTGCTGTTAATAAAATAGGAAAAAAAAATAATTAAATCCGACAATCTTACCTGATTATTAATCTCGGCACTGGTAAGCGAATAAAACTTGGGTCTCATTGAGGTCTCGTCCTGCGACAGCCTTCTATAAGCCTGTTCGATGCACGGCACCTCGCAGTAAATACGAGATTTGAGAAGTCCGTTAGTGGTGGTTTTACCGCCATTAGTGCCCGCTTCTGGGGCAGGCTGACCAAGTCCGGGAGATATGATAAGATTCCATTCAATCTGAAACATTAGTATTAATAAGTTAAAATGAACATGCCTAAAAACAGACACAAAATTATACTTGTTCTATGTTGTGCAAATAAACAACCACGAGAATAGTTTCCTTATTTATAGACTCTTAAAAAAACATTTATATATTAAATAAACAAATGTGCCAGGGCTAGGATCGATATAGCAACCTAATGCCCGACGACGATGGAAAGAAAAAAGAAACACTATGCAATTATAAATGTTTAGTTTGAAATATTTTTGTATTCAGCATATAGTTACCTGCTGCAGCAAAGTTTGTGGGGCGTCGTACAGATGTCTCATCAAGTACTCGAGCAATAGCATCAGTCTAGTCGTCAGTACAAGCTGATGCGGTGCCAAATTCGTTGCCTTCTTTCTGTCGTTGATGCCCAAGGTTTCCACCACCTATAGGCATTCATATAATATCAAATAACAATTCTACAAATTATGTAGTAAGTTGATTTTGTAGTGTTTTTGTGCCATTATACAATGTATTGATAAAAACAAAAATAACTTTACCTTGATAATAGCGTTGGATGTCATGAGCAGTACAGATTTCTTTTGCATCAGAGTTAAGGAGTGGAACAAATAAACCAACAGCTGGGCGTGTTCAACATTCAAATCTGTAAATATCAATTTTTCTGTTAGCTTTCAAAATATATTAATGGGATTGTCTTTAAAATTACCACAATAAAATTCGTTCTGCCATCCATCCTATGGTATGTTGCCTGGAAAATATCGCCTTGAGCGACAAGGGCGCCATTGTACTCTTTGTCAACATTTTATATTTAATTTTTTTTTCATTACTAGTGAACAATAAGTTTTTAAACAAATAAATAACAATAATTATACCGGGTATCTTAAGACTGCTACCGAAAACGAAGCCGGGTGGTAGTTTTAGTGGCTAAAAACACAATGCAATTAAAAATTTCGCATAGAAACGCGACAATTATTTTTTATGAATTTTTAAATATCGTCATTTTTGGGTGGTAAATCCGTAGTTTTTGCTAAAATAATAATTTAAACTCTTTTATACCTTAGAGTATTTATAAATAAAAGGGCATACACTATTATTTTAGGAAAAAATGTATTTACCACCCAAATATGAAAATAGGAAAAAAATAACAAAAAAAAATGTCGCTTTTTTTTGCAACTTTTTCTGTTCCATTGTGTCTGAAGTCGTTTAAACTACCACCCGGCTCCGTTTTCGGTAGCAGTCTTGATATACCCTGTATTATCAACCTCCACCAAAAAGAAGCTCGGCTAGATGAGTAATCCACAACAATTTACCAGAGTGGTTCAGTTGATTCATAGTATATTTTTAAGCGCTAACAGCCGCTGCCAATAAACAATCCCCATCCAAAATTTGGCGTTTTAGATTGACAGCTCAATCTTTTTCTGATACTATATTGCCAATAATCAATCTCAGTAGTGAAAAAACTATGGCAACATGACAAAAGACGAATCGAAAAGTAGAAAACAATCCAGATTGACTTCAATCTAATTTTTTCGATTGATTATTGGCATCGGCCGTAAATTGATACGGGCTGAATCCATAACTGGGAAAATACTTAATAACACTCTACCTCGAGAATATGCCAAATTGCCGGACATTATAGTCCGGCAATGTGGGGTCATAAGTTCTACCACTAATACATACTACAAATATGAATAAAAGGCCCATTACCTTCATAGTCATGGTCCTGCGAGGGTTGCGTCTGCAGCGCGCACTCCTGCAGCGTGTTGACGATCTTGTGCCACATCGCCAGGATGCTGTTCTCGCGCTCCGCCGCCGGCTTGCTCAGCACCATGCTGCCGATCAGTTTTACCACGCGCGGTCCCACCTACACACACATATTACTATTATTAAGTTTCTGCCTTAGAGTATTTATATACAGGGTATCTCAAGACTGCTACCGAAAACGAAGCCGGGTGGTAGTTTAAGCGACTTCAGACACAATGCAACAGAAAAAGTTGCAAAAAAACGCGACAATTTTTTTTTGGTTATTTTTTTCCTTTGACCATATTTGGGTGGTAAATACATTTTTTCCTAAAATAATAGTGTATACCCTTTTATTTATAAATAATCTAAGGTATAAAAGAGTTTAAATTATTATTTTAGCAAAAACTATGGATTTACCACCCAAAAATGACGATATTTAAAAAATCATAAAAAATAATTGTCGCGTTTCTTTGCGAAATTTTTAGTTGCATTGTGTTTGTAGTTACTAAAACTACCACCCGGCTTCGTTTTCGGTAGCAGTCTTGAGATACCCGGTATAGAGGGAGCGCTGTTATACATTTGCGACTTCAAAAACGTAGATATTTTCTTGTTCGTAATGTTGGTAGCACTGCTATATTAATGTTACCGATAAATGACTTTTCCACGAACAATATATAAATAAATAAATAAACGGAAATTAACATATTCACGTTACATTGTTTTTAGCCATCATAATACAAAATATTAATAATAAATGAAAAATAAAACTCGCCCTTGGCTTATTATAATTTATTTCGCTCCAAATTCAAATATTTTATATTTTTTACATAAGAATTTTCCGGAACTTTTTCGGAATTTCAATAATTTAATTACTTGCAACATTGAATAAAAAGGCGTTCGAAAATTCAAAATTATGAATGTTTTTCTGTAAAATGATTTAATTCTTGTTAATTAATAAGAAATTGGATTTATTGTCGATGATAAACGAATACACTGTTAATAATTAACCCTTATAATAAATTTGGATGGTATTCGATAGCGCTAAACTACATTTTTTGATTTTTCTTTCTCATGTAATTCATGCGTATTCCAAGCTGTCACAATTCACACTGGATGTAGAGAAGAAAAAGGTGGCCCCGGCACCACCATTTTTATCTACGTTTTTGAAGTACCAGCAGTGGCGGAGCTAGGGGGGGGCGGCAAGGGCGGTCCGCCCCGGGTGTCACCCCAACAGGGGTGACACCCGAGCCCAACTTTGACCATCAGTTATAGTTCTTTCTACTTCTACCTATAAAAATCAAAAATTTGTGGCAGAGACCATAACCGCTACTAATAAAATAATCTAGGTACCTAAGTACAGTATTGTACCACAAGCATAATAAATTGATACCTATATAAATACAAATAATGTACCCACCTTAGACTAAGGAATAACTAGACAGAGCAATAAAAACTTCATATAGTAGTACTCCTTACTCGTGAGCCATTTTGTCATTAAGGGATTTCGTGGGTTCAAAAAATCGTTTTTTTTTTTTGCTTTTTAATTTCTACAACATCTCAAAAATATTATCCTAAATTTTCAAGTCGGTCCGAATAATAGTTTCATTCATCTGAGGTGCACGTTGCACTGTGCGTTGCACACTGTCAATCGATCAGGGATTCCCCTAAAATTTAATACTCCGTTCGCGTACAAGAAGCTTATACCCAAATGGAGATTGCATTCCGTATATAAAAGTGAAGCACAAAAATTTGACCTTAAATGACGTCGCTGTTATCTTCTATCCTTTTCTATCGAGTGACAATGAATGAACATAATGTCATTTTCATTCATTGTCACTCTAAAGAAAAGGATAGAAGATAACAGCGACGTCATTCAAGGTCAAATTTTTGTGCTTCAGTGTTTTATACGGAATGCAATCTCCATTTGGGTATAAGCTTCTTGTTCGCGTATAACCAACGCTACTTAGGGGATTCCCTCGATATAGAGCTCGTCACTTGTATTGTGGATTAGACAAATTCTTTTGTTTTCGACCGCATTCATTTCAATATTCTTTTGCGTGAACGTGTGAACGTCTAGTGCAAAGTGTTTTTTAATTATTAGATATTATAAACGACAATTTTCGTATCTTATATTTATAATAAATAAACCTAGTTAATAGTCGATTCTTGAAAAAAATAAACAAGGTAAGTGAAGTATTTTTTATTAAAGGTGATACTAACTTTTTTAATTCGTTTAGTATCTAGTAGCAGTATCTTAGATTATTTTGATCTACAAGTTTTACGATCATACTTTAGAGACTTAAGGTAATAATGTTTATTAATTATTAATATACTTATTAATATACTTATTTATTATTATTTTCTGATCCAAACGGATTATATTAAGTTTAGATTAATGATAAAAAGTAGGTAATTATAATCATACATCTTCACGTACATTGATTCGGCTCCGAGATGAGTAGCTCGAGCACTACCACGAGTATTTATACGGATATCACCTAAGGATATCACAATTAACGGTGGAGTATTTAACTAGTATTTTCTAAAAATACCTACTTAAATACATATTTACACCCAGATGCAGGATTGTTAATTTATATAAATATATATTTCACAAAGCTAGTTACGTAACGTGTACCTAGGTGTTTAAATTACCGTTACAATTTGTTTATAAAATCAACGTATCACTTACAAACAAAAAATATTTTTTAGGATACCCAGAACGAAATATGCCTCGGGGAATTCATACTTCGAAAAGACAAAGCGGGTTTCAACAGAGAAAAGCCAAAAAGGCTAAAATGGATCAAATTCAGAGCATGTCTGGATCTCTTTTCAAATATGTCACAAAAGCAGATAGCGGCCAAGGTTCAATTAAAGTACCCGAGTCTCCTGTTGACGAAAGTAATGATTCACATCTTGAAGACTCAAATTCAGATAGCAACAGCGACAATACAGAATCATTGAAGACAACCCATTTCCTCGACGGAACCAAATCAAATAATGACAATGACACCGTTAATGCTACTTTTGGAGACAGCATTAGCTTCGAAGAATCTGTGCAACACTTGAGGGATATTTCACATTGGAGTTTACCGGTTCCCAATAATGTTCGCATTGACATAATAAAAAAGGGCAGTGAACATTTCCAGAACAAAGAAGGACCGTTCCCTACTGTATCTCGTCATGGTTCAAAGATTAAAGGAGATTCTCGTCATCTTTCACAGGAATGGTTTTATAAAGAGATGCCTAGTGGTGAAAAAATTCTACGATCATGGATGGTATTTTCTCCTATATCAAATAATCTGTACTGTTTTTGCTGCCGTTTATTTGCTGTCAGTAACATACAAAGAACATTTACAACTGGATTTCAGAAATGGTGGAAACTAAATCCTAAAGTATTGGACCATGAAACTTCATGTGAACATTTAGAAAATTTCGAAAATTGGAAAACTTTGGAAATGAGATTAAAATCTCACACCACAATAGATGACGCAACCTTGCAATTAATGAATACGGAAAAACAGAAGTGGAAAAATCTGTTATCTAGATTATTTGATATAACTTTGTTTTTGGCGAAACAAAACCTAGCATTTCGTGGACATGATGAAACCCAAGGGTCATCCAATAAAGGTAATTTCTTAGAACTAGTTAAGCTGCTTTCAAAGTATGATGTTGTACTTAAAGAACATATATTATATTTGGAGCAGGAAAAATCACATAAAGTAACATATTTATCGCCCGAAATACAAAATGAGTTCATAAATGTTTTAGCTAATCATGTTAAATGTCAGCTTGTCAACGAAATTAAACTGGCCAAATATTTCGGAATTATGTTTGATAGCACACCTGACGTTTCACATGTCGATCAAATGTCTGAAGTAATTCGTTATGTAAAAATTAATAATAGAAAAGTAGAAGTCAAAGAAGTATTCTTAGGATTTTTTCCCTTGCATGGAAAAAAAGCAGCTGATTTAAGCGCTGAAATACTAAAGAAGCTTGAAAACGATGGCTTAGATATTATGATGTGTCGTTCTCAAGGTTATGATAATGCTGCAGTTATGAGTGGTATACACGGGGGAGTGCAAGCTATTATAAAAGAAAAAAACAATAAAGCAATTTTTATTGGTTGCATTGATCATTCAATTAATTTATGCGGCCAGCATTCGTTCGCACAAAATGTGACTTGTGTTACATTTTTCGGAGCAGTGGAGACAATATTTAACTTTTTTTCAACCTCCACAAGCCGCTGGGAGGTGCTCCTCAATCACAGCAAAGCATCTGTTAAAAGACTTTCAACAACGCGCTGGAGTGCTCATTATGGTGCAGTAAAAGTATTGACTGAAAATTTTGATGGAATAATATCTGCAATTGAGGAACTATGTGACCAAGACGTAAATTTAGAAACAAGAGGTGGTGCACAAAATCTTATCCCTGCTGTGTGCAATTTCTCATTTCTTTGTTTTCTTTTCTTCTGGAATGATGTGCTAAGGGAAGTGAACTATGCTCAGATTGCATTACAAAGCAAAGGATTATGTGTTGATGAAATAATCATAAAACTAGAAGCACTTCGTCTATTCATTGGAGAGAAACGGTTGCATCTAGCAGAAGAGGCAATAGATTTTGCTGTACGAAAATCGGAAGAATACAACATTTCGATGGAACGACGAATTCGTCGCAAGAAGCGCATGCCCGGTGAGTTAGCATCGTCCACAGATGCTGGACTAACACTTAGAGCGGAACTTCAAAAGGACATGTTAGAATGTCTTGACAGATTCAATATTGAACTCGAAACAAGAGTAAAGTCCATTAAAGACGTAGTTTCATTATTTGAGGTTGTACAGTCGAAGACTTTGCTTTCGGCAAACACTGAACAGTTAAAATTTGCAATATCAAAATTTACTAACCTTTACGATGAAGTATCAGAAACAGAACTACTTTTAGAAATACCAAGATTGAGAAGACATATAAAAGCGGCTAATATTACTGTCTCTAATAGGCTATTTGACTAATTTCTGAAAACCATACCACATTATGAAGCGGGGTCTATAGACCTTACAAATGAAGGTTATTTTTAATTACTATATCTATATCATTTGAAAATAAATTTACAAAATACACTGAAAAATTACACTGTCAAAACGCTCTGTCTGACAATGTGGCGTTTAGTTCGTAAACATCCGTTCCACAGATTCGTTCGCATATATCACTCATTCTTAAATCATCCATAGATCAATCAATCAGTCAATCGTCCGAATGAGTTTTTGCATTGAGGTTTTACAACTGGAGCGGATTATATTATAGATCAAGTCAGCATTGCTGCAGATACGACACTTCATATATTTGTTACATTTTTTACCTAATGTTTCAGAATAAAGTAAAACGAAATATAAAAGCCCAATATAATCATACATTTTTAATAACTTATAAAGCTACATTATTATATAGATTTTAAAAACAACAAAACCTATAATAGGCTATTTGACTGTATAAAAATTTTGACTTATTTGTTTCCATCCGTGTAAATAATTTAATTTTAAACATATTTCATTATCATACATTAAAAATATTGTATATTTTGTCTAAAAACCACAATAATAATTTAATTTATTTTGAGTTCGCGCCACGTGGTCGTAAACGATTTTGATTGGCTATGACGTCATGCATTAGTATGAACTACTCACCTACAGGAAATGAATGGGATTGATAACGGCATAGATGCAAATTAAATATTAAAAATGCCTTTAAAACGAGTTATTTGACATTAATACCCGTGAATTAATAATATTATCATGTCCAATGTAATAAAATGTGAAGAAAGAAAAAAAAACTATTTTTTTTAACAAAACCTCATTCGGACTATTGATTGATTGATTGATCTATGGTTGATTCTTAGAGTATTTATATATAGAGGGAGCGCTGTCATACATTCGCGATTTGAAAAACGTAGATATTTTCTTGTTCGTAATGTTGGTAGCGCACCTATATTAGTAAAAATTGAATTAACAATGTAGCAATAAATTTCTATAAATTCCTTTATTAGCCGAAATTATATTTAACTATTATCCTTTTAAAACCAGTTTGAGTGGAATTAAATAGACCTAAATATTTATTTTTAATTATTTTTTTCAAATAATTTGTGTATGTTGCACAACCTGTTCCAATAAGCGGTACATACTCTAAGGGTTGATTAGAGAGTGGGTGACATGCGAACGAATCTCTGGAATGGATGTTTACGAACTGAATGCCACATTGCCAGACAGAGCGTTTTGACAATGTAATTATTCAGTGTATTTTGTAAATTTAATTTTGTAATTAAAAATAACCTTTATCTGTAAGGTCTATAGACTCCACTTCATAATGTGTTATGGTTTTCAGAAAATAGTCAAATAGCGTATTGAGTTATCCTACTAAAAAATACTTTTGTGTCAAAAATATGGATAGTGAAAAAATATATTTACAATATCCAATGTATCTGATAATAAATATATTAAATAAAATAAATAAACGAATTTTTCAATATTTACCTATTTGTCCGTAACATTAATCTTATTCTATAATTTTGTTAAAATGACATTTGTCAAAACGGCTTTGGTACATAATCTAATTTATTAATATTTTTGCTACTTTATTCAAATTATCGTTAATTTACGTATGGAATTAAATTCTATATTTTTTTTCAAGTGAACTGGAATGGTTTTTATATGTCTTCAGTTGGGAGTACGGTATTTTTAAAGCAATTAGAATAAATAGCATAAATGACAACTGTCATAGCCAACTGTCAGCGTAAGGGTACATGTACCCTTGCAAATGTTCCAAATTATTTGGTCTAGATCCCCTCCAGTTGTATACCTCAACGAGTTTTTGTCAAAAAAAAATAGAATGATATTTCTTTCTTCACATTTTATTACATTGGACATGATAATATTATTAATTCACGGGTATTAATGTCAAATAACTCGTTTTAAAGGCATTTTTAATATTTAATTTGCATCTATGCCGTTATCAATCCCATTCATTTCCTGTAGGTGAGTAGTTCATACAAACGCATGACGTCATAGCCAATCAAAATCGTTTACGATCACGTGGCGCGAACTCAAAATAAATTAAATTATAATTGTGTTTTTTAGCCAAAATAAACAATATTTTTAATGTATGATAATGAAATATGTTTCAAAATTAAATTATGTACACGGATGGAAACAAATAAGTCAATATTTTTTATACAGTCAAATAGCCTATTGGGTGACACTGGACTATTTAAAATTCATTGTGGAATGGGATTTTACAGAATCTCTTCCGAATCTAACGGTCGCACTAAAGTTATTTATAACAATATGTGCATCAGTTGCTTCATGTGAGAGAAGTTTCAGCAAATTGAAATTAATAAAAAATTACTTGCGGTCTACAATGACTGAAACCAGATTAAATAATCTTGGTATTTTAACAATAGAACATGAAGCAACACAAAATATAAATTTTGAAGACGTGATTTCGGAGTTCGCAAGTGTCAAAGCTAGAAGGAAGAAATTTTAATTTTGGCATACTGTTTTACATAATATACTACTATTTGTAATACTCTTATTTTAATAAAACGTAAACGATTATTACTTTTTATTTTATACATTGTGTTTGAGTTTTGGGGTGACACCTACAAAATCCGCCCCGGGTGCCACCTATGCTAGCTACGCCGCTGAGTACCAGCGCTCCCTCTATATATATATATATATACTCTAAGGTTTCTGCCTATCCCGTGTGAATCGATGCAATTATTTTTTTGTTATAAAAATATTTTTGCATCTATAGCTTCTGTGACTGAGTTGTGCACTGTATTATCAATTATCTCATAATAGGCAAATCAAAGGAGAATGCCATTTTACTATGGAACTTGTATCGGTGCAAAGACTTTTGTCCCTCGATGTAACCTACTTTTTGTATAGTCAATCTGGTAATCTACCAACCGCACTGGCCGTTGGATTATATGGTCTAACCACTTTCAACCATACTATCGATTGTCGAAGAGGCCCGTGCCCTGCAGTGAGACGCATAGTACTGATACAGCACAACATGGCAACCAGTCTCACCTGCAGCGGCGTCATGTTATTCCTGTCGGATGCGGCGGCCACGAGGTGCTGGTAGAGCGCGGGCTGCAGCGACGCGAAGGCCGGCGCGCCGCTCAGGTTGTGCAGGTAGCGCACCAGCGCCGCGCTGAACGACGCGTACAGCGCGCCCAGGCGAGGACCGAAGCACGACGATATTGTGCCTACACATATCACGGGTTAACTAATTTATTTTATTTTTTTAATGCTATGAATGACGAAACGAGCATGACGATCGCCTGGGGGGTTACACTTCTAAAAATTAATACTATTCTCTATCATACTTATCATTTTCTCCGAGTAAGTTCTACCGTGGAGTATCTAGGAACATTAGTGACGTTTTACATACGGCGTCCGAACATTCGAAGTTCGTATCGTTTTTATAAAATAACTCCCCTGATAGAAAGCGATATGACTGCTCATTAGCAGTAACAAAACCAAACACCTTGAATTATAAAGCAATGCTTGGCATTTCATTACGCTTGCCATCCTGAGACATAACATGTTAACATTTCAATATATGCAGTAGTTACTCTGGCTACAATATCCTTCAAACAGACACACAACACAACCCAGGCGGTTATATAGTCATATTTGTGGCTCTTGACGCGGTGTTGACATGTGAGTGAAGATTTAATGGTACATTGGGATACATACCGTAATTAAAATGGCTAAACAGTATGAGGTGTAAGGGGAACGTTACTGAAGTAGAAACACGGAGAAAAAAATTCAGCGTATAATAATACTCTTTGTACAATTTAACGCCTGACTAAAACTAAATAGGATATTTCACTCCATTTTTTGTATTTATCTTAAGGTATCCACATTCCAACAAACAAAGAGTTATGTAAATGCATTCATATCGTTATCATCATCATCATCATCATTACCACCATAGTCAAATAATGTACTGTAAACGTTATTTTAATCAATACTTCAGAAGTTCAGAAAGAACTTATTCATTAAATAATGGGCGAAGTATACGAAAAAATATATCTTTCAGATAATATTTTTCTCTATCCGCGAGCGTTCTCCTTACACCCCTCAAATGATTAACGCAATGAATATTAATGAAGCAGATAGAATGACGACCTTAAGGAGATGGAATCGGGAAGCTGAAACGGCTACAATTCCAGCCCGTTCCCGAGTGATGATGCGATGACGATGAGCATGACGGCGATGAACACGGTGATGAAGCCGGCATGCCCTATAACTTCTAATCTAACATTAGTTGGATGTATAGTGATGTAGTGTTGCGTAGTATAGTTTACCAGTGTCGGTGCGCGCGGTCTCCCTGTCGAGGTCTTTGGCCAGCGCCGCCAGCAAGGCTTGGTGCGCATCGTGCAGTTGCAGGGAGGTTTGGCCGAGCCTCTCAGAGCCCTCGCTTATGATCTCGTCAGTCAGAAGCGTAAACACTTCTGTGGCTAGCGTTATGTACTAAAACAAACGTCATACAAATAAAATCACTTATGTAAGTAATAGATTCGTGTGTGTTGATGTATAATTCGACGTCCACAAGCGTTTGACTATGTAATAATGGATCATCTATTGCTAAGGACTAAAAAATATTTTAAAAAAATACTACTTATGTATATTAGAACATATCCATTTAAAGCTTTACTACTTATAACTCAGATTTTAGCGCCCTCATTAAAACAGACTTTTTTGCCAAGCTATAAGTCAATTTGAACATAAATGATAACTATTTAATTTATACTTCGCATGAAAGCGTACAAGTTTCATTAGAAAAATAATCATAATTGTAGGTGTACGTAATGTGCGTGTGCGAGTGCGTGTGCGTGCGTGCGTGCACTCACCGCGTAGGGCTCGGCCTTGTCGGGCACGATGGCGCTGACGGCGGCGGGCGGCGCGTGCGCGCTGTCGGCGCCGGCCGCGCGCGCCGCTCCCTCCGCCGCCTCGGGCGCCACTAGAGTAGATTCGAACCATAACCCAAATAGTGGTTCACTGTCTTCTGTGCAAATGAATAACACGTTAGCGACAACACCACCCTAACGATACCCCATACTTTACGAATGCCTCTGCTACGCTCGATTAACTCGCCGTTCTCTCGGACTATACCGTTCCCCCATCTCTACCTGGCTAAGCTATAGATGTGACGTTTAAGACTGAAAAACTGGAGTGTTCGTTAATCACAGGCGATGATTCAATTTTAATACATAAATAGATATTAGGAAAATAATAAAAATAAGACACTAAGGGGTGGCTACGTGGAAATAAACTCAACAAACGTCACAATTTAAATTGAAATAAAACAAAAAAAAAAAAACTACCCTCGTCTATCGATAGAGACAAATATGCAATGAACATAGTAATTAACGGTAAGTGATATAGAATGATATTTACCATCGTCTGTCTCGGAGTCCTCGGAGCAGAGGATCATGTCCTGGAAGTACACGGTGGAGTCGGACCGGTCTGGGTCGGCGTCTTGGTGTTGCTTCTGTACTACGGCGCGTTTCAAGTTGGTCGCCTTGCGGTAGCACACCACGCCCAAAGCTACTAGCAACTGGGGAATAAAGTTCATTTTAATACACAATGTTGTTGTGTTTACTACCCTCCTGCTGTTTATATATATTACGATTACGATTGATTATTCCTCATTATCTTTCATTTCAAGTGCAGCAATCTATATTAAAATGGGGTCAAAAATGAAATGTACCTCTGATTCAGTAACAACTGTAAAAATAATAGTTTTTTTTAATATGAACATTTCATGGGCAATATACCCAATATGTATATGATATATATATTTTCAGCTAGAGACGAGTAATGAGTTGACACTTATTTAGGTCTTTTCATCATTGGTAGATTTTTTACATCAAGTAGACAAGATCATCACTATTAATATACATTGCAATAAAAATCTCACACCGTAAACTCTTATTCCTTACCAAACACATGAAACACTTCAAGTTATTTAAAGTCTTATCACCTCCACAGAAGGTTTACATTACCTGGTGCAGCGGTGCAGCAGCTGCAAGCCGCAGCTCCCGCTGGTGTGCGGCGTGTTGCGGCAGCACTCGCAGAGGCGCGGGCGCGGCGGCGGGCGCGGCGCCGCACGACAGCGCCTCGAGCCGCGCGTCCGCCAGCAGCGCGCTGGTCCACGCCAGGCAGCGACCGCCCAGCGCCACCCACACCACGCCGAGACCTTGTTGCCTGTGCACATTTTATTTATTTTATTTCTTAACATGTATAATAACTTTGCTAGATTAATTTTTTTTAAGCATCACAAGACGTGGTTAACACGGTGGTTTAACTTAGAACAAACGACGACGAATTATAATCATCGTTTTGACTAACTTAACACCAGAGGGCAAAAAATCATTGGTTTTTATGGATTTCTCCATTTTACGCAGATTACATTTAACGAGGATATTAATGGCCCTAAATGACTCCTAATAACATTGATTAGCTTATTTGCTGACTATTTTATTTAATAACAATTAGGTATTAAATTTATTAAAATGCATGTGTATGCGGAAATGAGTTGTGTTTTGAATGTTATGTTCGCATTTCTATACAGACTAATTTGTTTCAAATAGACAAAATTCAAATCGATTCCGTCTAATTCAGGTCCAAACCTCCCTAAATCTTTTCTTTTCGTATATTAACGTAATGACAGTATAGACATATTTTTGAATTGTTTTTCTTATTTAATGCCAGAGGGCGCCTTTGATTGAGTGACGTCTCTATCTTAGTATGTAAAATGTACTCTGTGGTGGTCAAATAATGAGATTGTTTGTCACACGAATAAGAGGGGTTACTCTATGATCCGATACGAAGTTTGAAATGTTGGGACGTCGTACGTAAAACTTCACTAATGTGCTTAGATACTCCACGAAATTCTCCGCAAGACAGCGGCAAGCACGTCCCTACGTATATACGTTCGGAAATGTTCTGGAACTATAGCTCTCGTAACACATGCACTGTATAATATTATGATATGAATCCATTGAATATCTGCTAATGGGAATGCTATTTAAACTTAATACTCAAGGATTTTGTATAAAATAATTTAATTAAAAATTAAAAGACCGACTTCAATGTGCACTACAAAGTAATAAATAATATATATTTCATTGTGCTAGCACACATTGATTAATTTTCATATTGACTAGACTAGCCAACAAATCTTAAATACGTCATATTTTGAAGGCGGGTCGCCAAGTGCCAATCGAGAACAAATTTAAGTAATGTAACACAGTTGAATATTACCTACTTGTAGATGTATCGTTGGCGCTCAGTTAGGTCCATATGTATACTAGAAACAAATTAATTTAACATATTGATCCTACGTATACATTTGTTGAAATTTTAATAGAATTAATATGTGTCATATGTGTGGTCTAATTTTAATTTATTGCATATGATCAAAGATATAGTGGTCAAGGGTTTCAACTCCAGGGTACACCATTGACTTATTGGAGTCACTTGCATATTTATATGTGTATACAATTACTTTAACAGTGATAGGAATCATAGTGAGGAATGTATAAGAAAGGGAAGGGTTGTTAAGTTTGTATGTTTCGCTCGATTGTAGATAAGTCCGATGCTCAACAATGTTAATTAAGAGCTGATATATTAGGACGGGCGATTTTTCTATTATGTAGTTATCAGGACAGGGACTGGAATTTGCACCAGATATGACTATAGACTCTCGCCCCCAATCACACCGAGGGACAAAACACGCAAGGCGTAACGTGGGTGTCCTGGTTGATACCAGGAGAATCTCTGCATACCCCTTCTGGGAAAATGGCGTGAGTTTATATAGATTAAGGTAAATTAATATTGCGTGTAAAATTGCGTATTTTTCGCTAGGATGTTTTACACAAATTAAATTTAAGTGTAGGACGTCGTGTTCGTCATTTGGCGACCCGCCTTCAAAATATTACGTATTTAAGATTTGTTGGCTAGTCTAGTCAATATGAAAATTAATCAAAGTGTGGTAGCACAATGAAATATATATTATTTATTACTTTGTAGTGCACATTGAAGTCGGTCTTTTAATTTTTAATTAAATTATTTTATTTATTACTTTTTAGTTTTCATAAGCATTGCAATAATGCCAAAGGTAATCATATAATGAAAAACTGGAATCAATGTATACAAAAAATGAACCACTGTGATCCTTTATGATTTCAAAAACGAAAATTAATATTTTATGATTTTTAAGGAAGCTACACTGTCATTTCGTTTTTATGATAAAGAAAATACTAAAATCGGCTCAACCTGCTAGAGATATTGAGTACACTTATGCGTGGTAATCATTCGTTACCCGTTATAAAACACATATACTTAACCTAATGGACGAAAAATCATTGCGTTTCTGCAAAGTTTTGTGGAGGTCTGCTCTCCAGATATGTACCTATTCATCAGATCATCACCATATTTCATGTGACAAACATTATGTTAATTATATAATTCGTTTCGATTGTATAATTCGTTCCGAAGAAAAGTTATTTAAAATCATTTATTTATTGTCGCAGATATTTAGTATTTATCTTTGTATATATTCGCCCCCCCCCCCCCTTCCCACGCCCCTTTCCATCCCCTCCCCCCTTGTAGTAGTAATAAACGTATACTGAACCTAATGTAAAAAGAATTATTGCTGTACTGTTCAATTTTGAGGAGTTCTGCCCTTCAGGTCCAAAGATATTCATCAGGTCTTCACAATATTTTTTTTTGGTCTAACCTATCATATAATACTCTTTGACAAAAAAGTTATTTTTAAGTCGGTTAAGAACTGCCGGAGATATTGAGTATTAACAATTGTACCTATTTTCTACCCCCCTCACCCCCCACCCCCACCCTTTTCCCATTTTTACCCACCCTTTGTAATAATATACTTATACTTAATCTAACGCAAAAAGAATTAATGCTGGACCGTTTAATTTTGAGGAGTTCTGGTCGGCAGATCTTAAGATATTCATCAGGTCTTCACCAATTTTATATGGGACCAACCCTGTATATCATGCTTTCCAACAAAAAAGAAATTTTCAAAATCGGTTCACAATTGCGGGCGTAATCGCGTAACAAACATACAAAAAAAAAAAAAAATTCAGTCGAATTGATTACCTCCTCTTTTGAAGTCGGTCAAAAATATGAATAGAATTTGGTCGCATCGTTGGTCTTATGGCAGCATGTATCATAAACCATAGCCATATTTTAAACAAACTAAATCCCTTTTATTTTTTAAAGATAAAATAATATCAAAGAAAATACATTCTATATTAAATACGTACATTTTAGTAAGATTGTAAGGTCTCGAAGGAACCTTTGCTGGGCTCTTTCCGGGCGTGGTGGAGGGGCACGGGGCACCAGCCAACGCGTGATGTAACCCGCACAGAAGCACCCAAGCGCCAATCATTAGGTGGTTTTGGTATACCTGAGAAAATACATTTTAAAGAACATTGTAGCCAGAGTAACTACTGGATATATTGAGACTTAACATCTTCTGTCACGGGATGGTGAGCGCAATGGAATTCCAAGCAATGCTACTGTCCATCAGAGGTCGTATAGCTTACCATCAGGCAAAAGATATGCTCATGTTAGCATTCATAGCAATAAAAAAATCTAATTATTCCACAACTTCTTACCACTCTCAACACTGACAACTCTCAACAAAAATGATAACAGTGCGTCCTCTAGGGCTGCGATACCAACCAAAAGCAAAATTGATATTTTACTTCTCTACAAAACATAGATTTTGTAATTTGATACTTACGTATCCACCAGCTCGAGTGGACTGCTTGAATGTCTCGCCAACAGTATTATAGAGACTGAGTGCGCTCTCAACCAAAGTGGCCGTCTGCTGCTCGTACTCCTCGTCCTTCGGATGGAGAGATGCCTGTTGGTAGATAAATAAATTAGGACATGTATTGTCAACATTATAGCGCATAGGAAATTTAATATAGAAGACTTGGAAAAATATAATACATTAAGAAAATATTATTATTACCTCTGGGATAATCCTGCTCTTAACAGTTTTGAAACAACATGTTTGTTGTTGGTTTAAAGACAAGTTCAAACACGTATTATAAAATTGCTGAAATTCGAATTTTAAGCTTATTTTTTTGGTTTGCTTAATTCAAAACGATCATCATAAGTGCTTATAAAATATATTAGTTGTTTTTCGACACGTACCTGCGCTGTAGCGCACAGTAGCGCTGCAACACTGACATCGCTCAGTGTCGTGATGCGTTCGGGAGTGAACGGCTCGAGACACGGCAGCGATAGAGCAAGGCGGCACACGTGCACTTCGTTCACTAGGAAGTGGAGCCTGTGACAATTTACAATCTAAATTAATCACTTATAAAAAAATATTAAAAAAGGACATGAAAATCTCGAATACTACCTCTTTTTTGTGCAGAGGGCCATAACCGAAAAATAAATGAAAATAAACTGTATTTTTCAATTATACAAGAGACTCTAAATGTGTTTTTTAAACAGAAATATTGTTATTTTTAATTCTTCTCCTTGTTGTTGCCCTTTTTATATAATTTTGGTATGCATTAAATAACAGAATTTTAAGAAGCTATTCTATACAGAATCTCATAATAATATAAACAGTACATAAAATACATACAATGAGGCATCAGAATTGAACTGCGGTGACACGGCTGTCTCTTTAGCGGTCTGCCAGCGGTTGAGGTACCGCTGCAGGCAGGGCAGAGACGAGCACACCTTCAGCACCACGGAGCCGGCTCTTAGCTCCATCAGCAGCGACGAGCATGTCGATGCCACCCACTTCTGAGATATAAAGGTATTCAAGCAGATGTAGTATGCATAGAAGAGATTGTTAAGGTGTCTGTGATAGTTAGCTGTTCAAGTTCTTAACAGAACATCAAGTGTTCTATTCAAACAAACGCAAAAGACGGTAAAAAATCTACAATGATATCCTGTCGCCACTACAGTTACTAATTAAGTACTGAATCTAAAAAGAAACTTAATATGAATTAAAAAGTGTCAACTCAATTGAGTTCAGGCTGAGAATCAAACCCAGTTTCCAGTGAAGACATTTTTTTTATCATAGTGGAAAACATAGCTGTAAACTACATCTATGGTGCATAGTTAAAGTCAACACACCTTCATATCAACAGTAGCCTGTTGGCTAGCGTTCGCGTCCTTAGTGCTGTCCAAACTATCCTTACTCCCGGGCGACATGGCCGCCGCGGCCGGGGCTACTTGTGTCGACGACACTGACGTCATCGGGTTGCGCAGCGGTGCCGTCAGTTGTTCCAGCAACGCGTCAGAACGCCTCTGGGCGGTTGACGGCGGTTGCTTCTCCGACGTGGTTGTCTGTGACGACCATGACGTAATGGGGCTTGGTATCACTGAGGATTTTGTTGTTTGTGCATCTGAAATGATAATTTAATTTAATATACCTGCACATATTTATCGAATAGGCATATTAAGTATAATACCATGTATGTTAAAGAATACTTGTATTGAGTAACTGAGAGCAAATATGTGCTCAATAAGCATCAATAATTACAAAATATTACTGATAATACATACCTGGCACATTGACATGTGCTGGCAGCTTGGCATTTTTTAATAGAGAAGTCAAGATAACCAAATCCGACTGTGGGTAGCCACCACCGTCAATACCACACAGTCCCACAATCGGCAGCAGGAGCTGAAATAACAATAAACCCAATTTAATATACAGATTAGCAAAATATTTTCTCCTGCCAAACAGCAGTATACAAGCACAAGAGTGCGTCCAGTATTGAAGGATATAGTAGCCAGTGTAGCCATTGGACATATTAAGACAACATATTGCACCCCCGGTGCAACAATGCCACTTATGCAAAAATTGCAAAGGTTGGAAGGTATAAAGAAATAATCTTATATTTTTTAGAAAATTATGTGGTCATAATTTTTTAACTGGTAAATTAAAAGTTGATATTGTGATAGAAGCTGTTCAACTTGTCTATCGCCCGAATACTGGAACGAAACTTAAATATAAGTTGCGCTTAACTACGTTAATCTCATTTAAATGTACTGGCTAAGTGGGCCGTGCGCTGTTAAGAGCAACTTATTATTTCAATGGCGTTCCAGTATTCGGGCGTTAGTCTTGAAATATCATATTTTTATATGATGTCAAAGTTTCAAATGCTTTTCCTGAAAAGTTACATTTTTGCAAAAGTGACATTGTTGCACCAGGGGTGCAATATGTCCAGTCTACTTAAGATCTTATGAGTGTGTGGCGAGCGCAGTTGGATGACAAGCATTGCATTGTTTTGAAATTCATGGTGTTGTTTAGTTATATAGCTTACATTCAGGGCATAATATGTTGGTCTCGCCATTCGTAGCAAGAAAAAAAAAACAAATACCATTATGCTGGTACTATAAATACTGACCTGTTTAACAGACACATTTGGTGCTGCAGTGCTTGAAGCATTGTCGTCACAGCTCAATCCAGCTTCGGAGAGCTTCTTCAGTATCTGTCTGAGGATTACCCTGAATGCATCGCGAGCTGTGCTCAGCTGATCATTGGGCACTATAAATAAAAGTTTTTATTGAATTAAAAATATTCATATTTACCATGAACCTGTACATTAATTTTTGTAAAGTCCAGCAAAAAAAACTACAAATTTACACTAAGCATTAAGAAAAAATCAGTGGGTTAAAATGCATTGTGTGTAATGCCATTTAAAATCACAATTTAGAGAATTAGGCCTAAATTTTCAAAATTTACAATACCGACAGCCTCCATGACTCAGTTGGTTGTGTAGTGGTGGGTTTGTGAGACCAAAAAGTCTCTTGTAGTTTCTGACCCACAAAACAAGTCTCGCTCTTAGTGTGGGGGTCAGGAATATGTATGTGATTGTTGGGTGTATTTATTTACTCCTTATCCAATATAATACACTCATTTGCAAAAAAAACGGGCGGTTTTGATTTAAATTCTTCTTTAAAAAAAAAGGTACCAAAATGATTTCAATCATTTGTACATGTTACTGGCTGGTTTTAAAAATGCCGTGGTGTTTAAAACAGTACGTTGTAAATTCAAATTTTCGTTTGATGCTCGTTTTTACAGAAAATCACTTTTTATCCTACATTTTTGGTGCGAAGTTCCAAAAGATAATATCGGTTTTCATAACTTTTAGTCAATTTTTATGAATTTATTTCATATTCGGAAATGTCAAAGCTTCATTTATTGCTGTTTAGCTGTCTCAATGTTAGAGAAAGTGGTAAAAGCTACCAAAATTATTGCGCTGCTCGAAGAGGGTTGCAGCCAATGCTTCGTGGCTCAGAGGCTAAGTGTGAGTCGCTCGACGGTTCCAAGGACCTGGCAGCGGTATCAAGACACCGGTTCCATCGAGAGAAGGCCTGGTTCTCGAAGAAAACCATGTACCCAACCACGGGATGATCGTTTTCTTGTGAGTCGCGCATTGAGAAATCGCAAGTCTTCGTACGTGGACCTTAAGAACAACCTCGAAGAAGTAAGAAATGTGCATATTAGTCTATGGACGGTCAGGAGGGGGCTTCTCGCGGCCAATATACGCAGTCATCGCCCGGCCCGCGGCCCTAAGTTACTCCGTGGTTGCCAGGCTTAGGTTTGCTCGAAATTGTGAGTCATGGACTCAAGAAGACTGGAATAGGGTATTGTTCTCCGATGAAGCCAGGATATCTCTGTTCGGTGAAGATCGACGTCGGCGAGTGCTACGAAGACGAGGAGAACGCTTTGCAGAGGCTTGTTTTGAAGAAATCACACCTTATGGTGGGGGCTCGTACAGAGTTAGTCTTCATTGAAAACGGCTCACTGACTGGACATCGATACATAACGGAAGTTCTAATTCCTCATGCACAACCCGCATTGGCCGCTTTAGGCGAAGACTGAATTTTTATGGACGACAACGCTCGCGCCCACCGGTCTGGCGATGTGGAAGCGTATGTGCAAGAGGTCGGCATTCGTCGTTTGGATTGCCCAGCTCGAAGTCCCGACTTCAATCCTATAGAGCATGTCTGGGACGTTCTGAAACGACGCGTGAGATCAGTACAACCGGCTCCGCAGACCATCAGAGAGCTGAAGAATGTGATTACCGCGGAGTGGGAACGTATTCCGCAAGCAAGTATCCGGGATATCCTCGCTAGCATACCCAGACGAATTCAAGCTGTGATTTCAGCTAGAGGGGGTCACACTCGATACTAAACATTTATCTGCTTTTACTTTATTAAAGAAAAAACAAACAAAAATCTTTGTTAACTTTTACTTCACAAGCATATGCACTACTAGCGAGCATACACTACTAGTGAACTTTAGCATTAAAACCCATAAATTTTATCAAAATTTTATGATAATACTGACGAAAACGATTATTTGCTTATTAATTTACAAAATTGTGAAAGTAAAACTACCTATAATTATCAAACAAACCAATAGTAACATTTGAAATGGTTCATTGCTTAGGTGCCCGTTTTTTTTGCAAGTGAGTTTATTATGTTTAAGTAACTTAAGATTCAGAATTTAACTACCACTCTTTCTAAATTCACAACCTCAATTCTATATCTATGAAAAAATACTAATGATAATATGTAACTTACGATTGTTAGCATTGGCACTGATGAAATGTGCCGACAGACAGGCAAAGCATGTGTAGAATAAGTCATAGATATCCTCATGGTTCTGGAACTCACTTTCACTGCAAACAAAATACGTACCATAAATATTTATTTAAATTTTTGAATAATGAAATCAGATTACATTATTGAAAGATTTAATACTATAGAAGTGATTTTAGAATAAGCCAAATGTTAGGCATTATTGTTAAATCGCCTGTTGCACTAATCATATGTAGAAGACAGTAATGGTAGGCAGAAAGGAGTTAAAATAAGTATCAACAGCAAAAAATAGGTTAAAAAAATATCCTCATGTAGCACACAATTTAAGATTCCAATAAGATCAAACAATATTTTGGTATCAGATTAAGTAATTTGTGGGTATCATAAGAGCCTTGGTATAGAAATTATTGACCAAATTCAAAATCATTAATAATAATTAACTGCTATAAAGTTACTCATATTTATTAAATAACTTCCCAAGAAAAAGAGTGTAATAAAAATATCTATATTCAAGGCAATATTTTGAAGTACCTTTTTTTGAACCATCATAACTTTTAAATGCCTTAACAGATTTTAAGACCCCATGATGCAAAGAAACTTTCTTTCATCCTGCTAAGTGACTTCAGATATATTATGTATTAAAGAAAAACCTCATCATAGCAGCAGCTCAGCCCAGTATTATTCACTTATAGTAAAAAAGATTTCTTCAAAAATGCACTACAATTGCATTATATTATACCAGTCCTATTGCTGATCCCATGACTCTTCTACAATAGATAGTTGGATTGAGAAGAGTCTATTGTCCACCATGCTGAACTATACTAGGTTAGCAAAATTCACATACCATATAATCATCATTTTAGGTAATTCCCCTAACTATTACACAAGTAACTGACATACTTTTTCAAACAACAGAAATTAAATACTATCTAAAAATACTTATAAATTACTAAATTATTAACTAAAAATGATGTGATATGCAGTTGCACAATATTGAGCAAACAAATTTCAATGTTCATAAAATAAAATATGTAATGTTTTACTTGAGGTCACCATTTTTATAAAAATAATATGATTCATAATTTTAATAATAATGAATTAGGTTCGGCATATTTCGTTTTATCTCAATATGTATTAAAGTGTTTTGTGACTATCATAATAAGTAACTAAACAACCCAATTAGCAATAATTTATTTCTTGTGACTATTGTAAATAAGAAACTAAACAACACAAGTAGCAATAATATCATTATTTCTTTTATTCTATACAAGATGGCTTGCCATAGGAAAAGCCTATGTCCAGCAGTGGATTTGGATGTGCTGATGATGATGATGATGGTTTTCTATATTTTAATCCATGGATAATATAAATTATGAAATATATCCATATAATTCATCATCATCATCATCATCATCAGCCTATTCGCGTCCACTGCTGGACATAGGCCTCTCCTATGGCACGCCACTGGGCTCGATCTTCAGCCCAACGTCTCCATATAATTATCGTCGAGTAACTTAAATTAGACTAAAATGGTGCAATGATTGGTCTCGAAAACTCTGGATTTTGGCGAGATGCTAGAACATTTTACGTTGAAAGCAATCATAAAAATAAAATTACGGAAGTTCGCGTAACTGTACTGATTCTCAACCATATATCAACTTTTTGTTTTAATGGAAAAAAAAAAATTGTGGGTATAAAATGGAACTATGAAATTGAACAGACTACGGCTACCGTGCTATCTAGAATAATGTCTTAGTCGTCTAGCAGTGGACGAAACAATTGCAAAATAAAAAATAGTACGGTTAATTTTGCAGCGATTAGATAAATAAATAAATAAAGCTAAAAGATAAGCTGATCCGTCAAAAATAGCAACAATATAAGTCATGGCCGACAGACAAAAGTGACGAATCATACCTTTTGATGATGGATTGTATGATTTCCACGGCATCATTTTTATCAAAAAATGGGCCGTAAAGAGCTGTTAAAATTGGTTTAACAGTTGTAGACCACTCAATATTTCCTCCTCCCGATGCGGCCATATTCGCGATACGAAACAATACGAAAGACAACCAAATACCATTGAAAATTGAAATTATATGTTGACAGGTCAATACTCAATAGCGATTCTGCATTTCACACAGAGAAGTAAAATTTTCACCATCGGGTACCGGTACATGCGCCATAGATTATAAAATTATACATCTCTGGCGGATATTTAAATATCCGCAGCATAAGACAAGAACTCTATTTTGCAAGAGAAATGATGCTCTTTGAATTTGAAACATTTTCTATTTTGCGTAACGTGGTTTCACATCGTATTTCACATTCATGTTTCACATAGTTTATGGGTTGGAGTTGGTAAAACTGATACTAGGTGCACCTGTTCCTAGTTCGTAAGAATCGGAGGAAAAATACTCCATCCAATTACCTGTTCCACCTAGTATCACATACTTCATAATATCGGATGCTGACGAGAGTATCGAGTACCCTACTTCACAGTATTGAAAAAAAAGAAGCTTTGTGTGATCAACAGATCGAGAGGGCTCTGGAAAATTGTTCAGACTTATCTCAGCTGCTGAGTTCTGCCACCATACAACACGGCATGCTTCTAAATAACACACACATCACCTTGGATGTTGAAAATCTACCATAGTACGTTTTTATAGATACTTTCTCCCACGTACCGCAAATCTGTGGATTCCGTTGCCGGCGGCAGCATTTCCGGACAAATACGACCTAGCGACTTTCAAAAAACGAGCGTATTTCCTTACCTTACAAGCCAGCGACGCATCTCCATGCCTTACGGCGTTGCAGATGTTCATGGATGGTGGTTATTACTTACTATCAGATGAACCGCATACTTGTTTGCCCCCTATAATATAAAAACGAAATATACATATTCAGTATGATAACTACTTTATTACTGGAAGAATAGGTACTACGTAAATCGTTTACAATAGAATTTTTAGCACATACAAATTTTACAAATTCACAAAATCATAAAGTTTCAAATTCGAAAATCCACCGAGAACTTTGTTACTAATATGCTCTTACTTCTACCACTGTATCATAGAGAAAGTAATCACTACGACACTGTATAAGCGTAATAGTCGGACAACGCATGTAACGATACGGACGTGTAGGCCTAATAAACTGCTAAAAGTATTAAATACTCGTCTCACGTACCATAAAATTGTATAAAATACTATGTGGATTTGGAAATTGTGAGTCTTGGAACATGTGCCACCTGGTATCGTAAAATACCTGTTAAATAGATTTGTTTGGTCTAGTTTCAATTGTCATGTGTCAAATTGGTGCTAATTTGAATTTAGTCTGTGGTTCCGAAGTGCAACATAAAGTTTCTAAAATTTGGTTAAAACAGTTGTATTCAGTGTTTTTTTTTATATATTTGTGAATATGACTGATGAGGTATCTAGAAAACGCAAACTAGTGGAGGAAAATGGTTCAGAATCGGCAGGTAAACATTCACTTTATAACCTATTTACATTCTAGACGCTAGCTTGTTTGTAAATTACGTGTTTTATTTCTAGAAACCTCTGTGAAAACAAAGCATATACAATGCCCCTACCTGGATACGATTAACAGGCATGTCCTGGATTTTGATTTTGAGAAGCTATGTTCCGTTTCACTCACGAGAATCAATGTTTACGCTTGCTTGGTGTGCGGAAAATATTTTCAGGTACGTAATAGTAATAATTAACACTAATTATTACAGTACACATTCTCTTTTAAGATATCTACATCAACTTGCATCCAGATTCCTATGATGAAACAACTGGTTGATTCAAGGCGCTACTTACCTCTCATTGTTAGTGCTTTTTTTATAAAAGACATACTCAACTACATTACTTCCACTACCTCAACCAAACACAGGCTTCTACCAAGATGTTGTATGTTATAAACCTGTTAATTGGTATTTAAAATGTTGGTGGCATCTCATATTACTATCTTGTATGAAAGGTTGCCTACAAGGTGGATGGACAACATGGCTTTTTCAATATAATATCTATTGCCTTGCTGAATTTAAGATAAATAATAAATATTGTTTTGATTTTTAAATACATATTGAATGTTCAAAATTCCATATGACAGGGTCGGGGTACCAACACCCATGCATACACTCACTCGGTGGCTGAAAGTCACCATGTGTTCCTGAACCTTCACACCTTGAAGTTCTACTGTCTACCTGATAATTATGAAGTAATTGGTAAGTTGTTGCACAAAGTGAATATTTGGTTTGATTAAAACTTATATATCTTTTTTTTCATAACTTACTATAGTTATGTTTTTTATTGGTAGCAATTGGTACTACCCGGATAATCTGACATTTATTGTGCCCACATACTTTTCTGAGTCAAATATAAAATACAATTTTTATAATAGAAATTCTTGCTCAGACCTTTCTGTATTATATATACTATACCTTATTTTTCAGATTCGTCCCTAAATGATATCAAATATGTTTTGAATCCCACTTTCACCCCTGAGCAGATTAAGCAGATGGATTCTAATACTAAAATGTGTAGGGCAATAGATGGAACCATGTATATGCCCGGTATTGTTGGACTTAACAACATTAAGGCTAATGATTATTGCAATGTTATATTGCAGGTGAGTTCAATTATGATCTATTGATATTATATTACAGGAAAATAATCAGGTCTTTAGACATATCCATATAATAATACTGAAATGTATAGACAAAAAGATACATAAACTATTTGCTTTAATCGTTCTGCTAATATGGGGCCCTACTATATTATAAATCCGAAGTTCGAATCTTCGTGACGTTTTCCGTTTCGAAACCTACTCTGTAACACGAAATTCGAAACTTCGGATCGAAGAATCAATGATTCGAATATATCGGCAATCCGAACATTTACATTTTTATTCACTATATTCATCCGAAACTTCGGATGAACGAAGTTTGTGATGATACGTATGTACCCACTCCGTAAATGTTCGTATTGCCGATATATTGGAATAATTCATTCTTCGATCCGAAGATTCGAATTTCGTGTTACAGAGTAGGTTTTGAAACGAAAAACGTCACGAAGTTTCGAACTTCGTTTCGGATTTATATAGTAGGGCCCATGAATGTGACTAAAGGTTACAAACATACATTATATTTTCTCAGCTATTGCTGGACCTCTACTTCTTAAATAGCTTATCATTAAGGAATATTGTTAGTTTTTTTTATATCTCTTCTTAATATCTTATGAATTCGTTAATTTCCTTTGAGCCATGACCACCAATTATATTTTTATACATGTGATTTCCAATTATTATAATTATTGTTTCTCTTTTGTGTGTGCAATAAAGTGTTTTTAAATAAATAAATCATTTCACTTATATTGCAGTGCATAGCGCAAGTGCGACCGCTTCGTAATTATTTCCTTCGCGAAGAGAATTACGCTAATGTAAAACGGCCGCCTGGCGATTCCTCATTCCTGCTTGTGCAACGTTTCGGTGAGCTGCTCAGAAAGCTGTGGAACCCTCGTGCTTTCAAAGCCCATGTGTCACCTCACGAGATGTTGCAAGCAGTTGTGTTGTGGTCCAAAAAACAGTTTCAGTTTATAAAACAGAGTGAGTATTGATACTTTTGTAATACAGCTAAAGAAAAAAAAATCAATAGAAGTTTTGTTAAATTTGAGTAGTCATAATGAATGAATTAGTTGTAAGCAATTTTGAAGTATATTGTAATTGATAAATTCACGACTTAGATTTTTTTGACGTGTTAATAAGGCTGTGTGGAAGATCAGCCACATAACTTTGGATTACATATTTTTAATCTGAAGTGTGGATTGAAAAATCATATTTTTTCAGGCGATCCCGTGGATTTTCTGTCATGGTTTTTAAACTCTTTACACATGGCTCTAAATGGGACCAAAAAACCAAACAGTTCCATTATTTATAAATCATTCCTCGGCCATATGAGGATATATACAAGGTAACTATTTGTTTTTATTGGTAATAGTTTGGTGCTTATAGTATTAGAACAATACATAATGAACTGAAGTGGAAACTGAAGTCTTATGCGAGTAACTAGCATGCCGAGTACAAACTACTTGAATATATTTTGGTCTATATAAACAATAAATCATTGACACCATAAAAGCTATAGTGAAATAAACAGAGGCGCAATAATTTATAAATTCTTTTATTGTAGAAAATTACCTCCACCTGATGCCGATGATGCAGCCAAAGTGGATTTAAACAGCGAAGAATATAGTGAAATGATAACGGAATCGCCATTTTTATATCTGACGTGTGATCTGCCGCCTACCCCTCTATTTACGGATGAGTTTAGGGAAAATATTATACCCCAGGTATATCTTCTATAGTCTTATTGACTCAATGGATTTATTCCTTTAAAGCTGTTTTCGTTTAAAGTAAGTATACATCGACAGGAGCGTCTCCGTAGAGCAGCGGTTAGAAGCCGCCGCCTGTGAAACGAGAGACGGCGGGTTCGATTCCCGTACCGAGAGTGTCGTTGTGCTGCCCACAAATATTTCTTTCGGATCTGGGTGTTTGGGAGACCGAAAAGTCTCTCATAGTTCCTGATACTCACGACACAAGGTTCGATGTTAGCGTGGTGTCCGGACTATGTATATGATTGTTGGGTGTTATTTATGTGTGTATTTAGATTATATTTGCTATTCCAGGTAAACCTATATCAGTTATTATCAAAATTCAATGGGCAAACATCAAAAGAATATAAAACATACAAGGAGAACTTTATGAAGAGATTTGAAATAACTCAATTACCTCCTTATTTAATATTATACATCAAGAGATTTACGAAAAACACATTTTTTGTTGAGAAGAACCCAACTGTCGTCAACTTCCCTGTAAAGTATGTTTTGTTAATTGATTTGTCTATTTATCTTGTTGAAAAGTAATTTAATGTTTAAGTCAGTTATATAGTCCTGTTTGGTGTTATTATAATCATAAAATGTTTTCTTAACAATATATCCAATGAAATATCACAAGGAATATCACCAAGTCAATAAATAAAAAAAATATTTACAGAAATGTGGACTTTGGTGACATCTTAACGCCTGAAGTGAAGGCTAAACATAATGGAAAGACTATCTATGAACTAGTCGGCAACATAGTACACGACGGTACTCCCGAGAAAGGCACTTACAGGGCTCACGTCTTGCATAAACCTACGCAACAATGGTTGGTGACATTTTACTGTTCCTTAAATCAGCTATGAGAACTTTCCTCCTATTGATAGTGGAAAATGATTTTCAGTTACATAATTAGGTGACTTGGCCTATTCAAAATTGTTTCTAGTTTGGCCTTTATGCATATCTATCTATATTATAAATTTTCTTAGAAGTGTGTGTAAAGTAAACATTAATTTTGGTAGCTTGCTATTAATAAACTCACGCCATTATCCCAGAAGGGTAGGCAGAGGTGCCAAGGCACCCACATTTCGCCTTGTATGTTCCGCCCCACGATGTGATAGGTGGCGAGCCTATCCCCATATTGGGCACAAATTCCTGACTCTGGGCTGATAATGAATAGAAAAATCCAACCCGGGATTCGAATCCGAGACCTCAAGCTTTGTAACCGTACCGTAGTACAACTACGCCACCGAGGCAGTCGAGCAGCTTGCTATTCATTGTTGGAATACACTTTTTTTAATACTGCCAAAAATTAATTGTTCAAGAATATTTTTTTTCTCATTTCAGGTATGAATGCAAGATCTTCATGTAACTAGCATATTGCCACAGATGATCACACTCACTGAAGCATACATACAAATATGAACTAAAGCAGGACTGATATAAATAAAATAATTAATTGCAATGTATATTGTTTTATTGAATATACAAAGTCCATACATCATTAGAATCCCATTTAACAAACTGTGGCCCGTGGAATGACCTTACACTTAAAAACAAATAATCACAAATTATTTATACATATTATTTCATAATATGTGGCAATATATTAGAAAGAACTCACATTAGCTATTTGACACAGTTTGAGAAATGCACTAACACTGCCTCATAAGACAACCAATTAGATAGTTCAGATTTGCATTAAAAAATTACAAATATGTATAATATGCTATACAACTAAAAATGTTTATTATACTGTGTCTAATAGATTATAGTGAGTAAATATATGTCTATTTAAAATTTGTTGATCTGGACCAAAAATGTATACAAGCTCATCAAAATCAGTCATACATTTTGGCATTACGAGAAGCATATACATCCATACAATTTCCCGATAATTACTTTGATCATGTCATATATACTTACAAAACTGAACTACCTATGATGTGTAACAATTTAGTGGCTTTCACCTTTCTTGCCAGCAACACGTTTGAATTCTCCCATATTTGTTGTGGAGATGGGTGAACCGTAAAAAGCAAGATGGTCATCTGTGTTACTTCTCCACCGGCCTGATTGTTCGCTACAAAGAGTTGTATGTTCTGTACTGCTTGGAACTTGACAAACTTGAGTGGGACTGGGTTGCCCTCCAGATCATTTGGTGTGAATCTATAAAAGGAAAATCCTTGTGAGATACAGTAAAATAAAAACATTTTTATCAATAGTGCTTTTCCCATTTAATTTGGTTTGTTAATTATTTTAGTTAATAACTTCATTCTAAAAACAACCATGTTTATTCATACGCTACAATAATAGTTTTAGGCTTATGACATCATGGACAGATGTGGTTCAAAAGCACTTACTCCAAATCCTGGACACACATGTTGCTAGAAGCTTGGTCAAAGTCTAGAGTCCTTGGTTGGTTGATAAACAATTTCAACGAATTTAGGTCCTTTGTCAGCTGGTGCTTTGATCTTCAATGAATGCAGCTTTACAACCTAAAACGAAATAAAATTTACTAAAGGGAAGAGAAAATGAAATTATCCCACATATTGATAACACCACTCACTAAAAATTTTAATTAATTCATATACTATGTCATAAATTGACATAGAGTAACAAAATAGTTGGTGTTTTACAAATTTCTAATAGGTTGAGCATCAAAATAATTAACAAGTTATATTTCCAATTGCACAATAACCATAAGTAATTTATAGGCCAAACACCTTAATATATTTAAATATCAAATACCTGATTGAAGGAAACATTGATGATGAGCTGTTCATCACAATCCTTGCCAAGTATCCTCCGCCGCTGGTCAAAGCGTGAGCCAGTGGATGGTCATCAGCTTCATTCAGACATTCACACTCATTCTTAACAATAAAAGTACCCAAATCCATCTGAAACAAAGTTTTTATATTGTAACTTAATATAACTGCCTTTTCGTCATGAAACTTTACCAGATTTCTAAATATTATAAAGAAATAATTGGGGTTCTATAGCACAGTAAGATTGTTCATATTTTGACAGTTTTTAAATATAACTATTACTACTTAATCCACATTTACAAAGTAATAATATAAGAAATAACAAAGTACATATGCAGAAATGCCTGACTTTTCAGTCATGTGTCTTTTGAACCTTGCAATGTAATGGTGAAGGAGATCATTGTGAAGAAACGAGCATACCATTGAGATTTGGAAGAATTTCTATAGTATGTAAAAGTCCAACAACCCACACTTAGGCCAGAGAGGTGGATTAACTAATCACAATCATACTCTAGAGTCTAGATTGTAGAGGAGGCCCTGTAGTGAGATCTATATGAGCTGATACAGTATACAGAAGTACCACTGTCTATGAACTCATTAATCAATATACTTTACTGGTGGTAGGTCTCTCATATGTGAGAGGCCATCTGGGTAGGTACCACCGCAATGTCTATTTCTCCCGTGAAACAACACTGCGTAAATGCACTGTTGTGTTTCGGATTGAAGGACATTGTAGCCAGAGTAACTACTGGACATATTGAGACTTAACATCTTATGTCTCAGGATGGCGAGCCCAGTGGAATTTTGCTATTGTTTATGAGCGGTATCGTATCGCTTACCATCAGGCGAACGGCTTGCTCGTCTCGTCATTCATTGAAATTAAAAAAAAAAAAAAAACTTATTGTCAGGTGCAAATACTATACTAGTATATTTTAAAATTTATTTACATGTCCTGCACAGTATTATCTTCATCACCAGCCTCCTCAGTGCATAGTATTGTCTTACTTTACTTCTAATGTTGCAGAGTCAGCACCTTGTAACCGATCATCCTTGTCTGCAAAGAAAATGATTGTTATGTACACATATTAATTTATAAAAATCATGTTGCTTATAGGGGCAACATATATTTTGTTTATCAATTTCAGTACAGGCTATCAAGCGACTATCACATGTCAGGCATTTTAGTTACCTAGATAATATATCCAAGCAATATTCATAGATAGTTTATTAGTTTGGTGTAGTGAATGTACTTGGTTTCCTATGTTTACTGGCTTAATATTCTATTCATAATTAATTATTACATGCTATAAGGTAAAGGTGAGACGTGAAACCAATCTAAAAAAAAACTGGCAGGATGATGGAAGGACTGAAGGATTAAAGAAACAAAACTTACTGCTTTCTATAAGTATAAACCTTAGTACTCTAAGGGTTTATATATAGAGGGAGCGCTGTCATACATTCGCATTTTGAAAAACGTAGATATTTTCTTGTTCGTATGTTGGTAGCGCTCCTATATTAGTAAAAATTGAATTAATTATTTAGCAATATATTGCTATAAATTCCTTTGATAGCCAAAATTATATTTAGCTATTATGCTTTTAAAATGAGTTTGAGTGGAATTAAATATACCTAAACGTCTTCTTTTTAAAAAAAAATATCAAATAATTTATGTATGTTGCACAACCTGTTCAAATATTAGCCAATAGGAGGGCAGAAAAAGGTGGCCCGGCACCACCATTTTTATCTACGTTTTTGAAGTACCAGCGCTCCCTCTATGTATATATACTCTAAGGTATAAACCATAAATAGGAATTTTAGTCACTATGTGAATCACAGACAGTATAGAAGGGTGAATCACTATTAAAATGTTTCAGTATATTAAAAAAAATAGAAAGGTATCTATAAAAATAGTAATAATACAACAACTATATATTATTGGTAAACTTTATAGTTAGATGCTAAGACATTTGAGTGGCACACACATTTGTTTTATTCCAGAAGTTATAAAGCCATCCGTGTAATGGTGGTATTAAAAAAAGAATAACATTAAAAAATGTGGTCTTTTACTTACTCGGTTTCTGTAGAAAATGAACGTAGGCATAGCGCTAATGCCCTGAGCACTAGCCGTCTCCGCGCATCTATCAACATCCACCTTTAGGACACAGCCCTAGGAAACTTTGCCGGGAGCTGCTCAAAGAAAAGGAGCAATCCTCTGACACGGCGGGCACCTATGAAAATACATGGTAACTAGTAACCAAACATCGTCAACCTACACGATGACTTGAAATTTTGAACCCGGTAAAACTTACCAAGTGGCTGTGAAGTCAACCACTACCAATTTGGTGCCTGCGTTCGCCATTTCCGACTGGAAATGGGCTTCGTTCTCAATAACAGTAGCTAATCCCATTTTTAATCAAATGTTTCAGAAATTCTATACAAATCGAAACGACAACAGTCGAACTCGAGAATGATACTTCAAAATGGATGATTGACAAACCGCAATGTTGTCATCCGAAATATTTATTTAGCTGCGTTCATGAAATATAATTTTTATCGTATCGAAATCGATACTCGATATACTTATTATATAACACAAATTGCAAACCTATATAAAAATATAAATACGATCACGCATATGACAAAATGTGTTACATGATAATTTTACTTGTTTTCTGCAGAATATGAACTTAGGTTTCCTAATAAAGCCTTGAGCTGTTGTGCAATCTCCGTGCGTATATTCATGTCCACATTAAAGAACAAAGCAGGCAGCTGTTCTTAGAAGAGGGCTATCTTCTTCAAACTGTAATTTAACACACTATTTTAAGACTGCCTCGATGGCGTAGTTATATTCGGGTACTGTTACCAAGCTCAGGTTTCGGGTTCGAATCCTGGGTTGGCCAAGGTGATATTGGATTTTTCTATTCATTATCAGCCCAGAGTCAGAAATTTGTGCCCGATATGGCCATAGACTCGCCACCTATCACATCGTGGCACGGAACATATATGGCGAAATGTGAGTGTCCTGGCACCTCTGCCTCTGGGAAAAAGACATGAGTTAACTTGACTGCAGCAGTTGATTTGTGTACGTAAAATAATACCTATTATTAAAGTTATATAATAAGTAAGTAAAATTCCAACATGTTGATGTGGAGATCCTTGCGGGAGGCCTATGTTCAGGTGGACTTCCTGTGGTTGAGATGATGATGATGATGATGAAGTAAATTATGTGGGGTTAGGATGTTGTGCTAGAGACAGTAGTCGTGCATTTAGATTTAGAGACAGCCTCCGTGGCGCAGGTGGTTAGACACCTCCTGTGAAACGAGTGGCCGCGGGTTCGATCCCCGCACCGAGAGAAATGTTTGTGCGGCCCACAAATATTTCTTTCGGGTCTGGGTGTTTGTGAGAACGAAAAGTCTCTCGTAGTTCCTGATACCCACGACACAAGACTCGATCTTAGTGTGGGGACAGGGCTATGTATGTGACTGTTAGGTGTTATTTATTTATTTATTTGAATCCCAGGCCACAACTCTGACTTTTCGGAGGCTTAACTGAATACTATAATTGTGAAGAAAATAATCGCAAGGAAACCTGCATAACAAAGGGATCCCAATAATTTTTCATGGTCGGTAATCGGTATATAAAGAAGTCCGCCAATCCATCGACCACCCAGCTGATTGACTGGTTTGGCTGTTTGTTAGTAAAGAAATTAAATAAAGGATCTTTCTATCTATCTATAAATAACATATGCAAAACTTATTTAGGATGGCCATAGTATGGCTCGGTGGACCACTGGGTACACTTCCAGGGACCACCAGTGGTTCGCAGACTACCAGTTAAGTCTAGCCTGTCTCAACAGCATTCTCGATCTTATCGCCGTATCGGTCTCGTGCCTAGCAGTGGTGATTAGGGGCTTTTATATTTCTTATCTCTCTCTCTTATATCTCTTTAACGTTAACAAGGATTTAGTGTTCGGGTTAGCCAGTCTGCTGAATATCTGCTAAATTACAAACACCGATAATCAAAAAAAATGTATAAAGAAAAAATAATTCTATGTTTTAAAACCTGGGGTAAATTGGTACTTGTAATGTAATATTGAAAAGTTCTTTACAGTACACTTTTTGAATCTCTGTCGAATGTCGAGTGTTCCGTGAAATAAAATAACGCACTATAGTACCTAATCATTATTTATCGCTGGTCCGGTGTGAATCATGGCGAGACTTGAATCAAACCACCCGCGGCGATACTTATTCACGGCTTATCCCAGTAATAATTTACACAGAGCACTTCACATAAAGACGATCCTTTTTAATAAACTCGGAAGATGGGATTCATTTCGTATTTCATTTTGTTATTTTCCTTTGTGTGTTTTTTAATCACGCTCTTTTATCTGAGTATTAATGTTATATCGTAATTTAATCATGAAGAAATTGTAATGTTATTTTCGTTACTCTGGACCTAATTTATTTTATATATTTACCACCACTTTAATTCACTATTAAATTAATGAAACATTAACATACATAGCAATTCATCAAGCATATCAACTAGCCAATATTAAGGCCGACAATAAAGAAAGTAGCTGGATGGTTGGCGTGGTCAAATGCTATGAATACCTGTTTAAACCGCAAACTATGTTGTCCTTCATTAAGCGAGATTGCTGGAGTCCTAATACCCCTCGTCTTTTTTTCTTCCCTTCTCTCTCCTATTTTGAGACGTTGGCTACTCATCTACGTTCGAAGTGGTGTAGTTGTTCATAAGCAACTGCAATCATATACGATCTCTCGTTTGGTCGTGTCTCAGACCTATGCAATAAAAATATATCCTACAGGGCGGTTATAGACTAGTGCCAAATTGGATGGGTGGGAAGTACATTGTATTGGGGATTTTTTTATTGCAAGGAATAGCGTGACGAGCATGCCATTTGCCCGATGGTATACGACACGTGCACTCATGGACAGAAGTAAAATCAAACAACACCACAGTCAAACACGAATAAAATACATTGAGAAATTAAACTAATTTGGTGCTACAATGCGTCTGTGACATTATAATATTGCTGCTGCAGTTGTAAGTTGTAACAGCTGATATTGGTCTATTATTTTACATAATATTCATAGCATTCGTTCGACTTTTTTCTTTATGTAATTACCATGCTGAGAGGTAATGTAATCTAACAATTCGTCATAGATAAGGTGATTACAATTCGTCGTGCAGTTATTTTTTTAATTAGCGCGAAAGATGAGCGGTTTAGGTTGATCGCTGGTTGGAAAGCCTGGTCATAAACAGGAGCAACAAAATTCACAATTTGCAATTATTGTGGTTCAGCCTTGTTCTCGCCAGAAGAAATAGATAAAGCGGTGATTTAAAGTCAGATAGTTTCTAACAAATTATGTACGTAGGACTTACGTAGGTGCCTGCTCTGCCCAAGGACCTGAAGTGCGTAGTGGCCTGTTTGTAAACTGATTACATGCAGCTGCCAAAATGTTCACTGTGGTCGCGGGTTCGAATCCCAGGGCACACCTCTTACTTTTAGGAGTTATGTGTGTATTGACAGTAGCACCATACACTATACAAGTGGAGGAAAACATCGTGATGAAATCAGCGTACCATAGCGATTTGTAAGAATTTTTACTATATGTAAAGTCAGCCAACCCGCACTAGGACCCTACTATATTCATCCGAAACGAACTTCGAAACTTCGGATGATCGAAGTTTATATACGATACGAATGTACATACATATACTTATGGTCGTTATTGACTTATGGTCGTAACCATAGACTTATAGTTACGATGTACGTTATACAAAATCGAACTTTTACAGAGTAGATACATTCGTATCGTTTGAAAAACTTCGATCGTCCGAAGTTTGGAACTTCGTTTCGGATGAATATAGTAGGGCCCTAGGCTAGCGTGGTTAACTATATGGCTTAATCTCTCAATCGTACTCTCGATTGTATAGGAGGCCCGTGCCTGCAGTGAGGTATATACAGGCTGACATCCGGAAATAAAAAAATCCGCATTTGGCCAGTTTGGTGGACTACAGTATACTCTAACCATTCGCAATCGTACTCTCAATTGTAGAGAGGCTCCGTGCCCTGCAGTGACTGAATATACAGAATAGTTGTAAGCGCATGAACAAGTTTGGTGGTAAAAGAAATTGCGATCTTTAACACAATAATCTATCTCCAAGTATGTCTAATAGAATTTTTATTTGTAATTGAGATTATGCGAATTTACTATATTTTTATTAAATATATATTTATTTCAAAAGTAGGTTTTATGAGAGTGAATAATTTATTTGCCATCCTCGATACAATTTTGTTGGGTTTTAATTACAATATGCAATTTTTTGGGTTTACTAAACTGACTTGGCTATTGTAGAGTCGAGTAATCTAAAGTATCGTAATGATTAGGCCCATTATATAAAAGAAAAGTGACGAATCCCAATTGTTAATTATAAAAAGTGTTGCAAATTCATCATATTAAAATAATTTTATAGTATAACCGTGAAACAACCATTAAGTAATAATCCATCGATTGTTGACGTATGGATTAGAACAAAATTTAAAGTAAATATGTGTATCGATTTCATAATATTACCTAGTACGGGGTCTATGGATTAATTTAGTTGGTGTCAAATAATATAGCATCAGCCTAAGCATTCAAAGTACCGCATGTTTTTTGACATAGTCTAAATTAAAGCTTTTTGTCGAAATATACCAAAATGTTATTAAGATTTCTGGTTTCCATAAACAACGTTGGTTTTTTAAGCGCTGTCTTTTTAGGTCTTACTAACCATCAGCCGGTAGCAGTCTACTGCTGGACATTTATTTATTTATTTTATTTATTTTGAAGAAGACTTACAGACTAATAACAATGATAGATATATACAATATAAATAACAACTATTGCTAATGACAAGTCTCCATATTTAAATATAAAACAAATATGCACAAACAGTATTATTATTTAACTAGACAAAACAAACAAGCGAACGTAACAAGAAAAAGAAAGAAAAATGTCAACAAAATTACTGTGTCGAATCAATATCCTCTTTATAATATTTTTTATTAAGTTTTCTCCTCACTGTGCTGACGTTGGTGCAAAACAGATCAATCTTTAGTTCAGGTGGAATGTCATTGAAACTCGTGGCACTTCGTAACATAAATGCATTACGCCTATACTTTGTACTGGTTATCGGCACTTGCAGCAAAGCTCGCTGCCTCAGTCCAATTTGATGTGTGCGCAAAGATATTAGTTGTAATAGTTCAGGACTATCAATGGAGCCGTTACCCAATTTAACTAAGAGACACACATCGCTTACATAACGTCTGTGCTCAAGTGGTAAAAAGTGATATTTGTTACAACGATGTAGGTAATCAAATGACTGTTGCTGTGTTCTATAATCTAGGTATCTCAAAAATTTTCTCTGTACGGTCTCTAGTCGAGATTTGTAAATTCCGTATTGCGGGTTCCAAACTTGTGATGCGTATTCGAGGTGGCTTCGTACGTAGGAGCAATAAAGAATTTTAATCGGTTTAATAGAGCGAAACTGGGCTGATGTTCTTATTACAAATCCTAACGCTTTCGTAGCCTTATTAACTATATTGTCAATGTGTTCATCGAATAGAAGTTTGCTATCCTGAATAACCCCTAAATCCCTTATACTACTAACAGTATTTATATTGTGGTTGTTAAGTATGTATCCACCCCCAATTACAGTTTTCTGTCTAGTAAAGCGTACATGAAAACATTTTTAACATTTAGGTCGAGACGGTTAATATGGCAATAGTGAACAAATCTATCTAGATCGGATTGTAGATTTTCAACATCTGATGAGTTTCGTATTAATTTATGAATTTTCATATTATCAGCATATAATAAAGGATATGAATGTTCAAAGCACCCATTTATATCGGAAATAAATAAATTAAACAGAAGTGGACCCAGAATAGACCCTTGGGGCACACCTGAAGGAATAAACCTCCACCCAGAAGTATAACCATGGAGTACTACAGCTTGACATCGATTTTCAATATACGACTTAAACCATCGATACAGGTCACCATGAATTCCGACTGGTTCTATTTTTTTCAGTAATATTCTGTGATTGATACGGTCGAAACACTTGCTGTAATCAGTGTATATTACATCTACTTGCGCTCTTTTCTCCATGCCATTGGATATAAATTCATTAGATAGAATAAGGTTAGTAGTAGTGGACCGATTTTTTATAAACCCATGTTGTCCCTCACCAAGATTACATGCAACTGCTGAATAAACCTCCGTATAAACAATTCGCTCGAGAATTTTAGAAAAAAGACATAAATTTGATATAGGGCGGTAATTTTCGATGTTGGACTTATCTCCCTTTTTATGAATCGGCGTTATAAAGGCGGATTTCCATACGTTGGGAATCATACCCAGTGCCAAGGACCTCCGAAAGAGTATGCATATGGGCTTAACCAGACTTTCTGCGCAATTAACTATGAATGCTGGTGATATCATATCGGGACCACCAGATTTAGACAAATCAAGCGATTTAAGAAGTTTCAATACTATATCTGGATTAACTGTAATTGAACTTAGACATACGGCGTTATCACTATTACATTGAGGTACGAATTGATTAATATCATCTTCAGGACTCGGCTGTGGTATGTCGATTGGAAGTACGTGGCAAACAGGTCGCTGATTTCTTCACCGGTATTAGCTATGGTAGCCCGATATTTCATTACACTGGGATATGTGTTGTTACCTCTTTTACTTTTAACATACGACCAGAACGACTTTGGATTATTTACAATAGACTCTTCAATTTTACGTATAAATGAATCATGACATTCCTGCTCTATTTTTGATGCCCTGTCACGTAAAATTGAAAAGGAGTGATAATCAGCCGTGTTACCGTAAATTTTATATTTGCGATGATATTTGTACTTCTCTTTAAGTATTTTAATTAGTGACGAACTATATATACCATGGAGGGTGTTGTGACTTTCTTATTGATTTTCGCGGTATATATTTATCCCTAAGCTCATACAGGTGTTTGTAAAACAAGGTAACCGCTTGTTCCAATGTACCCAAATACAAAAGATCATCCCATTTAATATTAATTAGTTCAGATGCTATTTTGACGTAATATAAAGATATTTTATATTTAATTTCTCAGCAATTGCATGCATTTCAACTGATTCGGCAGAGACAACAAGAGGAGGATGATGAGTGTCTATAGGTATAGCTAAGGGGTCTTTGGATACAATAACTTTTAATGGGGCATTAGAAAATGCCAGGTCTAAAAGTCTGCCATTGGCATTACGTTCACCGTTATATTGAGACAAGTTACATATATTAATAGTATCTATGAAATCGTTTATGTATGCAGAGGACAAATTAATTAATTTTAAGTCTAAGCTGTCACTTATATGGGTCCAATCAACATCACTACCAAAATTAAAATCGCCTAATATAATAAATTGGTCAAAAATATGAGTGGAAACTAAACGGTGTAGATTATTTGTAAAGTTTTGCAACTGAGCACAGTATGAGTGACCTGTATTTTCCTTACACAAATAGAGCGCACAAAGATTAATATTGCATGATACAGAAGATTTGGATTTTTTAATAGTAATGGATACCCACATATCCTCAGCAGTACTTCGCCAGTCAACCCGCTCCGTAACCATAAAATCACTGCGCACTGCGATCAACACACCGCCCCCCTTACCCTGCCTTGTGCGATGATAATCACGATCACGTCTCCACACCAAGTATCTACCATCAATATCTCACTATTGCTAATGCCGTCTACTAACCAGGTTTCTGTGAGTACTATCACATCGTAATCGCTAAGGTAAACTTTACGCAAGAAGTTATTTGTTTTTGTACGTAAACCGCGTACGTTCTGATAATATATCGTAAGAGGTATCATTTTAAAATAAGTCTATGAGAGTATATAATTATAAACGATACATATTTAAATATAATATAGAAGAACAAATTAATAAAATAGTTAAAAATCTCATAGGTCTAGGTCTAGGAATGCTACTGCGTGGTGTCTGGCAGAGTAGAATGGCAACAATCCAATACCCATTATACCCTTTCGGGAGTCGTTAAAAGCGACTAATATCTGAGACGTGACATCTGAAGCTTTCGTAGACTAGAGAATAGACAGCAGCGTTTATTGAGATACTCCATTGACTAAAATCATGGATCGCCCGGTTGTCCAGCGTGGTGATTGGAGCAAACCCGGCTCAGTGGCATTCTTTTGTAACGTAAAATGTTCATAATGCTGCTTTCGTCAGTATAGGTCAAAAGAATATAGTATATCTATATACCATAGTTATAGTAGTAGTTATAGTATATCTATATACCAAACAAAACACCAAAAGACCACGTGGTAGGCCGCGTAGAAGGTGGAAAGATGATCTAGATCATTTTAATAACAACCGGAGGATGAAAGCCTTGGATAGACACGGGTGGGAGAAGGAATGGGAGGACTTTGCCCTGCAGTGGGACAGTATAGGCAAGTAAAAAAAAACCATAGTTAGTATATACACAGTTTATCATTTTTATTTGATTCATTTGACTTTCTTTATAAATTAATATGTAACGATCTCTCTAATACAATCTTCTTCATCTCGCTCCGCCTCTTCTCTTAACTGGAACACGTCTAAAATAGGTTTCATTTTTTTTATTATTGCTGTGAATGACGAGACGAGCATGCCGTTCGCCTGATGGTAAGCGATGCGACCGCTCATGAACAGTAGCAAAACCAAACAACACCTTGAATTACAAAGCAATGCTTGGTATTCCACTACGCTCGCCATCCTGAGACATAAGATGTTTAGTCTCAATATGTCCAGTAGTTACTCTGGCTACAATGTCCTTCAATCCGAAACACAACAGTGCATTTAAACTGCTGTTTCGCGGGAGAAATAGACATTGCGGTGGTACCCACCCAGGCAGCCTCTCACATATGAGAGACCTACCACGAGTGACTTACTTCATTTCAGAAATAGTTTAAGAATTAGTATTGTTTACAATACCTGTACTTTCTGTATCAGCCCATGTACGTCCCACTTCAGGGTACGGGCCTACTCTACAATCGAGAGTACGATTGAGAGTGGTTAGGCCATATAGTCCACCACGCTGGCCTAGTGCAGGTTGGCGGACTTGCATATCATAGAAATTCTTATAAATCGCTATGGTATGCAGGTGCCTCACGATATGTTCCTTCACCGTTTTTGTGCGTGGTGATTGGCTATCAATACACACATGACTCCGAAAAGTCAGAGGTGTGCCCTGGGATTCAAACCCGCGACCATCGTGAATATGTTGGCAACCGCGTTTTGTCCATATACCAACAGGCCACCACGCACATCCTGACCTGTGACCTGTACTTTGCCAGCCCGTAATGGATTTACTACAATATAGTGAACCCCGAACCCTTAGTCGTTTAGGTCACCCCACATCCACACTCAACATTCTGGACAGTGATACAAAACTTCTCCCAGATAATAAAATACCGGAGAAAAAAAAAGTAAAATATGGAAAATATATTACAAAAATTATTATCACTCATTGTTGAGGATTCCAGTATAAAATACAAATGGTAGTGTTTCAGCACCCAAACATGATTAATACGTTTTATCACATAGACTGCCTCAGTGGCGTAGTTGTATTACAAAACTGTTTTACACAGCTGAGTTTTCGGCTTTGAATTCCAGCTCGGGAAAAGTGGCATTGGGATTATTCTATTTTATTCTATAAAGAAATGCCTATGGATCACACTAACAATTGTCTCTATAAGGGAATTGAACCCAGGGCCTCCTGTTTCACAGCCAGCGTCTAATTTATTGTCAAATAGGCTGTCAAATGAACAAAGAGAATATTTATTTTGCAAATGTTTTTCGCTTTTGTTCTACTCAAAATAAGTTATCTGTAACCAGCTGATCGATAATGGCAATATCTAGAATACTTATTCATCACAGTCAAATTCCAACAATAGCGTATGTAAAATCCCAACCCAATCTAGAATAAGCGAGAAAAATGTACAAATATAGATATTCAGTGGCGGAAAAGTCGGGGCAAATGCGGGGAAAACTACAGTTTTCATTTGTTTTCAAACGCTTCTCAAGTGTTGACTTGTGTACAGTAGCATAACAATACTTATCTTTTATTTTTATATATAATGTTAGTGATATATTCAAAAGTCCTTTTGTGTTATTTAATCGCATTTGCGAATTCCGAGCGTGTCAGTAAAAATTGTGCAAAATATAAACATCAATTATTTCGAGATATACCGTTGAAAGAAGATTTGCCCAGCTATTTGAATGCAGCGTGGAATATAATGCGATTTTGTGACGAGCAAAAAATAGTTCCTGATATAAACTTTGGCTTTGGGATCTTTCTTTTACACGGTAGGTTTATCCAGACTGATAAACAATTTCGGTCAACAAACATAAAACAAGTTGTCGCGTTTTTAAATTTTTTTATTTGTTATTTTTTCCTGTCGTCGTATTTGGGTAGGTAGTTTTTTACATAGTTTTTTCTAAAATAATAGTGTGAACCTTTAATTTTAAAAACGCTGTGGTACGTAAGGGTGTCAATTATTATTTTAGCTATAACTATGGATTCAAAGCCCAAATAGGATGTTTTTTTTATTGCTTTGAATAGTGAGACGAGCTGCGAGCATGGGATTCGCCTGATGGTAAGCGATACGACCGCTCATAAACAGTAGCAGAACCAAACAACACCTTAAGTTACAAAGCAATGCTTGGCATTCCACTGCGCCCGCCATCCTGAGACATAAGATGTTAAGTCTCAATATGTCCAGTAGTTACTCTGGCTACAATGTACTTCAATCCAAAACACAACAGTGCATTTACACTGCTGTTTGACGAGAGAAATAGACAAAGCGGTGGTACCTACCCAGGCAGCCGCTCACATATGAGAGACCTACCACAAGTAAATGATGATACATATTTAAAATTACCAAAAAAATTAATTGTCTTGTGTATGTCGTTACTAAAACCTAACCTAAACTTAATATTATACCCTGTAGATAACCTTATGAGGATTGTTGTTGTATAACATAATGACTAGACTTTTTATATAAGTCCATTCAACTGACTAGTAACTGTAATGTAATGATAGTAAGTCCAATGCTAACCAAATAGAGTACCTATCCACCTGCAAGAGACATCGCCTGCCACCGTAACAAATTATGTCGCCTTCTCGCAAAAACACTGGTTGAAATAAAAAAGAATAAATTCATTTGCTATGTTATATTATGTTTTAATTAAAAGATTATTTGGGTGTCATATAGCTTAAAATAAAGAAGCGACAATGAGTTGGCAATGTTATATGATTTTTTAAATTAAGAGGTTATTTTGGTGGCATAAAAATTTAAAAACCAGCATTAAAGGGGCTTATTAATAAATTCGGATAAACGAGGGATTAACTTTAGACTAAGGCTTTAGAATTGACTCTATTATTATGTACATTATTTTTACTCTTTATATCAATTTGTTGCCATAGCAAGATTGTCATGCTAGGCCAAAGTACATCCATGTTTATTATTAAAGTCGTGAATACCTCGCTATTCAAAATAATCGAGTCAATTCTAAAGCTTTGGGTTAAAGTAAAGCCCTTGCATATTCGACTTTATTCATAAGGCCCATATACACTAAATAATAGCTGTTATATATTACAGTTAATATAAAAAGCGCTTTACAAATCAAAAAGCTGCCTACCAGCATGGAGACCGAATTATACAAAATATTAGAAGAAACAGATAATCATTTGCAAGTTTTTAGTGACGTGGAAAATAATGATATGGAAGAACGAAACAACGTTACCATGAAAAGTAAGTATATGTATGTACATACACGAACAAGTAATATCAGCAATTCAAATTAATTGATAAACATTGCACATGCTCTGTCAAAATGATTAGGAAAAATTAAATATACTTGGAATTAACAAGCAAATCCTTCTAAAATAATGAATGAAGGCAAGCGAAGAGAGTGGAAAAATTTACTCGTATGGTATTTTTGTTGCGTAGAACCCTTTGTAGGCCACAAATACTGGAGACGTATTTGATTACCTATATTCCTGCATAAATGGATACCGCAATGCGAAGCTAAGACTATTTTTCCAATAGATTTACTGACAAAACATGTGTTATTACGAATACATAATATGAATGAGAAACTCAACCTCTGTTCACATGTTACGCTGAAAAATACTCTCAATTTTGCTTACGCTTAATCTGCTCCTCCATAGAAAATAAAATATATTTATAATTTCAGTAAAATCAATATTAAACGAAATGTCCTGGATAAACAGAATGGTGAAATTTGGACCATTGCGTCTTGAAACTACTTTCTTTAGATCAGATTACGATGTAGACAGCACAGATCCTGAATGGATGTCTTACCTAAACAACGTGACAAACGTCAATATGTGGACACCGAACCCTCATCTATCAGGTAAATATGCATTGTTTTACAGTTTTGGGTTATTTTCAAATTCAAATTCAAATTCAAATTCAAAATGTTTTATTGTGGTACATAGGTAAATACATAGGTGTTACATTGGTATCTGCTTCGCACAGCTATGACCCGCCACATTGGCATACAATAATTAAGGAAAATAAAAATATAACTTTAAAAAAAAAATCAACCAAACAATTAAAATGTAAAAACATAACCAACAATATAACAAAACTACAAATTTAAAACAGAATCAAAAATAATACTACAAAAACATAAACTCAATTGGGCACAATTTCAATTATTATTAATTATTAAAAAATAAAATGCGTGGTGGCCTGTTGGTAAACGGACTAGACGCGACTGCCAACATGTTCACGGTGGTCGCGGGTTCGAATCCCAGGGCACACCTCTGACTTTTCGGAGTCAAGTGTGTATTGATAGTCAATCACCACGCACTAAAACGGTGAAGGAAAACATCGTGAGGAAACCTGCATACCATAGCGATTCATAAAAAAAAAAATCTATGGTATGTAAGTCCGCCAACCCGCACTAGGCCAGCGTGGTGGACTATATGGCCTAACCACTCTCAATCGTACTCTCGATTGTAGAGGAGGCCCGTGCCCTGCAGTGGGACGTATATGGGCTGATACAGAAAAAATAAAATAATAATGTGGTCCATGGTTTGGTTTGTTAACTATGACCCGCGGTGCTGACATACAATGATTTGAACTTAAAATGTAATAACATAGAACCCAAAAACATATAAAGACTACTATACAAAACAAAAATATCGTGTGTTTTACTTATCATTAAGAAAATCATTTAAACTATAATAACATTTGTTATTTAGAAATTTAAATAATGAACATTTATAATTATTGAGATCATTCAATTCTCTAATTGACTTTGGCAGGTTATTATATATTTCAGGAATTAAGTAGAACACACTTTTATGAAATAATGCAGTTTTGTGGGGTATACATGTCATCTTATCATTGCGTCTGGCCCGGTTACTGAATTTAAAAAGGTGGATATTTGTTTTAGCAAAAACAGCACATTCATATATAAACATACACGGAAGTGGGAGTATCTTTAGCTCTTTAAAATATGGTATGCAGGAATCGGTTGAAACAATGTTTGTTATCGCTCGGATGCATCGCTTTTGAGCTCTAAACGCCAGTTCTCTGTTAGGAGAATTTCCCCAAAATATTAGGCCGTATCTTAAAATAGAGGATACATGGCCGTGGTAAGCACAGAGGAGGGAAGCTTTGTCTGCTTTTTTTCTCAAATTATAAAGAGCATATGATTGCTGATTAAGACGTTTGGTGACATAATCTATGTGCTTCTTCCAGTTTAGTTTATTGTCAATATATATCCCCAAAAATTTTATTTCTTCTATTTCTTCTATTGGAATGTTTTGGAATGCCACATTAAAATTTGTCGAGGTTTGGTGTCTCTGACTAAAATTCATAACTTTTGTTTTCATGAGATTTAATTTTAAATTATGTGAGTTAAGCCAATCTGTAACATCAGTTAAAAAAGTATTAATTTCATTGTTAACAATCGAATGGTTTCCAGTAAATAAAACCGCACTATCATCAGCAAATAATGTCATGAGATGATTGGTTATGTTTGGTAGTTCGTTAATATATACAAGGAAAAGTAGCGGGCCCAAGACGCTACCTTGTGGTACTCCGTAGTGGGTAATATTAAATTGGGATTGATAAATAATTTCCTCTTTTCGAGTAGGACATATCTTATTAATTTGAGTAGCTTGTTGCCTACCAGTTAAATAAGATTTTATTAAGTTATTAATGTTGCCTCTAATTCCATAATTGTTTAATTTGTTTAGTAGAATATCGTGTTGAACGTGATCAAATGCTTTTGTAAGATCCAAATAAATGGCTACAGCTGATTTACGTTTGTCCATGTTGTTAATAATAGTGTTAACAAAACGATAAATTGCTGTATTTATGGACTTGGCTTTACGGAAACCATATTGTTCGGGTGCTAAGAGATTGTTTTGTTCAAGAAAAGAGTATAAGGAAGCATATATAGCACTTTCGTATACCTTTGAGAGAATGGGAATAAGAGCTATGGGTCGGTAGCAGTTAATGTCTGTACTATCACCCTTCTTGAACACAGGTTTTATGATAGTGATTTACTCCTCTGTGGCGCAGTGATCTGTCGTTCCATGCAATATGATGTACCTGTGTTTTTGATTTACAAATACATAAATGTATTTATTGCGATGTGTTGTAATTTCATGTGGCCACTTTTGTCTTTCTCTATCTATCTATCAAACTCATGTTTGAAACTCGTGAAAAAATACACATTCTAAATGTAAAATAATACCGTAGAAAGTAGTCACCGCAAATTCAAAGGTTTATTCGTGTTTCGTTCACTACGGCTCCCTGGGCCGCCTCAAAGTAGCATCGATCACAATCTAGATTATTAATTTTCATAATTAATTATTAATAAATTCTAAATTTCATTATTAACACAAGAATATAATAATGTTAGAAAAAAAGGTAAACTAATTTTCTAAAATGATTCCGAAATGCAACAAAGCGCGTAACTTTATCGGCGCATGTCGGTGTCTGATAACTTTCAACGACTCGTGTTTTTCTTGGTCATGCAAAATTCAGTTTGCTGACATTATATATTATATAAGAATAAAACTATAGAAAATTTCCTTTTTATGGATTTTATTTTAAATTAACGTTTCGTAAATGGGAAAATATTGACATTTTTTTGTTTCGTTTTTCTTACGTTCTTTGACATTTGTCAAAAAGGATTAAATAATAAAGACAACCGGTACAATTGTCATAATTGCGCCCTGACAGCAACAGCCATTAGTTTATTATTATATATTATTATTATTATTTTAGTCTTATAAGTAATCAACACATTTGGGATTGCCTTTGTCACTGGTAATTGCAGTGTACTTTGTAGGTTTCTTTTGATAAATTAAACTGGAAATAAATACAGATGAAAGATATTTTAATAGTACACATTATATTAATTTTACTATGATTAAGCACTACACCGTTTTACTTAGATAAAGGTTTCTCTATTCATAGTATATTTTATTGCACCTTACTTCTAAAACTGAGCAATAAATCGCCACTTTGGACTTGCTTGTAGTTTATGTGTAGGGTTTATTTCAACGTTTAGAAAGACACCTACCATGTTTGGGTGGTATACCTTCTCTTTCCCCAAATACGTCTTTCCCCAAATACACGGTGTATTTGGGGAAAGACAATGTATATTTTTAATAAGTTAAAACATTAATCAAAATTGTATGTTCATGTTCTATTTTAGACTCAGAGACCGTAGCCGTCAGTAATTCAGCTTTTATACTATCATCATCATTATCAACATTAGCATCAGCATCAGCACTAGCTACTGCAACAGAAACAGCACTCTCATTATCATTATCATCACCATGATCATAATTACAATCACCATCATCACCACCATCATCATCATCATCACGATCACCATCACCACCACCAACATCATCATCATCATCACGATCACCATCATCACCACCAACATCATCATCAACACCAGTACGCTGCAGTCTACTGCCAGACATAGACTTCACGGCCTCATAGGCCTGGCTTTCATTTAACGTTGGCTGTATTAAATATTATGATATCTCCAAACTTTCATACAAAATAACTTTACCACCATAATAGAACAAATGCTGAATTTTTAAGTTGTTTAGGCAGCTATCAAAGGTGTTTCCTAAGTAGTCAGACACATTTGATGGTTGTTTAAACTTGCCAAATACATAAGAGCTTGTTACTTTCAAAGCCACCACGATCCAAACTTCATGTTTACTGATAGTGTGATGCCTATGTTAAAACTTAGAGGCATATGCAGACTAACGTTAAGCCCTTATAAAACGACAAAAGTCTGGCGGCCACGGGCTCTTCAGCTATTTGTATTATGCTACAGTACCTATTACTTACTTGTACATGAATTTTAAGAAATAGAATGAAAAAAATATATAGTTGTTTTTGATTGTTTAAAAGTGAATGTTTTTTATCTCCAGATTTTTGTGCTTCATCATTGGCGAGCAGTCCCGTTACACCAGAAATGACTTGTGTCGTCTCTAATTTATGTCACTATATGCTTAAAAATGGAACTGATTTTGGATACGCGCTTGGACACAGGTAACATAATACTTATATTTTCTTATTCGTTTAAAATATGAATAAATAAAATAATTACTAAAACAAAATAAAGGAAATGCGTGGTAGCTTGCAAAGCAATAGCTTGATCGTCATAACTCAAAACAAAAGGCTCGCAAATCCTTTTCTGTGTCGCTCTGTCAAGCTGTGGAAGTTTTTGGCGTCACGCGTGTTCCTTCTTTCTATAGGGTCCTTCCGCTGTAGTGTGAAGAATCATCTTAGTAGGCTGGCATAATTGTATCGAAAGACTGCCGTCCGATGTTATGCGATACTCTGACTGGATGGCATTTGCGCTTACCATCAGGTGCAGCAACATCGTGCCAGTATAGAAAAAAATAGGAAGGTTTCTACTAGAGCTGACACTAGTTTGTAACAACACATAATGTAATAAATATTTTCCTAATATCAGTTCGTACAATCAAAATTATGTGGTAATATTAAAAACATACATTATTATTTAAGAGTATACGATTATCTACCAAGACTAAATTAGCATTCCATTATATTTGATGATTGATTTGTGAAGCTTATACTATGATTAGTTTTGGAAATGCATTGCGAACAACAACTCCTTACTCTGAAGGGACGTCCCCTAACCAAAGAAATCAATGAATCCACATATCTACTTGGCTTTATCATTCGTCAGTAGCTAGAAATGTTCTTCTAAACTGTTGCTATATCGCAGTCTTTCCATCTTTGATTGCAATACACTCATATCATCCTTCCTGCAAGACTGTTGACTTTTAATCATATATCATCCATTGAGCCTCTTGACGACGACACGCCAGCGTTGTTTATATATGGTCTCAGCTACGTTTGGGCCAAGGTATATGTTACTTTATTACTCCTGTGGTTCGTGTGAAACGCGGCCAAACGAGCTAAAACGGCAGTGGCTCTTGGCTTGGTTCTCGGCAGCAACATCTGGAGTTTATTCACCACAACGCCAAGAGTTACAGTACTACGGTACGGTGACAAAGCTGAGGCCTCAGGTTCGAATCCCGTGCCAGGTAACGTGATATTGGATTTTTCTATGCATTATCAGCCCGGAGTCAGGAATTTGTGCCCGATATGGCGATAGGTTCACCCCCTATCACATCGTGGGACGGAACATACGAGGCGAAATGTTTGACGTGGTTTCACCTCCGCCTACCCCTTGTGGGAATTAGGCGTGAGTTTATGTATGTATAAATTAATATAACACATGAAATTGATTGCACGATTTGGAAATAAAACTAAGGAACATTTGAGAGCCCACACGAGCCAATTTAATTTTACATCGTTTTCAGATTACTTTTCCTGTTAGCAGCTGGTTTTGGGCGTGGTTGCCATATATATTCATCGTCGGAAGACAGGATGATAAGCAATGAGTTATGCAGCCTCCTTTACAAAGAAGCCCAGTTTATTGTAATTCACGACTACGGCCATTTGGACTTGCTTCTGGAGCAAAGTAAGTGCAAAAATATGGTTGGTTAAAATTATTATTAAATTTACTTTCTAGTATTTGTATACGAAACACATGCTTTCTCCAGATTTGTACTGTATAATTTAATAAAGCTAACAAGAATGTATAATAGTAAATCATATTTCAAAAAACTTTACATCCAAAAAATATATTTTATTTATAAAAATTCAAAATCTTATTTTCCAGCATAAAATAATTCAGATTAACCCATAAGCTGAATTATTTTTATGCTGGAAAATAAGATTTTGATTTTACGTCGTATTCAATTGAATACTATCAATCTAACTAATTATTCAATATTAAGAAACTGAACACATTTAATTCTGGGTCTTTAACTTTCTGTTCTGTAACGTGTTTAGAAAAATATTTATCATTACAGTATCGCTGTGCTCTCTCTATGGTCACTCTGAGTTCATCCATCGATCCTGGATGACTCGTGCTCTTCGTTACCAAACTACCTACGGCTGCTTTGGAGAAAATTTACCAAGGTCGGAGAACATCAGGGGAAACGAAATTAATGCACCATTAAGACCGGACGATTTCCTTAATGGCGCGTGTAACTCACACCTTACTGGAGTTGCTGCCGGCGCAATCGGTGCAGCTGTGAGGTTTATAATAGAGAGTTATTATTAGAATACTTTAAGAAAAATAATTGGACGTTACGCAAAAAGGATCCGCCCGTAAATTCCGTAAATAATAGATTTATTTCAATGCTTTACTTTCAATTAGCAGAGACGCGTTTTAGTGAAATGCATATATTCAACGTGGTTGTTTGTTACTGTACTCCAGCACGGCGGACCTTTAAATCATTGCCAAAATTGTTTTGTAATTTATGTTTTTTTTTGGGTTTGCTACTGTCCATGGGCGGTGGTTTTGCTTACCATCAGGCGAGTAATAAGTTCGTGTCGCCATTCATTGTTATAAACAAAAGGAAATAAAATGGTCAGTCAAACCTTTAAAAATATGAAATTGAACATAATCAAAGTTATATGTTTGTTTATACATTTATACCGGGTATCTCAAGACTGCTACCGAAAACGAAGCCGGGTGGTAGTTTAAGTGACTACAAACACATTGCAACTAAAATTTTCGCAAAGAAACGCGACAATTATTTTTATGATTTTTTAAATATCGTCATTTTTGGGTGGTAAATCCATAGTTTTTGCTAAAATAATTATTTAAACACTTTTATACCTTGGATTGTTTATAAATAAAAGGGTATACACTATTATTTTAGGAAAAAAATACATTTACCACCCAAATATGGTCATAGGAAAAAAATAACAAAAAAATTGTCGCTCTTTTTTGCAATTTTTTCTATTGCATTGTGTCTGAAGTCGCTTAAACTACCACCCGGCTTCGTTTTCGGTAGCAGTCTTGATATACCCTGTATAATTAGTTCCGTAAGAAACAAATTCAATCAAGGATACCAAATACACAACTGAAGCATCAATGACCTCAGGCTAAATTTTGTAATTTGGATCCTTTTTGTGTGACTATGTCCATTTCATATACAATTTTACCAGAATCTCTCTAAAAAGTTTTATTGATATATACGGCGACATTTTATTTTTATGTGATGTTTGATTTAATTTACTTTGATTATTTTGTGACGCCTAATTTTATATGTATAATCAAATTTCACGTAAGCTTATACTGACATACCCTGTTTAGGTATAAACTTGTAAGTAGATCTTATAAGTATAATGTGTATTATTTTAATTACAACAAATAAAATGAAAATATATATGTGTTTATGTGTGTATCATGCCATGATTTACTTTGTGATCTGTACAAGCTATTTTGAGTTATCAATTTCTTGTTATAACTTTTATGTAATAAACATCATTAGAGGCATCCAGATTACCTCATAGTACTATAAATAGTTGAAAGGCGAAAGAGATTTATTTTGTGATGGACTTAAATTTGACAGCGTGATTGTCATTACTGTATGGTTATAATTAATTATTTCTCACTTATACCATAATAAATGCGAAAGTGAGTTTGCTTCTGACGTTTTTACGCGACGCGACAATTTAATTTCTTATCTGATCATTACGAAATTTTGCACACATTGTCGGCGTTACTGAAAAGAGCATAGGATACCTTTCTTTGAGAAAAAAGTGCTGTTACCGAAAAAATACATTTTGTTTTTACATTAATGCTTTCTACCACGTAAATGAAAATAAATTAAAATCTAAGGAAAAAATAAAATTCTAGCAGTATATTTTTATTTACTGATGGTTCTAAACGATGTCTAGTTTAGCTAATGGCTTCTTAAGCTTTTCTTGTAAAACGTAACGTTATCTTTGAACACTGTAATCTGAATGTATTTTTTTATATAGCACTTATGAGATTATCCACAATCGAATAATGACGAATAAAATATCTGTACGGATGGAGCTAGGTGTTTACCTTTTTGTTTTTAGGTATTTATGTTTGATTTAAGAATATTATTTAAAACAGAACCACCAATTGGATGTTTCGTGGTAACTACTTAAAATATTAATAAGTATGTAATAAAAATATTAGGGGAGATTATGGATTTTCTTTTGCGTTTAAATATAGATAGAAAAAAAATTTGCTTCAGCGTGGCATTGAAATACGATTTTATTGTCAATATTATTATTGAACCTTTAAGTTTTTAATTACTTATGTTCGTTTAGGATTTCTTATAAGCTGACCTGTTGCTGATTTGTACCTGTAAAATTTAAAAAGTAGTTTAAATCAACTAAACTGACTAGCAAGTACCAATACACACATAACTCAAAAGTCTGCGATGTGCCCTGTTAAAAAATTCGCGGATACTGGCAGCCATGTCTGGCTCATTTAATAAACATTCATCTATAAACTCACGCCTTTTTCCCAAAAGGGGTAGGCAGACGTGCTATCAGGACACCCACGTTTCGCCTCGCGTGTTCCCTCCTACGAGCGACCCTATCGCCATATTGGGCACAAATTCCAGACTCTAGGTTGATTATGAATAGATTTCTTTATACTTATAAATTGAATAAAAATATAGGTTCAAATACAGAACAGTCGAATTAGGCAATAGTATTTTCCATGCATACTATACAAGAGTAGAGCTAAACAAGCCAATTTTCACAATTGAGTTGAATGCTTTTGGACACCGCGTTTGTAGTGGACTAAGATAGATGATGATGAACAATAAATTGCTTTACAATTCATTTTTTATGAAGGGGTCTATACGTTGGCACCCTTTGTACAGGAAAACCTACATCAAATACTTATCATACCGACAATTAATGTAAGGAAATATTTAGGTTTATTTCAGAAATTCATTTTGCAATAACAATATTCACTTTGTAAATATAATTCATGTTATTGTGAGGTGGTTGATATGGTCGTATTATTATTATTAAATATTTTCCTATCTTAATTCATTTTGTGGCCTACTAATATTCGTCCCTGGAACAAGATTAAGAGGGAGACCTAAAACCACATTTACAAATGAGCCACAACGAGATATGATAGCATGCAATGTTTCTGATGATGACGTCTTGAATAGTGTGAAGTGGAATAACGATGTGAATAAGGTGGACTCCACCACCATGCTGGATTAATAGCCGGGAAGAGAGAGAAAGATAATCAACTTGGTAACTAATGAATATTACGGAAGTACACGCCAGACTATTTTCGGAAGTAAATACTTCGGATTTACATTTCCGATTCCCTAACGGTAATTGAAACTTTAAAATTTAAATGAACCGTGACGAACTAATTTATATTGACATACATAAGATCCCTTCCTCATTATTTAAGGTCTCGTCGGGCAGTAAAAGTGACAAGACGACGGCCTCGCCACAAAATGTTGAATCAATGCCGGCCGGATGTGCGACCGCCATGAATGTGGCTGCATTTCCGGTGCGCGGGAAGTAGCTCTCGCCTTCTCGGTACCCATCGGAATATAAGAACCGAGATTTATACGATAGGCTCATTTGATGCAGTCAAGGAAAATGATACTGTACGGCCATTTTGCTATCTCGCTTAATTTATTACAAGGTTTGTGGTGTATGTGTGTTTTAATAAATTCTAGCAAATATGTGTCATGCGTATAGCTTTTGCTATATATTAATTTGGGTGAAAAAATTGTTTTGGGTAGGATTTTTTTCCGAAGCTTTTTGATGACTTTAGCAGAAGTGAAATCTATAATAATTATTCTAAATTATAAAGTTTTTTTTATACTTTTGCGATGTCAATACGGAAATGTGGTTAAATTCATTTCTATTAAAAATCTTATTTGGTATTTCCATTTCGCAAAAAAAAAACAGCTCTATGCCAAATGCTGACATTGTACCCATTTAAAAAATTATAAAATGGAACACATTCTAATATTTAAAAATACATGTGTATTGAATAATTATAACAATTTACAGTTTGATCGAAATACAATTACGTGAGTATTATATTCAAATGGTCACGCAAGTCGACGCTTAGTATGTGCGACCAGTCGGTGCGGGTTCAATAACTTCGGAACAAATTAAAAATGTATTAAAGGGAGAATACTCTAAATGTTACATTTTATTTAAGGCTGAGGTACACGAACTAAGCAATGTTGTGTTTTCTTCATTATTCATGCCGTTTTAAGAGATTAAATTTTGAAGCGTCTGTAGCTATCTGGCTTTAAACTAGTACTGCCTGATTTGCAGTATCTTACTGTCATTGACTTCATATTCTGTATCAGCCCATTTACGTCACACTGCAGGGCACGGGCCTCCTCTACAATCGAGACTACGATGGACTTATGTCTTATGGTGGACTTACATACCATAGAAAATTGTATAAATCGCTATGGTATGCAGGTTTCCTCACGATGTTTTCCTTCGCCTTTTTAGTGGTGATTGACTATCAATACACACACGACTCCGAAAAGTCAGAGGTGTAACCTGGGATTTGAACCTGCGACCACCGTGAATATGTTGGCAGCCACGTCTGGTCCGTTACCAACAGGCCACCACGCACTTATGTATGCATACACCCATATCTAAATCTATTAAGAACTCCAGATGTCTTTAGTCTAAAGGTACACGGTCAACAAGGCTATCCACCCGCGACTTTAAAACTAACTCTTAAACCTTTACTCTCCAACAACCAATCAATGACGTCACAAACCCAGACCTGAAATGGCTATGTGCTACACCACATGACTACCTAATAGATTCAAGGAATTATATTAGCCTATAACATAGGAATTGTAATAAATCAACACACCGCGATTGTCCATACACGGCCTAATTTGCTTGTCAAATTAAAATTCGGTGCAAGTTCCCCTGGGAGCATGTGACCATTGTTCGATGGTAACGGTAAACCTACCGTCACGTTCACGCATTCTAATATTCTACTTTCCTGTAAATGAACATGCGCTCCAAATTTCTTCACAAAAGTACGCTGTATGCAAAATAAATGTCTATGTGTATTGTATGATCAGTTATTATTAATTATTTATTAGTTTTTTAATATATTTTATTTAAATATTTTGGGTACACAAAAAAAATACAATGTACAGCTTATTCGCTTAAAGCAATGTCTTACTTAGGAATTATTTTTCAAATAAATTTAATTGTGAATGCACTGGGTTTTTATGTACGCAAACCTTTACTTTAAATGTTTTATCATTGATTTGGTTTGGGTAGTAAGATTGTAATAGTCACTGAGCGGATGACTAATACCTCAGTACGCCTCGTGACCACGAAAGCTGTAAAGTAATCGATACGTCGCGTAGGAAAGTTAAAAAAAAAATAAACTCAACCCGCGATAAATCCGTAAATAATGGTTTTAATTCAAGGGTTTAAACACATTATGTTTACGTTGCAGGATGGTTTTAAGATCAATCGTAATTGAAAATGACAAATCCTTGCTTGTACCTACCTAATAAAAACAACTATCAATTTCCTAAATAGTAGATAATTTCCTGTAGATTAATAGTTTCCTCCATAAATTTTCATATTTTCCTATCTTAAGCATAATTACTATTTATAATTCCGTCAACCACACCTTAAAATGCGTCAATAAATGATAAATATAAAACTATTAACCCACTTCCGAAGCGGTAAATTAATAAATATTTATCTAAATTACTTAATATAATGTCCTATATAAAATATTAACGATAGTCTTCTACCATCTGCCCTTGATTCGCTCTTACAAGAAAGCAATTTTTAATTATTATGTATTGTGGTACGCATGTTACATTACATTGACAGCCTCCGTGGTACAGTTGGTTATACGCCGGCTGTGAAATGCCGCGGTTTCGATCGCCGGACCAAAACAAATATTTGCGAGGCCTATAGGTCTTTGTTTGGGATCTGGGTATTTGTGTGACTGAAAAGTCTCGTAGTTTTTGATATACTCGACACAAGACTCGATCTTAGGGGGTCAGGACTATGTATGTGACCATTGGGTGTTACTATGTATCTATGGGACTTAGAATGGCAATAAGGATTGTTTATTACAGCTAGTTAATTACGCTTTATTTAATAAAATGATATACGTATCATTTATGATGGGAGAAGGCCTTCTTCAATGATGAATACTTCAATAAATAATATAATATTGTTCTTCTCAGTAATATAACTCCAAGTAACGTTTACGGAGGAAAAACAAAATGTGAAATTGCAATCGAACGGGTAGCAAGTTCGACTACACAACATACATCCATTAAATTAGTTGAAGGAGTGACTAAATACCTCACTAATATATTATGTAGTCAATAATATATGTAAATTGTCATCCGGGATCGACAATTCACAGGATCGTTGACGGGAAGTGATAAGTCGTTAGGCAGTATCAACAATTTATAAGCAATAGCTGTGTCACGCGAACCGCACGTTGCAGTCAACATCGCAATATTTATACTATTACATTAGTGTTTTTTATAAGGACCACCTTTCTTTAAGTACATGGGCCTTTTATGTAGATTTTATTAGGATCACGTTTGTATAAATGTATAGAAATGTGTTATTTTGTGAGTCATGCGCTAGGATACATTGCATTCTTGTCAGACGATATCTTGGAACATATTTATTTATTCCTTACTTGCACTGTATTTAGAAATTTTACAATAATAATAATAGTACAGTAGCGGCCTCACTTCACTTTTATATAAGCAACCCTGGGATGGATATATAAATAGAAAAAAGAAAGGTCAGTCTAAGGCGTGAATTAAAATAAATAAATAACTAAATACATACATATAAACATAAACACATGCAAAAATATGTATGAATAAACATATACTTACAATACATACATAAATATATTATATACCAATCCTAACATTTACCAAAAGATTACCATTTAGTACATATACCATTAAGTTTCATTATCATTTACAGGCACCGAAAGGCCACTGCTGACATAGGCTTCCGTCTAGAATATTTTCCATGGCTTGTTAAAAGCATACATCAGTATTTATATGCACCTATTTAATTTAGACGCGGTGTAACTATGTTATTATAGTCCCACAAACTTATCTGACCCGGTGAGAGAGTCACTGTAATCGAATTTAGTGTTGTCATTAAAAATAGATATTGCAATAAAGTGGGTAATGTAAGATTTTTCAATCCGATCAATAGTGTCGGGAAAATGAGTGGACCAGTTTCATCTGCATGTTATTTTACCTTCACAAGAACAACAAATCGCTCCCCAAATCCTTAAAAAAAAGTATATGTATCAGCCCATTATGCGTCCCACTGCAAGGCACGGGCCTCCTCTACAATCGAGAGTACGATTGAGGGTGGATAGGCCATATAGTCCACCACGCTGGCCTAATGCGGATTGGTGGACTTACATACCATTTCTTATAGCAGGTATGCAGTTTTCCTCACGATGTTTTCCTTCATCGTTTTTGTGCGTGTTTATTGACTATCAATACACGCATGACTTCGAAAAGTCAGAGGTGTGTCCTGAAAGTCGAACCCGCGACCGCCGTGAACATGTTGGCAGCCGCGTCTGGTCCATTCACCAACAGGCCACCACGCACGTAACGATAAATTTTAGTTTATGATATATAGTTACATCTATTGTACTAGTACGTACAAAATTATGTTTACGTGGAATTTATTTTGAAAAGCTGACAACACAACCCGTTACCCGTTACCCGTACGCGTTGATACAATTTTTTGAAGGATATTTTTGATGTCTGAAGTCGCTTTTCTTCCTTCGTAAAATTTAATACCTGAAGTCTATCGTTCCTAGCGTTACTTTTTAAAGTTTTCGGCATTTCTCACTAGTTTTAAATAACGCAGGAAAAATAAATACATTGAGTAAACAACCAATGGCGGATCTGTCAGCGACTGGCAGGTAGATTGACAATTTGAAATGACGTCTTTGTTTCCACTTTTGGCCACCGGGCCAGATAAGATTGTGGCTCTATAATTTCTACTACTTCAAAATGTCACAATTCAATTCTATTAAATTCGAATTATTCAATTCCTTCAAAGTCTGACACGGAGCATATTCAAGAATTAAATTATCCGGTAGACGAGTCTGTACGATCATTAGTTCCTTTGCCTGTTCTCAAATGGAAAAAAGATGCGATGTACGAAACAATTTCCCACTTGTAATACTCCAGTGCTGCGGTGAGATAACATCAGCTCCCATTGTATGGCACCATATATACGCAATTAAACACTAACAACTCGGAACAAACGTTCTAACAGACGTTAAATTATCTTAACAACGCCATTATTAAAGTTTTAGTATTGTTAAATATACAAAAATCAACCATTATTCTGCCTATAACCAACTTTCTATTGACATGATTTAAGCGTGGATTTGCTCGGCTCGTTCTTGCCGCAAATATTTTTTTAATTCATTACATTTAATCAATGATGTTATTTGATGACGTTTTAGAATTAATACTTCGTCAGCTTATGATCAATGTAAAGAGATAATTCCATTATTTATTTTCTTCAAGACTTCAAGTGGAGATAGATCAATGAACCGGATATTATAAGTTCGTATAATATAGGTATACTAATGTGAAGGTAATCACAGTCACAATAATATTTAGCGTGACTTATGAAGATGAGAGAGTCCAACGACGTATCTCTTATTGTTATTGCTTCGTAGGCTGGAATAACCTTGTACGAAAGAGATAGAAGAGAGTGTTATAAGTTTAATAATTATATAACAATGTACTCTGTTCTAAATTCTAAATTCTATGGGATGAAAAATCCCCCAATACGAACTAGGCTAGCGTGGTGGACTGTATGACCACTCTCGATCATACTGTCGATTGTAGAAAAGGCCCGTGCCCTGTAGGGACGTATTGGGGCTGATACAGGTACTCTGTGTTTAAGAGAAAAGTTGTAGTACAAGATACGAATAAATAAAAACCTTTACATTCTTACAATATATGTAGACAGAATTCATAGATTTAAATGTGCACACCTCATATGTGTTTACTTTCACGTATCAACATAAACACTCGGATATCATTTACGACTCTGGTTATTGTCGTTTCGATTATTGCGGTTGTCAGAAACACAGGCTTAGTTTTCAACTTTGTAGAGATTTCTTACAACAAAAATCAAGAAATAGTTGGTTTTGGAAAATTTAACCCTTTCGTATTTAAGTTTAGTAAATATAGTTTCGGAAATAGTTTGTAAAATTCTTTTTGAATGATTTTTATAAGTTGTTATACCAAATCCACAAGGGTCGGGGCCTATTAGACTTATGATTTTACGATAAGCCTGACGTCAACCATGCTAGACCAGGGAAAAGATCAGTTGATCGACCTATTTCAGCAAGGAGAAAATGGTCATTGAACATTTTACAGCTAAATCTATTGTGACCTCTTGGAAACTCGTAAAGAGAAATCATATAGTGAATTAAGTAACCAGTTTAGCTCCATGAATCATAATTAGCAGTTCTAAAGCTCAGTGATGTGTCAATTTCTGACATTGGTGTATGATTTATATGATTTATGCTTAACAACTTTAGCTGTTATTTAATTGCTAATCGTTGAGGTATTTAGTAAAACCTTTTTTGTTAAGAAACTCCTAAATAATTTATTTATTTAAATCTTTATTTTACACAAACTTATGATAAACTACTATACAGAAACAATAATTTTAAAAAGTACAAATTGTGCTCTTGTCCACCTATAGTAATGCTTTACAGACAACCATGGAATATGATTTAACCCATCCCAAGAAGAAGAAAGAGAGGGCAATGTAAAACATAAATGATTAGGGTAAATTATACTAATTAAACATATAAATATACAAACATACTACACAAACATAACAAATAAACCTAAATATTTATTGGAAAAATTATGCAGTCGTCGAAGCCTGTTCTTAATTATTATATTTTTTTTTATTAAATGAACGTGTTAATTAATTTAATTAACAGGTAAACCTCGATTTTCTCTTTGTTAACTGCAAACATTACCTAAGTGTCTTTCTGAGCGTCATTCTTCTCACAAATTAATTAAAATTGCAATATGACCGCAGTTTTACCTCTGTGACTTCATATGTTAAATATTTTTAGTGCCAATTTTCCTGAACTTATCACCTATTAATTTAGAGTAGAATTTTAATTAAAGATGTAAAAATAACCTAGTAATTTACACTAATATGTTGTTTCAGAATACAGTCTTTCACGGTATTAAGTCTGTGCACAGTATTAATATAAGATATAAAAATCAATTGCACAAATTTTATTTTTATCATTAGTGCCACCATTATTTTTAAATTCAACATTCAAAAATTAAACAAACATTGGTGAGGCCCATAAGTATTTGTCTCGGGTCTGGGTGTTTGTGAGACCAAAAAGTCTCTCGTAGCTTCTGATACTTAGGACACAAGACTTAATTGATCTTAATTTTCGGTTAGGACTATGCATGTGACTGTTAGGTTTATTTTTTTAATTTAATGAACCTAACCTTCGAATTAGTCGTCTTTTGATGTATTCCGGTTCAATCAATCCATTTACCATCAACCTTGCTAGAGAAAACAAAAATACTAGAACGTATAATTACACTAGTACCGAAAATATGTTTGAATAAATTAAAGAGACATTATACAAGAATGTACAAAGTAATGTATCATGACAATTATTTTGTAAGCTTAAAACTCTGGATTAACATATTTGCTGGTCGAAGGTTGTTATAATTTACCTTGCCACATAGGTTATACCATACGATGGTTTAGTATAATAAAAGATTCAAAAACAGGTGAAATACTTAAAATAGGTAATACATTTTAGAATTTGAGATAGATTACAGTAAGCTGCCATGTTTGTTAAGAAGAGATTAGTATTAAGTTATTAGTAAAAAAAGTAGTGTTATTGTCACAACAATTCAAGAGAATATTTGCCAATCAGAACAGTCTAATAAGCTTACAAGTTTTATAAAATATAGTACATGCCTACAAATCACGCCTTTTTCCCAGAAGGGGTAGGCAGAGGTGCTACCAGGAATGACGAAACCTACGTCTCGCTTTGTGTATTCCAACCCACGTGATAGGGGCGAGCGTATTACCACATCGGGCACAAATTCCTAACTCCGGATAATGAATAGAAAAATCCATTATCACTTTTCCCCAACACGAAATTCAAACTCTAGGCCTCAGCGTTGTAATCGCACCATAAACAGCAGCGCCATGGAAGCGGAAAATATCAATGCTTGTTTTCGACAAAATACCAACCACATAGAGATATAATATACAAAGAGACTGGCATAAATCTGTCGGGCATTACGTTGAGAATGGGCAAAAAACATCGTAACATCTAAATTTCGAGCGGTTCGCGAATCTCAACATTATGATTCGGGTTACAATATCGCGTCTCTTTCGTAACCACGATAAGGATTTACATAAACGGCACACAAGTTTGTCTGGTTTGAAATGTCAATGAATAATATTAGCTTTGATCAGCCGTGTCATCTTGTAATCTTCTTTCCGGAATGTTGTTCACGTGTTTCGTTTTCACTAGTTGATGCATGTTGTTCGTTTTTTTTTTATTGTGATGAATAGTGAGACAAGCATTCTATTCGCCTGATGTTAAGCGAGACGACCGTTCATGGACAGTAGCAAAACTAAACAAAGCCATAAATTACAAAGCAATGCTTGGCATTCCACTGCGTGCATTCGTCAACCTGAGACATAAGATGCTGTGTTGTGTTCTGGTTTGAAGGACATTGCAGCCAGAGTAGGTATTGGACATAATGAAACTTAAATCTTATGTCTCAGGATGGCGAGCACAGTGGAATGCCAATCAATTGCCCTTAACTCCTGGTGTTGTTTGCTTGTCTCACTTTTCATAGCAATAATAATAAAATAAACGTGCCTACAGAAATATCAATACTAGTGTTAATATAGATTTTTTCATCCATGCGTATTTAATTCTGTTGATTAATATCCATTGCTCTTCACGGTCTGTTTAGTACTAAAACATGATATCTGCGCAAGTGATTAGTGTGTCAAAGCCACCTCACGAACAAGGCAGACCGCATTATTGTAATGATATATGAGAAGAGTTTTCTTTACGTATGTTATGTATGCAGTATCTGTTTATGGGATTATGTAACCAAAACATTGTACTTCGGGTTGCTTTGGTCAATCTGAAAGAGCGACACTGTACGTATCTTGGAATATTGTACCAATGGGCTGCTTCGGTCGAGGCACCATTATGCAGGGTATATCAAGATTGCGACCGAAAATGAAGCTGGAGGGTAGTTTTAGTACAGACACAACGAAAATAATAATTTCGCATAAAAACGTTTTTTTTTGTATTATTCAACGATCGTCGTGCTTGGGTGGTAAATACGTGGTTTTTCCTGAAATAATAAAGTGAACCTATTAATTTTGTATATCTGTATAACATACACTATATAAGTGAACGTATAAAATTATATTATCAGTATTTGTACCTAAGATACAAATCTAACTATATATACTAACTCAAAGGTGACTGACTGACATAGTGATCTATCAACGCACAGCCCAAACCACTAGACAGATCGAGCTGAAATTTGGCATGCAGGTAGATGTTATGGCGTAGGCATCCGCTAAGAAAGAATTTTGATGAATTCTACCCCCAAAGGGATAAAATAGGGGATGAAAGTTTGTATGAAACTTTGTCAATTTTAAATCGATCGGGCTGAGACTTTGCATGTATTAAGCTACTATAACGTAGGCATTCCCTAAGAAAGAATTTTGATAAATTCCACCCCTAAGGGGATAAAATCTTCTTAGATTTTCGACTGATTGAACTGAAATTAAAGATTGGAGCTACTATGATGACGACGTTCGCTTAAATAGGATTATGATGAATTCAATTTTGGTCAGGGATGCTCCTATCTAGTGGTCATGGCCTGCCCTAATATAGGTGCTACGAGTACGCGACCTCGGCCCCCGAGCTACTGCAGTCACCTTAACTTCCCGTCCGTGACTGACAGTATCCACTCCCTCAGGCCATATTCTCCTTTCCTATAACATCCTCTACCCACAAATCCTATTTCCTTTCCCCGGTTAATGGCGGGCAGCAGCGTCATTAACGCCAGTTCCCTACTGCGCTCGCCAACCCGCCTGCCAAGCGTGGCGAGTATTGGCAAATACCCCCCTTAATGGCGACACAAATTGAGACCAGGCCCCCAGTCCCCGGCAACCCAACCCGGCTATGGTAGCGGTCAAGGTTACGGTGGGGCAGGGGTGCTAAGAATCCCCGGGTTAGCCCCGGCTACCACCCCCGACGACGACTGGCCCTGGTAACACACAACATACGCACATTGAGGACAGACGAGAAGATTGTCTAACTGGAAGAAGAATTGAGCAGGTTACACTGGGACATTCTGGGGTTATCGGAAGTCCGAAGAATCGGGGAGGATACGATAACCCTGAAGTCTGGTAACCTGCTCTTCTACCGGGGGAACGACCAACAGTCCCGAGGAGGTGTCGGATTTCTCGTCCACAAGTCTCTCATCAACAACATCGTATCCATCGAAAGTATGTCGAGTAGGGTAGTATACCTTATACTTAGAATATCTAAAGATATTCGTCGAAGGTCATACAGGTATACGCGCCGACCTCGACACACCCAGATGAAGAAGTGGAGGAAATGTATGAGGACATAAGTCGGGCCATACATACTTCCAAAACCTACTTCAATGTTGTTATGGGAGACTTCAACGCAAAGTTGGGCAAGGGAAGCGATGCAGAGTTGAAAGTGTGGCAATTTGTACATGGGCAACGGAACCTCAGGGGTCAGAGGCTGGCCGACTTTCTGGAGAAAGAGGGACTCTTTGCGATGAACTCTTTTTTCCAGAAGCCGCCTCACAGGAAATGGACCTGGCTGAGTCCTGACGGTTCTACGAGAAACGAGATAGATTTCATCTTGACGACGATAGACGGATATTCAGAGATGTCTCTGTGATCAACAGGGTGAAAACCGGCAGTGATCACCGAATGGTTAGGGGCACACTGAATATCAATGTCCAATCGGAAAGGCGTCGCTTGATGAAATCTACGCTCCGACCTACTCGCGCCCATATCCAAAACCCCGAGAGCTTTCAACTCGAGCTGACAAATCGCTTTGATTGTCTAGGAGAAAACCTTGCAGTGGACGAGCTAAACAGCGGTTTGGTAGAAGCTGTCCATACGGTGGGATCTAAGTATTTTAGACCTCACCGTAGAGATAGACCACAAAAACTCTCGATCCACACTCTTGACCTCATGGCCGAACGTCGATCTTTAGCGCTGCAGTCTTCCGTTGACGCCGAAGCATATCGGCGGCTCAATAGACGGATCTGGAAGTCCTTGCGACACGATGTCCGTGCTCACAATACTGTGAGCATTAAGGAGACAATTGAGCGGAACGGAGGCTCAAAGTGTAAAGTGTTTGCAAGAGACTTGTCTATTGGGCAAAGCCAGTTGTCTAGGCTGAAGACGGAAGACGGCCGCGTGGTATCGACGAGGGCAGAGGTATTAAGGCAGATCGAGAGGTTCTACGGACAGCTTTACACCTCGGTTGCCAAATCTGCTGTTAGCTCGGCCCAAGACCCGAGAGCCGAGTTGATCCGGCACTTTAGCGATGATATCCCGGACATCAGCCTGTGTTAAAAACAACAAGGCGCCGGGCGAGGACGGAATAACTTCAGAGCTTCTGAAAGCGGGCGGAACGCCGATACTGAGAGTTCTTCAGAGGCTCTTCAATTCCGTTCTCCTCGAGGGCTCAACGCCAGAGGCATGGAGCGGGAGCGTGGTGGTACTGTTCTTCAAAAAAGGCGATAACACTTTGCTGAAGAATTATAGGCCCATCTCGCTCCTGAGCCATGTCTATAAGTTGTTTTCGAGGGTCATCACAAATCGTCTCGAACGCAGGTTTGATGACTTCCAGCCTCCCAAACAAGCCGGTTTCCGAAAAGGCTTTAGTACCATAGACCACATCCATACGTTTCGGCAAGTTATACAAAAAACCAAGGAATATAACTTGCCGCTTTGTTTAGCGTTTGTGGACTATGAGAAAGCCTTTGATTCGATCGAGACTTGGGCTGTGCTACAGTCTCTCCAGCGGTGCCATATCGACTATCGGTACATCGAAGTGTTGAGGTGTATATACAACAACGCCACCATGTCGGTCCGAGTACAAGATCAGAGTACGAAGGCTATTCCACTACAGAGAGGCGTGAGACAGGGAGATGTCATATCTCCGAAACTGTTCACTGCCGCGCTGGAAAATGCCTTCAAGCTCTTGCAGTGGAAAGGATTCGGCATCAACATCAACGGCGAGTATATCACTCACCTTCGGTTTGCCGACGATATTGTAGTCTTGGCAGAATCGCTGGAAGACCTTAGCACTATGCTCGAAGATCTCAATCGAGTCTCCCAACAGGTGGGTCTTAAAATGAACATGGACAAAACGAAGATCATGTCGAATGTCCATGATGTGCCCACCCCCATCGGTGTTGGGGGCTCGACTCTTGAAGTTGTTGACGAATATGTCTATTTAGGACAAGTGGTCCGGTTAGGCAGGTCCAACTTCGAGAGAGAGGTCAATCGTCGAATCCAACTCGGTTGGGCAGCGTTCGGGAAACTACGCGACGTCTTCCCGTCCAAAATACCTCAGTGCCTTAAATTGAAAGTCTTCGATAGTTGTGTGTTGCCAGTGATGACTTACGGCACCGAGACGTGGCCTCTCACTATGGGCCTTATTAGGAAGCTCAAAGTCACCCAACGAGCTATGGAGAGGGCTATGCTCGGGGTTTCCCTACGAGATCGAATCAGAAATGAGGAGATCCGTAGGAGAACTAAAATAACCGACATAGCCCACCGGATTAGCAAGTTGAAGTGGCAATGGGCAGGGCACATAGCGCGGAGATCTGATGACCGATGGGGTCGGAAAGTGCTCGAATGGAGGCCGCGTATCGGAAAGCGCAGCGTAGGACGTCCACCCACAAGATGGTCCGACGACCTGGTAAAGGTCGCGGTACATCGCTGGATGCAGGCTGCCTCCAACAGGTCTCTGTGGAAATCATTGGGGGAGGCCTATGTTCAGCAGTGGACTTCCTTGGGCTGATGGATGGATGGATGGATGGAATTTATCATTTCAGTTTTATGTTGCTTGCTCACGAGTAAGTTCACACAATAGCTTGATAGTTTTAGTGCCTAATGACAGATTAGTTAAGAATATTGTGTACAAAGAGGTTTTGTAGACCCTAATTTTTTATACGCGCTAAACAAAAGTAAAGCCGCAAAAACTATACCTAATTAATAATAATACTTCTTAACGCGAGCGAAGCCGCGAGCAAAAGCTAGTCATAAATAAATGCACCTAACAGTCACATACAAAGTCCGGATCCCACTTTAAGACTAATTAAGTCTTGTGTCGTAGGAATCAGAATCTATGAGAGGTTTTACGGTCTCACAAATACCTATCTCCAAAAAAATATTTGTGGGCCTCACAAAAATTTGACTCAATGTGAGGATCAAGCCGGCGGCATTTCGTTTTATAGCAGGCGTTTAACCAGCTGCGTCAAGATTTAGAAAGAAGAATAAGAAAGATATAAGAGAAAGTTATCGAAGACTACCATATTTTTTTTTTCTATTTATTGTTTTGGGGCTTTTTACTTCAATAGTACATGCCAGCCCCATCGTATTTCTAACACTATGTCTACCTTTATACAATTACGCTTAATTTTGTACTTAAAATTAACTTGTATGCCTATTTGTGAAGACTTATCATCATAAACAACTCTTTAGCTGCCTCAGAGGCTGGATTAGCTAAAAGATTATGAAATTCTCCTACATCAAAGCTGTTCAGACCATTAAGAATACCATATTAAGATAACATTTAATTTCATAAGTTAATTGTCTCGTTGCGTTTGATGATCTTGTTTTAGTATCTACAATTATCTGTGCAAAAATTGTTGTTTCTGTCTGTGCTGACAATATATATATTTTTTAATTCAATTTACATTTTCTATGCTATACTTAAAATTTACATTCCTACTGAAATGACTAAGGCCTTAAAGTTAATTCATACCAAGTAAATAAGGCATATCCGTACTTAGTCATTGCAGTTGCTACCGATGACTGGATATCGTGACGTCAAGCCAAATCTACACGAAATCTGGAGTAGACAGGATCTGTGGTTTAATATCAAGGCTTTACGACGGCGGAAATTAAGACACGATTTTGGTGACGCAGTTTAGCTGATAGCTTTTTACTGGGTTATTACCCTTAGTCATGAGTACGAATGTTAGAGAAAGAATTTGTTGTTATAATAATAATTCTCTATAGTACGGTGATTTAACTTAGAACAAACAACGACGAATTATAATCATCGTTTTGACTAACTTAACACCAGAGGGCGAAAAAATCGTTGGTTTTTACGGGTTTCTCCATTTAACGTAGATTATATTTTACGCGGGTATTATTGGCCCTAAATTACTTCTAACAGCATTTATTAGCTTATTTGCTGATTAGTTTATTTTAAAACAATTATTAAATTTATTATAATGCATACACATGTGGAAATGAGAATGTTCGCATTTCTATACAGAGTAATTTGTTTAAAATAGACAAAATTCAAATCGATTCCGTTAAATGTTATTCAGGTCCAAACCTCCCTAAATCTGTTCTTTTCGAATATATACGTAATGAAAATAAGTTGAGACATATTACTGGATTGTTTTTCTTACTTAACGCCAGAGGGCGCCTTGAATTGATTGAGTGACGTCTCTATCTTAGTATGTGAAATATGTAATACTCTATGCTTTGTAGACATTTCGGAAACCGGCAGGGAATGTTTGTTTTGTTCAGTATTTTTTTAATTACTTACCTTCGGCAAATGAGCAAGCAGGTCACCTGAGGGAAGGTGATCACTGTCACAGAGTAAATTTTAGATACTGAGAATCACTGTCATGACTGAACATCCACAGCGTTTACATCATGGATGTGTTGTTGGACCATTCATAGTTTTTATTAATATTATTATTTGTTTCATTCCAACCTTTTTTAACTTCCCGAAGCGAAGTTTGGATTACTTTACAGCTTCGTTGTCACAGGCGGGATAAAATTTTGTTACAAAATATACAGTACGACATTGGTTGTAACAAATCTACAACTAGAACAGCAAGAGTATTCAATAAAGGTGTTTATTACGGTAAATGAATATTCGAAAACAAATAACACACGTGCTAAAAGAGTCGTAAAATTATAATTTCAGCCTGTTCTCAGTTGTAGGTATGAGCGCATCCGCGTTTGAAAGGTTGCCTCAGTTTCTTTAATGTCACGGTTATTAATAACTATGCAGGTTATATAAAAAAATAATATGAATTTAGATTTATTTTGTAATGTTAATTATCGTTTAATATCAAGTCATATATTTCGATTGATTATTGTGTAATGTTACATTCAATTTTAGTAGTGTTCCATCTTTAAAAAATGTGATTCTAATAAACTTCTATTAGACTTAAGAAACTCTAAGAAGATGGATGGATTAACAAGCTTGCAACAATATTTTGATAACAAACTATGGGATATTTTTCAATTTTCCTTTTCAGTTGTACCTTTTTAGTTCTCATTATTTAACTAGATGGCGTTAGCATCAAATTAAACTATCGTAGCGTGATATAGTAATGTAATATGACTAGCAGATTAGTTGTTAATCATTTTAGATTTGCTACAGATATTTAAATTCACACTGGCAAAGTTGCTATTGGTACTGGCAAACAAGCTATTGTTAAATACATTATCATCACTACTCAATGGAAATAGTACTTGTATGTAAATAGGAATGTCTAAATATTGGCTTAGGGACCTAAATGTCGAGCTTGAACTATGTGTGAATACAATAAGTGAATAAAAACGTATTTCCTTTACGTGCGCCGCGTACGCAGTCGACATGCAAGTAATGTTCATTGCGTGAAAAGTTCACAATTCAATTGACATGGGACTAGCATAGCTTAATAGCTTTGTCTTTGGTGTTATTTATATTCGAAGCATTAGTCGATAATGTTTATAAAATGTAAATAGCAAAGGAAATCGTAGCGTAAGGCCTTGTTACTGTGATGAATAATGTTGCAGAAATAATTCTCGCAATAAATTTAAATAATCTGCATTCGTTTTTCAAAATTTGATTTTCATTCTAATAGACACTAGCTGTATCAGATAGGCTTAGTTGGTGACTTAGAGTATCTATAATATAGAGGGAGCGCTGGTACTTCAAAAACGTAGATAAAAATGGTGGTGCCGAGCCACCTTTTTCTGCCCTCCTATTGGCTAATATTTGAACAGGCTGTGAACAACATACATAAATTACTTGGAAAAAAAATAAAAAAAAATAGTTTAGGGCTATTTAATTTCACTCAAACTCGTTTTAAAAAGGTAATAGCTAAATATAATTTCGGCATTCAAAGGAATTTATAGCAATTTATTGCTAAATAATTAATTCAATGTTCACTAATATAGGAACGCTACTAACATTACGAACAAGAAAATATCTACGGGTTTCAAAACGCGCATGTATGACAGCGCTCCCTCTATATTATAAATACTCTAAGGTTGGTGATTGTTTTTCTTATTGGAAATGAAATAAAACAACGCTTAAAAGACTATGTGTCCTATTAAATTAAAATTCAATACAATAGGCAAGACGAATTATTTTAAAATCATGTTTTATAATATAGATACACATTTATTATATACGAAATAATCTATATTTCAAGAATTAACAAAGGTTTAACATAGTTTTAAGCCATTTTTCTAATAATCTTTCAATAGTGCACAGAAAAAGCTAGTAGGTGTCATGGCGTCCGTTATAACGTCACCACTAGGTAAACATGTCATTGTGTCTATGCGCAGCGAAGAAAGTTAACGAAACAAATCATATTTCGTTTGATAAAAATGAATTCTAAAGTCTATAAGTGGTTCCGGTAAAGCTCACATTCCACATTTCCAAAGAAATTGGTAATGTTTGCGTCGTGGCTAGCGTTTCTGTCAAAATGGCCGATTGCTATATTTTATACTTTTATTTTATTGAAAATCTTGTTAATCTCCAATTCTGGATTAAAACTAAAATAACGTTTTAAATCCTTTTAATATGTTTTCCCCCCTAACATCATAAAATATTTGATATTTTGATACTGTCGTCACGCCTATTGGTGAACTTTTCGATTACGCGACCTGCACCACTGACATGTTCCAAATATTTAAATGGCACGATACAGCGATGACACGTTGACACAGATTTCATTGCGATGTCTGCTTGCATTATTTAGTCATATATTATATTAGATTATATTATTAAGTATGCTTCTTATAAAAACAATGACTTTATGCCAATAAATAAATTATGAAGATATCAAACTCATGAGTCTTTCGATCTAGGATGTAAACAATTTGGATAGTACTGAGCAGAAAGACGAATACTGACAATTACTCTAGATATATTTTTCTATTTCAATATCCATCCAAAGGTTGCCTGGAAGAAATTACCTAGTGATAAGGCCGCCTCTTGTACTATTATTATAGTGTTGTTTCTTCATTGTATTTATATTTTTATTTTGTGCAATAAAGGATTAAATATATTAGATACAAAATTAATTTCATACATACATACATAAACTCACGCCTTTTCCCAGAAGGGTTAGGCAGAGGTGCCTAATCTGGAGGTGAAGTTTAATAACATGCTCCTTAAAACCATGGAAGTGTGATATAACTATAATATTTAAATATGAAAACTATGAACCTCAAACTTTACCTATGGTTTAGTGTAGTGTAGTTAGTTTACAAAACCATACAATTATAGTTTATATGTAGGTAGCATTTGTCTGTTTAACTAAGTAACATGTCATGTAAGGCGTCAAGTCTTGAATGCGGTAATGTTCTCTCAAATCAAATGCTATTTTAACAGCTATTACACATAGAATTACACAACTGTCGTAATTAATTAAACATAAAGCAGGCTGAGTCATTACACTGATGTTACAGCTGACAAGCTCGTCTATAGGATCTAAAGGTGTCATATTACCGCGCCTACGAACAAAGAACAATAAATACACCTCTTGTATATTTTAGTGTTGCCTCATCCTTGCAATTTTAACTGTTACAATTTTTATGCAGTGTTTTTGCTCTTTAATCATACTAATTTTAAATATAACAAACTAACCTAATACAGGAAAAGACGTTCCTACCTTTTTCCACTTTTCGTCCTTTCTGACAAAATGTAGGGGTCGGATTTACTTCTCCATACTTTAAACGGCACGGTCTTTTCAATTTCTGAGTCCACCTGAATAAAAGTTATAAATGTAATTCCATGTTGGCATGACATTCAAATTGTAATTGCTGCCTTTGTCATTGAAAGAAGTCATCATGAGGCAATCTGCCTATTTTAGAGCTTATTACGGTTTTGAAGATATGCAATGTAAACGATATTCCTCTATGTAATGTAGTTTTAACTTACAAAAACTTACAATACCAGGATCTACATAAAAATCTACCAGATTATCTCTACACAGACACAGTCGCTACTGTATCAGCCCATATACGTCCCACTGCAGGGCACGGGCCTCCTCAACAATCGACAGCACGATTGAGAGTGGTTAGGCCATATAGTCCACCACGCTGGCCTAGTGCGGGTCAGCAGACTTACATACCATAGAAATTTTTATAAATCCCTATGGTATGCAGATTTCCTCACGATATTTTCCTTCACCGTTTTAGTACGTGGTGATTGACTATCAATACATACATGACTCCGAAAATTCAGAGGTGTTGCCCTGGGATTCGAACCCGCGACCACCGTGAACATGTTGGTAGTCGCGACTAGTCCGTTTTACCAACAGGCCACCACGCACTTACGCACACAGTCGCTAGCAAACTAATAAAACAAAATTTTGTCGTCGATATCCGAGTCTCACGCTAGTAACACGCGTGCTATCCTTGAGTCGGATGCAACTCCTGCATACATTAGCAGGTTCATAATACTCACGTGTGATGTTGCACAGATGTGTTCATTGTTGTGGCGAACAATGCGTTTGGACACCCACGTTCTCTGAGCCAACGATTAGACCATGCAAGGGCGTCGTAGGTAGATTTCGGCATCTACATTACTATTGGAATTTCATAAGGTTTCAGTGTGTCATGGGCGTTCACGAAGGTTTTGTTTTCAGTGATTTATGTTATATTTTTGTATACTTTCCCTGACTAGGATTTTTTCTATCAATGTACAAAGTGAACCTCGAGCGCATCGGTGTTTCCTGAGCACTTTGACCGGTCCTGTCAAAGGAGGCTTAAAGAGAATACTCTGCGTAAGGTAGGTAGTGACTTTGTTGTGCTGGCCCCCTGGCACTACAGAGGTCCATCAGCAGCGGTAGCCGCTTACTATTAGGCGGGCCACTAGCTCGTCTGCCTATTAAGGCAATAAAAAAACCTTTCAGTTTTTGGTATCCTACATAGCAAGTTACAATATGAGTACTAATGATGCATATGCATAGTTTATATTTGAGATTTTTACTATTAAAACTGGTGTTGTACCTTTTTTTCATACATAAGATAAAAGCAAACTTGCAGCTCATTAATGGGAAGTGACTACCTCCGCCCATGAATAGCCTCACAATGATATCGATAGAAATCTCCCGGCCTTTAAGGACGATGTAGAATGCAGTTGATAGATGGTAGAGGTAGGGAAAGGAAGGGGGAAGGGAATTGTAGGGATTATAAGGTCGTCGGCATTCTCACGGAGCGATCGTAACGTGACAGCAATACTGTTACAATAACGCTTTGGTTTACTTTTTGACGATCGTATAACTGATATTTATATAAATATACTATTATACTTATATTTATAAGTATTCTACAGAAGATTGGTTGCAGTAATGTCTACCACCCATAATATTAAGTTATCTTACTTACATTCCAAACTAATCAAATCATAATTATATCTATATTATACAATGTACAGCGAATTTAGCATAGTCTACATTTCATGTCAGGCGCTGTAATAACACTTAATAATCTGTGTGCAATGCGGTTGGCCTTGACGCGGTGACGTCACAAGGAAGCTGTTTGACCAGCGATCAGCCTGTCACGAATTGGAGCAAAAATCTTGACGCATGCCAATACCCGGTGACACATTTAAGCTCTTACGCAACTGTGATACGGTGCCTTTTGATTTTGGTATTTTTAAAAGGTTTTTAGGTCCTGTATGGATTTTTTGATGTATCGTAATAGATTTGGCACGATTCAATTCTCCTGTTATGTACAAAGCTTTTTATTTGTTTTGAATCGTCTTTGAAACATCCGTAACAAGATTGTTTTTATTAGTACCATTTTTTACATATTGTTTTTGTTTGATCTCTTTGAGTGGACTACCTAGTTAGTACTAGTTTTTAGTATCAATCAGTTAGTTCTAATTTTAACATAATTCCCATTTAACTACCGATTGAGCGACCAATTGAAGAGATTTTTCCACTGGTCTAATTGGTCTAATAATAAATAAATCTAATTTTCCTCTTGTCTCTGAATGTGTTTTTCATATATTCACTTCACTCTATACATAAAAAGAGGCACACGGCTTCTGTTAAACCTATTAATTGCTGAAAGAATTGACTGTTTTGAAAATAATTAATGCCACCATATAACAAAAAGTTCATAAAAATTCATGCGTTTTGTTTCATTATAAGTTTTATATTGGCCTTAAAGACTTTAATTATTTGATATTCTTAATTCTTGATGTCTCATGTCCTTGTTCCAAATTTGATACTCTTAACATAATTACTTGCGTCCTTGGCCTGTGCTTTTAAAAACACTTTTTTTATTGCATTAAATGGCGAGGCGGCATTAGGACCATGCCATTCGCCTGATGGTAAGCGATACGACTGATCAAGGACAGTAGCAAAACTATACAACACCATGAATTACAAAGCAATGTTTGGCATTCCACTGCGCTCGCCATCCTGAGACATAAGATGTTAAGTCACAATATGTCCAGTAGTTACTCTAGCCACAATGTCCTCCATACCAGAATACAACAGTGCATTTACACTGTTGTTTGGCAGGAGAATATATGTATATACTGATATTAAATTAAGATATATTGTATTATGTAGGCTGTATGTTCAGAGGGCTTGTGTCACATTAATCAAGAATATACTGTGCCCGTGATTGATCCTTTAACTATTTGTAGTTAAAGTATACGTTTTACAGTCTCTATGTGTATGTATGAAATACTTTTGAACGTGTAGGCCAGTTCCATATTAGTCATCGATGAATTTACTACATAGTACTTTGAGATTTACACGTTGACTTGTTATTAAATATATCTTGTTAGTATTGTCGATCTAATTTATAAGTTTGTAAGTTAAAGGAAATTCATAGCATAAAATGTATGATATATTGTAGAATGACTCGGACATTTTTGCCATAATGAAGCGAAGACCAAGGTTCTACGTTGGATGTAAAGCTTGACAATGGATTAAAATCACCCTTAACTTTACTAATAGTATATTTCCTTTATTACACATTGCAGGAAATAATAACCAAGAACATATAAGGATGCAGAAACTGATGTTTGACCACTTAAAAAGTTTTGAGTGTACGTAACTAATAAAAAAATACAGTGCTTGATTATGATAAGTTTTGAATTGTGCTACTTTAAGGCACATAGCGCGTAGAACTGATGTTCGTTGGAACAGAGAGGTTCTGGAGTGGAGGCAAGCGAAATATCAGACGCCCTCCTACAAGGTGGACGGACGACCTGGCTAAATTTGTAGGAAGTCGCTGGATGCAGGCCGCTTCCAACATGTCCTAGGGGACCTATGCTCAGCAGTGGAATTCCTGTGGCTGAGATTATGATGATGTGTTACTTTTGTAATGGCGACTTTAGAATCAGGAGGACGACTCGCTTGTTTCGTCAATCATAGCTAGATTAAAATGAAAAATATATATATCTAAGTGCCCACATAGAGCCCAATGTACGCTGGATTATACATACTTATATAACTAGGATAAAGATGTCACGATACAGTGAATGCATTTTTATTTTCATTTTTCTGCCTCCCACTAGTATATCCGTGCATCTTAACTTTCTCTAAGCATGTTTACATTGAGTTTTGTTACGTGACATTTATTATCCGCGTTTGTCTAAGAATCTTCGTCCGGAAAGCGACGGCAAAAGGTCATGGCTGCGAGTCTTAGTACTAGTTACTATAAAATGCACGCCTATGTTCCATGATCGTGTTATACATTAATTAGCGTTTTATAAAACTATAAAGTATAAAAGCATTTGTGATAGGAGTGGCTGTGCGGCTCTCGCTTCGAGATAATTATTTGTAACGAAAACACATTTAAACTCATGTTTTTACCAAGAAGGGGTAGGCAGGAAACTCACGTTTCACCGTATATTTTCCGTCTCATGATGTCATAGGTGACGAGCTTATCGCCATATCGCGCACAAATTCTTGACTCTAGGTTAATAAAGAATAGTACAATCCAAATCGCTTTGCCCGACTCGGGATTTGAACCCGAGACAATCATACCTTAGTACAACTGCGCCAACGGGGAAGGCATAAAATTTTGCAATACAACAAGAAACTTAGTATGATCCACAAATATTACTTGTTTCGTGTCCTGTTTTTTTTTGTTTTGAGACAATTGAGCTCGTCGTAATGAATAACATGCATGACACCAGACAACTAATAGAATCTTACTGAGATTTCATAATAAAAAGTTACTAATAGGTTATTCACAGTTTTTAAAAAGAAGATACGAGAATGAAAAGGTAAATTAGCATTCACGCTACGTCAAAATCCATATATTTGTATAATCTTACAGTTTTTTTAGTTTAAAAGAAGAGTTTAAAAGGGTGTATTAAATTTCAACGCAACATCAACAAGGCAACAAATGTATTTATATTTGTATTTCTGTGTAACATTTTCTTTTAGATTTAAATTGAATTAAGCGCGGTTACGTTGTGCGGAAGATGAGTTAATTAAGATTGTCGCCATCGCGACACCATTAAAAATGTCATGCTGAACCTAAATACCATGGATAGAGTCGTCATTGTGTTGCCAACTCCTCTGACATAATTCTCATAGAATATCATCTTAAAATAGACGCCTTTTTGTTTTATTTCCGTCTTTTATTATTTTCATTCGATGTGTATTCTATCAAAGCTAAACCTATTATATTTAGCAACTAATGGTAAAATAAGTTCCACATCGGTCAAGTACATAGTTTCAGAGCTTATTTAATCCAAAAAACAATAAAATCTTCCCTCTTTATAATATAAGTTAAGAATGCTAAAAAATTGAATTATTTTAGATTAATTACAAAACTGTTTTGAATTATTTGTCGGTTTAAATTCTCGCTTGAAAGCGATAAACGTTCTCAAAATATGAAGCTTGCAAAATTACTTTGTTAATGCAGCTTGATTAGTGCTTCTGAAAATAAGAGAAGTCATGTACATAAATAATAATTTCACAAAATATTACCCAAGTAGTAAGTATAAATTCAAAACGATTCATTTCATTTTTTTTTAGTAGCTGGGAGCAAACCGCTTCCAACAGGCCAATGTCTAATCCATAAATGAGGTCTATGTTCAGCAAAGGAATTTCTGTGCCCGAGGAGTTAACCAATATATTTTAGCAACGCATGACGTCATACGTCTCTTAGGCATATTTCAGCGAGCCACCTCTGGTACTTTCCACGCATCATCTGGGATGCGCTGAGCTGTGACGCAACGCGTTGTGTAAGCCTCTTTAGCATGCCGGCCGAGCTTTCTCGCCAAACAGATCCGAACACCCGCTTTTGTTTTTGGCGTATGGTGATATTGGGGCCGTGAAATCGACATGCTACCATTGTCGTGGTATTGTAACAGTGACGAATTTGCACGTGTGATTCTAAGGTGGTTTCATGCGTTTGGTGATGATTGTGATGAAGAAATTTTAGCTGATTTATCAATTGATTATGTGTTATTAAAAGGGTGCATCGGCTATAAAATGATTGAATGTTTTAAATTTTATATAGGGCATTATGACTTATTTTGTTAGGATTATTTTAAGTGCGACATGTGTGGGTGGAAAGACAGTACAATTTGAAGTAAGATTTTATTTTCAATGGAGCTTAAATTGGGTTTCGACAAAGAAAAATAAAATTTCGTTGAATTCAAATATTTCGATGTATTTTTTTAGAAGTATTTTTAGAATGAAAGCCCAAGTTTTACAATATGTCATTTCAATATCCATTTATAATATTTCAAACACTTATTACATCACTAAAGTTATTTAAAGATTTAGACAGCTGTAAGTTTGCATCACGGACTTACAAAATATTTCACAAATCGTGTGTTTATTAGCCTAAGCTTATATTTCAAAACCAAAATTTACGGTATCACGGTCACAAGTAATAAAATTGGCGACTCTGCAAATTAATTCATGATTTGATTGATATTTGAAACATTCTAAAGCAGCATTCCGGCCCGGAAACAAGGTCTTCTATAAATCTATTATTGAGACTATATATTCGTATACACGCGATGTTAAGCTTGGAATAACGTGTTTCATTGTCTTAAACTAAATTCCATGGGGTGTTATTGTTTTGTGGAAATAACTTGAGCTACTTTAAAAGGATGTGTCTGTATTCAGATTAATCCTAGGAATCGCTTTGTTTGTCATTGTATATTGTTGTCTTTGAATTATTCGCAATTGTTTACTTGAGAATACGGGTTAGTAGATATTACTGCCGGATGTTATATTGTACATATTAACAATATAACATCAAATTCGATCAAAGTGCAAAGGGCATGTGAGGATATTCTATTTACTATCAGCCTGGAGTCAAGTATTTTTGACCGATATGGCGATAAGCTAGCGTATCACATCGTGGGACGGAACCCAAGGCGATCCGTGCGTGTCCTGGAAGCACCTCTGCCTACCCCTTCTAGGAAAAAGGCGTGAGATATGTGTATGTAAGTTCAATCAAATGAGTTAAAAATGCTCAAAACGATTTTAATGTTGTCGTGGCTGTCTTTAAAATATATCTGGTAAAGATGCTGCGAATGCACCAAGTCCAATCTCATGCGACGGTTCATACCACGATGTTACAGAAGATTTAAGTACCTAAAATAATTGAAAGAATAGCTATAATTTATTTGTGAATGCACATTTATGACATGTGAAGACATGTGAGTACCTTATCAGTTACCATCGCTCATGGATGTCGATTACGCTAAGATCATGGTCTATCCTCAGCGTATTAAGTATTTTTTTGTATAATATAGTTTAAACAAGAAAATTGCGCCAGAAAACCACAATCGAACATGGTTTTTATTGAGTAAAGTAGGTTTAATTTGGACTTAAACTATCTATCATTGTCAGTATTTGGATTCATGTTTAAAAATGATTTTGGTGCTTTTATTTATTCAGCTGAATTTTGCAGTTTGGTATTTCCAAAGCTAATATTTCTCCTTTCTGGTGATCCATTTCATAATTAACACTTGAATCCGATAACACGATACTCGTATTTTCCTCGAGCAACACAAAAGTCCTTCCAAGAAACCATACGAGACGTCAGAATGATTGTGCAAAACATATCCTTTACAGATGCGTGGTCCCGAAAGGAGACCGTTATTCAAAAAATATTCGTAAATATTTATCGGGTGTCCGAATGTCGCCACCTCTTGTACCGTTTCGTGCATTATGTAAAATGACAGAGTTACGAGGACGCAAACTCACGTACATAAGTTCAGTCAAACGGTCGCTGACCTCTCGCATTTTTGCCACTCGAAATGAGGCTGTTTAGAAATGACGACTTTCCGCAGCCGCCACGCGATGCAATTTTATAAATTATCTTTTAATGTAATGCAATATTTTTAGATTTAGAGATTATCGTAAATATTGTTAGGCAAACGATTAAATCTTTATCTTTTTGGATTTCATTGTTGGATAAGAGAAAATTATTTAAAAACATGCATTTCGTTTCCTATCCTTGTACTTAGCACACTCGAACTTAGATTCGACGCTGGATTCATTTTGATCATATTGCAGAAATAGCCTGATATTCAAACATCGACCTTTCCTTATTGCCTGTCTCAGTTAAATCTTTTCTGACTATTACGTTTTAGAGTCATAAAACCAACACACAGGGATTATTCTATTCAAGCTCACACTCGAACAATAAGTTGACATACGATATTGCAGTAGTATGTAAAATGTACTCTGTGATTGCAGTAATCTAAAGTACCTAATTTGTATATACGGTAAAAATTAAAAAAAAATTGATCCCGTCACGTGCCCGTGTCGTGACGTCTAACAGAATTTATCGAATACTTTCGTCGCTTTTCCGTGGGTGAGATGTTATCGCCGGCGTTCAGTCATTCCACAGAATACTAACCGCATGGAATCCCAATTCGATGTACAAAGATGTTGCATAATCTAACCGATCTGCGAATAGTTAGCAATTCGATCGTGATTTATTTGTGTTGTCAAAATTTCCGCGGCATTCCTGACAGAGACGTGGGTGAAATGGTAATTAAGCTTACTCATTGATTTTACCGTGATTTTCTACAAACTTATGCAAATAGAGGCTTCGATAGAGGATGGTTTGTAAGAATTTGAAGTACAAAAAGTGAGTATCGGAGGATTAAATCCTTTAAGGCTTTTCGAAATAAAAAAAACTTTATTTTTTTGTTAAAAAAATTCATAGTTTTAATGTAAACATTACAGGTTGTGTCTTGCAGCAGTATAGATTGGTATCACATTGACTTCACAACTAAAAACAGTATATTTATAACATGCTCCTACTTAAATAATAATCCAGATTTTTGATTCTACTCCCACTGTTAGAATGGATGCTCTAATTAACAGTGAGGTTTAGGCCGACTGTTTTTTCTTGTGATACCTGTCAGTTCTCTCCACCTATTTCTTAACTGAAACTATTAAGATACTTTAAAGGTCAACACTGTCATTATAGGTAAGGACCACACTAACGGTTCATCTGGTATTGTGTGTGAAGAATGCTGAGCTTTTAATATTAAGTTAATTTATTCGGTATATTCAATTTGCTCCATTCGAAAAAAGACACAAATGCTATCAAATATAATGGAATATAATTCGAACATTTTCATTCCAACGATATTTTAAATTTGAAAACACTGTATGTAATTAAAATAAAAGTTCAAGTCACCTTCATTATATGATTAGAATTGCAATAAAAATATATTTATAAAAAAGAAGGCACTGTTTTGCATATTTTCAACTTTAGCATTTGGGATGTTATAAAACTGATTTCGAAGTTGACCTAGTTTCCGTGAGCCTATTTTACGACAAATTAAGAACATTTATTTCAAATTCTATTTTACCGTATTTTATATTATTTATTTACATAAACAATTAATGTTATAATTTGTTTAAAAATATGGCATATTTTAACTATCACACAGTACTTAAGTAGAGGAATATTTTAGAATAAGGTGTTTTGTTTTAAGTTTATTCAACCTCTTTTTATTGTCGTACTATAAACAAAATATACATTGCTAACAAGATTTGCTGTATACGTTCAAGTTTCCTATATAACAAAGTACTCTGTAGTTCAGAATTTTAAATACTTGTGATTCTACTAGCTGTTGCAATCTGTGTGATAATAAATTACGTAGGTAGAATATGCCTATCAATTCTGGATAACGCCAGTTTGTGATTTTTTACGTGGTACCCCCAAATACAAATCGATATGTCCAGTGATCAAAAGGCTAATTAATAAAAAACTAAACGCTCAAACCTTTCTCCTGCACGTGTGAATAATATTTCGCGCAATCGGTGCACATTCGTTCCGATCTCGAACGCCTCCGGAATACCTACTGTGTGTTTATTCAAATTCTACACATTCGAGAAAGTGAATTACCTAAAGCTTATTTACAATTTGTACGCGATTTATAAAGTTGAGTGTCTTTGAGATTTTTTTTATTGGTGCAGTTTAGTCGCTGGTGAGATGTTTGTTCATCGGGAAAGCTATCACCGAGCATGTATACCAGCCTTCATTTAGTATACAATTATGTAGTTTTGTGTTCAATTGTGTATATGTGAAAAGATTACTGGTGGTAGGTCTCTCATATGTGAGAGGCCATCTGGGTAGGTACCACCGCAATGTCTATTTCTCCCGTGAAACAACACTGCGTAAATGCACTGTTGTGTTTCGGATTGAAGGACATTGTAGCCAGAGTAACTACTGGACATATTGAGACTTAACATCTTATGTCTCAGGATGGCGAGCGCAGTGGAATGTTGCTACTGTTTATGAGCGGTCGTATCGCTTACCATCAAGAGAACGGCTTGCTCGTCTCGTCATTCATAGCAATAAAAAAAAATAAATAAAAATACTTTATTGTATCTTATAATTTCATATTTTCGATTTAGTCACTTTGTTTTTCTTTACCACAAGGCTGTTTTCATCAGAGAAGAACAGGCAAGAAACTCTACCGATGCTCTTTTCAAAATGAGTTTACAATATAGTGATTATACAGGAGTAGCAGCTAGTTGAATTCAGAGCAGTTCATAAACTAACATAAACTAAAATTTATAATAATAATTGATTCATAATAATATTGGGTAACTTATTTTGTACGGCTAAGTAAAGTGAAGACGTCCAGAACGCAGAATTGGTATACACTGTGTTTTCTAAGAGAATAGAATAATAATGCAGCGATAGTAACCCTCTTTAACCAGACAATGGTGCTATATTTGAATGAAATTATTCATAAAATCAATATGAAAAGTTTTATGTAAAATATAATCACTCTCAAGCATACACGAGATTGTAGATAAGCTTGTGCCATGCAGTGGGACTTATATGGGGTGATACAGTTTAGTACATTAGGTGCATATAAATAACATTGTTGAAAAATAATTAGAAAATACAATAAAAAATATTTAAGGTCCAATACGATTGTCATGAAGTATCCATGTTAAAAATAAAGGGCACATATCACTTCACTGGGTTCAATAACCCTTAATACTTGTATGGGGAGGATACGTAAATTCTTTAAGAAAGCCACTTTATACATGTTTGTAAGGAGACTTTATTATGATTTTATACTTTAGTATAAATTAAAGCTTTGAGTTTATGTTGCATTTTTATTCCAATTATTGTAAAATCCCAAGGTTGGATACCTCAACCAAACCATAACTGTTCTATCATGATGTTACATGTCTGACACTACTGTCAGACATTAAATTAGAAGATAATCGCTAGTATCTGCCACTACTATTACCAATGTTGTATATAAAAGTAGATTTGAAACTGATATATGTATAATTATTTTCTCTCGACATAAAACTTCTGGCTCAGAATTTTAACACTTGGGCAAACAATTAAAGGTATATTATATATTGAAATGTAGGGAAAATTTGAAGTCTCTCATTTCAGAAATTATTACTAGTCATATCTACATATACTGTTTTAGAGACTTCTAAAATAAAAGAAATAAAGAAATGAAAATTTAAAATAGCCTTATGAAAATAACTAAATTATGAAATAATAAACCCTTTTCAACTTGCACGCGTAGGCAGTTAGATATCCAAAACGGGCAATCACATGTGTACAAATTTATTCCACAAAGACAGGGAAACGGTTTGGCATTACGTCAAGTATTTGGTAGCTTGTTACGTAATATTGTATTACAAAACGATTACTTTCAACGTAAACAAGTCCTTTTAGTAAATTACGTTTTAATGTGTCTTAGTAGGTATGTCTCGTACCGGCCTTTGGCACACAGGTTTTGGATACATTCCAGAATTATAGACTTTTGAAACGATTTATAACGTTGAGAATACGTTCCAAACTTAGTGAGGTATATCATTATGTATATATGTGCATTTAGTGGTATGGAGATATAAAGTGTATATTCAGACTGCGACCGAAAACGGAGCCAGGTGGTAGTTTTAGTGAATTCAGACACAAAGCCAATAAAAATTATGCCTAAAATTTGGGTGGTAAATATATCGATTGTCTTAAAACAATTATATATATCCTTTTATTTTGAATACACCATTATACAACACCATACTTAAAATATCACAGAAAAATTTACACGTTTTCTGCGAATTATTGCATTGTGTCTACAGTCACTAAAACTACCACTCAGACTTCGATTTCGTTGGCAGTCTTGATATACTCTGTATATTATTAATACAAAAGTCCGACAAAAGAGCCAACAGATCAACTGATGGCAAGTGATCAATGTCAATCAAAATAGATGTGTGGCCGGCTCATGACATCGAGAGGAGAGCAAAAAAAGAATGGGATGGTAAAAGGAAATTTTAATCACCGTACAAAACACGACAGCAAAGCTTTCATTTCACGTCGATCTACTGTGAGGAAGTGATACTGCAGTGGATGAGCCTGCCCATAATGAGTCATGACTGACAACAGCATGGCTCTACCACTTTAATTAATATAAGATTGTACTTTGTATTAGGTTATTAGTCAAGGATCTGGTGGCCTCCTTGATATCGCCGCGATTTGTAATCCAATTTAAGTAGAATTAAATCACCGATAAGCAAAGCGTCCGATGTCCGCGAGGTTAATAGATGGTTTGATAAATATCGCAGAAACATGCAGAATGTATTTCGGTTTCAATAGATCGTGTTTCGATTTCGACGTACTGACCAAAGCCTTTCCGTGATCATCTTCAAAAAGCAAACCAGTGTATATAAATCGAAGGTCAATAGAAGCGAGATAAATGTGTTGTTTTAAAAAATATTGGGTATCCTTTTACTTCAAGCTAGTGTGCTGTCTGAATTAACGTGATGCCTTTTTAAAATTCGGGTTTAGCAACTTGAATGCCTTACCTAAAGGTATGCGTGATATTGTCAAGATAATTGTGAACAAATGCTCTTCTCCTGTCATTGAACACAGCTACTCTTAAAGAGGATAAATACTGACAGCCATTTTTCAATACTGGTGCGGTACTCGACAAAAATTTTTTTTTTTTTTTTTTATTATGGCAACTGATTCTGCTTCATTGAGAATATTACTGCCAGTGTCAAGTGACATTCGTGACTCATTCATGTTAGAAAAAAATTAAATAGGGTAAGAAATAAAAGCGATCGAGACTGAATAAAAATAAAAGAAATTAAGTTACTGATGCGATTAATACCAGATACACAAAATGGGTGCACACATGTAAGGTTAGTTTATAGTTTAATATTATAGTTATTTAAATAAGTAATTAGTGCTTTTAATGCCGGTTTATTTTTTAGGGTTAAGATGGATGCCAGGTTACAGGGGAGTGCAACTTTATTTTTAACCAATAAGTCATATAACGATGGAGAGGAGTACCGGGAGCAGCTGAACAATATGTGTGTTGTGGTACCTTCATCAAGACCACATTCACACAAGGAAGAATTTCTTACGTGCAATTTACACAGATGAACTGGAGATGAACAGTGACCAATTCTCAACCTAGAAATAATTGCTGATACATGCTTGCTGAGCTGTATTTTAGAAAACCAAGGTCTCAGAGTAACATCTGGCTGTATTTGGTAAAGATGAGCACCTTTAAAACAGCTTGTATCCTTCCAGTTGGCATTCCACGCAGTTTCCAGTTGTTCTCTTGCAGTGGGGACTAGGTCATATGAATAGATTGAAAAGTGATCTTCATTTCCTTGATTAATAGCGCTTTTAGCTATCTGATCGACATATTCATTGCCAATTATCCCTATATGACTGGGTATCCATGCAATTGTAATTTGCAGATGTTCTTCACTACATAGTTTGATTAGATTTTTTACTTGTAGTATAATTGGGGATATACTATTTTTATTAAAGGGATTACTTAAAAGAGCCTGAATACAACTTTTTGAGTCAGAAAAAATAATAGAGGATGTAATTTTGTGTTCTCTAATGTATATTATACATTTCAAAATAGCCAAACATTCTCCTGAAAATACTGAGCAGTAATTTGGGTATTTAAACATAAAAGATACATTAGCATCTTGATGAAAAAAAGCAACACCCACACAGCTTTCATTATTTAATTTAGAGGCATCCGTATAAAACACCTCTGCATTTGACCAACGAGATGCAATTATATTTTTCAGCTTAATATCAGGATTTGGGGTGTGTTTATTAATTCCAAGTGTTAACTCAACAGTAGGAAAATAAATTAGTGATGAATAGTCCAAAGAAAATAAAGGGTGAGTTTGAAATTTATTAATGGAACAGGATAAAGATTCTAATCTCTTATAACTTTCAACAATGCATGGAGAAGGTTTATGTGCCCAGTATGGTTTAGAGTTTATGTAAGTGCATAGTGTCCTTAATTTAGGGATGAGCAAGTGAGTGGCATATTGGGAAATTTTAAAAATATATCTGTCTGACAGATATTGTCGCCTGAGATTAAGAGGAGGGTCAGAGCATTCCACTTGTAAAGCGTTAGTTGGTGGTGAACTTTTCATTGCTCCAACTATTAGTCTTAAAGCTTTACTTTGCATTACATCAAGTTTTTTCAATGCCCCCTTGTTACATGGCAAAAGTAAATGAGTAGCAAAATCTAAATGGCTTCTTATAGTAGCATTGTAAATTAATCTAAGTGTATATGGGTGAGCACCCCACCAGACTCCTCTTAAGCATCTCATTAAATTAATATTGGATTCACATTTATTTAGTAAATGTGCGACATGAGCTATACCATTCATTTTTTTGTCAAATATTTTCCCAAGAAACTTGACCTCATTACTTATTGGAATTATAGAGCCATTTAATTCAATTTGTAAATAAGGTGTATTTCGTTTTCTGGTGAAAATTACTACTGTACTCTTTGAGGGTGATAACTCCAGAGAGTTCAATGAGAGCCATGAGCTAAGTATATTCAAGCCATTCTCCACTTGATCTTTTGCCTCATTAATAGAATTGTTAATTGAGTAAATGAGAAGGTCATCCGCATACTGCAAGACATTGCACACATCTGGTATGTTGTGATCCATATCAGTAGTGTACACATCATACAGCAACGGACTGACAACCGAACCTTGAGGTAAACCCTTCCATACTCTTCGAGTGGATAGCTGAATGCCCGGATGTCTCAGTGATATTGTTCTACCGGATAAAAGGTTAAACAGAAAATCTGTCAATCTTTGAGGAATCCTTAGCTGAACTAGCTTGTTCCTAAGGACCAAAAGATCGACATTGTCATATGCAGCTGAAACATCCAGAAATCCAGCCACCACTGACTCACCTTGAGTGAACGCTAGATGGATATCTGTGGTGAAGATGGCGTGACTATCAGAAATACTACGACCCTTCCTAAAGCCGAATTGATTTTCTGCCAAAAGAGAGTGGTGTTCTAAAAACCATTCCAGTCTATTTTTGACTAAGCGTTCAACAACTTTTGGGATGGTAGAGGATAGAGCGATGGGACGGTATGACTTGGAATCTGAGGAATTCTTTCCAGGTTTAGGGATAGGAATTATTATTTGGTGTTCCCAATCTGATGGGATGCTACCATAATCGACAACTATATTAATTAATTTTAAAAAATAATTTAATGAGTTATGTTTTAATTTTGATAAAAATGAATAGGGTATACCGTCTGGGCCAGGTGAAGAGTCTTTACATTGGTCAAGCACTAATAATAGCTCTTGGTAATTAAAGGGGGAGTCAATAGATGTAGTGTGAGTCAGGCTGTGAGGGAAATATTGATAGGGAATTTGAGAAAGGTGAGGGACTGAAGGGGGAGCTAACCTATCCAAAAACTCTTCCACCCAGTCTGTTGAATAGGAAGTAGCACTTTGATCCTTTTGTGACATTCTGTAACATTTGACTCGTTGCCAAATCAAGGAAGAGGGAGTTTCAGGGGATAGAGAAGCACAAAATTTACGCCACCCCTGAAACTTTTTCTTTTTTAATAGCCTTTTAGTACAAGCGTCTATGTTACGGAAATTCAAAAAGGACTCAAGATTAATAACGGTGTTACATATTGTTTCCGCTTCGTGTCTCCTCTTAACGGCTTGGGTGCATTCCGAATCCCACCAAGGGGGAGACGGAATTTTACCCAAAGAAACATTTTTTTTTTAAAACTTGTCTCTGCTGAGGTGATAATTAATTGTTTTAATTTGTCACAGCAAATATTAATATTCATATTGTTGGGCTCAGGCAAAAGACTAATTTTATCTTCTATGAAATTAGAATACACTTCCCATTTGGTGTCATCCAAGATGAAAGGTAGCAGGGGAGGAAGGGTTGAGGTTTTAATGTTTTGCGAAGGGAATGAGATTAAGATGGGGAAGTGGTCAGAACCATGCGTGAATGGGAGACAAGACCAGGATAAAAGGCTAGCCAAACTCGGGGAACTAAAGGACAGGTCAACAGAACTAGGATTAATATTAGGAGGGGTACGACGAGTAGGGGAGCCATCATTAAGAACACACAAATCAAATTCATCTAAAATATCTAAAATCCTTACGCTAAAGGGATCATTATTAAGAGCACCCCAGATCTGATTGTGGCAGTTAAAGTCACCCATTAAGATAATAGGAGACGGGATGGAACATAAATAGGTACGCAATATGGGAATAACGGAAATGAAAGAAATGTTATTAAAACGAATGCACATAAATTGAATACTTATACTATTATTAACTATGGGAACATGAATAAAATTTAAATTGTTTTTAATTAATAGGGCTGCCCCGCCCCACCCGTCACTTCTGTCATCGCGAAGCAGAGTATACCCTGGAATACGAAAGATTTGGTTAGGTTTTAACCATGTCTCTGATATTGCACAAATAAATGGTTTGTGTTTATTTAAAAGGGAGGATAAATACGTTTTATTTTTAATTATACTCCTACAGTTCCACTGAAGAATTAAATCCATTTTTTAAAATATTAAAAATTGAAAGAGAAATAGTTTGAATAATACTACAAGCAACGTTGTTCGGTAATTTAGAGTCAGTGATAACTTTAATCAACGATGATATTAAATTATGGATTGTATCCGCTGATACATTATCCATCTTGTCATGTTCATTTTCCCTGTCTGCATTAACATGTTTATTTTTGAGGGCACAACCATTTTCAGGAGAAGGCATAACAAAAGATTGTATCAGTGCTCTATGAGATTCATGAATATGAGATTGTGGGGTAGAAGGACGAGATTGCGGTTTTAGGAATACTGTTTTGCGATATGACTTGGTAGCAGTGGCTTGAGTGTCAGGTGGAGACAATACAGTTGTAGGTTGATGAGACGGCAGAGCCTGAGGGGACAGCATTACCTCGGCAAACGATTTTTTGACTAGCGGGAATTTTGTCATTGCTTCATTATATGAGACATTATGAAGTGACATAATATGTTTGATATTTGATTGCCTAGTGTGTTCTGGACAAATCTTATTTGTGGCGAAATGACACCCAGTGCAATAGATACATACAGCTTCTGATTCCAACACCGAGCACGAATCTCCGGAGTGGTTGTCTGTGCATCTATAACACCTCGGTTTAGATCTACATTGTGCACGTGTATGTCCGAACCTACAGCAAGCAAAACATTGAATCGTCGGATAAATGTAATGCTCAACTGGTAATAGCGTGAAGCAGCAATATATTTCTTTAGGTAGTATTTGCCCATCGAAGGAAAACACTACCGTCTGAGTTGGAATCCATTTTGGTCCATCTGGTGATGTAATTTTTCGGTTCAGCCTACGCGTTTTTATAATTTTGCCAGTATTGGGAGGAAGCCTAACATATTCAACAATGTCCTCATGACTCCACTCAATGGGTATACCTCTAACTAGCCCGATGCGAGAGATATTGTGGGAAGGGATATACACTTTATAATTATTAATTTGAAAAATGTCATTTTAATGAATTGGTTCGCTAATTGACCTGTTTTAAACGATATGGAGAGTCTATTACGACCATTTTTTTTAATTCCATCTTGTAAAACATTTTTGAAGTTATTTTTGTATAAAATGCTCCAAATTTAATGGGATGTAATGTGGTCCCATCTGATGGAGAATTCTTGGACAGTTCCACATATGCAATAAACGGGCCTACATCTTCCGGAGAATACAGAGTCCGTGTGGGTTTAATAACTTGTGAGCTCGAACTATCCATAGCTGAGGAGCCAGATGTTTGTGAACTAGTTTGGCTTACATCTAAGATGGATTGCGATAATAAATTGCTTGGAAGTGAGATTTTGTTGTTATTTTTTTTATTTTTCAGAATTGACCTCATTCTTTTTGTTTTTATCGCTGTTAACTTCAATGAGCCAGCCTGAGAGAAACTAGGGGCAGTATTTGTTGTGTGTGGCGGAACTGATGAGGTATTAGAGGCTAACACTGGGGACATTACCTCCGGGGGAGGATCTGGGTCCGGGCTTCGATCATAAACATCCATTTCCATATGAATATATTTACAGCCTATTTACAAACACAAACAATAGACAAACACGTGACAGAAACAAACGCGGCACAAACAAAACTCACCACCACATTAATACTTATGTACACTTATATAACAGTAATAAAAAGAATAATATATAAACACGAATAACACACTTTCACAACAAATTCACTAACAGTAACTAATTAAATGTATTTTTAAATTATTTTCCTCCCGACATAACCTATAAAACATGAATGTTGCACGGTAGTCAGAAGCAGAATCAAAATATTTATTAATATCATATTTGTTTATTTCTCAATTTAAAACAATAAATATAACAGTATATAGAGACAAATGTAAAAACAAAGTATCAATGGCGGTCTTAACGCACTAAGGTAAAATCTGCCCGACAACCTCTAGATGGGTGTATGAGAAGGAGAAATAATTTAATTTAAAAGTATCCGATATCAAAACAACGACATAAGTCTAGAACTAATCACCATGCGACTTCCAACAATCTTATAAACCACTTCCCCGTCTCCACACTCCATAGTACCTATATTTCATATTTGTAACACAAACTGCCGTTATGAAAGGTCAAGTGCATTGTTAGTAAATAGGCGATATAATTGTCTTTCGCCTCACATATCGCTTCCGTTACACTGGTCTGATATAACTATGACATTTTGCCCATCGGGACTGCAAGTGGGGCGCGCTTTGTGTGCCGCCGTATCGCGGGCGTATTAATATGGCAGGCGTATATTGGTGACACAGATATTGGTTGCTAAGTATTTTTTGAGTCTTCTGTATGCGTCGATATTTTGTGGTACCGTGAATATATTTTAGATTATCAGGGAGAATCCAATTTAACAAAAAAACGAAATCGTTCTATTAGGTTTAATAATGAGGCCTTACTTGTAAGAGTTTAATCACGGTAAGGTGTAGACAGTAGCTATCACACCACACCAGAAATGTATGCTCTAAGATTGATTGATCCCTTGAAAATGAATTAAGCGGACGGTACAAGTACATTCAATCCAATAAAAACAGTCGCTGCCATTAAAATATTAGGATGCATTAAAAGCCCACAAACGAATGAAACATTTCGAGAATGCAAGCTACCGAAAACTAACGGGTCGGGGTCCAACCTATATTATTTACCATATCTTCAAATGTATATCAATTTATGAGACCTTGAACAATGTATAAATATTCAAAAACACGTTCAAAGTTTCACAAAGGTCTAATGGTATGCGAGTTGCGTTCCGCTCGCCGTTAGCTAATCAAATTCTGATGGCATTTATTAGTTGCGAAGTGAATTTTTGGTCAAAGACGAGTTTATGACTGTCATTAATTTATGAGTTGTTTGTGGGTATTTTGATGATACGATTATTGCGAAACTTTTACGAAATTGATTTGTCAAATTGGAATATTTGTTGTTTGTTTGAATTTTTCTGTTATATTTGTGTAAAATAGACTTAATAGGATTTTTATAGATGTTGCAGTACAACAGTAGGCTAATAAATGCCACGAATTATAAATAGTCATTGCATTCAAGAAATGTTCTATACTTACTTACATATTTAGATACTAATATTTGTATAGATATATTCTTTTTGGTTACCATGTTTATATTGTTACTAGCGGCCCGACCCAGCTTCGCCCGGGTATAAATAGATTTCTGTACAATAATATGTACGTATTATACATATGAACCTTCCTCTTGAATTACTCTATCTATTTAAAAAACCCACATCAAAATCAGTTGCGTAGTTTTAAAGATTTAAACATACAAAGGGACATAGGGACAGAGAAAGCGACTTTGTTTTATACTATGTAGTGATTTGTAATGAAACGGTTTTCTGCCAACAACGCACAATACCTCTTTGTGGTGCCTAAAATAAAATACTATGTTTTTTGAGAATACGACAAAAATCTAATCTACAGCATAAAGGACAAAGGTCATATATTATATTAATGACTCTTCCTGGAAATAGTGATTTATAGGTATACAGACGACCTTGACCACGATTCAAAGTGATTCGAATAATTTTATAATAACATTTATTTGATTTTATATATTTGAAACTCAGTTCAAACTAGTTAATCAAAAGCTATTTTTGTTTAAGGAGTGGCAAACATCGTATGATGTTCTGATCGATTTTAATTATTTTTCTACTAATAGTCGACGAATCGGTTAAATATGTAGTTGACTATACTCTTCTCTCAAGGCATTGGGTTTTATGAGGCGGAATTACGATTATGACCGTAAATTATTTGTTTAAGATAAATCAGGTGTCTTTAAAAATCCAACTGTTATTGTTACTCTGGCATTTGCGTCTGGATGTTTGTGAGACCGAAAAGTCTCTCGTAGTTTCTGATACCCACGACACAAGACTCGATCTTAGTGTGGGGTCAGGACTATGTATGTGACTGTTGGGTGTTATTTATTTATTATTTTATTTCTTTTAATCTTTTTATGGCCTCTTTTTCAATCTACAGGTGTTAATATCAGACTATTGTTTTACTAATATTTATTTAAGGCCCGGATATTATGGAACCGAAATATTCTTCCTAATGTCACAGATCTCAATGAATGACTTATTACAAAATGTTGCTAAAATATAACTGCGCTACAAAACAAGAACCCCGATGAGGGACGATATTGAAATGCTGATTTACATATTACATACATGTTTAGTTATTGGCAAGCATCCAACACAACATGATTTTGATCATGACATTCTTAAAATACGTACCACCGTGGAGTTGCGCCATCCGCGCTTTGTTTATTAAATAGCCTAGTTATTTATAATAATGTACAATCGAACATGAGTTTATGTACTTTACTATAAATAACATGCGAGCCCAGACGATGTTTTAATATTTATGGCGGTAGGAAATATCATCAGTCTTTTAGTAATCATTTCAAATAGTTCCATGTATCGGAACATATTATTTTCTACTAGGAATCTATTCAAGTGAACGATTGATATGGGATATTGTACGAATGATTTTATCATGGGCCGGCGCGGCGGGTCGAACCTTTAAGTGAAATATTAAATAATATTTTGTACACGGTTAAAGATGTTCTGACAAGTTCAAGGAGATGGCTGAAGGCAAGCGTCATCTGTCCATTCGTTTTGGAAATCTTTAAGAGAGGGATTTACATTCGTTTAGACATAACTGTTAATAAAAATGTAAAAATCAAGATGAGTAACAAAACAGCTAATTTATACGTATGTATTTTAAGGTTATATTCTTAACAATCGAAGCTTAATTAATGATTTAGAAAATACTTTTGGCAGCCTCCGTGGCGTAGTTTTTTGAGTCCACCTCTGGAATGACAGGTCGTGGGTTCGATCCCGGCATCGAGCTAAATGTTTATGAGGCTTAAAAATATTTTTGTTTGTGAGACCGAAATGTCTTTCGTAGTTTCTAATACCCACGATACAAGACTTAATTGATATTAATGTGGGATCACGACTGTGTGACGTGACTGTTGGGTGTTTATTTATTATTATTTATTTATTAGAAAAGTTCCCTGTATCTCTATTGCAATTTACTTTTTTCAGAATAGTTCTGTGAATGTAAATTGAAAGCAGAATATCTGCTACTGTTTTGATTTCCTAAGTTATAAAGCGTAGCGTGTATAACAGTCCATTTCCCACGCCTATTAACATTTATTATCTATCATATATGAGTTTCATAACATGTTTTCGTTGCCAAATCATGGTACTTGGATCACTGTTTTATATAATTATACCGATAAATTCTGAGTCATCTCAATTTTTTTAAACCGACAAAACATTAAAACTTAAGAGTCGTGAGCATTTAAGTACTATGCTATGCTATGCTATGCTATATTGACTGTTGCGTTTGTTTTTTTTTTAATTGTTACTGTTGTACAATAAAAATTACTAATACATAAATAAATATATTGATGGTAAATATTTTAGGCAATGTGAGAGATAACAAGACGGTGCTATACGGTCTCATTTTAGACGATTTCTTACAGACAACTTTTGGATGGAAATGAGAAAAGTAAAACCAGAGAGGGCTGTCTAGAATTTAAAGGATGCAAGATCTAATAAAATATATATAAACTAATTATTTATAATAAATACACACACAATAGTCCATTTATTATACATAATTATATACACCTAATATATGTACATACATATATAAATGTATTTTATTATGTAAATATTTATTATTTATTTACCGGAGAGAACCCATCACTCATTTTGATCGTCCATAATTATATCACACATGAAGGAGACGTACTGTCACACGATAAGGTTCAATAATGGTATAATCAAACCTTTAGTTTTTTTGTGAAAACAGCAACCTTTGCCAATGAATTAACTTTCCATGTGATAGACGCGTAATAGATGGTTACTTTCAACAATTATTACGTTATGTAAGGGACGAGAAAGCTGAGATGAACAGATCAAGGTGCATTGTACTATGATGTATACGTCTACATGTAATGCTTAGGGAGAAGCTGATGATTTAATTATACTTGATATTTTAATTCAGGTGCCTTGGGGTTATACCTTAATACAAAGATGGAAGGGGTAAAAACGTGAACTCCTATATTTTATACTAATAGTTCGGCCCAGCTCCGCCCGGATGCAGATGCACTTTTCATAATTACGGCCAAAATGTTCAATTCCGACTATCAATTTTGAATATTCACCATCGAACCACGAAAAACGAATAAAATACCCTAGTATTTGTTAGATTTTTCACTACTGTCTTCCTAGAGGTCATAGCATGATGATGTATAGCCTATAGCATTACATTATTACTTCATTACAATATTTTGTTTAATCCTCCCACGCCTTCTTATCTTGAAGATCGATTCATCTTTCTCCATGATTCACACTTAAGATCCTTGAGGTCGTCGGAGAACTTGAAACTGAGAATGCCCTTGCACTCCATAGTATTCATGGACAAATCATTTACTGTCCAAGCTGTCCGACTCTGGAACTCACTTCCAGTTGAGTTGCGACGGGCTGAAACACTGTCGTCATTTAAAAGAAAGGTCAAACTACATTTCCTCTCACAATAAGAATGTAGCTGAGAATAATTTGTCCATTCTCATTTTGGTATATTTTTAGGATAGGTATATAGTATGTTTATGTATGTGTTATAGGTATGTTTGTATATTGTGTATGTATATACCGGGTATCTCAAGACTGCTACCGAAAACGAAGCCGGGTGGTAGTTTTAGTGGCTACAAACACAATGCAATTAAAAATTTCGCATAGAAACGCGACAATTATTTTTTATGATTTTTTAAATATCGTCATTTTTGGGTGGTAAATCCATAGTTTTTGCTAAAATAATAATTTAAACTCTTTTATACCTTAGAGTATTTATAAATAAAAGGGCATACACTATTATTTTAGGAAAAAATGTATTTACTACCCAAATATGGCCATAGGAAAAAAATAACAAAAAAAAAATTTTCGCTTTTTTTGCAACTTTTTCTGTTGCATTATGTCTGAAGTCGCTTAAACTACCACCCGGCTTCGTTTTCGGTAGCAGTCTTGATATACCCTGTATATCTGTATCTGTCTGTATCAGCCCATATACGTCTCACTGCAGAGCACAGGCCTACTCTACAATCGAGAATACGATTGAGAGTGGTTAGGCCATATAGTCCACCACGCTGGCCTAATGCGGGTTGGGGGACTTACATACCATAGAAATTCTTATAAATCGCAATGGTATACAGGTTTCCTCACGATGTTTTCCTTCACCGTTTTAATGCGTGGTGATTAATTATCAATACACACATAACTCCGAAAAGTCAGAGGTGTGCCCTGGGATTCGAACTCGCGACCACCGTGAACATGTGGGCAGCCGCGTCTTGTCCGTTTACCAACAGGCCACCACGCACTATATATACATATATATATATATTATTACGTGTTATTATGTTATATTTTTATTTTTAGTTTTTAATTGTAGGTTATTATTATTTCATTTACGCCTTAGACTGCCCTTTCTATCTCCTGTTAATATATCCGTCCCATGGTTGCCTGTAAAAAATTACCTAGTGTGATAAGGCCGCCACTTGTACTATTATTTTTAATGCGTAATATATTTATAGTATTTCTGTACAGTGCAAAAAAGGATTAAAGAAATAAATATAATAAATTAAACCTTAACAGTTCAATAATTCCTACAATATTGTGTTTTATGTATGATAAAATATAAGCATGAAAACCAATCTTATAAAAATATGTCATATGGAAAATGACACCGTATATCGCATATATAGTATTATAAAAAACGCTCTAAGTACCCAAATTGCACCCACTAAAGCCAATACCTTGGTAATTTAAATATCCCTTTTTATAAACATATTGACAAGATGAGTGGTAAATACCGCGTGTACAGCCGCCTTGATCTAGTTCCGAGCCCAGGCCTCGCGGTCAAGTCTAGAAACTCTAGATTAAATGCAAAACTCACGCACGTGAAGCAGTTATAATTAAAACTTAGGTTATTGATAAATCAATGTATGGAGTTCAGTGGTTTTAGACGGTAAGGTATTTTTATAATATTGAGAACATTTTTTTACTGTCATTTGTTTAAAGACACGGTGCTTCACTAAATCGAGAGTACAATTGACAGTGACATAGTCAGGTTGAGAACATTATGTATGCATATTTAAGAATTAATTAATTCTATTCAGCATACATTTAAACTTATTTGTTTACCAGCAAAAAATAATTGTCTTATGGAAATCTTTTAGGTTCCCCAATCCTCAGAACACCCCAAATGATGTTAGTGGTTGTTCATACTAATATTTGTTTCAGTGCGGTCTAGAAACTGTGTCTCTTTTATATCGCCTACTACGTAAGTTACCATTATTTCATTGGACATAGACAGACAAAAGAACATGACTAAACAAATCGCTTTCAATACCTACCAACAGCAAAGTAATCATCAAAAAGCAAAATATTTTAAATGCAAAATCTTTAATTCCTTTCCTTTTAATTGCCAATAAAGGAACCCCGCTATCTCCGAACATTATATATGCGTCCCGTAACTGTAAATTAGGCTTGCACAAGAAAACTAATTCCAGAATGTCTGACATCATCCTTAAAAGCCCTTTGACCACAGAACCGGTTTCGCAAAGGTTTTTCAATGCATAAAACGGAATCTGGTTTCACGGTAACTTAAATTATTTAATTACATCAAAGGTCTTTTTAGCTTGTTTACGGAAATGATGTTATTTTGGGAGACCTTTGTGGGCTGTTAAGGTACATCCTGTCATAGGTAAATACATATTTAGCTAATGATTCTGGAGTCAAGGACATACATACAACATTTGAATATAATAAAAGACATTGACAACAATAATAAATAATTATTATGTGAATAATTTGTATTACGCGAAAAAAATATAGTTAAACACTGCATACAAATTACAGAAAAATATACTTACTCGTTTGGTTTAATTTTCTAACATAAATGAAGATTTTTCCTAATGAATAAAACTACGTACTTAAACTCCGTATTATTTTATTTTCACGCTATTACTGTTGGAACTACTTTGTTATACATTATTCTAAAGAACAAATATATTTTTCCACCTATTTTGTTATTAGGATTGTTCCTTCTTTCATGTCTATGGTAGATACTTACTTGAATTTTTTTAAGCTCAATTTATCAACACTACCACCTTATCCAGTAGTATTAGTCTGCAAAGATGTTAAGTAATCGGGTTGAATTTGTTTAAATAATCCAACATTTTCGGAAACACATACACTGCGGCTTGCGAATCCCACAGATAATTATGATGGCTCCAATACGACAGTGGTATTATATAATTTTCTAACACATTCGGGAGTTTCGACATGAGTATTTCTACATCTTTCTGTGAGGAAACCCAGTCATTCTTTGCTGTAAATAGTACCACTGGAGCGGTTACTGCAGAAACATTATATTTTGGCGGCTTAGGTACACCATACCTTCTCATATTGCCAGTACCTTCATCATACCTTTGAAAATTGCCTGACATCACCAATTGGCCGAAATGAGCTGCGCATTTACTCGATATTCCGTTCAGCACGTGTCCAAATGCAACTGACAATGTTCTTGAGCTCAGTGTCCCCTGCTTGTACCCTACAGTCATGCCCAATATCTGTCCACACACCATCTCAGGAGCTATCTGACACAAAAATTCAGTAACTACATGTGCCAGGCGGTTTTTCGCAAATAACTCTTGTAATCCTAACGCATCTAACAACCTCTTTAGAAAGCCTGTACGCTCAGCAAAGACGGCGGATAATCTACTCTCTATATTTCTCAAATATGCCACAGGTGCTAATTGTATACCCACGGAGATTTTCTCATTGTACTCCGGCCTTAGAGAATTCATGACAAAAAAGTCGGTGGTGCCTTGCGAGTGGCCTATGTAGCTCAGTTTAGGCTGTGATGTATTCAGTAGAATATAATCTATCATTGCTGGCAGGTCATAATTTCCATGTTCATCGAAGGAGTAATTCCAGAATTCAGGATTTATGTTGGGGTCGAGGCGTACATGTTGTCTTGAGTAACTATTGCCTCTGTGGTTCGCTGCCCATACGTCATAGCAATTACGTGCCAAGATAAATCCAATTCCAAATTCAGATCCTGCGAGTATCCACGTATCTGCGCTGTCCACTATTCCGTGCATTAACAACACAGGCTGTCGTACTTGCGTTTCATTGCATTTGGATAAAATTCTGAAGACTTTTAGAATGTATCCATCTTCAGTAACCACGGAATGCTCTTCGTATGGATAGTTGTACTTCGATGACAGTTCCTGGAAGCTTAGATACGTGTCTTCATAAAATCCGAGTTCGTTCTTCAAGTATTGCTTTTGATGAGGTTTCTTTGTCTTCTCCGTTCGATTTGATAAACTCACCGCGAAGACATGGCTTAAACACAATATTAATAATAAATCAATACTCAAGCTACATCTCATTTTCACAAAAGTTTCGTTAAGTTATGTTCTCATTGTAAACAAGTACCCATTTTATAACATAATATTGACCTCAGTTTAAGGTCTTTAACCATGATATCATAATCAAGTACAAAGGTGGATAAGGGCAAAAATACATTTTAATTTTTGTTTAAATTGTGTCATTTTTGCAGGTACAGATTTTTGACGCCGTATTTGGCATATCACGTTAAAATCTGTATTTTAAATGAAGTATAGTAATATAAGTATAATTTAGCTGTTGTAAGATTAATTAGCTTCCAATAATATACATTAATACAGCAAATATGGCAAAAAAAAATATTTTTTAATGTGTAATAAATAAATAATTAGACTAGGGGAATAAAAGAATCTGAGTTATTTTTTCACTCGCAAGTACATTAGTTAAACGTGTTAAAATTGCGGTTGCAATACTACGAAAATGGTATAAACGATGTTCTGACAACTTGTCAAGGCAGTGCACAATATGTCAATGGTTTTTACGCAACCATTTCTTTTCAATGCCTTAATATTCATAAACAATATACATTTCACAGAATAGTGAAAATTAATGCCATTATCCAACTGTCAAATTAAGGTAGGTTGTTGTACATAGAAAGGAATGCTAACGTCTAATAATGCACAAAAGTTTGTGAATACAAATTATGTACGTGCATATATGTATATGCAAAAATTAAAAATTACTAATTCATTGGATTTATCCCAAAAAATCGAGTGATTGATAATGATGGTAATATGACATGTTATTCATAAAGACATGTAAAAGCTCTTTACTTCTTTGCTTTAGTTGATTTTGTTTAAATAATGTGCTGACAATTAGAATGATTACACTGAGTATCTCGTTGAAATCTTTTATATGGTGGAATTATACAACATTTTTCCTTCTCGCTCCCCTCCTAATTTGATGGACCGGCACGACGTCTATGACCCAAACCTTGTGGATGTTAATGGGTAGCAGTAATTTGCAGGTCCTATACAATAAAAAATATTATTGCTATTTTAGTTGGAAGTAGGTACAAGATAGTTAATAAATAAATAAAGAGCACCTTTGTCTTTGACTGTACGTGGAAGTGCACAAAATGATGGTAAACAAAAAAATCTTGATCATTTGATGATCTGAACGCCAAAGTGATTTAACCTTACACAGGGTGTTGAGGTCAAGGTTACCATTAAGTTATTATTTTCTATTCAAATATCAATGGAGGTGGGTAACCATTGTTTATTTCAATTATGAACCAAACTATTGGATGCTAATGAAATATTGTAATTGGTAATAGCGCTTATTATGTGTTAATACATCATATCATTTTTAATAATCCTAAGTTAAACTTATTATTATTGTCATGATATTCTTTCATGTTCTTATTCCAACAGAAAGTACACTATAGTTTCTTAGATTTATCGTCCGCCCCGTGACCACGAAAGCTGCAAAGTATTCGAAACCTCGGGAAGTTAAAAAATGTGAAAAATACACCGAATTCGCGATAAAATCCGTAAATTATAGTTTTATTTCAAGGAAGTATACTGCTGAACATAGGCCTCACTCTTAGTATGTAAAATGTACTGTGTGGGCCTCACTCAAGCATCTTCATATCGACCTGTTGGAAGTTGCCTTCATCCAGCGACTTCCTGTGACCTTCATATATAGTAAACTATAAACTATATTTAACTATATACTTAGCCGTACCTCTGAAAATACTATTGATTAAAAACAGAGCTATATATAAATAAATAAAAACCATTGTACTATTGTATACGACTGTATTTGTAAAGGACTTTCAATTATATAATCTTTACTTGAGGTGAACCGGAAAAACGATCTTGGAAAAACACAGATAAAATGTCGCTTTGGTTTTAATAATAATCATTATTTGTCACACTTTTTAATCTTTATGACTGCTACGGATTGACGTCAGCTCTTATTGCCAAATGTAAACATCAGGATCGACGGTTTGATATATTTTTTATTTTATAATTTATAAGCTAAGTGGTATATCCAACCTGGTAACCAACCCAAGACCTTGCAATTTATAGCCTATATACGCCTATTTCTAGAACAAAAACATACATACATACTTACACTTTTGCCTCAGAAGTGGTAGACAGAAGTGCTATCAGGACACCTAAGTTTCGCCATGTGTGTCACGTCCCACAAAGCGATTCAGGATGAGACTATCGTTATATCGGGACAAATTCTTGGAACTTGGGATAACTTGTGATTTGAACTCGAGACTTAAGTATTGAAATTGTATCGTAGTACAACTGGGCCACCGAGTTAATTTAAATTAATAATAAATAAATTATGACTATATTATGTAAAACGTGATGTACAGAAAGGAAAATGTATATGACGCAACAAACCCATAGCGTTCTATTGTGAGGTGACCTTTAACGCGCTCTTCGCTCTCCATAATTATACGACTTTGATTAAACAAGTTTGAACTTTGGCTTTTAATAATATTGTTTGTTGATCAATACATTAAATTGTTATTTTAAAAAATTGATAGTTGTCGTGAATCAGGTGATATTGTTAAGGGCTTATAAATTGGTTACACATGTTTTATGTGAAAATGAAAGTGAAATTGGATCTTTAAATGTTAATACATTATTTAGATTCAGGCTCTTATTTTTCTCTACCACCCGGTTCACACGGCTGTTTTCACCACAGAAGAACAGCCAGGAAACTCTAGCGTTGCTCTTTTCAAAATAAGTTTACAAAACAGCGATTAAACGTGTTTACTGGATATTTATGGTATCAGGTGATCGGCAAATGAGAATATTATTGAAACAAAAATACCATTTGCACAGCGAATCTACTTCAAATCTTCGCTCGTTCTATCTAAAATTATATATATTTTTTATTGATCACGCAACCGTTATGTTTTTTTATTCTTATATTTTTTTTCTTTATTCGTAGGCTCATTTTTCACATAAATAATTCAGTGTACAGAACAAGTCCATGCTTTTTAATAAGGGCCGAAATGTTTTTGTACTACATTTTCCTGCTGTACTTGTGTTAGACGGCTACATACTTCAAAATTAGTTACGATGGGCATTTTCCCTTGCAACCATTTTCGAGGAAATAAATAAACATTACTCAGTGTGTATAGAACAAATTGAATGAGGTAAACTGTATCTATTATGCAATTTACCGCTATGTATCGGAGGTCAGGTTTCTCGTTATAGTCTCAACATAAAATCCTAGAAACATGTCTTATAAAACCTTTAGGAGCGATTAAGATAAAAGTTGCGAGGGACATCGGAGAAAATGTAGGCCTTATTGCCAAGCGTTTTAAAATCATATTTTTTCATAAATAGAGATAATAGTACTAAACAAATAATATCAATAATAGATAATATTCATTCCTTTTCTCAACTCCATCCCATGGTTGTCTGTAAAACACTGCCTTTGAGCGTAAGGGCCGTCAATTTTACTTTTTATATATGTGATTTCCAATTGCATTTATTTTTCTTTGGTATGTGCAATAAAGTGCTTAATACTGGTGGTAGGTCTCTCATATGTGAAAGGCTGCCTGGGTGGATACCACCGCAATGTCTATTTCTCCCGTCAAACAGCAGTTTAAATGCACTGTTGTGTTTCGGATTGAAGGACATTGTAGCTAGAGTAACTACTGGACATATTGAGACTTAACATCTTATGTCTCAGGATGGAGAGCGCAGTGGAATGCCAAGCATTGCTTTGTAACTCAAGGTGTTGTTTGGTTGTAATACTGTTCATGAGGGGTCGTATCGCTTACCATCAGGCGAACGGCATGCTCGTCTCGCCATTCACTGCAATAAAAAAATAAAATATAGAATTTGCAATTAATTTAAAATTATTTGATGTGTAAAAAAGATTAATAATTTGTGCAATGAATTTATTACTGAACGCCAATCAAAAAGCAATTTAAATAAACACTAAGCGTGACTCTAATATTTTCGTGTAGAAATGCACGGTAAGGTATGTATGCCTAGATTATTGTTAGTGGTTAAAAGTGAGTATGAAAATTACTTTCATGGTCGAGATGAAATATTCGTTTTAGATTTGAATTGTGTATTTTTATATACCTCTAAAGGTTGAACCATGCAGAAATTGTATTCAAGCAAATTTTACTCCTGAATATAATTGAAAAGCTGATGAAATTGTTGGTTAAATTAATATATTCCCCAAACAGTCACATACATAGTCGTGGGTATCAGGAACTACGAGAGGCTTTTTGTCTCAGAAACACACTTAAAACAAATGCACATAAGTGAAAAGTTGTTTATAATTTTTTTTGTCTCGATGCGGGAATCAAACCCACAACCTCTAGTTTCACAGCCGGCGTCTAACAAACTGCGCCACGGAAACTGTCACTGTTACTGGAGGTTACAATATGGAACTACAAGCTTCGTATACATTGGAATAATACGATTTATTATAACGAGAAAAGAAAAGGAAATGAATCATCGAATACTGAGAGTATTTAACAGTATGATCTATTAGCTAATGAAGGCGATCAGTGTTTGCAAGGCTTGGTTCGTTTAATTTGTAATCCTAAAATACCTATGTGTAATCTAGTCCTTTTGATGACAATTGAAATGAAATTGATCTTAATAAAGATAATTTATATAATAATATTAATCTATAGTACATACATTCAATCGTGCTCTTGATTGTAGAGGAAGTCCAAGCCATGCAGTATGACGCATATGGGCTGATACAGTACAGTAAAAAAAATTCAATAATCTTTTTTGCAACAAAAGCAACAAAAAGAGCATTCATTATTTATTTTTTTTTATTTTCGCTCCATATTCATGGATTTGCTCTACATAAGTTAATTCGTAACAATGAGTCACCATAGATACGGTCTCCAAAAACATCGCCAAAAAACCAATTTGCCATCGGAATATAAATGGCACTGAATCAGTTTAACAACATGCTTATTGCACTGGTGGCGACAAAAACAAACAAGTCAGCGGATTTGTTAGATAATCTTCCCCGACAGCCTCCGAGACGTAGTTGAGTTCGCGGATTCGATTTTGACACCATTACAATCTTTGTGTGTCATCCAGAAATATTTCGGGTCTCTACGAATTGAATAAGTATATTTTAGTTGAATAAGTCTCTTGTATGTTGTTTCTGATACCCACATACATGAATAGATCTCTTACCGTGGGGCTACAATTATGCGTGTGTCAGTTGGGCGTATTTATTTATTACTTGACAGCTTTTCTAGTGTGGTGTCGAAATTATTGAAACATTGAGCATGAGTTATATGAAACAGTTTTCATCACCTACTCATATTTAGTTCCTCCATTCATTTTTTATTACTAGCTATAATACTTCACTGAAATGTAGTTAATTTCAAGGAGATTTTATAAGTTTTAAAATTCATATTCCAAAATATTAATTATTTATAAATTAAATGAAATTATGAAACATAATTTGTACATTTTCCTTCTGTAATGATTTGCTTTATTTAACAGGTCATTGTGGAGATCATTGGGGGAGGCCTATGTTCAGCAGTCGACTTCCTGTGGCTGATATGATGATGATGATGATGAATGATTTGCTAAATTAGTGTACTGTAAAAAGAAGAAACATATTTATTTTATAGTATAAAATATACTGTTATTATTTTCACTAGTAACTACAGGGTATATCAAGACTGCTACCGAAAACGAAGCCGGGTGGTTGTTTAAACGACTTCAGACACAATGCAATAGAAAATTTTGCAAAAAAAAAAGCGACAATTTTTTTTGTAGTTTTTTTCTTATGGCCATATTTGGGTGGTAAATACATTTTTTTCCTAAAACAATAGTGTATACGCTTTTATTTATAAATACTCTAAGGTATAAAACAGTTTAAATTATTATTTTAGCAAAAACTATGGATTTACCACCCAAAAATGACGATATTTAAAAAATCATTAAAAATTAATGTCGCGTTTCCTTGCGAAATTTTTAGTTGCATTGTGTTTGTAGTCACTAAAACTACCACCCGGCTTCATTTTCGGTAGCAGTCTTGATATACCCGGTATACCTGAGACCCATAGGAACACCAATAACAAAGAAATTATTTAAACATTTTGTGATTAAATAACATGTAGTTGGAATTGGAACATACCGGGATTAGCACTGGCTGATTCCACTTCCACATTTCTAAAATATTTTCTTGCAATTTGACACGTACATAAGAAAAGGTCATGTCCCGATCATTGACTTCGTGATGCTAAATTTAAACATGACTCCAGTTATGGTAGTTGTTTTATTTCGATGCATCTTGATTTTATGGCGAAAGTTCAAAACCCGATGCGATATGAGGAAATAAATATCGACGTTAAATGCAAATGATTTTGAAATTGCATTTTAATCACAAAGTTTATTAGAGATATTGATTAGTATTGTGTATGAACTCCGTTTTATGTAAATGTTAGTCATGTTGACCTTTGTGATTTGTGAAATGTTATGATTGGTTTTATATTGTAAGAGAGTGATGTGTTTAAAAAAATGTAGTGTTTGAAATGTTCATATATTTATTCAAAGTTTCTGCGTTGAAATAAAGCCCCACCGTACTCTATTTAAATGATCGAAGGAATATGATTACGGAGTTGTGCAGTCTTACAGTTGAGCGTTCCCGTTTTTAATATTACTTCTTTAATAAATCTTTTCCTCACTCAAATACCTAATAATAAACACTCAAAGTATTAAAAAAGATGTGACTTATTCACAAATGGCAAAAACTAGACAGATGCAAATACAGCCACAGGTCCTGTCACAGTCACAACAGAAATCACAATCACAAGAATATAACATTGAAGACAAAATCAACAAAATTCTTAACTTTATGACTTCATTCGATAATCGCCTGAAAAAGCTGGAGCATAGCACCAAAACTGCTATCTTACCAAATACCAAACAATGACGCTTAAAATCATAGCTTGGAATGCCAATGGACTACTTCAACACCTAAATGAAATAGAATTCGTCCTAACCACTGAAAACTTCGATGTCTGCCTCATATCAGAGTCGCACTGTACGAAAGAAACAATAATAAAAATAAAAGGATACAAAGTTTACCATGCCTTGCATCCTTACAACACACCAAGGGGAGGCAGTTCTCTCATAATAAAAGACAACATTTGTCACTACGAACAATCCAAGATAGAGGATGAAGACATACAAGCTGTGGCGGTCTGTATACAGACAAAACGCTATCCTGTTACTATATCTGCTATATACTCCCCACCTAGGTATTCACTAAAGGCTGAGCGGTATATACATATGTTTAAACAACTTGGCTCCAGGTTTATACTCGGTGGTGACTTCAATGCAAAAAATACCTTCTGGGGATCTAGACTCACGACAACCAAAGGTAGAGAATTATTATCAGCCGCTAGAGAACTCAAATGTGATGTGATATCTACAGGAAAGCCTACTTACTGGCCTACGGATACCTCAAAGATCCCAGACCTAATAGACTTTTTTGTCTTAAAAAATCTCCCCCTCGATACTCTACATATTGAGGAGGGCTACGACATGAGTTCAGATCATTCGCCGATCATCTTAGCTCTATCCGCTGGAAAAATTCAAAAGGAAAGCCATCCCTCGTTATCAAATAGATACACTGACTGGAAAAGCTTCAAATTAGATCTAAAATCTATAATTGATCTAAAAGTTCCGCTTAAAAATGTTGAGCAACTCGAACAAGACTTGAGACAGTTTATAGTGAACATACAACAATGTGCCTGGCGTAACACACCTGTGGCTAGGTTAAGAGCTAGAGGCAACTCTTACCCAGAAGAAATCAGGGACCTTATAGCTGAAAAAAAGGAAACAAAGAAAACAATGGCAAACAAACAGATTTCCTAAGGACAAACAAATTTATAACACACTGGCAAAAAAGCTCACAAGAGAAATAAAACGCTTCAAAGACGAATCGATGAATACCTATCTTCGTGGGTTATCTAGCGACCGTATGTCAGATTATTCTCTGTGGAAAGCTACCAGAAATATTAAAAAACCAATTATGCAAGTCCCTCCTATCAAACAATAAATGGAAACTGGGCCATAAACAATGAACAAAAAGCAAATATATTTGCTGAACATCTAAAGCACATATTTAAACCAAATGAAGGTACTGTACTGGACTTCACCCTTGACTACGTTTCACAAGACAACCATCCAATAAAATTCGTTACACCTAGGGAGGTAACAAATGAAATTAAAAAATAAATCAAAAGAAATCTCCGGGATACGATCTGATTACAGGAGAAGTACTGATAACCTACCGCGCAAAGCAGTTGTCAAACTGACTACTTTGATAATGCCTCGTTCAGACTGAAATATGTACCTGACATTTGGAAATTTGCTGAAGTAATTATGATACCCAAGCCTGGTAAGCCTCCTCATGACGTGAAATCCTATAGGCCGATTTCCTTGTTGCCAGTAATGGCTAAGCTATATGAAAAAATACTCTTGAAAAGGCTTAAGCCTATTATAGAAGAGCGGAAATTAATCCCAGACTACCAATTCGGATTTAGAGAAAAACATTCAACAATAGACCAAGTCCACCGGATAACTAATTTAATAGAAAAGGCTTTAGAAGAGAAAAAGTTTGCTCAACGGTATTCCTAGACGTGGCACAAGCATTTGACAAGGTTTGGCACCACGGCCTCATTTACAAACTTAGGAAAATGCTTCCCAAGCAATTCTCAGACATACTGGAATCTTACATTTCTGATAGAATGTTTCGTATCAAACATGAAGATTCTCATTCAGAAATTAAGCATATAGAAGCTGGAGTACCACAGGGAAGTGTACTAGGTCCGGTCCTGTACTTATTATACACCTGTGATATTCCTAAAATAGAAAACAATGCCATTGCAACTTTCGCAGACGATACGGCAATTTTAGCCACAGGATCGACTCACGAAGAAGCAGTGGATAAAGTGCAAACAGCTGTCAATGCCATCTCCAATTGGACTGAAAAATGGCGTTTAAAAATAAATGAATCAAAATCAGTTCATATTGACTTCACCAACAAAAAGCCAAAGTATGAGCCTGTGTTTATTAACGGTAAAACTATACCATATGAAAATACGGCTAAATACCTTGGCATGACTCTGGACGCAAAGCTACGCTGGAAGGCACACGTCAAAAAGAAACGCGACGAGCTAGAAATTCGCTACAGGAATATGTATTGGCTACTTGGTAAACACTCTTCGTTGTCAGTACACAACAAAATACTTTTATACAAACAAGTCCTTATGCCTGTATGGACTTATGGTATACAGTTGTGGGGATGTACCAAACCAAGCAATATGCAAATAATACAGCGTTTTCAAAACAAAGTACTGCGGAACATAGCAAACGCCCCATGGTACGTAAGAAATGAAGATCTTCATCGGGACCTCAAGGTAGACTTCGTTAGAAATATTGTGAAAAAGTATGCTGAAGCTCATGAACATAGGCTTCACCATCACGTGAACGTCGAGGCTATCCAGCTCCTTGATAACACGGACTTAGTGAGAAGACTGAAAAGGACAAAACCTTTCGAGTTAGTGATGAACAGTAAGCGAAACATAGTGCAGTGAGTGCTAGTGAAAAAGAACACGCGAACATTGAGTCTTCCCCTTAATAGAGACAATAAGAAACGTGTTATTGGACATATTCTTAGTAGTAGTCTCGTTAGAAGTTTAGGTTAAATTTAAATAACTTATTAGTCATAAGGCTAGATCGTTATTGAAATGATGTATTACGGCATTCGCCATAACACAACATTTAAAAAAAAAATACCTACATGACACGAAATGAAATGAAATAATAAACTTTAGTATCCTTATCTTTATCGCCTTTAATCTTTACAAAACTTTGGATACTAAAATATGATATTGTTGCAAGCGTTTGCCGAAGAAACCAGTATTAATTATATACGAGGATGAAAGAAGAAATACGATTGAGGTAATCGATGTTGTGTAAATTGTTCGAACCTGTCCACTTTCGCCACATGTCCTTAAAAATACATATTCATGGTAATATGATGATGCGAGCTGCCCTACTTTCGACTTCCATGGTGGGATTAAACAGGTATGTTATGGACATGGATACAGGTGGTAGGTCTCTTACCGCCTGGGTAAAAACCACCACAATGTCTATTTCACCAGTCAAACATCAGTGTAAATGCAGTATTATGTTGCAGTTTGAACGACATTGTAGGCAGAGTAACTCAGTAGTTATACATCCAGTGATGTATTGAGACTTAACATCTTATGTCTTTGGATGACGAGCGCAATAGCATGCCAAGCATTGCTTTGTAATTCGTGGTTTTGTTACTATCCATGAGCGGTCATATCGTTTATCATCAGGTGAATGGCATACTTTTCTCACCATACACTGCAATAAAAAAAAATCGCCTTAGAAACAAAAGAGCGGTTTTTAGTACCGCATTGGAAAAAAAAATATTCTTGGAATGTAATAAATTAAAACAAATTGTTTAAAAATTATAGTTTAAAAAACTAAAAAAACACGTTTGCCTAAATGATCCAATTAAAAACTAAAAAATAATTGATAATGAGTTGAAGATTCGAAAGAAATGGAGTAAAATACATACATTTTCTTGTTACAAAGCGTGGGGTGTTTACCACAATTACTTATCCTACAGCATCTTTCGGATCTTTTATGCAAGCGTGTTTTTTTAGTTTTTTGAACTATAATTTAATTGCTTGCACTAAAAACATTATCTACGGCTGTCTTATCAAAGAAAGACAGCTGCGCGCAAATTACCAACTTTTATTTTTTTTTACGTTTCTGGACAAGATAATGTCATATACTTTTTAAATTATTGCGTTGTCATCGGTCCTGGATAAGTATGCAAAGTTTGAATTAAATCTGATCGTTCTAAGTAGGACAAAATCGAGCTCAAAGGAGATGCATACATAGAGAGGTTACATACATACAAACATACAGGTGAAGCTAATAAAAGCGTGTTAAAAATACCTACGTCTATTTCTGGTCTTATATAACCATTGTCATCTTTGGTCGCAGAAAGTTCACTGCTATATAGTGACCCCCTTCAACTGTTTGTCATCAATTTGTTCATGCTTGTTGATTTCGAATATTTTATATATGAAATGGTTCCAGTTATTTGTCTATTTGTTCCATTTAGGTAAGCCAAGAAAGACTTAGCCGAATACCTACTTCCTTGCTTTATGAATAATATTTTCCACAAAGATTTATTTATCGTTTTCTTATCGCCACACCACAAGTTTTTTTTCTCTTTTGTCTCTTTCCAGTTAAATTTTGTCTCACAATACAAAATTAATATAATGATTCATCGTAGAATTACTAAGAGACGAAAAATATAAGTACAACAAGATAATATTGTAAAAACAGCAATTTAAACTGTTCACTTAATAACAAGTTGTTCAGTTGGAAACAAAAAGTTGATAACTTCGAGTAATCCACGTGGCGTCATAGTGTTCTGATACAAAAAGATCGAGATGAAATATAGTTTTTTACAATAAGATATTTATGTCCACATTCTCTTTAGTGCAGTCGGATAGACGCTGGCTGTGACACATGAGACCGCGGGATTGAGCCCCGCGAGACAAATATTTATAGGGCCACAAGTATTTGTTTTTGGGTCGTTTGTGAGGCCGAAAATTCTGTGGTTTCTGATACTTACGACAAAAGACTTAATTGAACTTAATATGGGATCAGCTGATCGAATTGTGATCTTAATCACGCACATAAAACGCGCAGCAGTAAAATACGCTAAAGCGCTCGCGTTACGCGAACTTGACGCGAGCGTACTTGACGGTGGTTGTGAAAATTACGAGAATACGAAAAGGGCCATTTCAATCGAAACTTAACTGCCACTGCACTGTAACAGTACTTATTTTATTACATCGTCCTACAGGACTGTGTATGTGACTGTTGGGTGTATTATTTAGTATTTAAATGAGTATGAAAGCAAATGCATTAGGTCACCAAACAGCGACTAAGTGCGTTGATACCGCTGACCTTTCATCTCAGACAAATGCCAGCTATTGAGTAATTATTAACGCAACCGATATTAATAAAATTGCAGTTATGTAATGTTAGCGCTCATCATCGCCACGCTTGCCCCACTTAGATCTCATTAAGTTCATATGTTATAGTTGTACAAGTCTTGGGCCATCGAACACAACTTTAGTATGGTGAGACGGCAACTTAGAAATGAGGAGCCAAAAAGTACGACTTCATTATAATATTTATTGTGTAATTAGTAAATATTAATATTGTCTGGATTTTGTGAAATTTAAATTTATGTATATTTTATATTCTCATAAGGTGAGAAGCATGTAGAATAAGAAGCTAAAAATTCGACGTTTTATAGACTATATGACCTAACTACACTCCATCGTACTCTCAATTGTTGAAGCGGCCAGTGCCCTGCAGTGGGACGTATATGGGCTGATACAGAATATAGATATTGTGTGATCGTAAAACCTCTATAGTTTTTGATATTTACAAACTACTGAAAATATCGTAAAATATGCCGTGGAGACTGAGAATTTCTAATAGTAATTATATCAAATGCCGTACATAATATGGTTGTCTAATAGAAGCATTAACCTGCCAGATACAGGAGATTGTACGATAGGAAGCGACATTCTTAAGATTCTGTTCAAAGGAATGCTGTCGATGATTTTGTGACGTAGATAGTCCTCTTAAAACATCCTTGACTTTTTCTTTTCTTTTTGTAAACAAACACATACGTAAGCCCGCATCTGCATCCGTAAAGGGATAGGCACGATGTGTCACGAGTACCATTCGCAAATCTCCAAGTTTACTTACGTCCCAAGCAGTCATAGACAATGAGATATAGTCGATAGGGCCGTAGCGGAAAATAATAGAAAAAATATACAATAAGGAAAAACATATTTTATCTTACACCAAGGTGGGGTCAGCGCGAAATAAATATTAGCGCTGTAGTGTACTGTTCAGTACTAACTAACTTTTAAAATTAATATCTAGTTGGTTCTAGTATCTGGAAAATCTAGCTATTTCTAGAGAAATTATATCTACCGCAGTAAAGTTTGAACCAAGATGATTGAGAATTGGGAATCGAAACCAGACTTCATGGTTCACAGCCCTTACAAGCTACTAATTGCCGCTGGAACAATAATAAATATACCCAACAATTACATACATAGTCCTGACCCCACAATAAGATCGGGTTTTGTACCGTGAGTATCAGGAACTACGAGAGACTTCCCGGTCCCACAAATATCCAGACCGGAAAGAAATATTTGTATAAATGTTTGTGTTTTATATAACAAATCAAACTCCTCTAAACGTTTCATAGGCGGCGTCTAACCGACTGCGCCACGAAGGCTGTTACAATTTTTGATAATTACATACATATGACAATTCATTAACTCATGGCTTTTACCTAGAAGGAGTGGGCAACCATGCAACCATGATACTCACGTTTCGTCGTGTATTTTCTGTCCCATTTTATGATAGGGTGGGAGTATTACGCTATGTCAGGCACATATTCCTGAATCCAAGCTGATAATCAATAGAAAAAACAATATCACTTTGCCCGACGCGGGATTCGAACCCGAGACCACAATTTGCAATCATACCGTAGTACAACTGCGCCACCGAGTCAGTCGATAATTGCTGGAATTCGATAATTGTAGTACATTATACCTTAACTGGATATTACAACGGCTTGTGATTAACCCAGTATTAATTGACGCAATTTAATAACGTATCAGATGTATATTTAATAGTTACAAATGTTGTTACAAAATTATAATTTCGATAGAATTCCTGATGGATATGTCGAAATGCAAATTAACAAAGAATTTAAATGTCTTCTTTGAAAATGTAGTTTTATTTAAATTAATTAGGTTGTAATGAGGATTAAATTATATTTTGAAAGTAAGACGAAGTAAGTATTCAAATTCTACTCAATTTCTTTTTTTTAATTGTTATTAATAACTTAATGGTGAATGACTGATTCAATCCATTCTTTTTTTCCATAGATAAAATCATCTTGGATCCCTGTGATTTAATCCAACCTAGGAACGACTTATAACCAAACTCCACTCCGCATGTTTCAAGATGTCACTAAGCTGTCGAAACGCTTTATGTATCGAAGAACACTCATGAAAATTTTCAAAATCAACGTATTTTTCAGTACTCAGCCCGGCCTAAATAATTCCAAGCGAAGCGGGCTGGAAAATAAATTAAATCGGCATATAGGGTATGACATATAGACATATGACTCGAATAGACAAAAATACAGACAGTTAAAAACTCTCGCTACCAAAGATCCTTGAGCTCAAAAATGCAGTGATACCGTACAAGCAGCAAGAGGAAGTGTGTGTCGCGTCCACATTATTTTGCCGGCGCCGCGCTCATGAATATTAAACGTTGTGTACCGTTTATTCTAGCTTATTAGGGCAGCCACCAATCTTTATTAGACCAAGAGTGCTATCGGTTTTTGGGTGTCTAAAATTTTATTTATTAATTTGTCTATGCAAGTGCGTGGTGGCTTATTGTTAAACGGCCCAGATGTTACTGCCAACATGTTTACAGTGGTTGCGGGTTTTAATCCTAGAGTTCACCTCTGACTTTTCCGATTCATGTATGTATTGATAGTCAATCACCACGCACTATACCGGTGAAGGAATACATCATGAAGAAACTTCCTTAATATAGCATTTGTATGAACTTCTTTGCTATGTAAATTCCGCAAACCCACACTAGGCCAGTGTAGACTATATGGGCTAACCATTCTCAATCGTACTCTCAACTGTAGAGGAAGCTTGTGCATTGCAGCGGTAAGTATATGGGCTGATATAGTGAAGTAAAAATTTTATGGGTATTGTATATAAGTTTGTTGAAGTTTATTTAAATTATGTTTATTTGTGAAAATAGAGGAGAGAGAGGATTACAAAGAAAATGACTTTCCTTAAAAATTATGTATCTTTCCATAAACAAAGATCAGATTAACTAAAAAAAGTTCTTCAGAGGGCCACAATGGGGTTTATACCACTGAAATCACAAGGTAAACGGCATGCCGACCCTTTTACTGGCGCTATCCACCTGCGCCTTCCGCATGCCGCTTGCGAGACGCGGGGCGGCGCGTATCACGCTGTCAACCACATTACTCAATAGCTAATTGTTTGGAGATTACTTATTTATTATCTCGGTGAAGCTGTGTTTATAGTCCTTTGAGGTGAGGGAAGTGTCGACTTCATGAAATGGTGATCGTACATATCTTATGAGCGGATATATTGCTGGTATCATATGTATATTGACCGGGTTCGATCCCCGCACCAAGCGAAATGTTTGTGCGGCCCACAACTATTCCTATAGGGTCTGGGTGTTTGTGAGACCGAAAAGTCTCTCGTAGTTCCTGATATCCACAACACAAGACTCGATCTTAGTGTGCGATCAGGACTATGTATGTGACTGCTGGGTGTTATTTATTATGATTTATTGTTGGCGCAGTGTAATGTCCATACAGATATCGCGTAAAATCTGCCATTGTAATCATGGCCGGATCTACCAAAGGGCTTTTTGGGCTGCAACCCAGGTCCCCGTGAATACAAAAGGCCTCAGGCCTAACTTTTTTAATATGTTCATTTAATGACATTATAAAACAGCGCTAAACCATTAGGAAAAAATAGGAAAATTTTATTGAAATAAGTAACACGTTTTATTGTCTTATATTTTCGTTTACAGTAAATCTAGATAACTCTGTAAAACAGTTGTGTCGCAATAACTACGCCATGGCTGCTGTCAAATATCAATAACATAATTATTAATTGGGATGGGAGAACTAGCGCTCCTGCGAGCAATCCCACAAATGGTATTTCCAACTCCTATTAATTTAACTTTCTGATTAATTTCGTAGCGGGTTAAAGACAAGTTAGACATTCCCGGAGACTCTCTGAGATTTAATGCTCTGTGGCGTGTCGGTACATTGCGTGCCCTTGTTGACCCTGGCTCACAGGAGTTGCAGTGGTGGGTGAGAGGGCGGGACAGTCTCCAGAAATGGTAGAAATACGAACTGGTGACTTAGTGTGGGGTCAAAAGTCTACATAACTACATGTATTCGAGAATGTTAAGCATACTTAAGAAATCCAATAGTTACACGCAATTAACACCAGAAATAACCATTTATGATGAAAGTTTTAATTGTAGGCTAATAAAACATACATTTATTTAAATATTCTCAGTGGCTTGATGGTTTTAAAGTTGTCTTTACATGCGAGGATGTGGGTTAAATCCCCGCATAGAGACGATTATACAACAACATTTGTTCTAGTTTTAGATTTTGGAAAATTTACCTTTGAGTCTAACACCCATATTCTAAGACGTTCCTCGAAAATGTCTCGACTCCACTCGGCCTTACTGGAGAAAATCTGTATTCATAGTTGAAAAAAGTCTCCTCCACTCAACGTCACTCAATACTTTTCCTTTCTCGAGGAAAGGAATCAACTGTTGAACTCAAGGTACTTCGCGACCTACCTTAAGGAATACTTGAGGAAATATTTTCACTATGGAAACAGTGTTTACATGACAAATTTTGACTGTCACTTTTCAAGTTAGCATAATGTTGAAATGTCAAATAGTTTTTTGTTAAATCTGTACCTTATTAACACATCAATGACGTATTTCCTCGACTCAACCTCGCTCGAGGATCCTCTAGGAAAGATATATCTTTAATTAAGCATACCATTTTCCAGGATTCCTCGAATTCGTTTTAAACGTCACCTCGACAGAGATAAGGCTGAGGAAGATTCGAGGAAACGTCTTAGAATATGGGTGTGAGAAATCTTATGTCATACGAGTTAATTGTTATCTATCAAATCCTGAGCATACTCTTATATAAGATTGGTGAGATTCTTCAGCAATATCGGTGTAAATATACATACAAGGTATATCAAGACTGCTACAGAAAACAAAGCCGGGTAGATTTAGTAACTTAACACACACTGCAACTAAACATTTTGCAACAAAAGCGACGCTTTTTTTGTAATTTTTTTCTTGTCGTCATATTATGTTGGTAAATACATCGTTTTTTTCTGAAACAAAAGGGTACACCCTTTTTTAAAGATGTAAGTGTAACCCAAGGGTTTAAATTATTATTTTAGCAAAAGCTGTGGATTTCGCACCTAATATGATAATATTTAAATAACTCACAAAAAAATTACGCGTTTCTTTGAGTAATTTTTAATTTCATTTAATTTGTAGTTACTTTACTTACCACCGGATTTGTTTTCGATGGCAGTCTTGATATATCCTGTATATATGTTATGGGCCAAGTGATTAATCGAGCATTATTCATAATGCCCGGGCAATATGAATAATGCCCAATAAGAGCGGGCAATGTGATTATAACCAATCAATTTATCACATTGCACGGGCATTATGAATAATGCTAAGTGCCTATTGGGCAGAGTGATGTAAAGCGAATCAAAATCAAAACAATGAGCCGAAGTGGTAGAATTTAGAATAGGGCAGCATGAGGAGGTGGGTTGGGAGGAGTGGAGGGAAAGGGGGAGTGTCGCACCTCCCCTGGTACCACTCCCATGAAAAGGTAACGCACTATTCCTGAGAAATATCTATTATAGCAACCTAACCCTTAAAACTTGTTTTCGATACAAATCAGCTTCTGCATCGTCTCCGGCGCTACGGGAAGTTCAGCCCCTTCGCCCTTGCGTAACAAAAGATAGGAACCCATGATCACCTCCGCAGCTTTGGCTTGCTGGTCGCCTCCGGCGACCAGCTTCAGCCGCTACGGCTCGCACGGTTGCCTATCCTTCGTAACAGCGGGCGGGGGCTGCTCTCCCTCCGCGCCTCCAGCTTTTTATAGACACTCTAGGGTCGGTAGCCAAAAGACTACGTGAAGTCGGGGTGTTCCGAGTCGGTTTTGGGGCACAGTCGACCTAACTGATCCATAAAGTGGGTACACTAATTTTTTTCTGAAGATAATATTTCGGACGTTAAAAAACAACTAAACATAAGCAGATCAATTCAACCATTCTAATTTATGGGTCTATCGCAGATGCGACACTACGTAAAAAATCATCTATTAATCACATTGCCCAATCATCATGTAGCCATATTCATAATGCCCGGGCTATGTGATAAATAGGTGAGTTTAGATTGTAATTAATCACTTGGCCCGATATGGCTCGGCAATATTCATACTGCCCGGGCATTATGAATACTGCTCGCATTAATCACTTGGCCCATAACATATACATATGTAAAGATACTGAAGTTATAAACAAGAAATTCTTTCACAGAAAAAAGAGATTATTAAACTCGCTCGAATTCCACCGCTTCTCAAAGCTCCTTTGGCAATGTATAAGGTTATTAGTATTCGCGTCTCGTAATGCATTCGGTATTAGGATTTAACGCTGGAATCTAAAGATGAATGGTATCAGTGAAAGTGCTGTGAAAACATTCTCTCAACGTAATGGAAAGCTGACAAAATCACTGATAAGTCATACATACATAAACTCACGCCATTTCCCAAAAGGGGTAGACAGAGGTGCTTCCAAAACACCCACGTTTCGCCCTATGTGTTCCGTCTCACGATGTGATAGGGGCAAGCCTATCGCCATATAGTACATAAATTCGTGACTCCAGGTTGATAATGAATATACAAGCCATCACTTTGCTCAACCCGGGATTCCAAGCCAAGATCTCAGCGTTGGTAATACAACTGTGCCACCGAGGCAGTCAGAAGAGAAATGTATAATCAACATTTTGGTTCCTAAACGAGTGTCTACGTAAACAGGTTTTGTTGAGAAATATGGCGTGTGGCCTTCTCTTGATTTTGAAATGTTAGTGCTTCTTTAAAATGCTCATCTGTCATTTTCTACATTTTGGAAAGGTATTTTTTGGGTAGAATTGAATAGAAAATTTTACGAATTATTAGTATTAAAATAGATTGAATGATGAGCAGTAATAAATAAAGCTGATTATTAGAAATGAATGAATTAAACAATAATGATTTTTGTAAAACATGTATTTTGTAGCTTTAGGTTTTATACGAGAATTGTTATTGTTTACATATTTACAATTATAATATGCGTACACCCCTATCTGTAGGCAGATATAGTCTAGTGCTATCCATAGTTTGCTAAGTTTAATTTTTAATTTCTATCTCAAATCTGAGACAGGGCGATCCTATCGCAATGCTGTGAATGCCTGTGTCTGGCTACTCACATGAGATGACAAACAAAAAATCATACAATAATCATTAGTGGGTGGGGCATCCATCTGGGTGTCTTACTAAGGATCTGAAGATCTACAGTCAATGTTATCACAACATTTTAATCTAAGTGATTAGATCAAAAAAACATAGTTTGTGATTTCAATATTTCTTTGCTGTTGTCATAAGCACATGAGATCATATGCCTTGTTTCTCCAACTGTATTTTCCCATTCCAACCCCAGTTGTGTTCGTCTTCGGATAACCTACCGGTCTTGATGTCTGCCTTGTGCCGAATGTAAATACACACGTAATCATATTATTTACAATTAAATCGCATGTACAATAAACAACATACCATATTTTTTATTTTGGATAATTTATTATTTTTGCAACCAGTTCTTTTTAATAACAAACAACAAGCTCAGCATGTGGATTGTACTCGTATATGCTGTGAACCTTGAGCTTTTGGATTCGCTTCCCAGGTCAGGCATTACACTTGAAAAATGAGATAATTGAAATAAAACTATTATTTACGAATTTTAATTTTTACATTTTCTTAGGTCCCGATGTTTTCCCCGGACTTAATACATGATACATTCTCTTACAGTCTAACCTTAGATGATAATTATTTTATTAAATTATGAAGTGCTGAAGAACTTTGTTCCGTTTATTCTCAGACAAATTATTTCGTATTGATTTATAATTTATATGATCTTCAAAAATCTCTTTGCATTTATAGTATGCGTATCAATTTTTTCTTATTTACTTATTTTCAATACCCATGTAAAATTACTTGTGCCGAAACTACTAAATAGCATTTTACTGTCTGCGAGCTAGTTATCAAGCACTAGGTCCGGAATGGCCAGTACAAGATCATGATTTCTCTAAACGCCTTGTTGCTATTTATACGAGTATTATGTAGTATAACCAAATAAATATGAATCATTCTGTATCAGCCCATATACGTCCCACTGCAGGGCACGGGCCTCCTCTACAATCGAGAGTACGATTGAGAGTGGATATGAATCATATCATGTCGCAATCAATTTCTAATTCAACGACTTGGGCAACATCTGATAAACGATATTGAGGAAAGCTTCAAAGTAATTATGATTTTCGTAAGATTAATTAAGTATGTGATTAACATTTTGCTTCGGGGTTTTGGGATGAGATCAAGGAAGTTATTTTACTGCACATAATAATTTATATGTATATTAAAATATACTGCCAAAATAAAGACGTAAATTACTTGACAATGATAAAGTACAAGTACGCGCATCTTTCATTGCTAGGTCTAAACATTTTCCGGTAAAAAGTAATAATTTTCTTCGAATTTCGTAACGTTGTTGTGTCTGTATAGACGTATAATCTAATTACATATTTCCGTATAAAATTATTCATAAATACAAAAACATAATTAATTACATAACGTGTCTAATTACACCTCTTATTTAACAAAAAACAGCCTTGATTTAGACCTAGGCCGGGTCTATTGTTGTGTGTGAACATTAGTGCCTTCAGAATTCGATTTGACTGTACGATAATACTTGTCTATACAATGCGCTTCCTTTTAAGATGTAGCCAAGGTACGAAGGGTCATCGATCACATAACCATGACTCACGGATAAAACTTTCTTCCACTCACAGGTGCCGAACCTGTTGTTAAGCCAAAATACAGATTAAAAATATAAATTATATTTTCTTCCAGTGACGTTACTGGCTGTTACAAATTGTTTCCTTTTTTTTTACTTTTATAGCAACGTTATTTTATGTAAGTTTGAAATCCGAATACATATGATGGAATGCGGAACTCTATGCTAAATATAATATGAACAATACTCAATAACTTTAATCAAGATTCACACTTGTCCTCATTCTAGAGTGATAAAAGTTGTGAAAGTAACTATTAAATAATATATTGTTATTTAAAAATTTACATGTTACCTTTGACACTTCATAGAAATGGAAATGTGATGAGCCGTAGAATCGTAATTTAAATCCTATTTGCATAATCGTATTTGATTTCTGAAAAATAAATATTCTAAAATTTTTACGTAATTAAGATCAAGGTTAATACAAAAATATTAATTGATACAATAAATTAAAATTGGACGTGTAATAAATTGTTGATTGAAATTTAATCGAAAAGCTTCTTCACTTTAAAATTTAATAGGCAAAGATAATCCTTACGGCTGAAAAAAATCCAATATCCGTTAAAATGTATGAATCGGCAAGGTGTGAGATGTCAATAGATTTTTTCTGTGTACGTTTTAATTGGTATGTATGGCTTGGCATAAGTGAGGCTCATGCCGTTAACAATGCATTTGTTTATAGGTTGAGGGGGTGATCGAGCACCCCGCGGCGAGGTCGGCGCGTGCGGGGGAGCACGGGACGCCGGCGGGGTGTGCGCGGGGTCTGCGCGGGGCGGCGACGGCGCTTTTCACCGCCGAAGCGGTGCGTACGTCTACTCGATATAAAAGCCTCAGCCGCCCATTCACCCGCTCGCAGTGTGTGCTTGAACGTATCAGTGTCCACTCCTCCCGTGCAAGGACTTACAGTTTAATCATGAATACACGGTGTTTATTAGTGCTAGCAGCCGCCCTCGGCGTGGGTACGTACAATTGAAATATTTAAGGAGCGCCGCGACTGGCGTTTTTGACGAGAGAACGGCCTACGCCGCATACTGTCATGAATCGATAAATAATTGACTTGGTATCGCGAAAGCAGTGTGATATCGAAGTTTCCACACTACAAGTTGCAACGCTTGGGCGCAACTAGTGCTCAGAATAAAGAGATTGCGGTCGACAATGTGGTAACGACAATGAATTAGCTCTATGACGCGCGTACTCAGATCGTATCGTGTCTTGTTATATTTGCACCTGTAAGTTTAAGCGTCTGTAAACACTGCATTAGTTGCTTAATAAATGAAGTAAAGCTACGAGAAACTCTATCATTGTTAAAATCTCTATTAATGCATTCTAGTTAACTACATTTAGCATTTTGATTAAAGTTTACTTTAATTATTTGCCTAGACCTGTTTTCTCCATACAAATGTCGCCTTCTTATTTGCACAATAAAACTAATATCTTCCTCACATATTACTGCATGTCTCTTTCCAAGAGCAGCGTGAAAGTCGTGGTCGTCGCTCGATAATTATTTACTTCAATATCGATATTCCGCTATAAATAATATGCAATTGCAAATCGAAAACGACGGTCATCGGCATTACATTGTCACTTTCTCCGTAAGATCTTGATATAAAATTTCTTGGGAGCAATAGCACAATTATTTCATATTCCAATGAAATTTTCCCTTTTATTGCTTGTGAATTATAATTGAAGAATGTTAAGGATTCTTAAGTAATAGATGTAGAAAAATACCGATTTCATAAGAATTCATATTTTAAAATTATTTCTAGTAACAAAAATGCCCAACATTTTGAAACAGCACGATACATGGGAACTATAAAAATACCTAACATAATAAACAAAATAACATTAAAAAAAAAGACTCATTGGCTCATCGAATAATCACTGAATTCCTCTTGGCTATTACTTAATTAGGCCCTTAGTAATCTATTGCAATCGTAACAACTGATTAAAATTCACAATTGTGCAATACATAACTGACATATTTGCATGTTTTTCGTAACCGGCACACGTAGCTTCAAGCTAAATGTCTCATAATTGTATGACCCACATGTGTAATATCAAATTACTGAGATATTAAATAATAATGTCTTGACTACACACGAGCTGTCTAGTAGCTAATAGTTTTTTTTTGTTTCAATTTAGTTCCTCAAAAAACTAACGACTTCTGCAAAAATATTTTACTTCTAATCAGTCTCTGTATATATTTATTGGTAATAGAGTTTCCCATAATTATTTTTCATAAACTTCGAACAATATTCATTCAATTTCGATGTTAACAATTTTGAATCAATAGTATCTGAAGGACTTAAATTTGGTACTCCACCAACACCTAGCATCTCATTAGCTGCATCAAAGCTTATATTAAAACGCTCTAAAATCTTCCCACACTTATTAAAATTTACATCAGCATTCTCAAAAGCAGGTAACGGTATGCAAATCTCAAGGTCATTTTGTATTCAAAAAGTATTAGCATGCATGGCAACGAATATTTTTAGCCGGCCATAAGTTTGAATTAAATAAGGATGTTCTTTTCACTTGGATGTTGGGTATGAGTCGAGGAATTCATTGTTTAGGATTTCTACCACGTACCTAGTTCCCACAGTGGGTTGTTGCGTAACCGCCGATATTTCATTGAAAAACTTGCGAATAATGTCATAATGAATACACCGTAACCGTAATGACGTGTTTTACGTAAATATTCTATTGTGTGCCAGTTGTAATTGATATGTCGAAACTTTACTTTCTGCTTTAAGAATCAATGCACCGAAACGTTGATAACAATTGAAGTAGGCTATGTAATTAAATTTGATGTTTTCCACTTCCTTGGACACAAGACGTAAATAGAAATGTCTTATAAATTGTAGATAATTTTAAAAGAGATGTTAGCATCAAACCGTCAGATGTAAAGATGGAAGAAATTATGCTTCTTCGAGACACCGATAGTCTTGTTGATTTTATACGATGTAAAAGTAATTTCAATGCTTAACCACGCGTTCAAATATTCAAAAGATAATATAGCATGCGTGAAGGTATCCAATTATTTAGTGCCGCGGCGCGCGAGCTAGTTTCACGAGAACAATGAAACAGTGAAAAGATCGGAGCGCATCAGTGCATACTATCTTCGAGTATCTGGACATTAAACATTTCATTAACTTCGTCTCCGTACGGTTTCACGGTTTTTTTACTTTGTATTGCTACTTTCGAAATAGTATTCCTAGCATCTTTAGCATTACCTATTGTGGTAGTTGATTTTAAAAGTTTTGTATCTTTGATTTGTACGTTTCGAAGCCGAGTTTGATTATCATATGGAATAGCTACGATGTCAGATTAAAGCCTATAAAAAGCCATTGACATCATTATTCTAACATAATAACTGTAAATTTTCTATTGGTGATGTACCGTACTTAACATTCCTAAGCAATAAAATTCCAGAGAAAACAAAAGTGTAAAGTTAATTGCATAATTGGGTTACTCTCTCTAATTCAATGAAGTCATTATACGAAGATTGACCAACGTATTACGTGACACGCAACATTAACGTGTTGTAAATCACTCAAAAATATAAGGTGTTTGTTTGTAATCGCCTAAAATAGTTACTTTAGTAGTTTTTATTCGTGTTTTTGTATCGAACTATAAAATAAGGTAGTTATTAAACCAAGTCATTTTAATTAAATAAAAATGCGCGTTAATTGCATTAAAGTACTAAATTATCCAAGTAATTGCAGTGCAAAAATATGTGCATTAGAACAAAACGTTTTATGTAACTAAATCCAAGGATTATGATTTAATGATAATAAGATTTACTAAACAATTGCACTGATGTATGATTTAATAATAACGGTAAGAACGTGACCTTTTATAACATTTTTCCTTCAAGTTGCGTCAAGATCAGCTATTCATAAATTTAACAATAGAGCTATAGATAGTCAGATTATAGCTATAACCACGATTAGCATAAACAAAAGGACCGTATCACAGATTTACTCAACACTAATACCGGAAATATGAACATTGCACGCTGACAATGTACCGGAAACATGTAGACAAAGATTAAGTCACAATGTTGTCCCACGGCAAGATCTCTAATTTAATAATACATTGTAAAGCCGCTCATGTCTATTCTCACTAAACCTTACAAAATATAGATACAGATATCCGTGAACTTTCAAACAACGCATTCAGTAATTCCTCACTTTCATTAAAATTAAGCAAAAGACGGAATAAATCTCAAAGCAATTAAATCAATATAAAATAAAAAGGTATGCAATAACATAAACTGTTACATATAAAATCATTCGTTTATGACACAACCTTGCATGAAGATTGTATTGAGCGTGCACAACAGCCGTAGCGGTCCTGCGAAGAGATTGTATGTCCTTCGAGAGGCGACGATATAAATAACTCCTGTCGACCCCACGTATTGTGTAGTCGTTTTTGTTTTTTTATGATCCACCGGCTCCTACAAGGTTTCGGATGAAGCACTATTATTCAAAATTCCAATGCATTGTCGAATTTTACGAAATTCGCTGCGATTTCATATCAAATTTGTTTTAGTCGTTTCGGGCTTGCGAAATTATTTACATCATTTTAAATTTTAAATCTTGTTTGTAACTGCTTTTTTACATATCGCCACACGGACGTCCTTGACAAGGTAATCGGGCGGATAAATGGTAGTTTGGTTCGTAATTGATTTCCTTTTATTACGTGCCTTAGTGGTTCACAAAAATTATCAATTTTCGTAATTGAATGCAGTTTATTAATTTTGTTACCGAGTTTTTTCGTTTAATAATATGGTCTATAACAAGGTCTTTATCAACGATTTCATTTTTTGTATACAAAGAATACCAGCTATTAATCTTGTGCTTAATTTACCAAGCAATATAAATCGAAGATCAACTTCTTCTCGATTATAGTAGTATTATTCTTTATTTGTAACATAACAAATAACTAAACCTACGATTGTCTCGATTAACTTTATTATTATTGCTCTTTCTCTACGTGTGTGTATCTTGTGTCTTTTACTAAGTACTTCATCGCTATTATCATGAGTTATTGGCCAATTGTTTTGCAAATGGGCTCCATTAAGAGGGGAATTAAAAATAGTCACGTAAGATTACGGCGGTGCATAGACCTTCGATTGATGGTGAATTTTAACATTTGGTATTGCTTCATGCTTGATATATTCTGATCATTAGTGACATGACATCAGGCATGTGTTGCTTTATCTTTAAAGTTTTTATCTTTAACAATATTGAAGACAAAATACAAAGCAGTTCTGACATTATTAATATAGAAGGTGAATTTGTAAGCATTACTCTTGGTATTTGGAAAATTTATTTAACAGTCTTTAGTTGACTTATATCTGATTTAAAGATTATGTTACCAATTTCAAACATTCACACGTACGCAATAAGTCGTGTTACAATTTTTAGAGTCAGATTTTTTCCCACAAACTCTATTTCATCATTAAATTATAATTCAGAGCGAGATGCGTCGTGTCTAAACACTCATTACGTTCCTAAAACGAGATCGCTTTGACTTTCACCGAAATTTCTTATGTTATCTAATTTATTACGTCAGGGCCACATCAGTTACCTTTTAGATCACGGTTGATACCATTTGACGTATGTTTGAGCACAACTAATTTGTATTCTTGTGTTTTAAATTAGCTTTCAGTCAAATGTTTAATTAAGTCGTCATTTTAAAAGATTTGTTTGTTTAAAACGAGTTTCAACAGAAAACGCGTAGGTATCAAATATTAAATTAATAGCGCTTTTCAATCGAATCGATTGTGAAAAACTTTGATAAATAATGTGAATGGTGTCAAAAAGACAGAGCTGTTAATTTTTTGTTAACAAATTGAATAACAGGTACAAAAACCCATAAAACACGATTTACGAATTTGATTATGTTACAAAATTCGACACATGATAAAAGCTATTACTTGTTTACAGATGTTTAATTATGTGTGTTTTATACATAGTTTATCGCCGAAAACTGACCATAAATTATTACAAAATACCACGTAAGTTACAAAACAACGTATAAATACAAAATTAAATCAAAAATATTGAGACGAGACATTTTAAAATCACCGTATTATGCAAATGTATGTAGACCGACTTATTCTGTTATAAAGGTCATGTCTTCTCGCATGCCGCGCCGGCGCATCGACGAAATCGAAAGTACCGCCCACATTATCTCGTCAGGTCAACTTTAGTTTCACATTGCTTAATAGGCTTTTGTATTGAATAATATTTGACGTAATATTTGTTAATAACAGAATAGGAACTGTGTTACCGTTAAATAGAATGCAGGGCAATGTCGCAATGTTATAGCGCCATCTAGCGTGTAAAAAAGTAATTCCCATGGGTGTGGGTTATGAAAGTGGTTATGACAAGACAATCGGATAATTATGTCACCAGTGAGGTGTGGTGAGGACGGGCCAGTGCGCAGGGCTCCGGTGTCGCCCCGGGTGGCGTTGCGTAATGTTATGGTTGGGTGGCATCTAGCTTGGCTCGTGTCACGTTAATTTGTCTGAGAATGTGGGGCGAATGCGTGCGAAATTATTGGGAGCATACAGACTTATTGGAGCCGAAGTGTTTGCAGCCCTATATACTTCTTTATGTAATCAGGATATGGTGAATTTTTGAACCAGTTTTTAAAATAATTTCATTAGTTTCCCTATTGAAGTTTTATCAAAGTGAATGATCAAAACAAAAATAAGTGCTATGATCAATTATAACAAAGGCGTGACTTCAAACCATGCTTAATCTAATTAATAGCTAGCTATAACGGAATGCGATATAAATTCGTAAAAAGATAATCAATTAAACTAGCTAAGAAGCGTAAAATTTCTTTCGCGATCGAATTGGCGCAGCAGAACAGAATTTCCGTTGTGGAATGTAATTATTACATTTTGTTATACTTCGCCCTGTCGCGGAATGCAGTAACCGGCTCACCTCGAAGACCTATTTGATTTTAATAACAAAGGTTATCTAGAATGTAAAGGCTTATGCTGGTATCTTCAGGATTTTAATTTACGGTATCAAGGTTGACACAATTACAAACGCATAATCAGAAAACATAAGAACATATAAAAATAAGAACATTACAGAGCATAAAAATTAAATCTGCAATCGTAAAAAACTGAATGCTAATATAAAAACTACAACGACAATCACACTACAGGCCTTCTTTATGAACAATCAATGATACAAAATTACACGAAGAAAGATGAGCGTGGATTATGTAACGTAATTAGCAGGATTTTCGACATAACATGAGTTCAAACGTTTTGCAACTATGAACCACGATTGAATAATCTCAAGTGTTGAACATGAAAGTCTGATGCTAAACACCAATAAATAATTATACTTGACTTTACACCTCGTTGGGTAACTCTAATGTGGGTTCAATTGCATAATTTCGTGTATCTTATTTTGATACCCGTAAACTGACTGATTTGCTACTACATTGAAATAAGACTATTATTTACGGATTTTATCGCGGATTTAGTTTAATTTTACATTTTTTGAATTCCCGACGTTTCGATCACTTTACAGCTTTCGTGGTCACGGGGCGGACTGGTCAGTCCGCCCCGTGACCACGAAAGCTGTAAAGTGATCGAAACGTCGGGAATTCAAAAAATGTAAAATTAAACTAAATCCGCGATAAAATCCGTAAATAATAGTCTTATTTCAATGTGTAACATTCGCGTAAATCTAAGAAACCATTATGATTTGCTACTAGTCTTTGAGATTGGAAAATAGGTGAACTCAATAAATTGCTATTGATGTAACGATAGCAATAAATGATAGATTGTGATGGTTCTGATATAAAACCAAATCCCCGTATGTTCAATTTTGGTACTGGTTTACGATAGAATATGAAGATGGAATGTTGTACATGATCACTCAATTAATATGCAACATATATTTTTGCACATCATACAATTAATGCATGATAATAAATTCAAATCAGGTTCTGACACAAGAATTGCATAAATCAGAATGTACCGTTTAAATTTTGGATGTAAATTCCATTTGCATACGCAGATTACATCGGACATTCAAATTGTATATTAATACATTTGTAGATTTATAACAACACTTGTGTCTTTTGCAAAAGCCGTTGCAAAACTTTACGGATGCTTTCCACTTGGCAAATGTCAGCAGGTACCAGTGGCATATGCAGTGACATAACGTGACATAAGCGAAGGAAACGCAATGCGCATCCAAACACAGGCAAATAAGGTGTTAGTCTTAGTCAGAGACGTTATATATGGCCACCGGTAGAATGCCAGTCATTAAAGTTGCGTACTGAGCATAATAATGTCAAAGGCTAACGTTGAAGCTGTCTGAACTCTTGACATCGTCACATTTATGATTTTGTTCATCAATTAGATGCTAAACAGTTGAAGAATATCTGTGCTAAATTTGTTTCATAACTAAGTTATTAATAGCAGGAAAAATAGCATAACAGCTATCACATCAATTTGGCTAATTCTAATGGAGAGCTATTACAATAAGCAAAATTGTTAAACATATTTCGAAATGATTGACATGTTTGGATTGACTAATAAACAACAATGAGCTGAGACTAATTTCTCGTAACCCAGTTTGTGTGATCTAAGACAATGAGTCAAAGAACACGTGCTCGAAACAACAATTAGACATAACCACAAACGTACCAACAGTGACAAAACTAAGATATTACGCGATTCGTCAAGTTGCATTCTTGGGAGAAAGAGTTGCCTTGCCGGAGACCGGTGTTGGGAAACTGCTTATGTTATAAACATTAAGCAAATCACTGTTTATTTGGAATATAATTTTAAATTTAAGAAGTTTCCTGTTTTGACGTTATTATTTCTTCGTCAAAGTTTCGATTCTTTAAAGTCATAGTGTTAGGCTTCAGTAATAATCCACTTCAGTAATATGATTCATGCTTTCGTAAGTTCTCTCGTCACTTTCGTTCATCTCATCATTGACGCTTGTGAAAATATTTTTAATTACATCTTCGGCCTTAACTAATCTTTTGTTTCCTTTTTGTAGCGGTTGCCCAAGAATCCTTCAAATGCCCAGATGACTTCGGCTTCTACCCCCACCACATCTCCTGCGACAAATACTGGAAGTGCGACAATGGCGTAGCGGAACTGAAGACTTGCGGTAACGGTCTCGCCTTTGACGCCACCGACTCCAAATACTTGACTGAGAACTGCGACTACCTCCACAACGTTGAGTGCGGCGAAAGGACACAGCTTGGTAAGATATTTAATTCATATTGATGCTATAAATACTTATGATTCAGATTTAGAATTAGCTTTAATCGAATCTATATCAATAATAATATGGAAATAGCAAAGACGATAATAAATGTTAGTTAATCAAGTTTTTTAAAATAAGGAAGTAAAATATGCATATAAATTACTAAAACAATAAAAGTGCTTAGTAACAAACAGATGGCAAATACCTAGTAACAGTAAACTGATGGTCAAGGTTTAAGAATTTGCATAGCAATTTTTATAATGGCAATATTATTCGGAATACAACCAGGATATGACAGAAGGTCATAATACGCTCTGACGATAGTCTGGTAGCACGTTTACTTTACATATAAATGAAATAAAACAGCAAACTGATATGTTCACCTTGAACTAGAATCACTTAATTAATATTCATAATAAATTATCTTTTTTATATCAGGTCATTAGGGAGTAAACATTTTTATTATACTAATTTTTGATTGACCAATTTTTAAAATGACCTCAAGGTCGCTGTTTATTTCTAGGAACGTTTTATCCTTATGACACTTAATTTTTTAGCTTCGTAAGTTTTTGTTAACATTCAAAGTTACATCGAGTCATTGTTGAACCATTGTATAATCGACTCTTAATTATTTATCACTAATTCTTAATGTATTTCATTTATTGTTTTTTATCAATCTATCAAGTCCTTCTAGCGTACTGTTTTCTTCAACATTTTTATTAATATTGCGTTTATTTCTACAGAGCCCCCAATCTCCACTCCCCACTGCTCCAGGCTATACGGTATCTTCCCTGATGAAGCCAAGTGCGACGTCTTCTGGAACTGCTGGAACGGCGAAGCCTCCCGCTACCAGTGCAGCCCCGGACTTGCCTACGACAGAGAATCCCGTGTGTGCATGTGGGCTGACCAAGTTCCTGAGTGCAAGAACGAGGGTACGTTTTGTAGGATCATTAGAGGGAGAAGACGAAAGCCCTGAAGAAGTTCTAATTCTTGCAGCTGATAATTTAAATAAATTGAATATTATGGCAGATAAGGGCCTAAATTCATAGTGCAAAGTACTAGATCAAATTGATTTATAATATTAGTAACAGAGGTTTAGCTTTAAGGTCAAATCAATTTAATGGTAATGTTCTACGCTTGCTTAAAGCGCGAGATTTAGATTTGTTGTTAATTCTCAGCTAAAATTAAGTTTGAGACACTAAAGCGAGCTATTTGAATGGCCCTGGTGTGAATTGCTTATATCTACATTACATTTGCAGACATTTATTTCGATAATGGAATGTAACAATCTACAGAAGTGTTTTGAACTCCACACGTTCACAACAATTATTGCAAGAATTTACTCTTAGTTTATACCTCTGACACTGAATCTATACACACACATCTTTAACGCATCAATGAATTTCAGCGAATTTCCTTCGACTCAACACATAACTGTTAGTACTAGTTTAAGTTTCGGTTTCGCCTTCAGCACCCTTAGCTCACGTAACCTTTTTTGGTGTTTCCCAGAAGTAGCGAATGGTTTTGGTTGCCCCGCCCCTGGTGAAGTGTCCAATGCTGGCTCCTTCAGCCGTCACGCTCACCCTGAGGACTGCCGCAAATACTACATCTGTCTTGAGGGCGTTGCCCGCGAGTACGGTTGCCCCATCGGTACCGTCTTCAAGATCGGTGATGCCGACGGCACTGGTAACTGCGAAGACCCCGAAGATGTTCCCGGATGGTAAGCTATCTCTTTTATCATCACTCACATCACCGATGTTTGTATTCGATCGAGCATTACAATTTGGAATTGGTATTGCATTTTAATTTGAATCACGTATCGGAAGTTTGAAAGAAATGGCGCTCGATCGAATCCGGATATCCCGTCACGTTCAAACTTGACTGACCAACTTAGAAGTAAAGTCTTTTCTATACTCACTGGTTGGATATCACTTGTTCTATGTTCAATGTCTCACATAGAACAATTAACAACACAGAAACATCTTTGCATGATGCCGGCTATATTACGTAATGTAATGGCTATTACTTTGTATGATACAGTTTTGAAATTGGATGTGCAATACCCAGCATCATGAAATGATTAGATCTTTAATAGACCCTATAAACCACTTCCACACAACCAATGTCGTCCCTGTGACTAACATTTCTTCTGCACAACATACATTAGTACTTAGTATGTATCTCTCTACATTGTATGATCTCAGTAGATGTAGTAAGCTTGCCTACTTCTATAGTAGTCAGTAATGCGTCTCGGAGCCTTGTGTTACGACATATTCAGGACACCGTATAGAAATCATTATGACTTAAGGCAAAACAGTCACACATAAGAACGACCGCGTTCAAAGACAACCACTACGTAACGGAGTGCATATGGTAATGACCGCTTCATACAAACATAACTTGTCGACCGTGTGTAACTGTATCACAACAAAGGTTGAATTATCGATGCCTTTCATTTATACAGGAAATATTTTAAAAAGGCGACTGTTGCACTACTACTTTAGAATTACTAATTGACCGTGAGTTATGTACGTTTCAATTCATATGAACAGTTGCCGTGTATCGATTTCGAAAGCTTTGAGATAATTATTTTAACTGTTCATTTACTTTTGCAAATAACTACAGGTGTAGACAAGATGTAATTGGATAAAGCGATAAAACATGTCGTAGTGAAACAATGCCTTAATTTTCAAATTATATCCGGTTCATGGTCGGCGCGTTTCGAACAATCACGTTAGATCGATGTCAAGATGCGCTCGCACCGGTCACGAATCAACAGACCACACGAAGGTCGCTCCAACTAGTCGTTCAGTAATGTATTTGCCACTCGGACTATCATAACAAGAGATACATCCTAAAAAATAAACAGCACTTGGAAAAGCGAGCGGATATAATTCTCGTTTGTTTCAAGGCGGTTTACTCCGCCGCGCCGGCTGTGTGCGAGACATTATTACACAATTCACGTACCACTACATAGTAAAAGTTGCTAGAAATTGTACGAGCCATTTACGCGAGGCTGTGACACTCAGTACAGATATTGGTATAATTAAGGACTGAGAGTAGAAAAGGCAGGTAGTAAGGTTCGCGTACATTTTCAGCGAGGACTACTACGGCGATTTGGATCTGAAGGCGATCCGCAAGAGCGAGCTGTTGGCCGGTCTCCAGTCCAACGGCCAGACGCGCACAACCCAGCCCAAGCAGCTCAAACCCCGCCCCCCAAAGGAGAACTAAATACATACTCCCACCCTTAACCTTTAATACTCACGTAGTTTATTATAAACAATAAGTCTACGTGCACCGCGACCAATGACTACGCATTAGCGGGATTGACACACGTCCATCTTCAATGTTGTTCGTGGTGCGCGGAGAACTGTCCAGGTTCAAAATCAAATTTGTAATTGTCGAGTGAGCCACACATCGAATTTCGTATTCTTTCTAGTTGCCAAATACTTTTACTCGTTTTAACTTACATTGACAGTTTCATGAGCAGGTTTAGAGAATTAGTAGAAATCGTGCAGCGATAGATGTATTTATTTTATATTGTATCGTAGTTTTTATAAAGTCCTATATATAGTATCGAGTCCGACGAAGACATTGCCACGTCTGCTGTACAGTTCTGCATGCTTGTGCGTTCCCACAGTGGAGTTGCATTTAGACAAGTTCTGTCTCCTGTAACACTAGTAGGACGTCAGTAAATCCATTATGCCCGATGTTAACAACCACGACTTTGTAAATATTTTGTACTGAATTATTCACTGCGACTGAGTGTTGTTGTTTTGATAGAAACTGTAATACTTAAGTTTTATTTTAGTGATAAAATAAACAAAAAATTATAAAAATTAACAAATGTTGTATTTATTGTGTGTAACGTAGCACTGGTGCACCGTTTTCCTAACAATTTCTACTTTCACGACCACTCCGTTTTCCTATTATGATTGCATTCACTTTCTAACAACTTCTTAATATTTTCTTAGTTCTTTTAGTACTTAACTTTCTTTATCTATTTACTGGTTATCTGCACACGACAATATTTACGACACCACACTGACCTACTACCGGTGTGCTGTACTTTTCTTCAGGTATGTTGTGTTTCATTCTTTTTCTTTCCTTAACCCAGGTAAGACATGGTATTATATCGATGGTAAATCATGTTCAATCATCTTCAATCACGAGATATTAACGTCCACTTAGACCTGCTCATTTACTATCACTTGGAAGTCAATATAATCACCTCATTTAATGCCACAGTAGTTTTTATAATAGCAAAATTTCGATTTTATGTTTTATTTGTTCAGTAATTTAATAATTATCAAAAAATATATTTTACTTGGTTTTAAACTTATCAATTTAATCCAGAGGGGTTATAATTTGCATTATCTGTTAATTGATGATCTTAATATCACATTAAAAAAATATCATTGTTCTAAATTCTTGTTCCAAATTTTCTGATTCAACCTACAGTAAGCAGTAAAAAATAATTTCTTCTTTAACCATACAAAGCAGGAGTACTCGAACAAATTGTAATATTTACAGCGAAGATTACTACGGCGACGTCGACCTCAAAGCGCTCAAGAAATTGGGATTCTGAATGTCAAGGAGCGGCGCTAAGGAGAGACTGAAACTCAATCCCTTCGACTTGATATAGATGTTTAGCCTCTTCAGATGTTGAGTTGTGAACTATAATTAGGTTATTAAGTATGTGTACTACGGTTATGACTGTTTAAGGTAATGATTCTAGTGAACTGAATAGTATAAACAAAGTCTTAAAGTTAATAGTTATAATTTTGTTGTTGCTCTTACAGCAATATCAGGCCATGATTTCACTGGCATTTTTCATGAAACACTTCAAATCACATGCATTCAAATATATCAAGTTTAAATAATCTACAAGAGGAGATGATGGAAGCATTATACTCTTTAGTATAAGACATTGAAAAATTCAATTTCAAAGTTCCAATACTTATGGAATAAGCATTTATATTGATACTACCGTTTCGTTCACTGTATAATTCATTACCCTTGCTTCATTCTAGAATATGTCTGTTTGAAGAGGCGCTCAAGTCATTTGTTAGACTCATCAATTATATCTATGCTATTTATCGAAATTATTGCCAAATTACATCGAGAAATCCTTTCAGAGATTACCTTGACATGACACCAACACGCAAAGTGTCGGTGCTGTGTCGAAATTTACGTTGTTTTTAGTCATAAACTTATTTTTTTAAGTTAAGTAACAATAAACATTTATTGTAAATAAATACATTTAATACAATAATACTTTGTTTTATTGAATCCTTTAGACAAAGATATAGATTGTTCTTAAAATGTTCTATACAGAGTTTCGGCTCAAAGGCAATACCTTAAATTCCTGCCTTGACTTACCAAATGAACATTACAAATACGGATTTCCTAGTAAGGTTTCTAATTAAAACAGAGGATGTTAATGTCGGCACACAGTTTATTGATAAATACATGCTATATGGCGATATAATCTTTTTTATTATTTATATACATATATGTTAAAAACAGGCTTCCATTGAACAATGATTTGAAATTATATCCGACATTCGAAGCTATCTCACTAAATTCCTTGAAGCTGACGAACTGCGTCGACGCTTGACGTAGCTATGTTAGGCGAACCCGCCACTGAAAATACACATTTTGCTTTGTTATTCAAAATGGATAATTATTATTAAATAACAGAAAATAATTAGATTTTCCTGTATGTAATTTAAAGAGTTAATACAATAATTAAGTAATCCGTCATGAAATACTTATGTGAAGTTGCATTATGAGAAATATGATTTTCACATTGCAGATACGAAAGAAATTGTTGTTGATAACTGAACAGTTGGAATAAGTGTAAATTGAAACAACCAGGCTTGCGTTACAATCACAGACTGACTTTATTAATAGACAAAACACACAGAGTACACACATGATAAACTAGATGTCGCTAGCAGTACTTAACACCAGTAATATATTTTGATATACAATCAATACCTCCACTATATCAAAATAAAAATTACAAATATTACTTTTCTCGAACTCCCAGCAATTCTAAAAATTTATAATGTTTCACAGAATTTAAAGACTTTGTAAGTATATCAGCCGGCATAAGAGCTGTCTGTCTATACTCAATTTTAACTATATTATTTTTAATACATTCTCTACTAAAGTGAAATCTTATATCTATATGTTTGGTCCTATTATGGAATACAGGATTAAGTAACAACTTATGTGCACTTTGGTTATCATTTAAAATTACAATACATTGCATATAACCCATGATTTCACTATGTAAACTTCTAAGATAAACTGCTTCTTTACAACATTCAGATATACCCACATATTCTGCTTCTGTGCTAGATAAAGTGACATTCTTCTGTTTTTTACTTCCCCAAGATATTAGGCCCCCAGAAAGAGTAAAACAGTACCCTGTATAAGAGTTTCTATCTGTGATGTCACTACCCCAATCTGCATCCACATAGCCTACTATCTCTTTGTTATCTGTACCACTATATTTAATACAATAATTTTGGTTCCCTTCAAGTATCTTAGTATACGCTTAGCATGAGCCCAGTGCTCTTTGTTGTAACAATTATTGAACTGACTTAAGTACACAACAGGGTATGCAATATCGGGTCGGGTTAGTGTGGCAATATACATCAAACATCCAATTAGTTGCTGATAAGGCAGATTTTTATCAAAAGTCATATCTTTAGTTAATTTAAGTCCACATTCCATTGGTGTAACTACTGATTTACAGTTAAGCAAATTGAATTTTAATAACAACTGTTCAATATAATCACTCTGATCTAATGTTAAAATCTTATGTCTTTTATCATAACAAACCGACATACCAAGACACTGCCTTATTTGACCCAAGTCTTTAATCTTGAATTGAGATTCTAATACAGATTTTAACTTATCAGTCTCAGCACTACTATTTGAAAACACAAAAAAGTCATCGACATACAAAGCAATTATAGTCATATTTTTACCAACTTTTTTACTGTATAAACAAGGTTCATGTTTTGATTTTAAATATCCATTTTTAGTTAAACACACATCTACTTTGTCATACCACATTCTTGATGATTGCTTCAATCCATAGATTGCCTTTTTTAATTTAAGAACTTTAGTGGAATCTGGGCAGTTAAACCCTTCAGGTATTTGCATGTAAATATTTTCTTTTAGATCACCATTCAAGAATGCGGTACATACATCTAAATGTATAATGTCAAGTTCAAGTTTCACAGAAATGGCAAACAATAATCTGAGGGTACTATGCCTTACTACAGGTGAAAATGTCTCAGTATAGTCCACGCCGGGTTGCTGACAAAAACCCTTGGCCACTAATCTTGCGCGAAAACGGACTTTACCACTAGACTCAATTTTCTTCTTGAGCACCCACTTACTCTGCACAATTGTAGAGTTATCAGGAACACTCACTGTCTCCCAAGCATCATTTTCCTCAAAGCATTTTAATTCCTCCTGTACTGCCTGCAGCCATTGGTCTCTTTCCGGCCCTTTCAGTACTTGCTCGAGTGTGAGATCCGTTCCAGTATCCAAACCATTTTCTGTATAGCATATACCACCAAAACCATACCTGTTTGGTGCACGGCGTTCTCTAACAGGTCTTTCTAGCCTTTCATGATTATCATTAATATCTGAACAATCTTCATAATCACTTGGTAAATAATCTGAGGATGAATCCTCCGTTGCTTCTTCCAACAATGTTGAATCTTTATCCTCCACTGAATCCTGTAGAATCTCAGTTCTTTTGTCTTTTCATTCATTTCAAACTCTTTTCCATTCTCTTCAGAGGCAATATCCATCAAGACGGACTGCTTCTCCATAACTATCACATCTCTACTAGTGAAAATTTGCTTCTTTATTGGATCATATAATCTATAGCCTTTAATGTTATCAGGATACCCAAGCAACAAACATTCAAAGGACTTTCGGTCCCATTTAGACCTTTTCTCTTTATTAACATGGACCATGGACAGGAGATCCAAAGATCCTTAGATTACTCAGATCTGGCTTAACACCCTTCCATAGTTCGTATGGTGTTTTCCCTTCTAAAACTGATGAAACAGTTCGATTATTTAAGTACACAGCCGTATTGCAAGCCTCGGCCCAAAACTTCTTGTTAAGTTCAGCATCATATAACATGCACTTAGCCCTTTCAATAATCGTTCTGTTCATCCTTTCACACAACCCATTTTGTTGGGGTGTGTAAGGATTAGATTTTTGATGTATTATCCCAAATTTCTTTAAGTAATCATCAAAGGCTGCATTACAAAATTCCTTTCCGTTGTCAGTCCTTAAGGTTTTCACTTTTCTATTAGTCTGATTTTCTGCCATTGTTTTGAATTCTTTAAAGTATTTCATGCTTCATTTTATGTCTTAGAAAAAAAATGAATGTCATGCGGCTGAAGTCATCGACAAACAATAGAAAGTAGGATGCACCTCCTAGTGAAGCCTCCTCCATTGGTCCACAAAGGTCACTGTGTATGACATTTAGTATTCTGTACTTCTTGTACCACTGTTTGTAAAAGGTAGTCGGCATTGTTTACCTTCGCAACACGTCTTACACATTGATTTATTATAATGAAATTCTCATCATAATTCATGCCCTCAACTGCATTTTTAGTTTTTCTTAAACTATCACTATTCAAGTGGCCTAATCGGCGATGCCAAGTGAGACCTGAGGTAGTCACTGCAGCAACCAATATTCTTTTACATTTAATTTATAAACACCATTAGTCAATGAAGCAGTGGCAACCAACTCACGATTTCTATTGTAAATCTGACAACTGTTATCTGTGAAATCTACTTGTTACCGTTTTCAATCAATTTGCTTACTGATATGAGGTTAGTTGTTAAGTTGGTACACAGTAAACATCTTTAATGTTAATTTCAAATTCCTGCCTTTGACATAGGTGACTATCTTAATATCACCAGCACACGTAACTGAAACAGTTTCTTCATTTGCTACTATGATATCTTGTTGAACTTTCCGATATCTACTAGTGATCCAGTCTGGATTGGCCGTTAAATGAACACTAGCACCGGAATCAATATACCAGTCTCCTTTATGGAAACTGCCACTCAAGAATACAGCTGAGAATGCGTTAGTCTGCTGACGGTTTTCATTTTTATTGAATTTAGGATTATTTGGGCATTGCGATCGATAATGTCCACTTTGTTTACATCGATAGCATTTGACAGTGACATTTTTCACTTTGGAACTGTCATGTTGATATTTGCCGCCATCTTTATTGCTAGTGTTGCCACTCATAGACGAATATGGTTTCTTCGACTTGATTTGATGGCCCTTTTGTGACACTGCCAGTGCGCCTTCTACATTTTCTATACTTCCGGTCTCCATGTCTAGAAGTTGCTTTTAATGGCGTCTGCTGTTATTTGAATTCCCGATGCTCTATCGCCATAATCATAGGAGAGAACTTCTCTGGTAATCCAGCTAGTAGCAGCGAACCAATCCATTCGTCATTTATTGCAAATCCTGTTCCACAAAGTTTCTGACCTGTCTCAATTATTTGGGTAACATACGAGGTCATGGAACTGCAATTATCCAACCGAATGGATATCAAATTCCGTAAAAGACTTATCCTTCTCGTGAACCAGAATCATCGAAGAGTGACTTAAGTTTTTTCCCACAGCTCCGATGTAGTTTTTACTGTTTTAATGTGAACGTATAGCGATGCATCTATAGTCAGTATAAGCTTCGCTTTGTCTTCGCGTCGTCTGCAGCTGATACAATAACTTCTGTACCACTTTCATCTCGTTCGGTCTTAATACACTTCATCATGCCTTCGAGTATCAGAAAGTTTTCTGCCGCGAACACCCATTCACCATAGTTCTCACGACCACGCAACTTTGGCACGTTCGCTATATAGTTAGCAGCCATTATACCGAACCGGCACTCGCGTTCCACAACACGTGTTGAATTTTAGTTCAATGTTTATACGCGGAAACTTGCCAAACAAATATAGAAAAATCGATAGTCTATCGAACTGTAACTGACTGACACAATTACTTTCACAATTTGTTTCACGGTTATAATACTGGGCGCATAACCTGTAAATTGAAACAACCAGGCTTGCGTTACAATCACAGACTGACTTTATTAATAGACAAAACACACAGAGTACACACATGATAAACTAGATGTCGCTAGCAGTACTTAACACCAGTAATATATTTTGATATACAATCAATAATAAGGATTGAACTGAGGATTCATTTTATAAAATTAATTTTTTATACCCTATTCCTAATGTATAGTAATTGTACTTACACAACGTCTAGTCAGTAGTAATCATTGATAATACACTTAATATACATAGACTAAGTTCAGAGAGAATAGTATTAATTTTTAGAGATGGAAAAATTATATCTTATATCGGACGTCAAACATTCATATCGGATCATTGAGTAACCCTCTAGGGTAGCTTTTAAACTATTTAGCGATCAATTGTTTTCTCTAATTATTCATATTTACTACAATTTGGGTATACTATACTCACTATGGCTTTGATAGTTGACATAACTTGGTGATAGACCATAAGCAGGCTTGGAAGATTCAACCGTATTAGGAGATGATGGCAGTGTCGCCTCCAGTGTAGCCGGAGGGAACGGCGTGCTGCGGCAATCCACATGTTCCGCCATGTCACATACTCCCAAATACTGGAAATAGACAATATGGGAAACATAAAGTATTTTAATGATACGTATGTATAGTTAGGAAATACAGGCACCCACTATAGTGCTTATTATATGATACAGTTTGTCTTGTATTAATGAAGAAAATTTTGTAGTCCGCAGCATTTCATTTGTAAGATAAATAGATATACCTCCTTTACTACCTTAATTTCTGATACAAATTATTTAGATATTTTGTTAATTATTTTAGCAGCACTCATAATTATTCACAGATCTATTCTTAAAAAACTTTCAAAAACCAGTGAAAGGTGTTGAAATATGTATAATAATTACAAACACGGAATGCGGAAGTCACATTACCTCACTGTAATGGAGGTCGGCGGGACACTGGAATTTGACAGGTCGCCTGTTGACGCACACGTAGAACTCGTTGCAGTTGTACTGGTTCACGAAAGTCTCGAAATCCTGTTTGCAAACTGGGATTGGGTGGGCTTGGGGCAGTTGCGCAGGAACTTGAGGCGGTTGCGGTGGGGTGTGAGGCAGTTGCGGAATTGGGACTTGAGGTAGTTGCTGATTTTGTCCAGGAATCTGAGGTTGTGGACAAGGCTGAGGTTGTGGCTGTGGTACTTGAATGGGAGATGGAGCTGGAGGCTGAGGTTGCGGCTGTATGGGAGGTTGTGATGGTGGCTGTGGCTTAGGCCGTGAGGGAGGTTGTGGCTGAGGCTGGAAAGGAGGCTGTGGCTGGGGTTGGAAAGGAGGCTGCGGTTGAGGCTTAGGCTTAGGTTGAGTTGGAAGGGTGGCTGTGGCTGAGGTTGGAAGGGTGGCTGTGGCTGAGGTTGGAAGGGTGGCTGTGGCTGAGGTTGGAAGGGTGGCTGTGGCTGAGGTTGGAAGGGTGGCTGTGGCTGAGGTTGGAAGGGTGGCTGTGGCTGAGGTTGAAAGGGTGGCTGTGGCTGAGGCTGTATGGGTGGCTGCGGTTGAGGATATAAGGGAAGTTGTGGCTGGGGATATATTGGTGGTTGCGGCTGTGGTTGCGGTTGGGCTGGAGGTTTTGGTTGCGGTTGTGGTTTCTGTGGCTTAGGCGTCTGTGCAGGTGGCATCACTGGTTTTGCTTCTTCCGGTTTACATACTGAAAATATAAGAACGCAGTGTTAGAAAGAATGAATTTACTATTATTTTTTATTTAACAATCTTCTTACTCCAAAATATTGATATGACAACATTAATGCCAGCCTCTGTGGCGCAGTTGGTTAGAGTTAGAGTTGGTTAGGTTCGATCCCCGCACCGAAAAAAATGTTTGTGTGGCCCACAAATATTTCTTCCGGGTCTGGGTGTTTGTGAGACCGAAAAGTCTCTCGTAGTTCCTGATACCCACGATACAAGACTCGATCTTAGTGTGGGGTCAGGACTATGTACGTGACTGTCGGATGTTATTTATATATTATTATATTTGTTACAACAAATTGACAGAAAGTGTATAAACAAGAACCAGGTCTTGTGGTATTAAATTATCATCGAAATTATTTCTATTACAACACATGAGCTTTGTAAACATGCAATATAAAATGCTGTTTTTTATTCATCCACAAGGAGAAGCTTTTGTTAAACTTCTTAATTTCACAAGTCTTAAAAATCTATGGTGTCAAAATGTTAGTTTTTTCTGATGGGAAATCCTATTGGGCATAATAATAATGTTTGTCAGTACTATGCCTTATCACATAGCAATAACCAGAAGTGTTACATACATAAACAAAGGTCGAACGACTCATAGGTTACATAACACGTCTGCCGATGATTTTATAACCCACTTGGCATTTCCAGTGACATGACGACATGTGCTCTAAGATAACGCGAATTTGCACAATTTACTTGTGGACATAACGTAATGTAGAGAATGTTTTCTAAACAAATAAATCCGGCCTCGCCTTGTTTGTCACGGATGTGTTTACTTTACCGGTAACTGATATTGCAGCTTTGTATGTGGTAATTTATATTAAATCATTCCTTAAAGGCGCCTACCTGGTCTGCCTAGACCACCACTAGATAGATGGATCAATCGTTTAAGGAAAACTGTGGATAAGTAAGCACAGGACACAGTGAGGGAAAGGTGAATAGACCTAAGTCCAGGAATGAATAAATTTGAAAAAAAAAATAAGAAATCCTCATTGTTGGGTAATTATTCATTTTAGTGTTCTCAATAGTACTTTCGGTTATAGAAGAGGCCCTTGCCCTGCAGTAGAAGGTATATGGACTGATACAGATATATATTTCTCAAAGATCTATCAATATTATGGGGTCTAATTAGGACCTGTAGATGAGAGCAATTATGCTTTGAGGTCCTATTTCAATTATCTACTCTAGTCGATAATTTTTAAAGCCTTTTTACCACAAATGAGCATACGGTTCACCTGTTAAATTAATTATTAACGCCTATGAACATCTAGAACACCCACTCCAGTTAGAAAGAAAAATGGCGCAAGAAACTCTCACAGAAACACAAGAGTCAGTCACAAAGGGCTTAGAATTACCTCATATTATATTTATGTATTCAGAAATTTAAAGTATTTTATTTTTTATTTATTTATTTATGTATATTAGGGAAACATACAGAACTATTACAATTAATCATAGATATATAAATATGAAACATAATCCAACAAAGTTTCCACCGAAAGCTAATACATATTATTAGAAACAAGTGAACGGGAATATTACACTAGACAATGAATACAAAACAAAAAACAGTAACAGTAATATTTAACTTACACTTCACCTTAAATTATGAAAAATTAAACTATATAAAAATAAAAACAATTTCTTTGAGCTATTAATTAACTAACATTGCAATCCTTAGCCATAACTGCTTTCTTAAAACGAGAAAGTGATTCATAGAAAATATCAATGTCGGAGAAAAAAGTGTTATAATTGTGTGACGATCTATAAATGAATCTATTAGATGAGTAATTAGTACGAGCTGTAGTCTGTTGGAACGTCTGTTTATTTCGTGCGGAAATACGAGGACACTTAAGAAAGATTTTGCTCAGAAGATATGGTGAATCTATATATGAATTAATTATTTTATACAATAATACTTGGTCTTTAAATGTTCTACGATCGGCAAGCGTTTTTAACTTATAATTTTGTGACGAATCTGTATTACAAAAAATAAATTTCAAATGCCTAAGGAATCTGTTTTGAACTTTCTCTAATTGATTTATATGTATCTAGTATTGTGGATTCCATACTGCTGAGCCATATTATAGGGTTGAAAGTACAAAAGAATTATATAAAAGCTGTAGAGTTGATATTCTTTTAAAATCTTTACCTAGCCTGAATACAAAGCCCAACATACGGGAAGCTTTGGCGGCAGTTCTTTCTATATGACTATTAAAACTGAGTTTTGAATCCAGATATACACCTAAATCTTTAACTAATGTGACTCTTTCTAAATTTTGATTATTTATAGTATAATTAAATAATATATTAGTTTTTTTTCGTGAAAAGGTAATAACATTACATTTTTTTATATTGAGAGAGAGTACATTATTGTGACAATAGGTTGATAGTCTTGTGATATCTTCTTGAAGTTCAATACAGTCATGCAAGGATTTGATAACTTTAAATATTTTTTTATCATCTGCATATAATAGAAATTTTGAATACTTGAAAATACAAAATACATCATTGATAAAAATGTTAAAAAGCAGCGGGCCCAGGTGTGATCCTTGTGGTACTCCTGATGGAATAGGAGTAAAACTAGAGCAAAATCTCTTGACTGTAATGGCCTGACTACGATCTCTAAGATAAGATTCGAGCCATCTAAGTAGATCACCGTGAATGCCAAAATTTAAAAGTTTCTTAATTAGAATATCATGGTTGATCCTGTCAAATGCTTTGGAATAATCAGTATAAACCACATCTACCTGGTACCCCTCCTCCATAGCATTAGTGATATAATCAACAAACTCCAAAAGATAAGTGTCTGTGGACCTCTTACTAAGGAAGCCGTGTTGCTCCTGAATTATAAATGACCTAACTAATGGAAAAATTCTATCAAAAATGATACGTTCAAACATTTTAGGAATCGTGCTAAGTTTAGATATGGGACGATAATTTACCACATTGTGTTTATCACCACTTTTAAATACAGGTACTACAAAGGACTTTTTCCATATCTTAGGCAATATTCCAGATCTTAATGACAAGTTAAAAAGTAGAAAAAGTGGGTGGCTTAAACTTTTATAACATTGCCGCAGAAAGAGCGGCGGGATACCGTCCGGTCCAGCGCCTATACTAACGTCCAGAGATTTAAGATACTTCATCACAACATTCTTGCTAATAAAAAGAGACGATATATCAGCACAGGAATTTGTTTTTATATTGCTTTCGAACAAAGCTAAATTTGTTGTATTTCTTAGTTGGAATGAAGATTTAAAATGTTCGTTAAACATATCACAAATTGTATTTCCATCAGAGGTAGACATATAATTTAAAAATAAGTGCTCAGGCAAATCTCCTTCTCTCTTCTTAGATTTTACGAACTTCCAGAAGTGCTTGCTATATTTTGATATATTATTTTCAGTATTTTCAATAAAGGCTTTATAACAAGCAACTTCAAGATTTTTTTGTCTTTCTCTAAGAATAGAGAAGCTTCGATAGTCAGCTTGACGCCTATAGCACTTCCACTTTTTGTGATACTTAAGTTTTTCTCTGACAACTTTAATTAAAGAAGAAGTGTACCAAATAGGATAGTTCGAGTCCGCGCGTAGAAATCTCGTAGGAACATGATCCGAAATTATCTTATCTAAAATATCATAAAAAGTAGCAATCGAAAGCTCAATATTCATTTTATCAAAACATGTATCCCAGTTGACTTCTGAAAGAGCCTGATCAACGGCGTTGTAATCACATTTATGAAACAATCGAATAGTACGAGGAGAGGAACGGAGAGTTTTAGGATAGATACCAATAACTATTATTTTAAGGGATGGGTGGTGGTAATCCTCTTTAACCAGCGGAAACATTGATTTATAATATTACATTCACAATTACTCATAACTACATCTAAATATCTCATATTAGAATTTGGAATCGCATTAAATTGTTTAAAACCATTAAAAGATAAGAACATAGACAAAGCAAGCACTAGGGAATTATTGTTATTGTCATCAATGCATAACAATTGTTCGCCATTTCTAGAAGTCCAGGGAGCATTACTTATATTAAAGTCACCTACAATGATAAAGTTATCGTCAGGATAACATATTGTATTTTTAGAAACTGATTCAAAAAAATTTACTTCATCATCAAATTGGGTAGAACTATGCGGAAAATAACAGCAATAAATGTGACTTGTTTCTTTTTTATATTTTTTTTGACTGGAAATACAAATAGAGATAATGTCACCTGAACGCTCATGATTTGATGGGAGTGTATCAACCGAAGAAACTACGATTCCTTTACGCACAGCAATAAGCACACCGCCACCCATGCAGTCTTTCCTAGATGCATAATCACGGTCGCACCGATATACCACAAATCGCTCATCAAAAAGTTCCGAGTTGTATATGCCGGGTAACAGCCACGTTTCACTTAAGCAAATGATATCCGAATCACACGAAAGAATATTTCTATAAAAAACATTAGTTTTGCTCCTCAGACCACGCACATTCTGATATAATATAGTTAAACTAGTCATTTCTAAAATACGCAACGATAAAAAATTTAAAATTGATGACAAGAAATAATATTTTAATATTATCATAAATCAATAACAGCCAGCTCGCACCAAGAATAATGTAAAAATAAAATTCAAAACAAGTAACAGAGTCATTTAGACACGTATTAGGTAAGGAAAAAATTCTCCGACAATGTAATACTCAGGGTGTAATATACATACTATTATACCGAATGCAATCTTAAAGTAACAGCTACATGTGAATAAAATTGATTTACTAAAAACATTAAAATTAATACGATAAAAAACAATGCTTTCTCTTACAGTTTATCAATAGTTACAGTTATCTGGATGAAACGATAATGACAAACGCTTGAGTAATAAAAGATAGAAGTAATCCCTACTTTATCTTTTTTAAATCATCTGGACAAAGAATATGCATTACAGGACTCACATCAGATTTACGTACCATTATACAACAGTTACGAACCCATACATATTTATAAAGTTTTTCGCTGGCTATTTTTTTAACTGACAGCAAAAGAGTTTTATTTAATTTAGTGAGGTGATCATTAAAGTATAATCTAGATGAATCTTGAGGAAATCCTATATCCGTGGCTCGAAAGTCCTTAGTACTACGAATTTTAGATAGAAAGTCATCCTTTCTGTATCGGGAAATAAAGCGGATGATAACGGGCTTCGGTTTCTTATTGCTTTTGTCCATTGGAGCAACTCTTGTTATGAAATCCACATCAGTCTCTGGGTCCAGCTGAAAATCGGCATGTTTTGCAAGTCTGGATAAGAGTTCAAACCGCTATAATTCTTCTGGAGTTCAGGTATTACCTTTAACTGAGCATTGGTTTCATCCAACCGTTTTTCAACTCTGTCATACATTTCACTAATAAATGTTACACTTTCTTTTAGAGTAGCGACTTCGTTTTTGAGCTCTAGTAAGGTTGTATTGAAACCTTCGACTGCACGTTGGATTTCCTCACGAATAATACTACGAACCTGGTCCAATGGCACGACCTGCATATTAGACTCAGACTCGGTAGGCTGAGAGCATACAGATTTAGTTGTAAGGTCAAAGGACTCAATGCGTGTATGGCCACGTATAGTGGTGTCATCATTATTGTTGCGCGACTTCGGTAGATTACAGTCAGGACAAACCCATTTAGATTTTAATTCAATATCAGGTATTCAATCTTTTCTGTTTGGGAAAACACACGCAACATGATAGTTATTTTTGCACGACGAACAAACAAGAAGCAATATTTTGCTGTCTCGTGTGTTATTGTACGGCTTATGACAACAGACATACTCCATTCTTCAAAACAACTTTCAAACGCTAGGTAAAACTCTTGATCTTCGGAAATCGTATATTTTAATTGTACTGTAGTACGTACAATTTAAAAATAAAAACAAAAAATAAAATGCAACTTGAGTAGGATTTAAACACCAGGCCGCGGAACTCTACGAAGAAACAACCGATGCCGCGTTGATATCACCAGGGCAAGCGTCACTCTAGCAAAGTTGTCGAAATTATTGAATATTATTTTAAGTCCTGTCGATTTACCGTCTTTATTTAAATTTATATGTGGGTATGGTTACCGCTACGAATTGTTATATCACAATTTTTACAATGTGTTCTTATTTTACACTATTTTTGTATCACAAGGTAATTAATTGCAATGTTCTATCAGGTCCTGGTTATTTTTTTTATTCCATAAATTGGATTCACTTTTTAGTACACGACTGTTTGAAGGCCTTGACTAGAGTTTGTGGTATTAGCACTTTTCACAACACTTAATTGGAGAAAACACCTGTACGTAGTTATTAGACTATAATGAAAGGATCCATGTACTTCACATTCGATTTACTATGAATTATCTAAATTTTAAACTTAAATTTGCGCGGAGCTAATATCACCCGTGTCACTTGACGTGATGTACTGTATACAGGCAGAATTAACGCTTGAGAAATTCTCTAGCAGCCTACCCTAGGGTGAAGGGACCAAACACAGCAGGTGTGTAAATAAAATGATACGTGTATATTAAAGGTTTGGCAACTCTGTTATATCCTCTGTAGAAGATGTTTAATTAAAATTACTAACTTTGTATTTTGCAGGTACTTTAAGCAATTAGGACATTAAACTGTCGGATGGTAATATCACACTGATTACATTTTGCATGTTCACATCCTTTAATTAAACTTAATTACAACTGTTAAGTTTAGTAGCTAATGTTTTTTGTGAAACTATTTTTCAATCTTGTTTTTTGTTTGTTTCAATTTTTGTGCAGGAAGTTTTATATCATCTGTCATAGATTATTTGTTTTATCCAACACACAATACTTTAAAGAAGCAATTCATGAAATGCAGCCTTTTGAATAAACTTTGTATATGAGTGGAAACTCATGTTTATATCTTATAGGTAAGATGAAAAAATAAAGCGCCCACATCTTTAAAAAAATAATATTTGTTACCTTGCAAAAGGATTTTTATTGATTCGGCCAAATAATCAATATTTAAAATCTATGATATCGTCATAATTTGTATATTAATTAGTGTACTTACGAATATCTCTATTACTGCAATCGACATTATCACTATAGTCACAGTATCCTTCTCTTGAGAACATTAACCCTTCAGGGCATTCCTGCTCGAAGGCCCAACCATCCCAGCAATTTAAAAAGTTGTGGCAGTTCTTCGAAGGCACTTGCCCTCTTTTTCCTTCACATAGCGCGTTGGGAGCTATTATGGGGTTCTTCTTTGGGGTCAACACTAGTTTGTGTTGGTAGACGGGATCGTTCTGAATTTGTTCCACCACTTCACTTGACACTGGGATCGCGAAGGTGGCTAGGGCACCGTCATATGAGTTCTGGAAAATTAAAAATAATGTTATCATTTATATAGGGGACAAATGAGATAAGATGGAAATTGTCTTGCCTTCACACCCACCATAGCAACTGCTGTAAGCCAGGATCAACAGTGGCACGCAATGAAATGACACCGAGCGTTGAAGCTCGTTGAGTCTCCGGGAATGTCTAACTTGTCTTTAACCCGCAACGAAATTAATTAGAAAGTTAAATTAATAGGAGGAGTTATAAATAAATTACTGTCCACTTCTCTCCGTGTAAAGCGGATGAGATGAGAGAGGTTAAGATACCCAAATGCGCGTCTTGGGCGGGACTGGGATTTTTTGTCGTACTGTTTAAGTTGAAGTGGCAATGGGCAGGGCACATAGCGCGGAGATCTGATGAGCGGTGGGGTCGGAGAGTGCTCGAATGGAGGCCGCGTATCGGAAAGCGCAGGACGTCCACCCACAAAATGGTCCGACGACCTGGTAAAGGTCGCGGGACGTCGCTGGATGCAGGCTGCCTCCAACAGGTCTCTGTGGAAATCATTGGGGGAGGCCTATGTTCAGCAGTGGACTTCCTTTGGCTGATGGATGGATGGATGGATGACTGTTTAAGTATACTGAATAAGAAATATTACTAATATGTATTGTAAACAAGAATAATGGATGATAAGATTCATTTAACTTTTAACAAATGTATTATAATCCGTATTTTCAAACACCATATGTTTGAAAGAAACATTTATTTTATGTAGCTATACTATCATACATTCGTGATGGCTCTGACTTTTGTCAAATATTTATTTCCATTTCGAATATTTATTTAACCTTTAAATTATTAATATTTCAGTAATTTAATGTAAAAAAAATTAAATCATTTCAGTGAGAAAAAAAGGATTTACAAAAAATCTTCAATGAAGAATCGAACCCAAAACTTGTTGGCTAACCACAAAACTGTTACAGCATATGTTGCGTATTTTATTGCCTAGGTGATAGGTTACGCTCAATTAAGGTTAGGCTCATAGCTATGCAAATGTATTTAAGTGTTAAATATTTCCGTTCATAACAAACGAGTTGGAATTTGCATTTAGGACTCCGATGGTTATTTAGACAATATTACTACCGGTTTGGAAATATCTTGAAAAGTGCAAGGAATGACAAACTACCTATGAAATAATTGGTGAATGGTAAAGGTTTATACATTAAATGGAGGTAAATATTTGTTTGATATTATCGATTATTCATTTCAGGCCTGTGAACTGTGCTATAAATGGTAGGTTAAAGGCTTTACTGGCGGAAGGTGTTTCAAATATGAGAGGCCGCCTGGATAGGTACCACCGCAATGTCTATTTCTCCCGCCAAACAGTAAATGCACTATTGTGTCAGTTTAAAAGATATTTATTTATTATTTATTATTTTATACAAGAATCGTCAGCTTACAGTGTACCCAAAGCGCTAACTATTACTTACAAATTATGACTTAAAAATAGTTTTAAGTAACTGAATATTTTTCCTTAATTATCATAAAATATGTCGACCTGCTGAAACTCATGAGTAAATTTGTTGAGCCAATCAATTGCCCGTAGTGTGGGTGCGTGTCTCGCGCGGCACGTATTTAGCCAGAGTAACTACTGAGCGTATTGATACTGCTCAGAGCGGTCACATCGCTTACCATCAGGCGAACGGCATGCTCGTCTCGTCATTCAGAGCAATAAAAAAACAACTTACTTTAATAAAAGTGAAAAATGGGTTCAAATAGTTGCCATAGAATGGGTACTTGTCTACATGAAGAGATAGATCTTGGAGGTACGGGTCTTTGTAGGTCTTCACTAGGTTTCCTTCTTCATCGTAAACTGAAATGGAAATAGAATAATATGAAATTGTGGTAAAGAATAGTTCATGAAGGAGAATTTGGCTATAGTCTTGCAAATAGAGATTGTTAAACCATTTGAAATGCTATAACTAGTGACAAAATTTCAACCCTGTAACAAGTTTGGCTGGGCCGCGGTTTGTATGGGAGTTAGGGTTGTCCTTTGACTTCACGAGGAACAGGCAGCTGCATCGGTGGCGTAGTTGTATCACGGAACGATCATAACGCTGAGGTTTCGGATTCGAATCCCGGGTCAAAATAATTTGTACCCTATATGGCAATTGACGAAACTTAATTGTCCCGGTAGTACTTCAACATTCCCATTATGGAAAAAGGAGTGAGTTAATGTATTTAGTACACAGGGAATCTAAAATAACACAACAGCAATGTCGATTTTTAATTTGATCACCCCCATAAAATAGACTATATTTTATAGAGGGTACGCTGGCCTTGTGTGGGTAGGCGGACTTAACACGCCATAGAAATCTATACATCGCTAAATGATTACCAGGAATGAAGATATTCTACATTTAATGTCTTGGCTATAAAGTGCTTAGTAATTAATTCAAAGTGTTACTTCTATTTATTTCCAGGCGTAATTTACCATCAGGTGAACGATTTACTCGTTTAATTATTCAGATTCATAAAAAACAACCGAAGTCCTAAGTGCAAAGCGTTTTATGTGTGCATTTTAATTCAGACACTATAATATGAACAGTACGATTTTTTCTAAGTATAAGCCTACCCTTCTATGTAATGGAACGTACTACTGTTGGTTATTCGAAAATGCCATAGCTTAATGTTTGCAGAGTCAAATTTTAAACAAATCTTTCGAAATAATCTTCACCCTAATCTTGTAATATGTGTTGATAACACATTTTGTTTTATTGCACTGATTGTTTATTATATTTGTATATTATTATGCAGTATTTGTTTATTTTCTTTATTTATTTTTCATAGAGTAGTATATTAATATATTTTAATGTTACGCACACACTTTAGAGTTGTTTTTTATTTTGTATAGATTATTTAGTTTTTATACACCCACTTTTCTTCTCTAATGACTAATTCTAAACTTCATATGATTGTCCGGAAGAGATTCCATAGAGATTTAAATACCAATTGTTCACTCACATGTAAGGTTTCTATGTTATATTTGTTTGTACTGTACTACGTGCTATTCAATAAAGTTTCGTGTATTTATATCTATATCTTTTCTACGATTATACGTTGGCTAGAAGGCAGTTATAGATTCATTTTGTTCACCTTAAATTAATTGATAGAATTTGAATTATGAAATCAATACGGTGGAAAAATGTTGCGTAGCTTCCTTTTAAATAAAAGGCACTTAAGAGTTACACAAAAAATAAAGTTACAATATCTGACTATAAATCCATTTACAGCCGATATAAAGACGTGTAAGGTCTAATTATTTAGCTATCATGAGTCAGAATGCGATGCGATATTACCGACGCGTAAAGGGTCTAAAATACCTTTAATGACCAACGCATCGTCCTACGTACAAGCACTTAAGGTCGGAGTCCTTGTTTCACATAATTGGATTCTTTATACGTATCTAGTTTTTGCTCTTAATGTGTATCTATTGGTATACGCCTGGGAATAATATTGGTTATTGTAGTTTGTTAATTGCGGGGTTAATTAACGTTGGTGTATCTTTTTTTCAATGTCGTTTAGTTTTTTCTAGCTATGGTACTTGTATCTCATGATAAAGTATTGAGTGGCGATGTATGTTTATTTTTTGAAAAATTATTAACTGCCTCAGCGGCGAATTTGTATGGTACGATTACAAAACTGGGGTCTTGGGATTTTTTATTAATTATCAGCCTGGGGTCTCAACTTTTTGCCTATTACGGCGATAGGCTCACATCGAGCGATTTAACACAAACGGAGATTGGTGTCCTGGAAGCACGTCTGCCTACACCTTCTGCAAAAAAGGCGTGAGTTTATGTATGTATGTATGCAATTATTCACACCTGCTCGAAATTGCGTGTGCATTTTGCCTATGTATAAGTATTCCCTCTCGTATTTGGATCTGCATTACTCCAGCACTAATGATCTGTATAAAATCACCGTAATCACCGTATCTTCATCGCACCCATCAAGATAAGTTTGAATTAAAACAAATGAATGTACTGAATTGGTTTTTATTTGCACATGCATTTAAGATTTAAAAAAATATTGGTGCAATCATTCAGAAATCGTGACTGATAAAAATACAGAACATTTAAACAAACGAAATAAATACTTCATGATGTAAAGGCCAGCATTATCCCGATAAAGATCTTATGTTCACTGACGGCGACATCTGTTGTAGGCAGTTGAATAACTCGCCTTATTTGTTACTTTACAAAGGAGTAAGACGCGTTCCGCTGCCGTAATGGAAGGATAAATCTCTTGAGATTACGCTACTTATATGTGGAGTTTGTCTGTTTGTTGGATTGATGGTATACGGCATTTGTAGGGTCGGTAATAGAGGGAATAGCTCTCTAGATGTGAATGTTTACTTCTGGTCTAAAACTAAGTTATTACTGGAAATAAAACTATTATTTACGGATTTCGTTGTGGGTTTGGTTTAATTTTTTACAATTATATTACCCTTCATTTGAAATTATAACAGTCATTGATTCCCCAATTAAATTGTAACGTTCACTGAGCGAATAACTAATACCTCAGTTCGCCCCGTGACCACGAAAGCTGTAAAGTAATCGAAACGTCGCGTCGTAGCGTCATCGTCTGAAATTTAAAAAAATTAAAATCAAACCAAATTCGCGATAAATCCGTAAATAATAGTTTTATTTGAATATGCAACATCCGCGTAAGTCTGAGAAAACATTAAGTGATTAATTTCTCTATTTAAAAAATATATCATATCTAGTCTCATTTTGAGTCTTAGAAAATGGAGGTGAGTAAAGGAAAATTATTGGTAGAGGAAAGACGTATCGGCAATCTTAGTCAATGAACGTAATAGAATACTAAAGTCTTTGATTTATGTTAAGTAAGAGAATATTACGTGTTATAGTCGATATGAATATGTCAATATTTTTTTCTTGATGTAATTTGTTAAGCAATACCTAGAATATTGTTAGGTTCGCCTAATTCCGGATAGGGTCCATTTTCGTTGGATTTGGTTAGACGTTGATTGTGAAACGAAAAACCGTAGGCTCAATCCCTAAAGTAAAATAAATGATTGCGTGGCTCAGATGTATTTGGTTCGGATATACGAATCTGCGATACCGAAAAGTCTTTCGCATCTGAAATCTATGGAACAAGACTTAATTGATTTTAGTGTGTGTGGGGTCATGACTACGTATGTGACTGTTGTGTGTATTATCATTTTCCTTGATTGTAATCATTTATGACTTCTTTTTTTGTCGATAAATTTATATCATGGAGTAATTCTTACAATGAATTCCCATTCTTTATCAGCCCCTATACGTCACACTGCAGGGCACGGGCCTCCTCTTCAATTGACAGTACGATTGAGAGTGTTAAGATAAGTGGTAAAGGTGGTAACTGGTATAAAATTCCCATTACAAGCATCAAAATAAAAATATTTATTCATATTGCAATGAAGTTAAAATAAGTTTTTATATTCCAGTGGCTAATAAAAGTGATCGTAATAACTGCTTGCATTGCTACCGGCTATAAGCATTTAAACGCGCCATCATATTATGCATCTCAACCGCCATTTGTGACATTGTGGTAATAAAACGTGCGAATTATATCAAAGAAATCTGCAGTATCATCTAGTTTATATCTCCTAGGATCGTTGACCTTACAGTAAGACTTCTGTAATATAATACGCGTGTGCAAAGAGTTCAGGCGCTTCGTAACCCTTTATTATGCGCACTTGCTTCTTGTATATGACGCCTTTATGTATTTAAATGCACTGTGCTTAAAGATAATTATTGTAATGGTACGCCATTTTCATATTCATATACTCCAATGAAAATAACGAAAAAAAATGTCGTCATATTAATTTTTGCAAATGATAAAAGCCAAAAAATATGATAAGTATATTAATAATTGAAAATTAAACTACTTATCTAGGAGGAGCTTTAAAATTATTTAAGAATTTAAAATGTGCGCTCAAATTATTCAGTTTTTTTCACCAATTCTGTATGATATTTTTTAATACGGGACTTTGTGCGTGGGATAGATTAATTGAAATATTAATTTTGAAATATCAAAATTATATTGTATTTGTTGTATACCTAAGTACAATTGAAACCTAGAATGGATACAGTAAATCATTTTTGAAACAAATTGTGCGAAGTAATATTAATGACAAAAATAAACTCAACGAAATATTCGCGTGTAATAAACGCGTGTAATTTTACGAGTAATTGCTTCCATTATTTTAATTTTATGCGTTTAAGATCTCCAAGCATCAGTCACCTTATCGGTATAATCCAGTTATTGCCTGTGGAATCGTGAAGGCTCAAATACCAATTAAGGAAACTTTGAGTTATCGGATTCAAAATAGCACAGAGATATCTGACAATGGAATTCAGGTTCGTTATAGCAACAAGCTTGCTCCTAATCAGAACTTGGGATGGAAGTTAAATAGACGATCTGTGGGTGGTAACAATAATACCTTTACTTCCGCCTTCCATAATAAAAGCCTTATTTGACTAACATAAAGTGTAAAATTACTCGTATTAGAATATCGCAAAAATCCAGTCCATCCAAAGGTTGCCTGGAAGAGATCGCAGCTAGCGATAAGGCCGCCTATTGTAACCATGTCTAGTTTTTAAGTATTTTGTATTTCTTTTTGGTGTACAATAAAGCATATATAAATAAAAAAATAAAATATACCAAGTTGGGTACCGAGGGTGAAGACGAAAAGGAATGAGAATTAAATAGGACTAAGTAGTACAGAAAAAATATATATCTAACAGTCTGCATAAAACTTAAGTTTAAATTTTTTCTTAATAAAAAAACACCCAACGAACATACATACATAGTACTGACCCCACATTATAATATATTAAATCTTGTATTGTAAGTAATAGAAGTGTGAAGTGTGTGTGTGTGTGAAGAAGTGCGTGGTGGCCTGTTGGTAAACGGACTAGACGCGACTGCCAACATGTTCACGGTGGTCGCGGGTTCGAATCCCAGGGCACACCTCTGACTTTTCGGAGTCATGTGTGTTTTGATAGTCAATCACCATGCACTAAAACGGTTAAGGAAAACATCGTGAGGAAACCTGCATACCATAGCGATTTATAAAAATTTCTATGGTGTGTAAGTCCGCCAACTCGCACTAGGCCAGCGTGGTGGACTATATGGCCTAACCACTCTCAATCGTACTGTCGATTGTAGAGGAGGCCCGTGCCCTGCAGTGGGACATATATGGGCTGATACAGAAGTAATAGAAACTACAACTTGTCGGGGTAACATTTGACTCGAGTGCAGGATCGAACCCACGGCCTCTCGTTTCATAGCTGGCGTCTAACCAACTGCGCCTGAGGCTGTAATTATTATGCTTTGACACCATTGATTGCAAAGACTAAACATTGTATGATCTTGTATGATATACCTTAAACTTTAATATATGAGACACTCGTGAGGTTTTTTTAGTAGTTTAAGTTCAATTATTATTATTATATAATATATTTTTCTTCATTCAAATAGCGAGTATTGTCCATGTTGGTGTTCAGTGAATTTAATTTAATTTTAAACTGGCAATAAAAACAGGATGCAATTGTTAATGTATTTTAAAATAAAGCCAAAACATCATTAAGAAATTAATGGTTTAAATAAGAATATAAATTGTTACGTATTTGAATTAATTACTACAACAATCAGTTTGACTTATGTTTCAGTCTGAAATTTAATTAAGAAAGATTATTTATTTTTAATTATATGTTGCTTATACAGTTAAATGTATTTTCAATTTAAATTCAGATTGAATGGCATATATGTTAATTAATTATAAATAAATTACAATTGAATGTAGCCAGGTTATTATAACTATAAGCCGCTTAAGCTAGACTTATAATGCAATTTTGGATTAATTGAATGTGTTTTAAAAGTAAATCGAATTATTTTAATTAATAAATTATTAAATATAATAGTAATCATAAAATCAAATGTTAAATTATCTATCTTTAAGCAATGTCAAATTAATTAAAAAGCAATTTAGTTTAAACAATAAGTAAATCAAAATTCAATAAATGTATCCCGAAAAATATTCAAAATAATCCATTGCATTAATGATCATATTTATTTACATTTATAAAATGATTACAATAATCATTAAATAATTTAAATTAGCCCAAACACTATAAATTAAATAGACCAAAATATTAATAATTATAAATAAAGTAATATATACTCACATAACAACCTCTTCTGTCGAACACCTTCCCCTTTCAAATTTTCCAAAACATGTGTCTCACATAGCGCTCCGAATATCGCAAGTATCAATATAGTAACGATCATTGTCAAGGGATATTCTCGAAGGCAGCCCGGACAATGTCAGGGCTAAAAGCATTGGCTAGCTTATATACCGTCGGAGGTTGAAAACAAGTACTCGTCTATAGGTACGTGGGCTCTAGTTTTAGCCTGGATACTTAAGGAAAGCCTAAAAGGATATGCTCGTTCTACAATATCACCGTTTTGTTGGCTCGTTTTTAATGTTGTAAATTTTATTGTGAGAATTTGAATTGGGTTTTGGTTATAGTGGTTTTATGATGTATGTGCAGGATTGATTTATTAGGTGATTTTAATTAATGATTGTACTTATTTTTTTTATTTTAATTTTAATTTTGGGCTTATAAAATTGGTTCTTACTATGTTGTGTTTGATACAAAGATAAAGCAGAAAACTATCTATCAATCACTAACACGCAATCAATTAAAGTCAGAATTAATTTGTTTAAATATAAAAAAGATTTAACAAGTATTATTAATATAATCGATTAACAATTTTAGATAAGGAAGAACCAACAAAAGGACGAAAAGATTAATACAATATTTTTTTATGAAATATGTTTGAATTTGTAATGAAAGTTTTTATAAATATACAGCTAAGGTGATGTTCTTTCATTAAAGGAATAGCAAATACGCAGCTTAAAGTTTAAACACTATTCTTTCTTAAGAAGGTGCTTTTTGTATTTATTATTGCTTATATTTTTAATGTCTAGAGCAGACATAACAGTTCATATACCTTGTATGAAATTTATTTTGTTACTTATTTATGGAATAAATTGAAATATTTAACAGATTATCATCTTTTAAATATGTTATTTTCCCATAAGTTTAACAGCGTAAACTCAGGATAATAACCAATATAGTAATCATATTGTAGTCATTTCGATTGCTTCCGTGCTTTTATGATATTATATAATACTGCATTGGTGGCGTAGTTGTAGTAAGGTACGGTTACAAAGCTGGTATCAAGTTTGAATCTTGGGTTGGGCAAAGTGATATTGGATTTTTCTATTCATTATCAGCCCAGAGTCAGGAATTTGTGCTCGATATGGCGATAGGCTCGCCATATATAATATAATATTAATTTATACAGATTCATAGCGTTCTTTACGTAAAGTCAACATCAAACGTAAAGTAATTTCCTTTCTCTCTTTCTTCAGTCTTAGAACTCACGAAGATAAACCTCACTCTAGAAACTCCACTGTATTATTAGAATCGGTCTGCATCCATCCTTAATTCAGTAAACAATATATTACAATTCTACATTCTGAAATGAAATGAAATGAAAATATTTATTGAATCCATAAATGTCATACACTATTTAGATTCAGTCACTTTTTTTTTCCACTACCACCCAGTTCACAAGGCTGTCTGTTCGCCAGAGAAGAACGGGCAAGTAACTCTAGCGAACTTCTGACACAATATCACCCGTCATTAAACCACTAGAACATCCCGTGGGCAAGATCCAGGCGACAGAGGAACTCACAAGGTTAATACCAATAAACTTCTGATATCAAATGGTCTATTAACCCGTATTAGGTCAACACAATGGTATAAGTTTGAGCTCTCTCATATAATGCAAAAAGAGGTGTGTCCTTATATAGCCTATCTAATATCCTTATTAATTTATCCTTATTTTTAAAGAATTAAATTACACAATATTATCAGCACATAAATATCATTGCAGTATCTGTAACGTGACATGCGGGTAGATAACTAATATATTATGCACAGATCGACCAGTAAGAGCCATTAATCAATCTAGTCTATGGTCTATTACAAGGTACGTCTGCTAATAGACTGCGATTTATTGGCTGTTTGAGACCCCTGCGGTGGTCTTGTAAATGACTGAAATAGGGGGTATCGAGTTCCAATGTCGCGGGGAGAAATATTTGACTGTAAATGAAATATATTTCGAATAAGGAGGAGGCAAATATGTTGGTTGAGATAGTTTGGTCAGATGCCATAATAGTCATAGAATTGTATTATAGATAAAGGGCCTGGACATAATTTGATCAAGATTGTTATAAACCTGGGCTTTAATATAGTTTATTCAAGGCCCGAAGGGCAGCTTGTAATCTCAGATATGAAAGCAAGTGGCGGTGCTGCCGACTGGGACGAATAGCGAAGATTTATCAGGAAAGTAGATCAATACATCATACTGGTCAATATTTACGTGCCTCGCTTCTCCTATTTTCCGTTTTATCAATTTTAGACAATATTACAATAAGCATAGTATTAAATGAGACGAGCTACTATAAAGTGCTGTTGTCTACCGTTTTATAAACATACTAAACAAAAATGTAATATCTTTATAACTTTTATAAATAATACTGCATTTGGTAGGTTATTTCTGCCGAGGAGTCGATTTAAAAACATGAATGTAAATAAACCTTGGTTGTAATTGAAAATAGTATTGAAATTTTGCTAGTGCAAGCACATTATATTGAATCCGCGTTGGACATTGCCAATGTAAAGTAATTTAATATGATTATGGGGTTGGGTATCCTCTACTTTTTCTTATTCTATTCTTACTTGGAAACGATGCAATCATATTTTTATGTATGTTGCAGAAAAAAAAGTTTATGATATTATAACAATTAATTGTGTATCGTGGTTTCAAAAATGGTTCCACCTTTTTTTCTTGAATTCTTAGCAGTTTTAAATAAATACACATAAATATACGTTGGTTATGTTCTACAATTACAGACTAACATTATTATCACGAATTAACGATACTTATTAAAGAACTAATCGTTTACAAAGTATTTGCAGTAAAATAAAATAAAAATAATATTGTTAGGTTTGAGATAAATATTTTCAAACCAACAGTAAATATAGATGTCTAAAATATCTTATAGTCATAAACTAATGAATGTTTTTTTTTTATATTATGTGATATAATTAAACCCTTGTCGATATCGAATCGACGACAACTGCATTCCAAAAGGCAAGTGTAAAAAAATGAATATAAATAATTTCTCATCGCACACTAATTGCATTCCTGCTACATATACATTATACATATAAATGACTAATGTTATGTTCTGGTTTTGTCCTATAAGAAAATACTCTTGAAGGTTTTTAAATAACATTAATATACCCTAATAAATACTTCGAATGTCACATACATAGTCATTACCTTACACTAAGATCAAGTGTTGAGACGTGAATTTCAGACACTATGAGAGACTTTTCAGTCCCTGAATCACCAAGACCCGAAACAAATAGGTGTGGACCACATAAATATTTGTCTCATGTTTCATACCCGGCATCTAACCAACTGCACCACGGAACCTGTCAAATTTACACTCATTAAACAAATATTAAATCTCACTAAGAATACATGACGCTCCATAAAAAACTTTGCATACACATTTTTACTATTTAATCGAATAAAAAGTAGGCTATGTTCCTCTTTAAGTTTCTGGCTATGCTTTTGCCAAATTTTAATACAATTGATTCAGAAGTTTAGCCACGAAAACGCAACAAACATACATAAATACTTATTTTGGGTTTTATAATATTGATATGGATTAAAAACAGTTCTGTCTGTGCAACGGCTTATAATATTATGAATTGCATCCGCATAAAAAAAGCCTTTTTGATGTGTTGACGTGTCATTTGGTTAGGTTAAGTTTAAATTAGATAAGTGACATTTATAATGTGTTTGCAAACATTATTCGGAATGTTACAGGGATTAATTGTTTGTTGAGCAGTTTTTTACCATGCTTAATTTTGGGGCCAATGTAGTTTAAGCAAATATTAGACGATCTAATTAATTAAATTGTTCAGATATTATTTTCATGAAAAATAACTTCGGTTATATGCAAAAATATGTATAGTGTGAACTAAACGCTTTGTTATAGTGGTTGATGACTGACGAACTGACGAAGGTTGTTCATAGACATTTAAAAAAAAAGGTTTATTTTAGTTTCAAATATCTTAAAATCACCAAATCAAATCAATCAAATTATAGGTCTACCAGAATCTCATGGCATAAAATTAAAAACAAACATAATGATTTTTAGGTGGCAATACCATCGGTCAACAGCTGTTTCAAAACTTGAGTTATATCATTCAATGTGAATATTTTAAGATTTCTATACTTCCTTAGCGAAAATATACAAATCAGTTCTACGATCACAAGTGCGACACATTGTTTACAAGGTTTATCGCCAGATCCGTGAATAATTTGGTCAAATTTATACAAAATCGTCGATTTTATTATTGACGTCGTTTTAACAAATAAGTCGGAGTGAATAGTTTTCATACTTCATTTTTTTTGGTTAATGTTATGTTGAGAATGTTAAGATATGTACATATATTTTATCGTATATTCTTTGATATCATGTTTTTAAACTAAACAGTAATGCATTGAATACCTATTTACAGGAATCTCCAGAGATTTTAGATAAGGAACGGTTATTATTAATACTTTATCTTCATCGTTTTCATCAGAAGATGTACAGAAAGAGTATTTAGAAATAAGCTCTGACTAAAGTGTTAATGAAATAAAGAAGACTAAAAATTAAATTATACGTTTTTATTTTACAATCTTGCATCTTTCATATAACATTTTTGGAATCTAATAATTATTTAAATAGAAACGACTCATAATCAAACTACGTACAATTTAGAAATTGAAAGTTGTTAGATTAAGTGAGAACTAATAAGAAAGGAGAATTGAAACGAAACTGGTGGCTCGGTACCACCATTTTTATCTACGTTTTGGAAGTACCAGCGCTCCCTCTATATTATAAATACTCGTAAGGGACGTATGTATTTTATAATTTAAAACTGAAAAAAATCTTATTTTCCTATTTTAATTGGCTATTGATTTAAAAGTACAATTTTGAAGTCATTTTAATATTTAAATAACCTGTATATTTATACTTAAAAGTTTATGTACTTTATTTACAAAATTATACTTAAATCATGTTAATTTGCAATAATAATAAATTAAAATTGTTGAAAGTGTCAAAATATGTTCATCCAATTATTCCAGTGTTGCGATGCGTAAATTCAAATTTCCCAAAATGCCATGAGATTCTGGTACGCCTATAATAATTAATTTAATTATTATTGATTACGGTTCGCAATAAATTGACATTTATACCTACATCACTTATTTCCTTAATGAATCCATATGGTGTATATACCTATAGTAATACATGAAATAATAAATGAACTACGCCAAGTAAATAATGTAAGCGATCATTATAGAGCAGTTTGCGTGGGTGTACTATTTGGTTTTATTGCGCTCACTTAATTACGAGACAACAGCCGCCGACGCCCCACATACGCATAATTATGCAATTAATACATTGAGTACATTTCGATAATTAAACTACAGTGCATTTCTTTTTTTATAATTAGTTCGGGAATTATTAATTGCATATTTTTTCTATATAAAAACGTGCAATGGTAAAGTGAGTAAATCATTCAAAAGTATTAATCGGTATTTTATTATAGAGTGTTTATTTGTAAGTCAAGCATTTTTAAAAAGGTGAAAACTTTTATAAAGCTGCGTAGGTATCGCATCTATGTTATTGATCATCATCATCACCTCATCCACGTCCGCTGCTGGACGTCGGCCTCTCCTATGCAATGTTATTAAGTATGACTACATTTATCTTTTCATTCTATGATTTGCCTATATTCCATAAAATACGGTTCTAATATTTTCGAGTGAATAGGTATATACAGGGTATCTCAAGACTGCTACCGAAAACGAAGCCGGGTGGTAGTTTTAGTGGCTACAAGCACAATGCAATTAAAATTTCGCATAGAAACGCGACAATTATTTTTATGATTTTTTAAATATCGTCAATTTTGGGTGGTAAATCCATAGTTTTTGCTAAAGTAATAATTTAAACTCTTTTATACCTTAGAGTATTTATAAATAAAAGGATATACACTATTATTTTAGGAAAATATGTATTTACCACCCAAATATGGCCATAGAAAAAAAAATAACAAAAAAAATTTGTCGCTTTTTTTTGCAACTTTTTCTGTTGCATTGTGTCTGAAGTCGCTTAAACTATCACCCGGCTTCGTTTTCGGTAGCAGTCTTGATATACCCGGTATATTTTAATAGACATAGATATAGTTTGACGACTTTATAAGAATCTGATTGCCACACTCATGTTGTGAACTTTTGGGCTTGTCTTGTTTTCAATTAATTTACCGGAACATAGTCATCTGATATCGCTTACGCATTGCGAAGAGTGGAAAATAATTGATGACGACGACTTTATTTTGTAGATATTAGATTTATAGTCTATGAGACTTTTTACAGCTGTTTGTTGAATGCTGCGAAGTTTCTACATGAATATATTTTAATTAAGATCAATAAAGGTATATTTGTGATTTCAAGAATTCCTTGAGAATCCCTGGGGGTTACTCTATGATCCGATACGAAGTTCGAATGTTCGAAAGTTTTATGTACGTAAAACTTCACCAATATGCCTAGATACTAGACTAGATTGATGAAGTTCGGGTAAAATGATAAATGGTATCGACAAATTTTTAGAAGTAGAAATTTTAAATCTTACTTCGGACGTCCAATATCCGAATATTCGAAGTTCGTTCCGGACCGTAGCCTCCCTGACAGTATTAAGACGTGGGAATCATTTATTTATCAAAGGAATTCTCTAAAAATATAGATTTTTTCAAATTGTAGCATAATCAATCGCTTATAGAGAAAAAATATGAGCAACGTGGATAAGATAAATTTGTATTATCGAGCCGACGAAAATATTAGATAAAAATTTTTCGCTGCAAAGTTTGTATATTTTAAGAACCCTGTTACATTTAATCAAGACGATAATGTGTCGTAATTAAGGTTTAAGTAAAATTGTATTCTTATTTCGCGTAGTCATGTGGTACAAACTGACCTTTATGAAAATGGGTGCAGCGTAATTTACGAGATTAATTCAAAAAATTTCGCTCCTTTATCCATCTTTAAAATACCTTCCTCAACATTGTATAGGCTATTTTAAATACAATGATCGTTATAAATTTTGTAGAAGACGAGAATTCCTGGTTTTATTTCGACGTCAGTCAGAAACGCGAAGGTTGTAAAATCATTCCGTTCCAATGATGCGGTTTTGAATTCCAGATGCAAGACGTTACCTTTTAAAAGTCTCAGATGACTCAAAGACTTTGATTTTTACTTTTCTTTTATTAAACGAAAATGACAAGATAAAAAGCTGTCATAAAAATTTTAGGTGATGGCATTGAAATAGAAATGAATATAAATGCACCCATCAGTCACATAAACAGTTATTCATGTATTTTGTTGTGCTTATAACACACTTCGGGAGACTTTTCGGTCGCACAAATATTTAGACAAGAATCAAATATTTGATTGCATGAATATATTTGTGACTCTAACAATCGTAGTCTTGGTTGTAAAAGAGGCCCATGCCCTGCAGTGGGACGTATATAGGCTGATAGACACACAGACTTGTCTTGATTCGGGGATCAAATCAAGGATCAAAACGTTGTGAACGAAATTAATCTAATATTATTAATTGCATGCATTATTTTATATCTTTCCTTTATGGAACAACATATAAAAATAATATTACGTAATTATATAAATAGACCAAAAAACAGCTGAATAAGGGCTTTTTATCCTGAAAAAATACATGATTCCAATAATTCCAAAGTTGTACAAGTCAAAAAATCTTATAAAATTATAATATCTACATATGTTTAAGTAAATCCGATACAATGGTAAAAGCAATAACAATGATACATCACTTCTTTAGACACATGACATTTATAAGAGTAAATACCGCTTTATAATTGATAAAATCACAATTTAAATGGCTTTTGAAGCGTCTGAAGTGTTCGCTTCCTACCATTAATGGACGCGTCTTTCCACGGAGCAGTCTTTATCTTGTCATCTAGTATAATTTTACTTTCCGAACCATTGGTTTTATCGACTCTCATTGTTTCAATATGTATTTTTATTTTTTTTAATGGAGTTGTTGATTCTCTTGTAGCTACAATCTGTAAAATCATCCTTTTTGGTAATCGAATATTAAAATTAGTTTATTCGCTACCATAATATTTTAATTAATGAAAATGAACATTAAAAAATAATGACAATAAATACTGGGTGTATTTATTAGTGTCATTATTTGTATATAAAGTCTTATAAATAGTCCTGATCCCACATTAAGATAAATTAAGTCTTTTGCAGTTGGTATCAGAAGCCACTGGAGCTTTACGTATCACAAACACGCATATTTGATAATAGCGGCCCGGCCCAGCTTCGTCTGGGTGCATATATTTTTTGATTCCACTCCACACCAAATACATGTTATTTTCGTATAAACTCTTGTATACCTAAACTTGACGTAGCTGTCCTACTGTCCGGCTCAATCCCGTCTCATCCGTCTGTTCAGTCTCTTCCCAATCCATCCCGTCCTTTCTCTTTATTATCCATCCCGTCTTATAACGTGCATTTATATTTCGTCCTATCAAATCTGTCAGCTATCCCAGCCTTCTCCCGTACCTTCCACTCTATTATATCCCGTCTCTCCATATACATGTACATATAAAGATTGCCTTATGAAATTTTTGTGCAGCAGAAATCGTAATATTTTGATTTCACCACAACTTCAAAACCAAAGGTCCAATTTTAATCATTCAAAGACCAAATATTATCAATATAAACTGTACTTATTGATGAAATAATTTATTTTGATAAGGATTAATAGCATGAGTAAAATAAACGCGTTTAAATGTAGTCCAAAAAAATTCAAGATTTTTAAATAAAAATGTGGTTGTTGTGCCTCACTCGACATAGATAGGTATAGTGTGTCGCGGACTTTTTTGTAGATATTTATAAGATCTACAATTAATTATAGCATTTTATGGTTCTATCTTTTGTAGTTTAGGCAGCGTACGCAAAATAAGTAACTTCTTTGGTTGATTTTTTTAGTTTGTGTCCGAAAAATCCAAATATCTTACGGAACCCTATTTTTTTCCAAAATAAAATATAGTCTATATTACTCGTGGATAATGTAGCTTTCGAATGGTGAAAGAATTTTTAAAATTGGTCCAGTAGTTTTTGAGCCTATTCATTGCAACCAAACAAACAAACAAAGTTTTCCTCTTTATAATATTAGTGTAGACAAATACTTCTGGGTCTCACAAACATTTGTCTCAGTCCGGGGGTGGAACCCGCGGCCTCTCGTTTCATAACCAGCGTGTAACCAACTGCGCCACGGAGTCTGTCATAAATGTTCAACATTGTTTACATTCAGTTATTTTTTTGTTTTACCATCTGGTTTGGAAAGTGATTTTCATTAGAGCAGACACTAATAAAGGTCATTATATAAGCCAATTTGATTTGATGATCATCCAATATGATATTTTATTTTATTTTTATTGTTTAAGGACAAACAGTGGTAATTACATTATATTACAAAATTTAAATTAAAAAAAAATAATCCAACAATAAACTAAATGCATTACCTTTAGTTGCCATGCATGCAGCATTGACATTTAGGAAAAAATAGCAAAAAAGTAAACATAACATTAAATTTAAAGAAAAACATAGAAATATTTACGGCTTGAACTACTAGCCATAAATAGGGATATATATAAATTTATCACTGTAAAAGCTTGAACTAAAATGAAATAATACAACAATAATGCAAAAGTTTGCGACTGTAAGAATTTAAATATTACTTTTCAAAGCTTTTAAGACTTCAGTTTCAATATCCTGCCTTATTAACCCTAGAGTAGTCACTTTTGTTAGGTCTCTAATATATGAGAGGCCGCCTGGGTACCTATCACAATATATATTTATCCCGCCAAATAGCTGTGTAGATACACTGTTGTGTTTTGGATTGAAGGACATTGCCAGAGTACTGGCCATATTGAGACTTAAAATCTTACGTCACAGGGTGGCGACAAGCATTGCTTTGTAATTGAAGGTGTGGTTTGTTTTACTACTATTTATGAAAAATATAAATACAAAAAGTCTTGTCAAGAAGGTGTAGCAGAAAGTCTTCTAAAAACAATTGACTATGTGTTGCGGCGGTTTCAAAGATTCGCAAGGACTTGAAAATATGGTCAGTACGGTCTGCTTACTATTAAATAGCCACTTCAATTTTATAGCAATGTACTGTGTGGAACCCGTGAGTGTATTTTCTAGCCGAATAGACCAAACTTTAAAAAACCGACCATTGCGTAGTGTAATAACAATATATTCTGTAAAGTGCCGAACACGCATCTGCTCTGATTTACTAAGATAATTGTGATAAAATATGTACAAAGTGAAAGATAATACAGTTGAATGGAGAATACTTTCTAGAATGTTGAAAGTGATTTTAGCATGAGAGGCACGCGACCGTGTTTGTCATTCTTGTTACGCGTGTGACGCTATGTTTGTCCTGTTGTTTTGTTTAAGCCTTATGCTCTAAGCACAAAATATGTTGCATTGTTCCAGAAATGTAGCTGAAAAATGTTAGTTAAGTGAGATGAACACCATATTATACCTATATATGTTACCAATTGAAGTTTGACAATGAAGATGACAGCTTCCGTGGTGCAGTTCGTTAGACGCCGGATGTTAAACGAGAGGCCACGGATTCGATCCCTGCACGAGATCAATGCTTGTGAGACCGAAAATTCTCCCGTATTTTTGATACCCCCGACACAAGACTCAAGACGGATTTTATTGCGGCTTTTATTTAAATTTTTACATTGTTTAAACTTCCGGCCGTTTGGATTATGTTGCAACTTTCGTGTCACGGGGTGGACTGATGAGAAAATACGGTTGATGGTAGTATTTGTCGCTATAGTATTGTCATAGTTTAATTAATGATTTCATTTGTTTGCGCCTTCGATACAGAAGTTGTGTGTGTCGTCAGATTTCGAAGAGTATGCGTATATGCGGAACGACAAAACGGTAGCCTGCGAAAAGAAGTTTTTTTTATGACAAATAAAAATAGGTCAATTTTTCATGATCAATAAAAGACTTATGCTTAAACTTCTAGAAGAAGATGAATTATTTACATGTTTTTTCCTTTTTCATTATCTTTTGCTTTTACTCGTAAAGGTCCGTAAGTCGAGTGAGTAAATTAAGAAATTCTATAATTAAATTAAACAATTAAATAAAACAGTTAACACATTACTGATTAATATTATTTTAATGTTCACTAAAATATTGTTACAATTAACTTATGCTATTTCAATTATTATTTTTGGTTTTATGTCTTTTTGGTTTTATTATTCCCACTTTCGATTTTTCTCTCTGAAACATAATCTTACAATTCATCTATTTTACTTATTACTTATTGTACGAAATGGCGATCTACATTGTAAACCTTCGGGGCACAATGTGTAAAAATCCGATTGTGGATCATTTATTATGACTGCAGGTTTGAGAAATTCTTATTCATACAATCAATCAATACATATTTACGGCCTAATCCATAAACAGTTTTAAATACTATTTAGTTTTTTTATTATTAATATTTACCATGTCAGTATATTTATTAAATTCAATTAATAATTAAAAAAATACAGATTTCAATACACAAATTACAAACATTTATTTCGCGAGCATATGTTTTTTTATTGGTCATAGAGACCGCCCCGAACGGTGTCTGATGAGAATGTTCTCATTATACTGGAAACAACATATTTTAGTTTACCTATTTTAGATATCGAATGTTTTGTCCCTTTCAAGCGACTATTGAATTCATTTTGAGCGAAGAAGACAAAACATTCGATTACTAAAATTGGTTTTAAAACTGTCTATGAATAAGGCCGATAGAGTTTGGGTACCGTAGGACTAAAAACCTGACCTGGTTCCATATACATTATTTACGCATTTTACCACAGGACCGTATGTTATACCGGATATATCAAGACTGCTACCGAAAACGAAGCCGGGTGATAGTTTAAGCGACTTCAGACACAATGCAATAGAAAAAGTTGCAAAAAAAAGCGACAAATTTTTTTTGTTATTTTTTTTTCTATGGCCATATTTGGGTGGTAAATACATATTTTCCTAAAATAATAGTGTATATCCTTTTATTTATAAATACTCTAAGGTATAAAAGAGTTTAAATTATTATTTTAGCAAAAACTATGGATTTACCACCCACAATTGACGATATTTAAAAAATCATAAAAAATAATTGTCGCGTTTCTATGCGAAATTTTTAATTGCATTGTGTTTGTAGCCACTAAAACTACCACCCGGCTTCGTTTTCGGTAGCAGTCTTGAGATACCCTGTATATGTAAATATGCGGTATGCTTTGTGTACGTTTTTTTTTAAGTTAAATAAAATAACGACAAATATTTATCGCTTTAAGATCCGTATCCTCTAAATAATATGGGCATTTTCGTGTTTACAAGACAGTCCAATAAATCTGATATTGAGAAATAATTAAATGCTACAAATCAGTAACACAAGAGCGATTGAAGATTTTTTATCCTTTAATAAAACTACTTATGTAAAGAACGTTGTTAATGATTTGGAATTTCAAATCTTGGTTAAGAGCGTTTATACCCTGCACGCGCTTTTTGCCTTAAAAACAGGACTTTTCAAATGAGTTAATAGCCACCAATAAACAATTTAAAGGAAAAATAATTAGTACTAACTTTAGAAAAGGTTGTCATCTAGGGATTTTGGTGGAAAACATTATAGATTGATGGATAATTTGTGAGTACTATAAGGATTACTGAACACAAGTTTCGTTATTTAGGCTTTAAATGGCAATTTAGAAGCTTAAGATATCCGAAACCACTAAATATAAGATTAAAATAAAAATATTATCAGACTAATAAGACCCTTATGGAGGGATTTTGCTGAGAAAAATAATCTTTTTGTGCTTAGTTCCTGAAAAATAAAAATTTTAACAATGCAAAATTATTCAGAAACTCTCGTCAAGAACATATTTTTTTTCACCAACTTATCGTACATAATTTTTTATATCCATTGCATATTATAATAGAAGAACATCTTATCAATAAATTACAATTTTTATATTTCAACAAAATTAGTTTTCATGTTTTCTACAAATATTTTAAAAACCACTATAAAACACGCTGTCCGACGTGGATCAAATCAGACCGCCGCAAGGCCTTCTAGAGGGAGGACATATCGCTCGTCGCTCCGGTCTGGCTGCAGTCGATTATTGCCGCGCGTAGTGAAAATAGCCACGCGCGGACTGCGATTACCACATCTTAGTACTTTGGTAGTAAAATATTTAATTATTTTCATTACCTACAATGATTTTGTAGTGAGTATAAATTATGTTTCAGGTAATATAATGGGATTTAATTCCGAGGCTAAATTATGTTATGTATTGTAATATAAAATTCAATATATTTCGTAATTGTAAGGGGTTGTAAGGCCCCTAACACTATTTATATGTTCGAACACGAAATTATTAATAAAACGTCCGTAGTATCTGCTGATTGAACACTGATTTGAATGCAACTTAACAATGTAATAATAACGAAAATATGATTAGTATCTAAATTTGTATTATTCTTTGCTTGCACAGTAATATTTGTCTACTTATAATGCAAATAAAATATTTTTATGATATATATTACAGTTACATTTCAAATGAATATTTGAAGCGCACGGATCAAAGTTGTTTGAGCCGTTTGTATAGCGAGCCGACGCGGCAGCTCTACGCACACAGCTTTGGTCGCTTATGTGTGCGTGAAATTAACGAAGAAATACCTATAGTTGACTTTGCGCGCAAGGTGTATACGCTCTTAACAAGTAACTTGTATTTTTTTCTTTTATTGTAGGTCAGGGTGGATGAGAAATGTAATTTATTTCTCTATTTTCTATTTATTTATTTATTTAAAACTTTATTGTACACCTAAAACTAACAATACAGAGAAAATACAAAAAAAAAACAAAAATGTACAAATGGTGGTCTTATCGCTCGAGGCGATCTCTTACAGACAACCAACCATTGGATGGATAAGATGGAACAACAGTTTTGGGGTACCATGAGGTGTACGAAAGGGTAATGGACATATTATATAACGTATATAAACCTAATAAATATATACATATGAATATATATATACATATAAAATACATATCGCACCCCCGGTGCAACAATGTCATTTTTGCAAAAATGCAACTTTTCAGGAAAAACATTTGAAACTTTGACATCGTATAAAAATATGATATTTCAAGACATAGACAAGTTGAACAGCTTCCATCACAATATGAACTTTTAATTTACCGCTAAAAAAATGATGACCACGTAATATTCTAAAAAATGTAAGATTATTTCTTTATACCTTCCAACCTTGCAATATTTGCATAAGTGACATTGTTGCACCGGGGGTGCGATATATATAATATATACACGCTATACATGTAAATATTACAAGCAATATCTTCAATTTAATTGTATTCTATTATATGGACTAAAACAGAAACAATAAACGTAAAGGTTTCTCATACGCTACCAACTGCCTTTGGTTTATAATTTCCCTGTAAAATAAATAAAAACTTGTTGATAAACTTAAATACAATTTATGTTCTTAGGAAAAACGGCTGAAAAAGTCCCTTTTATGAGTCACAGTATCCGGCTCAAGAGACTTTTTTTTTATTTTTTTTTTATTGCATTGAATGGCGAGACGAGCAAGCCGTTCGCCTGATGGTAAGCGATACGACCGCTCATAAACAGTAGCAACATTCCACTGCGCTCGCCATCCTGAGACATAAGATGTTAGGTCTCAATATGTCCAGTAGTTGCTCTGGCTACAATGTCCTTCAATCCGAAACACAACAGTGCATTTAAGCAGTGTTGTTTCACGGGAGAAATAGACATTGCGGTGGTACCTACCCAGATGGCATCTCACATATGAGAGACCTACCACCAGTAAAGACTGGGAAGGTCAGAATTAATTTACTAGAAATACCCTGGTAATTTATTAATTGAAGTATGCGGAGTGAAAATTCTTTATTGCCTGTAATCTCACATTTGCCTTCGTTTATTTTTTTATGGCTTCTGCCTCAGAGAAGACGAATTAACAATAAAAGGTAGTAAATAATGGTGGTTTTGCTTGCTGTAGGTACTTGAAATTATCTGGTATAGTGGTTCGACTCACAAGTGATGGAAAACCTTAGTATGCATCTATCACAAACTATATTATTGTATTGCCCACGTTTTGAGAATGAAGATTACTTTAAGATTCCGTGTGAAAAATATGCGTTATTAACTATAGTATAGAAAAAAAAGAGTTATTGGTTCCTTAAGATTCTTCCTTAAAGACTTTCTATTTTAATCAAACTGTTTGTATAGCCAACAAATATTAGTTTTAAGTCTAGGTGATTGTTGAATATTAATGTTAAACAAATGAACGACGTAAGATAAATTCGAACTATGTCTGGGGCAAAATAAAAATATATTTTTTGTGTTTTCTCATTTCAATGATTGAATTCAAAATTCAGGATTCCATGATAGTAAACCGTACTTTGATCATATTCGACATATTTTTTTTTTGTATAAATTGCTATGAACCCTGCCTGTTAGACAATTCCCTCACTGGTTGGTAATCTGCAATAATCATTCATACAAACAATTGTAAATTTCCTGAATCATTCGTAGCGTCATCATAGCATGCTACTTTGTAGTGGGTAGAAGCCCTTATTCAGATCCTATGAAGGTAGAGCCATAACAAGTAATGTCATACTCGTTTATGTAAAAAGGATATTATCAAGTAATTAAAAGTAATGTGTATTTCAATAACAAAAGTCGTCAAGTTCGAATAAAATTGTTATTAAGTTTTTTGTTCCTGTTGTCTGTAGGTTTTGTTAAGTTATTTTTACTGCTCTACGAGTTTCGTCTTTTGTTTTTTGTTCATATCGCAACTTTGCATTTTACACCTTGAATTTTTTATTAATTGTCTTAAAAGTTTTATTTCTTTACATACCTATTATGTAAGTAGTTGTGTCTAGAAGTGGTATGTAGTGTGAGTACATGTGCCATCCAAAATTTGCCGAGCTTTTTATCGACCCAACTCAATACTATAGAAGTGACTCTGCTTCCATTATGTACACAAATTTCGTCCTCGGGCAATTCATATTATTCTTTAATCTAAAATTCACGCCATGTGAATTGTTAGACTTAGGAATTAAATGTAGGACCTCGGTTTGCAGCCCATATACTCGGCGTATCTCGGTAATTTTATATTTCTTTCTAATTGAAATTAACGAATAATATAAATTTATACATATTTTTCTTGTTAAGGAAGATTTGGATTACTTATTTTATATTATTTTTATACTTATTCCTGATAATAACGAAATAAGGATATCAGTTAATTTAACTCCAGTTATTAATATTAAGTATGCGATGTATTTTGCCATTATTTTTGGTTCCAAAACTAGCGGTCTGAAGACTGAAATGTCTCGCATAACACTCAATTTGTATCGCACCTAGTAAATAACTTGTAACTTTGTATACCTACTTAAATCTTATTTCTGTATCCTGGGTCTTGTGTATACGCATCAGCTTTTTATTTATAGGATATTGTAATCAGTGGAAACCGTTGTGGATTATGTCATACTAGTTGTGTAAACTTTATGTATTATTATATTTGTTGTTTCCTAAATAAATAAAAATAATTTGTTAAATACACAGCACACTCGCTTTTACCTTTCCATGGCTTCAGCATTCTGTGCGCGATGGTTGGATGTATTGAAGGAAATTTATCTCCAAGCATCAATAACATATCCTATTTATTACTTATTCCAATCATGGAACACGGAACGAGCGCACCCGAGGTTGTACTTTGTACGTGACTGCAGACTTAGTCGTGATGATGCTGTCAGTTAGAAAGTCATCTGACGTGCTTCCGTTGGTAGGAAGTATCTGAGATGAGTTCGATGTTACTTTCGTCTGAGCGAGACTATTGACTCCACCATTTGCGTGTACAGTTCCGATCGAAAATCTTGAGTAAGAACATATACAGCATATTCCTGTGGTCTGTACGGTACAACCCATAAAAGAAAATACTAGATGTACGCAAAAATGATGGTCTTCATATAAATTATACTCAATATGCAATTTTTGTGAGATTTAATACCCTAGCCTTTCCCTCTTTTACTGGTTACATTGTTCATACTGGATCTGAAAATACGATAACACACCCATCGTACCCGTTCATAATGAGTGTATATATGTAGTCGTCACTTACAATAGTAGAACAATTCACTTAATGCATGCGCTTAATATCGAAAATTTCCAAAAATAAAACCTTTTTGGTCTAGAAAGCCATACTATATATGCCTAATATAAGCCTATACTATGTTTAAAATTCCATACTAAATCTCTGTGATTCAAGAATCAAAATTTTCCATTGATCTCAAGTGAATAATTTTGAGCAAGAGAGAAAAGCTGACAACTATGTTTGAAATTCTATACCAAATAACTATAATTCAAGTATAAAAAAAATCCACTGACCTCAAGTGAATAATTTGCAAATGCATCGTGAGTGTACAGTTTATTTTTGCATCTTTCTAACGCTCTGTTGAAATGCCGTATATGGCAGCGTACAAAGCACTCGCGGCGGTGTGTACCCAAATGCGTGAATAATCAAAGTTTGCACGAGACCGTTGAACCTGCAAGGGTTTCGCAATGTTGGGATTCAAATAAAAGTATTTTCAAGTTATATTTACTTCGGATGAGTTTAAAAGTTGTGAAATCTTTAAAGAATGTGCGAGGAAAAATAAAGTATTTGTTGTAAAAGATTTACTTGCCTATGCTATGCGTGGTTGAATATGTGCTAGAGTCTCAATATTCCCGGACCTCGACCAAGGGTTAAATCAAAGAAGCGCTGGCTAGATGTCGTCAAGGAAGATATGAGGGTCATGCCCTGCTATTCGGCTATCGGGCGAAATGGAGGAGAATCAGCCAGTAGGCGGACCCTGGCATCGCCCGGGATAATGTCAGGTAGAAAAAGAAGAAGTTATGCGTGTTGTTGAAATATGAGGATATGAAATAAAAAACTGCTTGGTAACCACTTACTTATCCACATAAGCAAGTGAGTTGTATGGACTATGTTTTTATTTTTATTACTGGACGGGCTTACAATTTGCTGTGCTGATGGTAACTGATTACAACCACCCATTTATGAATACATGTAATAATCGAGTGCTTGTATTTATAAATTTTGTTATTTATAATATTTAGACTCAATTTATTGTATAATATGACATACATACTTTTCCGCTAGCATATAGTATCAGTCCATATTCATCCCACGGGGGCCACGGGCCTCCTTTACAATCGAGATTATGATTAAAAGTGGTTAGGTCATATAGTCCACCATGTTAGTTTAGTGCGCGTTGGCGGAGTTTTACCATACCATAGTATTTATTTCGAATCGCTCCGTGACAGAAAAAAATAATAATTTGGTATCGAAATGTCAGACGCCCGCCAACAAGGTGGACGGACGACCTGGCTAAAGTTGCAGGAAGTCGCTGGATGCAGGCCGCTTACAACAGGCCGACGTGGAGATCCTCGGGGGAGGTCTATGTTCAGCAGTGGACTTCCTGTGGCTGACATGATGATGATGATTTCATTTATTTTTATAAAATTTGCTTTACGTATAAATATATTGTAAAATTACTGGTGGTAGGTCTCTCACATGTGAGAGGCCGCCTGGATTGGTACCACCGCAATGTCTATTTTCCCGCCAAACAGCAGTTTAAATGCACTGTTGTGTTTTGGATTGAAGGACATTGTAGCCAGAGTAACTACTGGACATATTGAGACTTAACATCTTATGTCTCAGGATGGCGAGCGCAGTGGGATGCTAAGCATTGCTTTGTAATTCACGGTGTTGTTTAGTTTTGCTACTGTTCATGAGCGGTCGCATAGCTTACCATCAGGCAAATGACAGGCCTGGCCATTAACAGCAATAAAAAAGTTTTTTTTATACAATTTCCTTTACGTTTGTATAAATAAATCGTAATGCACCGATAGAGGTGGAGATTGTTCGAGGTCCCGAACAACAATGGAAATGCTGTCACTAGGCATCGAAAACGAATATTTTCAATTTATTTTTTATTTACATCTTCGTACTTTGAGTACGAAGTTTTAAATAATACGGTACTAACAAATTATGTGAAATCAGTATTTGTTGGAAATATGTGGTTCTACCATACATTGATTGAGGTTTCGCGGTTATTGTAAAGAAATTGATACATTCAATAATGAATGCTTACAATTTTATACGATTATATTTCATCATATACGATTTTTATAATTATACATGTAAATGTGAAAAATTACAATTTCGTTTAATTACTGACTAAACTTAGTAAACAAAAAAATGCTGATATTTATTGATTCGTATCTGTAAATTTGATAGTAACGCAAAGTTAAAATTCCAAATAATGTGCTTTAGAAAATACCATCGAGAGAAAACTCTACCACAATAACCATTATATTTTCCAAAGGAATTATTTATACTACGAATACGAACATGTCTTCATTTGCGGCTAAATCTGGTTCTAATACAAAGAACTAAAGGAGAGGTACATAGTATCCATATGATGACATGTGATGTAAACAAATACATACAAACGTGAGCCCTACATTGCATATCTTTTGTGTATTGCACGCGGCCCTCACCCAAACAAGTTTCAATTACGCAAAGAAAATTTCCCAACTTATTTATTGCAAATTAACTAATGGATCCATTAAAAATGGATTAACGATTTTGGCATCAAATACTTTTATTAATTTCCTTGCCGAACACGTAGAACAATAACAGGATCCGGAGCCAGTTGTGGGTACTCGTGAGTGACAAGGACAGCTATATTTTTAGCCTGTCTAGTGAGAGTGAGACGGCAATGCTAACGTAACCTTTCGCTGAACGGTTGAACAGCTAAGAATGGATGACAAAAAGTGTTAAAGTCAGTGCAGTATAGCGTGCGGTGCGGGCGTCATTTAGGAATTATAACTTAGATAAGTCACATATAGTGACATTTAAGTTAGAGTTAAGTGACCGATAGGTTAGTGTTTTTGTATAAAACAAGATGGCGTTTAGGTCGAGCACGGGTGCCATTATCCTGGCATGTTTATTAGGTGAGTGAATTTTAATATTATATTTTTATTTATATATTTTTTTCGATGTTTATTGTAACTTATTTCATTACCAAAGCACATTGTAATAACAAATGAATTATATTGACTTCATATTTATTCAAATTTAATTTTATCTCGCAAACATTTTCGGACCTTTCATCTCTTCTTCTTATTCTGTTATAAGTTAACTTGTATTTTACTGCACAGCTTATATTAAATTGAACGCAGTTTACTCTTATACTCTCACAGCGTCTGATATACAGTGAGCCAACTCTTTCATATGACCTCTTCATTGACTTTTATCAATCCCTTGTCTCCTATTCCTTGAATATTAGTAAATATTATCAAACAATTCAGATGAACCATTTACTCGCAACCTTTAATACAGCATTATAATTCCGCACAAGTTCTAAGTATTACAATATGTCAAGTAACCGGTTGGCCTTGGGCCCTGGAATTACTATTCCGTCCGATTTGTATAACATTTTATATTAAATCAATATTAAATGAGACGGAAAGTATGTCTCGTACGAAATGGAAAATCTCGCCTAAGGCCACGTTGAACCTTGCAGCGAAATCACTTTTATTTTTATCAGTTTCGTTGGTAGTAAATGTCCTTTTTATTTTAACCTTATTTAGCTAAGCAGTACTTTAAACTTTTTCGTTATTACTGTTCTACAACAAGAGATATGGGGTATTTGTAAACTACCCAGAATTCATGCAACGGGTACAACTACACAAAAACGGTGGTTCTATTTCCTAAATTTTGCTGTTGTGTAGGACAGCCATTAGTATGCATGTGTGACTGGCAAAAACGTGCATGCTCGTATACATACATACATTTCCAAATAACAGCCCATAATAATTGTAATCGCACGGCCTTGTCATTTCTCGTTCTCTACTTTTGAATCTATAAGTTACTTTTCGTAACAGTTCTTTGTGTTCAGTACTTGTTTCTCTACGCCTGGAATCTAGATCGATTAGGAAATCTAGATGAACTTTGCAACAACATGTCCTAGAAACGATCTAGGTACATCCTCTTAGCGGAGAAACGACGACACCCTGTAATGGTGCAATAGATCTCCGTCTCTGAGTAAAAGACATCAACGCGTTCAATTTTTATGTTCTGTTCATAACGAAATGGATAAATAGAGATTCTAACTTACATTGCTAAATACAACTTCAACTAGATACTGCAGGAAATTAAGTAAGTTCAATAAAAAATTTTAAGACTTAGATACATCGAAATTTTTATTCAGAACACGAACAAACGAACTATTCAGATTCCTTTCACATAGAGTTTCTAAAGTGACCGTAATCTATGGAAAAGTTCACACAGTTAGATTGAAAGTCCGGGATGTTATTGCCGAGATGTTGTTGATAATATACATACAATGAAACTAACATATTAATGTAACAATTCATTTGCGTCAATATTATCCTCTGTTTTTCTTATCAGTCATATGAAAAATATCTCATATTTATAATCTTACACATTCCATTAATCTAGTCAAGTATGTTATATTAACGTAGCTACTAGATTGTCTCTTTAATTATTTAACAAATTACCTTTCACTTTACTATAAACACTCTCAATGACTAATAGCTGCAGGCTTACTACGCCCAGATAAAACAATAAACATGTAATATATATAGTATAACATTATAAATAGGCGTATTGCTTATTGTCTTTGACCTTAATTACTTTGTTAGGTCTTATTATTTTTAATTTTGATTCAATAGCATGGATTACAGTACTACTTGTTTTGCAAACTGTAAATTTTATTGATAAGTGTGGAACAGAATATTTATCAATATAATTTGGATATAAAGTAAAGCAACACAGGCCTTTCTATAGATAGAGCCTTTTATTATTTTCTATGACCTTAAATTTCCTGTTAGGTCATAAGCCAAATATCAATTTCAAAAGAAAAATCCGCACACGTTGTTGATAGACACGTGACATAACACAGACGCACTAATTGTGTTTTGACACAGTGACTTTCGGACGGCAAAAAGCTGATCGCAGTTAGGTAAGAGAGAAATCAGCGCGAGTTGCTACACTCTGTAACACCTGAAGGCTTCACGTTATCGAAAAATATTTGTTAATTTATGATTATAGCATGTGGATTTATTTGTTTAATCATTGAAATATTGTATTTTTTGGTAGAATAATTTATGCGAAAACGGTTTGACTTAAAGTAACTGTGTGATGTGTTTATAATGGAGTTGTTGATGTATCAAGTTGATTTAGACCCCTATTCGGTTTAGAAGTATATATATATGTGTATATATATATATATATATATATATATATATATATATATATATTAAATTGTCAGGGTTGTTGGCATAATATTCATAATCTTAAAATATAACACAAAATAATAAATGTGTATTTAACTTAAATATATATTTGTTGACACGCCTATTAGAATTTTAAATTGTTAAAAAAATCTTATAATATAAATAGATGACTTTTCATAATGCTCAAGCAAATGCTGAATAACGTGATTAGAAAAATGACCAACATGTCTATGGCATACATGTATAGTTCAGGCTCATACATGAAAGATAACAAAAGCTGTATATTTTTTAATCGGCGACCTTTCCTAGTGGTCTTATCAGGAAGTCTGCGACCTCGCTCAATGTGAGCCAGTTTTGTCAATACTAGTTTATGCGCATGCGTCGGGAATTATCGTCTATGAGACATGACAACTTGTATGCCTATGTATTACGATATTTAAATGGAAGATTTCGTAAAGTCCGTAATTGTTATATAAGATAGCTTAGTGGAAAAGTATTATTGTTGTACTACATTTTAAGTGCTACGATATATAAAAGGTTATATCAATAGCTGGGTCGCTTGGCATAATGTGTTTAGATACAGAGTAACCTAAAATAAACTGGCACTTTAATTGAACACTGATGTATATCGTTTACTTTTTTACAAATATTAACCATACATGTGCATCTATTTGCTCTGTTGTCAAGTAAAGAAAGAAAAATATGATGAAAATGAAATGTTTTATTATATCTTTGCCTAATTTTTGTCAGTGATAAGAAGTAGAAGTAAAATAAAATGACGTTCTGCACTTGATACCTTGGTACCTAGTTTTGTTCGCAGTTTCAATTATTGACAAATAATCAAATCTTATCATTTGAGAGTTATGCATGCTCGATTGATTTTCCACGCTTCATTAATATGATTTAATACTGTTGCAGAAATGTAATCTCAGTTGTGGTTGCGTTGCACAGTAGCAAAAAAAAATGTGTTCTATTTTTTATACATTTTGGTTCTAGCCTTGTAGCTTCGAAATACTTTCATATCTATTCTTTTAAACACCTTAAGTCATCTTTCACATAAATTTTAATCTCAGAGGCGTTTTTATTTAATTATAATAAATAAGATTAAGGGAAATTTAGATTTATTTTTAAAAGAAGTTTGTTCTTATCATTTTCAACCGTAATTTTGCCTTGATAGTATTAAATACATAAGTAACAGTAACTGTTCTGGCGCATGGCATACAACAACTTCAACTCAAAGAACAAGCTAGGAAGTGAATGTTTAATATATATGTCGGAAATAGATGGCGCTGCTGTGGCAGATTCAATGGCGAGTGACATCACTTCTCTAAATTTAATTTCAATTATTATTTTCTTTGTAATTGTTTTCAATTGATTTAATTTGTAAAGACTTAATTACTTTGTGTTTCAATGATTGTTTATTTTTATCAAGTAGTAAGTACGTAATTTAGATGTTAAAATAGAATTTATTAAAAAGGAGGCGGTAACGCAGGTGACATTGATTGGTTAATTCAAGGGTTAATTCAATAAGAATTAAAAAAATTAATGGCCCTGGACATAACCTCGAAGAAGTTCGGAAATTGTTGGTGGTGAATTTTCTAAAGTTGGTCGTGATCGGGCGTTCTTCGAGTATTTGTCTGTAACCGCATTATTATTGTAAAAGTGTGTTTTATTTCCAACCAAATTCTAAAAAAAAAGGATTAACAATTATGAGCGCCGAAGAAGAAATTCAAGATATGTTACGTTCGGCTACCTGTGACGCGACATATATATCGTATAATTACTCTTCCTGATCGGAAACACAGCCAAGAAACAGTGACTTCTAACGAGATTAAAACTTAGTACTAAGCTACAATATGTAGTTAATGTATGTGTCTATCTTTACTCTTCTTTCATTTAACTTCTACTTTGTAACACTGACGAAAAGTTGCTGCAGTTATAGTAAAATAAATACACACTAGCGGCCCGGTCCGGCTCTCTCCGAGTGTACACTATTTTGAAAATACTCTATCGCCTGTATTCATCAAGGATAATAAAGGATTCTAATGGTTAAAAAAATGTCAAATCACTTCAGTGGTTTCAGGAGCCTATTCAATTTCCTCTTTATAACATTAGTATAGACAAAGCAATGGATGTTTAATGGATAATATTTATGAACTAGATGGCGACATAAGCGCAAGTTTACTATAGGTTACACTGTATATGTAACACGCCAAGCGACTGAGCTATTGATATAACAGACATTTGTTCAGATACAGAACGTTGGGAAACACACATACTGTGCAATAATTATATCCAGTGTTCTAGTTAATAGGTTCTGTTATTTCATTTCTGAGAATTACAAATCAGTTCGACGTAAAGTTGCTATAGCTTTATTGAATATTTGATACGCATTCTATACAAATTGTTGTTTTTATTAAATACTGAAATATTGGTATTAATAAACCTTATTGACTCCGGCGATAACTTCAGGTAAAACGTGACATAATGATATGATAAAATATCAGGATATCTTTTTTCTGAAAAGATCTAAGGCCAACTCATTATGTTAATACATAGTATCAAGTCAAAAAGCAATTTTTAAATTTTATATTACGATCTCCTGCTCAAATAGCTTTTACCTTTACATTTCAATTTATATACAAAACTAATTATATTTTTCTCTCTTTTTAGTAGTAGCATCATCAGCGGTGCCCAAAGGCAGGAAGAAGCCTGCCAACCCGCCTGCGAGGGCCAGTGAAGACGCTGAGCGTGACGCTGAGATCACCAACTCGTGTCCTGAAGATGGTTTTTTCGCTGATGCCGAGCAGTGCGACAAATACTACGAGTGCAGGTATTGATAAAATTAATTTATTAATTATGATACAGATACTTAGGGAATAACCAGGAATATTAGTCCAGAACCAGTATACTGAATGAAAGACTATTGGGTAAATTTTAGTCCGATGATAAAAAAAATCTGATCAATAAATAATTCCTTATGGCTTTTTTTGAAAATTTAAATAGTTGTATTTAGTAGTTCTGAATACCGAGATCTTCTTTATAGATGATAATTACTTTTTTCACATATCTCAGTTGTTATAATATACACCAAATAAAGAAAAACACTGATGAAAAATCTCTATTATAAATGCCTGAGACTGATTTATTTCTAAATTCAAAATGCAAAACCACTCCTGTACTGGAATGCAGAGGTTGTTTAATAAATTACAAGTAATTTATTGTATGTTTTAGTCATGACATTTTCCTTGTTGCACAGCGATGATTTCAACAAATGTATTTTATGTTTTCTTTCAATATAGCTGAAATTGTATGATAATTATTTAATTATATAAATTACAATTATTTTGACAACTAACTCAATAATTATAAAGTTTACGGAAATACAATAGAGTTTAAAAGCTTTTATTTGAGTTTTTTATGACAGGAAAAGAAGGCTGTTGTTGGTTTCATAATTATTACGTAGAGAATGTTGTTATTTAACAAACGTTTTAAAACGTGAGCTGAATGACCCCTGCGAGTTTCTTAATAGATATATAGATGTTAATAATATGTTTACATGTATGTAGACAAGACTGAGTTATTTAACAGTTCCTATACTAGTCCCTAAAGTCCTAGTTTCTAATTGAATATTATTTTTAATATAATAATAAATATAGGGAGTGCGTGGTGGCCTGTTGGTAAACGGACTAGACGCGACTGTCAACATGTTCACGGTGGTCGCGGGTTCCAATCCCAGGGCACACCTCTGACTTTTCGGCGTCATTGATAGTCAATCACCACGTACTAAAACGGTGAAGGAAAACATCGTGAGGAAACCTGCATACCATAGCGATTTATAATAAATTCTATGGTATGTAAGTCCGCCAACCCGCACTAGGCCAGCATGGTGGCCTATATGGCCTAACCACTCTCAATCGTACTGTCGATTGTAGAGGAGGCCCGTGCCCTGCAGTAGGACGTATATGGGCTGATACAGAATAAATGTAATCTATAAAAGATATGCACATACTAGAGTCATCCTAAATTTGTATTAAATTGTTTTCATATTTTTCATGTTTCAAAATATAGTTTTGATAATTCGTATAGATGCGAAGATTATGCACAATAGTGGAATTTTTAATGTAAAGTCTTGTTATTGTATTTATTATGTTATAACTTACTATGCATTATATTATCTTTGTTAGGGTCAAAATTATGGCTAGGATAATATTTTCTAGATATAATTTTACGGGGCTATAAAAGAGCCTCTATCATCTCGTAAAATAGAAACTCTACATATAGAGTTATTTTTCTGATAACGACGTCTTGCCACATCACCAGCAGCTTCGCCAACCATTTCCTAAACAGGTTAATATCTATTTACACATGGAAAAGGTTGCGCAGGCGGATCGTAAACGACTCTTGCGACGCACGGTAGAGTCCTCATATGGGACTTCTCGTAAAATTAATGTAAATTATACCTTATACTGAAAATTATATTCGTGTAAATATTTTGAAAAAGGCAGGTTTTATTAAGGTGATATTTTAAAAGTTATGTAGGAATTTCTTTATCGTATTTTATGGTCGTTGAAAGCACTATAAATAATTTATAAAAATCCCGCCCTCTATATCTGAACCCAGTTCTTCTGTAAGAGGATTTAGGTATTAAAAATAAGAGTGACTTTTTAGTCACATAACACAGGGCCCAAAACAAGTATATAGTGTATAAACATTAATTTATCAAATCGTTTTATTTTCGTTCGGGTATTGCAATACAAATGATTTCAAATGTATGATCCAAGATTTATGTCAGTTAAAATATTAAAGGTTTTCCTTGATAGACCGTTGGCGATGAAAAAGAGGCTCATTTGAACAATAAATAAAGGCATTTATTGGTAATATCATTTGCTGTAGTTAATATTTATTTTTCCTTTGGAACAATTTTGATATTGTTTTGTCTTTATCTTATGTTTATGTTATGTACTGTATATTTTACATCCTATAGAAATTTTTACAAATCGCTCTGGTATACAGATTTTCTCACGATGTTTTCTTCTAACGTTATAGTGCGTGGTGATTGAATATCAATACACACATGACTCCTAAAATTTAGAGGTGTGCCTTGGGACTTAAACTTGCGACCACGCACTAATATATTATGTTATAATAACATACAATTGGGCTATTTGTGTATTGCAGTTTTTATCTTAAGAATGTCTCAGTAAATTAGTCTTTTTGTGTATGTCGATCGTTTGCAATCAATATGTTTTTGTCGTCATTTGCAAGTATCTATTGTGACTTGACCTATTGGTATATTGATTGCTATGAATCCATCGGTGGCCTTCATTAGTTGTATAATAGCCATTATTATCAGCTAAGCAAAATATGGTATTTTCATGTTAATTGAAAGCATATGTTTTTGCTTCAAACTTAAAATTATGATACCCGTATAATATTTACATTGTTAAAGCATCTACGTACGTATGTATGTATATTTGAAGTGCAAAAACTCTGTAATTTGTAAACAATGTGATAGCTTAAACATTGGATCATTTATTCACTGTCCAAACTTACGTACCAGCAAAATAAAAATGTAGACAATTTATAGCGGTATATAAGTTGAGATTTGACACTAAACAACAGACAACATGGGTCTTATTATAATTCTTATAAGTCCATCTGATAAATATCAATGTAGTACGCCTAAGGTCCATGAAGTATATAGACCATGGAATTCATATTTATTTTCTTTTTCCTCAGAAATGGCGAGATCATCGAGAAGCTGTGCCCTGACGGTATGGTGTTCAATGACTACGATCCCCTTGATGAGAAGTGCGACCTGCCATTTAACCTCGACTGCTCTCAAAGGCCCAAGCTGCGTAAGTAATTTACTTCAAATTCACAAAAATTCTCCTTCAAAATTCAAAATTCACAAATTCTCCTTTAAAGTCCACATATTTCACTGAGAAATTTTAAGTAGGCCTGCGTAGTAGCATCAAATTTTTTATAATAGGTTATGCATCGCACTACAAGGTACAGGCCACTTCTACAATTCAAACATCTTGGTATATAAAAACCCTGACTTACGGGTTGGCGGATTTCCCATTGGTGGTTTTTGGTTGGTGCTGGGTTGGCGATTTTTAAATTCCTTATCAGACCGGAGTTAGGAATTTATGGCGATGGGCTCGCGGCACCGCGAGACGGAACACATAAGGCGAAACGTGTATGTACAGGTTACCAGCTCCTTTGCCCACCCCTTCTGGGAAATGGTCGTGAATTTATGTATGTATGTATGAAATTCTTGGACATCTCAATTCCTTCTTCAGGATGTTTTCCCCATTTCCAAAGTCATATATCTATTGTCAACATATAGCCAATTTGAACGGTAATGTTCTCACCATCAGATACCATTTACTAAGCCAGGTTAAAATGTATGTCTTTGAGACTAAACAAATGGTCGTGACGGTTAAAGGTTAGACTAGATCGTCGACATTTAAGGAATCTAGTATGCGAAGTATTTGAGGTTAGAGAAGATGGGATTTTATCTGATCACTATTATTATTATAATTTTGTAAGCTTGTCCATTTAATAACTGTAAAGGTTTCTCAGCATTTTCGCTGATAGCTGATAGGTTCCCTTTTAATACGTATTTTGTCGCCTTCATGGTATTGGGTACCGCCTATACAAATATATACAGTATATGCAAATGTATATGTTTGCTCTAAAACATTTCTATCAGTTTTTCAAAATCGTTGTACTTATGTCACAATTTTTATGCTAAAATCCCCTTCAATAGAATACTGGTTCTGTTCAGATTCAAATAAATCTTTCATCAGCAACTAATAATCCAAGGAAGGAAAAATATAGCATTATTGTAAATTTTATAGCAACCTTTATGTAAAATTATTGGAAATAGCACGTTTATAACCAATACATATCTAAAAATGTCAAGTCTATTTCTGAGAACTTCAAAACACGTGAACAAAGCAATTCACGTGCGGCTGTCGTGTGTTGTAATAATACTTGTGTTAGGGTTGTCACCGGTGAATACAATTGCAAATAATCGATTAACATTCTACAGTCAGTTAGAGAAATAGTGGTATATTTATTATATTACAATGACACGAGACAACTCTAGGATATTCACTAATAATTTAACTTAACGAAAATTATGAATAAACAAATACAATTGAGAAAAACTGGGAAAAGTGTCGCTTCTTAATGAATATATTTTTTTTACTGTAAAAAAACATTTGATTGTGAGTTCAGTGCAAGCCAAGTAAAGCATTGATGGGCATGAAAATTTAACAATATATCTCTTGGAGTATTTATGAATCCATGTACAATAAATTCCGAAAGCAGCAAGCCAGTGGTAGCCCTAACATACCCGTAACTCGTTCGTAGCATCAGCGGAATACAGATTATGTATAAATACCGAGGGTCAACATTGCCTGAGACAACTTTCCAATTTCAAGGGAAGCGTGGCCTTGGTAGAGCGCCTGGCGGCAGATTTTATTGTAATAACACCTATACCTACTTCGTATGCGAATTCACTGCCTGATTGGTTTCGCTGTTAAGTTTTAATTCATTGATTTGAATTTAGAATTGGAATTTGATGTTTAATGGCCAGTGATAAAAAAATAATAATTAATCAGATTTGGAAATGAGATCCTATATAATTTATAGTTTTAATACATTTAAGTCTTTTTAATATCTATATTATGTTAATGTGAATTATAACATTTTATGATTTATGGTTATTATGTAAATACACTGTACAACATTTTAATATGTAACCATCTCGAACTACATTTACCATTGAAATGCATAGTCTGAATCATTGGATTGGTTAAGATTCGACGCATCGTATCGTCGTATCATGAGTATCAGAAACTCCAAAAACAAATATTCCTCCCAATAATAAGCTTTTCCATCACTCCTAAAAGAAGGCTACCATCAGTATCCAGACAAACCTGTGAAAGGTTTATTTTATAAATAATAAAATCTAGATAATCTGAAAAGTTCATTAGTGCATGGTGGCCTGTTGGTGGCGGACCAGATGCAGCTGCCAACATGTGCGCGGTGATCACGGGTTCAAATTCCAGGGCACACGTCTGATTTTTCGGAGTCATGTGTGTATGGATATTACAAATTACGCGAGTAAAGCATCGGCAGGAAACCTGCATACCATGGTGAATAGTGATATTTCTATGGTGTGTAAACTCCGCCAACCCGCACTAGGCCAGCGTGGTAGATTATATGGTCTAACCACTGTCAATCGTGCTCTCGATTATAGAGAAGGCCAGTGCCCTGCAGTGGGACTTATATGGGCTGATACTGAACATAAAACAGCTTTCTGATCTTATTTTTCCTCCACAGAGACACCCATCCCGTCCCTCCACTGCCCGCGTCTGAACGGCTACTTCTCACACGAAGACCCTAAGGAGTGTGGCAAGTTCTACTACTGCGTGGACGGCAAGTTCAACATGATCACGTGTCCTGATGGCCTAGTGTACAACGACAAGACCGGCATCTGCACCTGGCCTGATGAGGCTAAGAAGAAGGGCTGCGGTGCCGCTGGTGAGAAGATTCATTTTTATGTTGGTTTGGATATTAAAAAGCGGTTTAGCTCATGATTACCTTCGACACAACTTTTTTTTAATGAGAGGGTAGATAGAATTTTATTATGTCGTATGGTAAAGATAGATGTATTTTTGTAATGTGGGGGTAGTGTTGTTTAAAAATCTGAATAAATTTAATTTCAGTATTATTATTATACGGTGTTATTGTACGGTACATTTAGTCTTCCATACAGTACTTACAAAGATAACTTGAATATTTAGAAACGCAGAAATAAAGGGTAAATATAATGTCGCACAGTAAAATCAATTTGTTGATATCATTTTAAACTGAACAATTCAACATTTTCAACCATTGACTTGTCAACTTCCAGAGGTGTTCGCTTTCGACTGTCCTGCCGTGAACGAGACCTTTGGCCTGACTCACCCGCGCTACGCCGACCCTGAGGACTGCCAGTTCTTCTACGTGTGCATCAACGGCAACACCCCCCGCCGCTCGGGCTGCAAGCTGGGCCAGGCGTTCGACGACGTGCACAAGAAGTGCGAGTGGGCCAGGAAGGTGCCTGAGTGGTGAGTGTTACTTTTGTGATTGGTTGTAAAGAGTGGTGTAGAAGAAATATTAAAATTTTAAAAGTAGTTGATCAACAAATAATAGTCGATTCTGAATTCTTAGATTTTTTTTGTTGATTGTTATTGATTGTAGATGTTACACATTGAAATAGAGATAAAAGCTAAAAATGTAATTATTAAACCAAATCCACTATAAAATCCGTAAATAATATTCGATTCTGTTTTTTTCTTTGCAATGGTATCCTCAATAGATTGAATTTGTTTTCTTTAAGTATGAGATTCTTAGGTGAAACAAATAGAATTGAACCATTTAGGTGTAGAGTTGCAGGGGAGTAATTGGGGTTTGCAGATATACTAATACCACCATTTCAAAATGATATCTGTTTATCAATTTTTTTGACTTAATCCATCCTTAACCATCCTGCATTCTTTATTTTATATATGTAAAAATAAATGTATCAAAAATAGCTCCAATTCTTACCCAATATTTTTCTGTCTTTCAGCGCCGACTGGTACAAAGGCCAGCTGACCGACGCTGAGCTCGACGCCCTGGAGAACCCCCCGACCGTGAAGCCCAAACCCGCTGGGAGCCAGCCCTCACGCCGCAAGCCTCAGCGCCCGCCCAAGGGAAAGGCAGTAGTCATAGACGATGAAGAGTAGAGCATTTATGTATATAGGTTAATTAAATTCTAAGTTTTAAGTATTTTTGTATTTTATTTACTTTTTCTGCCGTGACCTCCACGTCATCCTCCTGTATTTGCATCTGCTATAATATCCTCTACAATTGAGACAATTGTTGAGTGGACATATAGTCCACCACGGTGCCCTAGTACGGGTTGCCGGACTTTACATACCATAGATTTTTTTTTACATCATCTTTATTATTCAAAAATATCCTACCACTAACTAAGTAAGCTTTGATGGTAGGTGTATCATATTTTCAAAAACTTGGTATCAAAGATTACGCTTGTGATGTTACGGTAAAGCTTACTAGATAGCGATAAAATATCAGGATGAACGCCTTTCTATTTTAATTCCTAAGACAACGTATTCATTTAAACAATTTTGATTATTTAATTTCAAATTATTGAAGGCCATGACTGTTGTATGCAGGTTTCACTATTGCTAACGGTGGAACTTATAATGAATAATAGATTTAATTCTATTAAATTTTGTACAAATTGTGATATTGTATATATCTTATGTCCAACGGTGCACTGCAGCGGGCTGATGATAATGTGTTATTGCTTACTAGAATTAATACTATACTATTACGTAATGCAAAATTGAGATTGCATTTATTTGCAGATATATGTTTTTAACCTGAATAATATAATGAATCAAAAAACATAATATGTACATACCTCAAGTTTTTTTTATTCTGGAAAGGCAATCGCGCTCATTTTATTTATTTATTTATTTATATATGCTTTATTGTACACCAAAATGAAAGACACATACAAGTACTTAAAAACATGGTTACAATAGGCGGCCTTATCGCTAGCTGCGATCTCTTCCAGGCAACCTTTGGATGGACTGGATTATTGTGAAATTGAAGTATAGGGTAGTGCAAATAGTGAGAGAATAATAATAATAAATAAGAATAATTGACGTACATGCTATATTATATTAATTTACATAATATAAATACATACAAACATACATACATACTAACATATTATATTGAGCTAACTATAATGATGATTTAAGTAGAGGAGCAAAAAATAAATAAATAAAAATATAACAGGATAATACGTAACTGCAGTGAGAGATAATGTATCTTAACAAGTCTCTTAAAACTTGGTAATGTCTTAGCTTGTCTGACAGACACTGGTAATTCGTTCCACAAGCGAGCAGCATGAACTGTAAAGGACTTGCTTAGAAATGATGTGCTGTGCTTGGGAATCTCTAGAATAAAATTATCTGTTGATCTAAGAGTTCGCGCATGAGTTTGACCGAGGAATTTAAAACATTTTACCTCTATTTATCGATTTTTCACGAGCTGTATTTTAAATTTTCTCTGTTCTACAGTAGTTGCTAATAAGAAATCGTCAGGCGATTTGAAGAAGCCTATGTATGTTGTTATATACATTAACGCCTGATGATGTTTCCGAACAACTATGAACATTTGTGGCAACTATTTTATGATTTTAGGCGCTTATTAATTTCCGTTTTTGTATTGATTTTTCCTAAAAATTAAAATCAAGTATATGCTGGTTAAAATTAATATTTGTACCCACTTGAGAAACGTGTACGATGGTGGAAATTTGTAGATATTGTATTGATTCACGCGATATCAGGTTTTGGATTTAGCTGGCAAATACTTGGTTTATTATTTATACACTGTACTACCGACAGGCGTTTTGTAGATAAATGTCGTGTTAATATTAATAAGAGATAACCTGGTATAAAAATATAAATTAAAGAATGTGGTTTTGAATCAAATTTGGGTGAAATCAGGTCAGGAATGGCACTAATTTTCACATTTATATTAATATTAGCGGTGAACCCGGCTTCGCCCGGGTTCAGAAACTTCTTAAAAATTATTTCGCATATTAACTTATTCATATTGAAAGTCAATGTGACTGCTATCCAGAAAATTGCTTTTACTACCTACTAATGAAACGTATATTTTAATATTTCAAATCAAAATGAAGTTTGTGATTTCACAAACATAAATTCGGTTTTTTAATTTTTCTAAAACTTTGGGAATCATATATGAGAATCAGATCTCTTCGTTGGTATTAATTTCATTTTATACTCGTATCAATATGTAATATTATTATTATAAAAATAATACTTAACCTCTTTGTTATTTTAACATGACATTTTAGGACATATAAAATAAAACAAACATGTATTTTGTTAATTAAATATATTTATTTTCTCACACATTTTTCTATTTACATTTTCTTTTATTTTCAACAGTAATATTTACAGAAAACTAAATGAAGGATACATACATATGCGTCTTTTATATAAAATATATATTCTATGGTAACTAATATCACGCACAATTCATCTGTTCGCATTTGGCAACTGTGTTTTGTATTAAACCGATTCTAGAGTAAGGCATTATTAGTAGAAATAAATAGGACTCGGTGGAAGTGGCGTTCCAATTATATTTTTGAGAAATTAAATTAAAAGCATGAGATTTGTATCGCAAGACGAAAACGGGTATACTTTACAGGACGTTTTGATTATAAAATTCGTTGTTATAGATAAACAATTCTGGCGTGGGACCAACAACAATTTGTGTATTATTTTGTGTTGGGACCATCAATAATCTGTGTATAATTTTACGTTGGGTCCAACTTAAGATTATTTTACTAACTATCAAAGAGATTTTTATACAGTTTTAAAGTATGCAGTATTTGTATACAGGTTTGAATGCTCAGTTATTTATCGTTTTCATCTTGCAATACTGATTTCAGAAGAATCACGCGTGACCGCAGTGGGGGACTAATTCTGGGTCCTCGCATGTAAGGTTCTGGTCGTCGAAAACCTTGCCAGCTTCGCAGGTGATGAGACGGGGCTGTCCTTCTACGCAGGTGATGAGTCTGTGGCAGTCTCCGGGCACGGGGAAGCGGGGGAACGGCCAGAACTTGGCAGCTGGCGTATTGGCTGGCACTTTGGCTGGGCATTTGAAGCCAACGACCGCTGCGAACATAGGAATTATTTAAGTAATTTTATGGTATTGCGCTGGTGTGAAGCGCATGTGTGAGCAAGCTGGATAGTTTTATAACACTTTTTCACTTTAAACTTATTCATGTAACATGTCATGGCTGCATTTTTTATTTAAAATTTAATTTTTCGTTTTTACACCTATCGTCTTATGAAAGATACGCACACATTCGCAAACACTATTATCAGTTGATTTTTATCTTATATTTCATTTAATGGATAGGGACCAATTTCAAATAGTGGTACATTTACATAGGTGCCACGGACTAAGCTGTAGTTTTGAAATTACTGATGTTTTACAGTCTTTTCTTTGCTTTTATTTTACCTTTGAAATCCAGATTTAATTGTTAGAAATCTCACGTCTATATTTCTCGATCATAATTTTATTAGTTTCAATCAACAATATGTCTAGACAGCAATCTAGGAATGCACTTCCTGACTCATATATTTATTTATGACGTTGATTTTCCTTTTGACAGTTGAATTTATATTGGTGAATTATTCGTGTCTAATAGCCGTAAATGTCCAAGCATTTGTATTATAAATATTAATATGATATCGAGGAAGTCTCCTATTTCAACTGAGTTTTAACATTCAAGTTGAATTCATTTGGTCATGACTTTTTTAGGAGCTATAATATAATGTGTAACTGAATGGTGAATAACTGTTGTCAAAGACTTTTTATATTGAGTTACGTGATGTATGTTTATTGTATTTATTCTGAAATTTCACTTGTATCACATCCGAATTATTATTAATTCTAGAATTTCAGGTTTTAAATGATTGAGATCAATAACTAATGAAGAATATGAAGATGTTCATACCAGAATTTACCAAAAGGGGAAATAAAGATAAAAGTAGAGTATGCATTCAAAATTCAAATTTTAAATTTCATAAAGAGAAGCGTCAGCTGTATTTGATAGTATACATTCCAAATTCAAATATTAATTTCACAATTTAAAAAGGAGAAGAATCGGCTGTGATTGTTGCCTTTCATCTAAATTCAGATTCATGATTGATTAAAATGTGTTCGTACCTTCAGGGTTGCAGAAAGGCTGCAACAGATCGGGCCAGTTGCATCCGTGGATGCGTTCGTCGTACACCAGGCCGGGCGTGCAGGGCTCCTGCTCGGGGATGCCGTACGCGCACTTGATGTAGCTGGTGGAGCACTCGTGGCTGTCGGGATAGATGCCGAACTGGTACTCGCATCCGGGGGTGGATAGGGGTGTCACTGGAAAAAGACAAAATAATATACTTCTTACTACTGTATTATTCCATATTGGTCCTCTAACACGGAGATTAGTCCTTCTAAAGAGTTGGCTTGAATGGAGTTATCAATCAATCAATCAATCAATCAATCAATCAGTTGCAGCTTGGAGGATTGAATATATTATAGAAAATCTTGTTGAGATGTCTATGGACGCATGTTTTCTTATAATATTTTCTTGTAAAAACGAATTTTATTATTTTATTGGTTTCAGCTTTAAAATATAATGTTGTAATATATTTTAATATATATGTAATTTTTTAACCATTCTTTACCAGATGTCCGATACCCCTTCCCTGTTTCCTTCCCATACCTCTCCAAATTTACTGAGCCGACAACACATTCATGATCCAAGCGTTGTGGATGTTCATGGTAAGCAGAGATTACTTATTAAAAAAAACCTAGATATTTTTTTGTCTAATTAATTTTAAAAAATAGTTCCAGGCTTACGAAATCATGTGCATGTTGGGTACGAATTTTTAATCGATAAGTACAAATTAAATTTAATAACTATTGCGCTGTTGTATTTCTCATTCATGATTACGTATTACATTTCTGGGATCGATTATAATGTAAGGAAATGATTTTATAGCTATCACACTCAGCAGCGGATGAAAGAAAAACGTTTATGTGTGCGGAATCTATTAGAAAGAGAATTTTTGCTTATTTTTTCATTTCATGATAAATACTTAGGTTCTATTCTTGTGTGATTCAATTCTCAATTTGAAAGCGTTTTACCTTTATCATGTTTGGTCTTAAACATGTTGTATTTTTCGAGTGTTTACTTAAATGTTTTCACGTAAGTATTTCAATTTACTTCCATTTATATTCCACTAATACTAGTAATAATAATAATATTACTGATTAGACCATCAAAAAATATATATATATACATATAATAGGAAATACATCCTGAAGGACGGTACGGTCGACATCTGTCGGGCATGCCACCGTCCTGGCGAGTCTATCAGGCATGCTATCTCCGGTTGTTCGTATCTTGCTAACGGCGAGTATTTGCATAGACATAACCTAGTAGCCAAGATCATACACCAGCAAATTGCCCTTCGATATGGACTTGTGACTCCTGGAGTGCCATATTACCAGTATGTGCCCCAACCAGTTCTCGAAAATGGTCATGCAACGCTGTATTGGGATCGATCTATTATCACAGACAGGACTATTCTAGCCAATAAGCCTGATATTGTGATAATAGATCGATTGGTGGGCCGGGCTATACTTGTTGACGTCACCATCCCGCATGACGATAACCTTGTCAAAGCTGAAAAAGACAAAATGGCTAAATATTTAGATTTGGCACACGAGGTTACCGACATGTGGGATGTCGACTCAACAATTATTGTCCCGATTGTCGTTTCTGCTCATGGGTTGATACCAAAGAGCCTCGACCAACATCTACAGAGGCTCTCAATCGGCTGTTGGGTCAGGAGTCAGATTCAGAAGGCAGTATTGCTTGACACGGCACGTATTGTGAGGCGGTTCCTCACTTTGGGCTCCTAACCACCGGTGGCTTGGGTCTCGAGCCTCGCCATCGTTGGATAACTTTTTATATTTTTATATGTATTTTGTATACTAATATTATATATATAAAAATGTAAAAAAAAGAAATTTGAAACAAAGGATAACAATTACTGATGATAGGTCTCTCATATGTGAGAGGCCTCCTGGACAAGTACCACCGCAATATGTATTTCTCCTGCCAAACAGCAATGAAAATGCACTGTTGTGTTCGGTATGAATGACATATTGAGACTTTATGTCTTATGTCTCAGGATGGCTAATGCAGTGGAATGCCAAGCATTGCTTTGTAATTCAAGGTGTTGTTTGGTTTTGCTACTGTTAATGAGCAGTTGTATTGTGTACCATCAGGCAAAAAGCAAGCTGATCCCCCCGTTCGTTGCAATAAAAAAATATTTTAGTCAATCCTGTGTCTTCGAGTCGAGTTCAATATAAATTACAGTCGAGACCGCCAATATGTACAGAACTACGAGTATGTTTTAATACGTTGTCAACTGTATATAGTGACATCTAATGGCAACCTCGCTACAACTTCCATCAATTTCCAATAACATTGATTTTTCGATGATCGACCAATAAAATATTGTGTCTAGTACAAGATATTCCTTATTACTTTAATTAGCACGGTGTTACGACCAGCGGAAGTTTAGTCTTGATTTTGCAGTTATTGTCTGGAAATAGTTAAACTTCCTGCCTATAATGATAGGAGTCCATAAGTCATCATCTTTCTAATACAATCTCGCTTTGAAGTGACGGTATACCTACATGTTGTTGCAACTTGTCTAATGATCAATCCTGTGAGTAAACGTGATAAGTATTAATATTATGCGTCCAAACTAACTACTTATACATATTTAAATACTAATTCTCCCTTTTTGATCGCATGTAGTTAATGTATTTTATATTTCCTTTTAAATTAATTAGTAATTAGTACTTGCAAAGGTTTGTAGTTATTTTTGCTATTAATATATCTGTTGATGGCTTTATGAGAAAGGTGAAAGATTCATTCGTTTGTATTTCTTATATTTTATGGACTCAACAAATGTGCTTCTCCGATGGTATATAATTACAGCCATCCATGAACACCTACAATTACATTGTAAGTGCATATCCAGCCTATCAAATTGTGAATGGAACAGAGGGATATTAGTTGTAACCGTTGTAGCCTTCGATCAAATATACACTAGATACAACTTGAGCGCTTAGAAAATGGCACCAAAAAAGAGTGCTTTAAGCACTCTTTCGCCTTCAGTCACGCACCGACCGTTGCTTCTAAAACGTCGCAGAACTTTAGACAATATTATGTGAATAGCTACTTTAAGCTCCAGGAATAAGGTGGAATTTGTGTTAATATATTTGGAATATGTGATCTTTTTGTTTACTTTTTGTGTTTCAATGCATCGGTGCCACTTTTTAACAGAACATTTACAGGGAACTGTGTATCTAGTGTATATTTGATCGAAGGTTGTAACTGTTTCCCATTAACATTAGACATTAACGGCAATCTTTATATGATGAAAGCATTCGACTATCGCCTGAAATAAAGCGAGAACATTTCCTCGTGTAAATAGGGCCTTATTTATACCGAATATTTATTTAATTTAATTTGATATTAGGTCCAAATGTTGCACTTACAAATAACATTTAACTAATGATAACTAAGAGATTTTAAACACAGTCGAATTCCAGGCTGGGATAAAGTGATACTGGATTTTTTTATTTATTGTTAGCTCGGGTCAAACATATGTACCCGATATGATGATATACAGGGTATCTCAAGACTGCTACCGAAAACGAAGCCGGGTGGTAGTTTAAGCGACTTCAGACACAATGCAACAGAAAAAGTTGCAAAAAAAAGCGACAATTTTTTTTTGTTTATTTTTTTCTTTTGACCATATATGGGTGGTAAATACATTTTTTCCTAAAATAATAGTGTATACCCTTTTATTTATAAATAATCTAAGGTATAAAAGAGTTTAAATTATTATTTTAGCAAAAACTATGGATTTACCACCCAAAAATGACGATATTTAAAAAATCACAAAAAATAATTGTCGCGTTTCTTTGCGAAATTTTTAGTTGCATTGTGTTTGTAGTTACTAAAACTACCACCCGGCTTCGTTTTCGGTAGCAGTCTTGAGATACCCGGTATATTCGCCCCCTATCGCATCGTGGCACGTAATATACAAGGCGAAACTTACATGTTTAGTTTACTCTACCCTTTCTGAGAAAAAAGGGTGAGTTTATATATGTATATAATTTAACACTTACAATCGGCTTTCCTGTCGCCGCAGTCGACAGCCCAGTGGTAGTTGCAGTGGTTGTGCACGGCGCCCTTGCCGTCGAACAGCAGGCCATTTTCACAGGTCTCCACCGTCAGGGTCCCGTTGGTGCACAGGAAGAACTGGTCGCACAGCTCTGGGTGCGCGTATGCCTGGAAAAATTATGGTAATTTGTTAGTAAATTGCATTGTTGTTGGAGGTACTTTGCTGTAGGGCGGTTAATTGTGTGAGTGAACTTTTCTTTAAAATCATTTAGACTTGTATTTGTTAGTTAATTGTAATATGAATAAGAAATACAGGGTATATCAAGACTTCTACTGAAAACCAAGTCAGGTGGTAGTTTTAGTGATTATAGACACAATGCAAATAAAATGTTCTCAAAATAACACCGCATTTTAGGTGGTGTTTTATATCATCATGTTTGGGTGGTAAGTGGTGGTAAGTTTTTTTTGATTGTTCACGTCACTATTTTAGTTTGAAAAGTATGGTAGTGGGGCATCACTATGTAAAGTTTTTTCTAGTTGCATTAAAATCTCTTATCGTACACTCGTGTTTCTTTGCTAATTGAACAAACCGCCTCTAACTAAAAGAAGTCTTATTGCACCAACGTATGGTCCAATACGAGCCAGATAATAAAGAAGAACCGGTGGACACAACTGAGCCGAAGAGTAACTATTTAAAGACTTCTAATAGTTTAAAAGTGAAAAGATATCTATTAGATAAAAATCGAGCGCCGTTTAATCAAGAATTTTGTGTGGTGAAAAAGTTTTTGAAAATTTTCTTAACAACTGAACAACATGTCCGACATAGAACAAACGCTGGATTTATTAGAAGACCTTTCGAACAAACTTATTAAGGCGCAATCAAACTTTAAAAAGGCCCCAAAAACAAGAATAAGCAAAGGATTCATACAAGCAAGACTTGAAGGCTTAAAAGAGTACTGGGATTCATATCGAAACGCACATGAACATTTGATGAAAATGACGAAGAAAGAACAACGCAAAAGTATATTATATTTTAAAGAAGAGTCCTACAATCAATGCGAAGAAATATATCTGGATTATAAAGCCAACATGATGGATATGTTGCAGTTATTAAATACAGAAAATAGTGAAGAATCAAATAAGAAAATATCATCACCACAAAATGGAGGCTCGAAAAGCAACGAGGCAAAACTACCAAGGTTAAATTTACCTACATTTGCAGGCGCATACGAAGAATGGCAATCTTTTGAAGATACTTTTACGGTTTTAATACATAATAACAAGACATTAAGTGAAGTGCAAAAATTATATTATCTCAAGTCGTGTTTGGCAGGCGAAGCAAGAAGTGCTGTTAAATACATACAAATAACAGAACGCAATTATGAAAACGCTTGGAATGCTTTAAAAAATAGATACAGTCATAAAAGATTGATAGTTAATTCCATATTAAAAAGGCTATTTTCAATAAAAAAGGTTAATACGCAATCGCCAGGACAGTTGAAATGTTTAATTGACAGTACAAAAGAGTGTTTGAATAGTTTGGAGACCATGGATATTTCAACAAGTGGTTGGGACCCGATGATTATTTTCCTGACAGCGAACAAATTAGATTCCAATACACATCAAGAATGGGAATCATATGTAAGTCTAGAATACCAAACTGAACTACCTGAATTAAAAAACATCATAACATTCCTGGACAATAAAATACGCACACTAGAACTAACCTGCCAAACATCAATATATACTCAAAAGGTAACGAAAGAAAGATCACATCACATTTCAACCACACAACTTACTTGCAAATTATGCAACGGCCAACATCTTTTATGCCACTGCAAAGAATTTATAAAACTTGACCCAGAGAAAAGAAGTGAAATTATTAAGGACAATCGACTATGCTACAACTGCTTAGCTCCAGGCCATCCAATGTTTCAGTGTAAACAGAAGACTTCTTGTAAGATATGTGGAAAGCGTCATCACTCATTACTGCACAAGAAAAGAGAATACTCACAGGATACAGAGAAAATTAAGAATACACCTGGAATCTCCTCGATGCATGCTAATGAAAACATACAAGAATATCTTCAGGATGAGTCAATTGTGTCAAACTTTGCAAGTAAACAGGAAAGAACACTGTTAGCAACAGCTTTAGTTTTGGCTAGTAGCAAGTATGGTCAAGAAGTCATACTTAGAGCACTGGTTGACCCAGGATCACAGGCTTCATTTATAACAGAAAGTGCAACTCAACTACTTAAGTTAAAGAAAACACGAGTTCAAGGTTTGATTACCGGTGTAGGTACCACAACAACTTCAGTAAATTGGACTGTAGATCTCAAGATATCGTCAAGATATGACACACTGTTTAGTACTCAGATAAAAGCATATGTTATGAAATCACACATAACGTCTAAGATACCAAGTGCAACAATAAGGCCAAAGAACAATTGGTCTCACTTAGACGGATTAACCTTAGCAGATCCACAATATTTTATATGCAACAGAATTGATATACTATTAGGTGTGGATGTATATGCTGAAATAGTCAAGAATAATTTGGTTAAGGGTCCACAAGGGACACCATCAGCTCAAGAAACAAGTTTAGGCTGGATATTGTTCGGTAACATTTCAGAAATTCCTAAACTCAACAATGAAGTAATTGTTATGCATCATCAATTAGAGGTAGAAATGGATAAACTTTTGAAAAGATTATGGTGCATAGACAGCAGTACAAATCGCAAGCTAACTTCTGAAGAAAGAATTTGTGAAGATATTTACAATACAACTTACTCCAGAACATCAGATGGGAGATATGTTGTGAAACTACCATTCAAGACTTCTCCGCAGAAAATAGGATCTACAAGAAATATTGCTTTGAGAAGATTAGAACAGATGGAGAGAAGGTTAGAAAATAAGCCAAAGTTAAAAGAAGAGTATATTAAAGCTATGGAAGATTATATACAACTTAATCATATGGAAAAAGTACCCATGGAAGACTTGAATAAATTTTCAATATATTTACCACATCATGCAGTAGTGAAAGATAGTGAAACAACTCAAGTCAGATTAGTATTTGATGCATCATGTAAAAGCTCAAACAATACATCGCTTAATGACTTACTTTTAGTAGGTCCCCAATTGCAAGAAGACTTAAGAAACTTAATTATGAGATGTAGAATGAAAAAGATTTGTTTTATGGCTGATGTTCAAAAATGTATCGCATGATACTTGTTACACAAGAAGATGCAGACTGTCAACGAGTACTTTGGAGAAGAGATCCAACACAAGAAGTTGAAGATTACAGAATGCTAAGAGTTACCTTTGGTACAGCTTCAGCACCATATTTAGCAATCAAAACTCTTAAACAGTTGCCAAAAGATGAAAAAATTAAATATCCCATTGGTGCCAAGATACTGTCTGAAGATTTTTATGTGGATGATTGCATAAGTGGAGAAGCAACAGTAGAAGAGGCCATAGAAGCAAGTCAGCAATTGAGCAAAATATTAGAGAGTGGAGGATTTATATTGCAAAAATGGGCATCAAATAGTAAGGAGTTTTTAGACAAAATCCAACCATCATTGCGGAGCATTAGTTGTAAAGATGGAGTTTCTAATGAGAGCCTAATAAAAGCATTGGGACTATCATGGAATATGACTTCAGACTCATTTTCTTATCAAATAAAGTTGCCACCCAAGCCCATATATACAACAAAACGCAACATTTTAGGAGATTTACATCGATTATTTGACCCTCTTGGATGGATATCACCTGCAATAATTCCTGCTAAGATTTTAATACAAGACATTTGGAAGCAAGGATTAAATTGGGATGAATATGTAGGAAGTAAATGTGAAAAAGAGTGGGAGAGAATTCGTGAAAGCTTTCATAAATTAAACGAAGTACAAGTAGAAAGATGGATATATACAGAAAAGGATATTAATAAAATGGAACTTCATGGATTTTGTGATGCCTCAATTAAAGGATACTGTGCGGTAGTATACTACAGAGTAAAAATCAATGAAGATATAAAAACAGGAATAATTGCATCCAAAACTAGAGTGGCACCATTGAAGGTTGTTTCATTACCACGTTTGGAACTTTGTGGAGCAACACTTCTAGCTAACCTGCTGTCAGAAACAAGAGAAGCAATGAAACTACAACAAAATCAAGTTTATGCTTGGACTGATTCAACAATTGTTTTGTCATGGCTTATGGGAGATCCAAACAAATGGAAAACATTTGTCAGCAATCGTGTAATTGACATACTGGACCACACTTCTAACACGCAATGGTTCCATGTGAGATCAAAGGATAATCCAGCAGACTTAGGCTCTAGAGGCATATATTTGGATAATCTAATAAATAGTAAATTGTGGTGGGAAGGGCCACACTGGTTAAAGAAAAAAAGTATTACATTAAACACACCAGACATTATGGTTACTGATATGGAAAGTAAAAAAATAATAGTGAATACTAAAATAGAAGAAAATACTAAACATAACATTAAATTTGAAGAATATAAGGACTTACAAGAACTTTTAAGAATAATTGTTTATAGCATTAGATTTTTACAATTTAAGAAGAATACTGCAGAAATTAAGAAAACAATGACAACAGCTGAATTAGAAGATTCATTATTAAGATGTTTAAAAATAGCACAAAGAGAAGAATTTGCAAGGGAAATTGAAAACTTAGTTAAGAGAAAATATGTATCAAAGGAAAGCAAATTAAAAACACTGAACCCTTACCTGGATGAAAAGAATATTCTGAGGGTGGGCGGGCGATAAAGAAATGCTAATTTGAATTATGATCAGAAGCATCCAATAATTCTGGGCACAATTAATCATTTAACACATTTTATTGTCATGGAAGCACATAGAAAAACATTACATGGAGGAATACAATTGATGCTGAGTTACATTAAATCTAAATATTGGATAATAGGAGTTAAAAGCATTGTAAAGACATGTATACATAAATGCATTATATGCGCAAGACACAAAGCACTGTCAAGGAGCCAGCTCATGGGAGACTTACCTGCAGCTCGCACCGTTCCTGCTCGTCCATTTCTGCACAGTGGAGTGGATTTTGCTGGTCCTATACAAATATTAATGTCAAAGGGAAGAGGTACCAAGAGTCAGAAAGCCTATATTGCAATATTTATTTGCATGGCCACAAAGGCCATTCATTTAGAATTAGTTGGTGACCTGACGTCACAGGCTTTTATTGGAGCTTTTAATCGTTTTGTATCACGACGAGGAAGGTGCACTCATTTATAGAGTGATCATGGACGCAACTTTGTGGGTGCAAACAAAGAGTTCCATGCTGCATGGAAAGAAGCTGAGTTAAACTTACCTGGTCATGTAAGTGACATTCTGGCATCAGATGGCACACAGTGGCAATTTATACCACCTTATAGCCCAAATTTCGGTGGATTATGGGAAGCCGGAGTTAAATCTACCAAATATCACCTTAAAAGAATTTTGAATACTCATCTCACATATGAGGAGTTAGCTACAATACTTTGCCAAATTGAAGCTTGTCTCAACTCACGCCCATTGATACCTATAGACACAGCAGATACAGAATTTGAAATTTTGACTCCTGGGCATTTTTTGATTGGCGAAGCACCTATTACAATACCTAATTCAAATCTACAGAACTTGAAAATTAGTCATTTATCCAGATGGCAACTTGGTCAACGACTAGTAGCAAATTTCTGGCATCGTTGGCAAAATGAGTATTTAACTCGCTTACAAGCTAGACCAAAATGGATGAAGAAACAAAAGGAGTTCGAGGTTGGTGACATTGTCCTATTAAAAGAAGATCAATTACCACCTGGAAAATGGGCTCTTGGTCGAATTATAAACAAGCATCCAGGAGATGATGGCTTGACAAGAGTCTACAGTATTAAATGTCGGAATGGAATTGTTAGGAGATCTATTTCTAGAATTTGTGCATTACCAATTTACAAAGACTAATTAATGAGTATTTTGTTTAAGTTTTGTTATATTGTTAGTTTTCATTTAATTAAAGGTTTATTTTGTTTAATTAAGTATAGCTATTATGGATAAATTAGTTTTTGTTTAAGCTTTGTTAATTTGTTATATCATAAGAAAAAGTATTTAGTTAGGTATATCATAAAGGTTGATTTGTTTTATGTATAAAAAGAGTTTTTTTTTGTATAATGTGTAAAATGTAGGTGTGACATTGAAAATAAGTTAGGTGTAGTAAAGAAAACCAAAATTGTTAGTTTAGATTTTATTGTTGCCGGCCACCATTTTATATTGTCAGTAAAGGACTAGGTCCTTTGGTGGGCGGGATGTTCACGTCACTATTTTAGTTTGAAAAGTATGGTAGTGGAGCATCACTATGTAAAGTTTTTTCTAATTGCATTAAAATCTCTTATCGTACACTCGTGTTTCTTTGCTAATTGAACAAACCGCCTCTAACTAAAAGAAGTCTTATTGCACCAACATTGATAAAATAATAATTTAATAACTTGCGTACCATAGGGTCTTTAAAAATAAAAGGCTGTACATTATCATTGTGTTTTATCGCAAAAGTTTTAGTCAAATCGTATCTGAACTCTGAAGTCACTAAAACTACCACCCAGCTTCGTTTTCAATATTAATTTCGTCTGGGTATACCCTGCATAGTATTTTTAATTTATCTTAAGATCTATCAATAGTGACACAATGATAGAATTAATATTAGTTTGTTTTAATAATATGTTGTATTAATATACCTGAACTCCATAATGCTCCGGGCAAGCTGGCGCATGATCCAGGAGTATACCCGCACTGGCTGCAAACAGACAAGAATATCTATTAGTTATTTAATAGGGCTTTTTAGAACGGCAAGATTTAACTGCATCACAAAAATCGATATAACTAAAAACTATGGTCACTGATATTACCAGATTCCCAATAATCTGTTAATATTATTGACAACAAGCGTTAATATTCCTAATCGAATAGTATTAACTTCTCCGATATAATAAAATGTGAAGACAGAAAAACTTTCCCTAACATCGACAGCATGACATCAACATGGCTTGTTTCTAGCAGTGGACGCGAAAAGGCTGATGATGATGATGAAATCAACGCATTTGAACGCCAAAACATCGAAAATAATTTAGAAAACATTCATGCGTAAGCCATTGATGAATGCAAATAATTTGGTATGAGAACCAAAACACATAGCAATCACATTTCGTTGTTTATTTATTTAGGACCTTCATAAAACAGTGCTTTATTTAAATTTATAATAGCAGCTCGTCCCAGCTTCGCATGAATGCATATGTTTTTGTATTTTGCCATACATTTTATTGTAATTTATGGCGAGACAAGCATACTGATCGCCTGATGGTAAGCGATACGGTCGGTCATGAACAGTAGTAAAACCAAACAACATCTTGAATTACAAAGCAATGCTTAAAAATTTCACTGCGCTCGTATCATCGTCCATAAGATTTTAAGTCTCAATATGTCTAGTAGTTACTCTAGCTACAATGTACTTCAAATCGAATCACAACAGTGCATTCACCTACTGTTTGGCGGGAGAAAAAGACATTGCGGTTGCACCCACCCACCTCATATATGAGAGACCTACCACCAGTAAAATATTTCTAAGTATTCACTAACTATGAAAACCACAATATTCCAATCTATTTCACTCAATAACATCAGTCACAACTCACACCTGGTGAACCTGTGGACCTTGAACAGTGATGATATGGTAGTTTGATGTTCGCTTTCGTTGTAATGGACTGTGTGTTACGCCAGTCAGCCGTGACGTTGGGCAATCTAGTAATACTAGGTCGTGCTAGGCAATTAGTTGCAATTTTGTCATTAGATATACTGTATACGCATATCGTCTTGGAAGGATTTTGTTTACTGCTTTTAATATTGCTTAACTAAGCTAAAGCTATCGGGATAAGACCGCTCATAACTAAAATAAGTTTTAAAACTGTCTATGAATACACTAGTATGGAGATGAACGTGACGGTAGAGAGCAGTCTAAGTGGACACCATCAGCGACATATTTAAAATTAAAAAATTGCATCCGCACCGTTTTTATCAAATTTTTTTTGATGTAATATACTTATAAAGACGAGTAATTCTATAAAAATGTTGTGATTGTGTTGTAATGTTACCAAATAAACTTAGTACGTAATAGTTATTGTAATAAAGTTTTTTTTATGATTAAAATATTAAGCAAGTGATTGCAGTTATACTCTGTCAATATTCTTTAATTATCTAACGCTGTAAACTTTTAAAATGTAGTGACACAAAATGTACTGAATACAGTTTTATTTTATTGAAATAATCGATATAATTTGTGTTTCTCCTAACTGTGCTATTGGTCGCACAAATGACGGATCCGTCTAATAATCATAGCTTTCGAGCAAAACGACAAATTCATGGAGAGAAGGTATGTATATTTAGTGAGTACATAGTATGACCTAATTGAGAGTATAAAGAAATAATATTTTAGTGTTACTTGTTTATGAACCTCAAGCATTTTTATTTATTTGTCAACCTTGGTTTACATTTTTATGTTTTTACAGACTTTTTATGTTAACGTAATTTTAATAAGTTTTTTGACATGTTACCTTTCCATGTATTTGTTTATTGAAAGCTTGCCAGAAAATATTTAACCCTAATAAATGATAAATGGATAATTTATCTTGTTGTTTACCGATGACGTGTACAGGCAAGGATCATGAAATAAGTATGATTTGAAAGCTAAAAATTTCAATTTTAAAATAGAGTCAGCAGAATAAGACCGTTTAGAAACTTGCATACTCGTTTAATATAATATAGTACAAGGTGATACTTCGATTTTCTTACCAAATACGTATATATTAAGGTATTTGTATATTTTTAATTTAAAACTTGATATACTGAAATTATTCAGATGAACTTAATGTGGGTTTGTATCTCTATCTGTATCAGCCCATAAACGTTCTCTGCAGGACGCGGGCCTTCTCTACAATCTAGAGTACGATTGAGAGAGGTTAGGCTATATAATCCAACACGCCTAATGTGGGTTGATGAGTCATTCTCTGACAGTATACCACTCTTCCTTAGGTAGGTGAAGAAATGAAGCACAAATATTAAGCATTTTTATTTTTACTTTATTATTTCGTCACTCCAAGACGTATGGGCCAATACACTAACTTGCAAACTACAATAACAAAGGAACAGTAACAAATCCACGTTAAACCTTGTTGACCTGACAGTCGCCTGACCATACCAGACCTGGTCCTTTCATTTTACTAAACCTAGATGTCGCAACACTAAAATTAGCATTTATATATCAGCTAGTAATTTCGCAAAGGGTTTGCGAAACCCGCCCAACTCTTTAATTATTGCAAATACTTCCTATACTACAAACCGCTATTAATCTTATGCGAGACATAATTTAACGCCTCTGACTAGTCCAGGAGCTTACTATTTGCTTTGACTTTATAGTGCATAGATGTTTTAAATAGTATGCCAATGGAGAACTCTTTAAAGTTTAATTTGAAAGAATTGAAAATACGAAGATATTCCTCCGAAGAAGTTTGGAGATTTGTGATGGTCACCAATGGGCTATGGTCATCTATTCGATGCTATACTAGTAATTCTGGTATAAGAGCATTTTATATTTAAAGTAGAAGTACCTTTGTCACAAAAAATGATATGGTCAATATTTTAAAAATTACAGGAATCAGGCTATATTATATGGGAGTCTTTTCCAGTAAATACAAAAGGGAGATTTCAATTCAGTCACTTAGTTTTTTTACTAGAATTTCCACAATCTCTGTAGTATTTTTTCACTTCTCATTTATTATAGGTACTATCTAAAAATAACAGCAACTGGGATACGAAATTTCTTCCTCTGCCCTAAAACATTCCAGCACGATAATATCAGTAGCGATACCAACAGAGCCGCATAATTGTATTGACAGATTGCATTATGAACACTTTATCAAATAAGCGTTCGCATTATGATACAGTAATGCCACGCATTTTGCAGTCGAGGTGTTTCGTAAAGCGTTTGCAAAACTTGGTAAATACTGGCTAGCTTATCTGTTTCGACGTCAATGTATCATTTATATTGTGCCAGGAATTTTGAAATTATGGAAGGAATTTTGTAAATTTGAAATGCAAGTTACATTTTATTCGAATGTTTAGTGATGTTTGAATGTCAATATTTTATACATATGTATGTTCTGTGTTTTCAACTATCTTCAGTGGTCTTAGTTATAATATGCCTTGATAAAAATAAAGTATTAGGCCGCTAGTATTACTGATGGGTTGATTAAGTTAGAGAGCTATTTTCTCGATAGCAATTGATTTTGCTATCTTAAAATATCTAGAAGTGTATTCAGTTTTCATAAATATATTATAATAAAGATAAAAGGAATATAATTAAAAGGATGTGTTCACCAAATGTCATGCTTTAAAAAACTAGTAGTTGTAGGTAATATTTGCAGATATATTATGAAATATATATTTAAAGTAAATAATAAAATTGGTTACACCTATCTTACGAATTTACACTTCCATATCGGAATTCGGGTCAAATTTCAAAAATGAGTGTTTTCCGTATTTACTTAAAAGAAAGCGAAATGAGGCAAACCGCGGAGACCATTAAGATACTTTTCGAGTAGGCTTCAGGTAAATGTTACGTTTAAAGCCAACACTGTCATAATTTTCTGTTATAAATACTTCCCTATTTTGAGAAATAAAATTTAACAAGGCCAAGGTGTATAAAGTTAAGTTTATCTTCTCCGTTATTTATTTCTATTATCTTTTATCATCAATTGGTAGCAAATACACCTAAGATTGCTCTAGTAATTTCTCATATTATACAAAATCAACACACATTATTATTATTCATCAACGTCATATCCAGATTTCAAATATAAATAAAATAAACAAATAAATAACACCCAACAGTCATCACACTCTCTACAATAAGATCGAGTCTTGCGTCGTGGTTATCAGGAACTTCGAGAGATTTTTCGGTCTCACAAACATCTAGAACCGTAAGAAATATTTTTAGACCACACAAACACTTCTCTCGATGTCGGGATCGAACCCGAATTCTCTCGTTTCACAGGTGGGGTCCAACCAACTGCGTCACAGAGGCTGTTAAACAAGGCGGATTATAAGATCTGGGAAATATCTTCATCGCATACTATCGTACTGAGTATAGTAATACAGTTATTCCATAGCATGCTATAACGATTGAATAATCACGATCTACAGATGATCGTGAAGAGCGTGAGCGACGTCACGGCGCAGATATCGGCCACAGTATCAACAACCTCGGGCACTTTTACTTTCGAACAATAGTGGCATTGTCGGTGTGTGCGGTCCACGCTTTAATTATCACGACCCTGGCGGGTAATTAGGCACACTCACTTGCTTCTTGGGCAACGAGTCGAGGGCATGCAGGTCGAACAAAGTGTGTAATGAACTGTAAAATTGAATTTTGTATCGAATAGTCTGCCATGTTTCTTCTATTCTATTTGTTTATCTTCTTCAAGGGTGGGTAATCAGGCATAATCACTTGCTATTTAGGCAACGATTCGAGGTATGCAAGTCAAACAAAGTGTGTAATGGACTGTAAAATTTGTTTTTTTATAGAATACTTTGTCACGTGTCTTCCAACATTGAGTTTATTTAGGTACGCTGACTTCCTTCTTGGAACGACTTGCAACGAGTCAAGGACATGTAAGTCGAACAAAACGCGTAATGAACTGTAAAGTAAAATTTGTACAGAACTGTATGGAACCTTTATTACTCAAAGCTATTTTTTAAATAAAATCACTTGAAGGATGATCAGTAAGCAATTTAATAGCGCCCATGAAAAATTGTACAAAGATATCAGAAGACATCTGCCAGTTATTTTCTTCCGATCTTCTTCCAATTTAATTAAAAATCATTCAAATCACCTTCTACTTATTTTTACTGTTCTCTTTAACCTATATCTATGTATGTTTTTTTAGTGTCATCATTATTAACACTATCAAATTAAACTAATTCATTACTGATTTATTCTATATTCCTTTTTTTAATTTAAAGAAATGCATTTATTTTACGTAAGTAAATTTTCAAGAGATAATTGACAATTTATAGTTTCAATTCAGTTTCGTGACTTATATACAGACAATGTATACAGTCATTTCAACTGCAAGGTCATTTTAAGTGTTTAAATTGACCGAATAATTAGTTAAGAATTTGCCAACAAAAACTCGGGTAATGTTGCCGCGTGCTTGCACTTAAACTATGCTAAACTTGGCAAATATTTATAATTTAATTATAAATTCTGCTTCAAGTTTCAATTAAGCAATACATTGTTGTAAAGAAGATGTAAGTCCGCGTGCGAGTTTGAAAATCGTGCCTTATTATGATAGTGAGACATATGAAGCATATTTATTGATAAACATTATTATATTATTAAGTGATGAAACATTTGTGACATTCTAACTTATATCAATTTGAGAGGAAAAATTATTAAATCACAAAAAAGCTTAAATTATAAAAAATCCTAGTTTCGTACGCTTTGAACCGCAAAGTGTCCATTTCAGTTCCTCAGCAATCATGTCGATTAATTATTATAAAGTTTTGCTGTCTTGATTCTTCGTGCATTCTTAGAATACCAGTTTAAGATCAATTAGATTCTTTCGCGATTAGACTACTACACATTTTGATACAGACTGGTGGTAAGTCTCTCGTATTATCTGAGAGGCCTCCTGGGTACGTACTACGTACCATCACAATGTGAATTTCTCCCACCAAACAGCAGTGTATACGCACTGTTATCTTCCGGTTTATAAGACATTGTAGCCAGCTTAACTACTACATATAATGATGTTTCAAATTCAGGCATAACATATTGTAATTCATGGTGTTCGGTTTTGCTACTGTTTTTGAGCAGTCGTATCGCGTACTATCAGGCCAACAGCACGCTCGACCATTCATGGTAATAAAGTAAACTTTTATAGCTTCTTTAACAATAGGAGAAAGTACCCAGTTTGAATAAAAAATTTATCGAATTTTACATTAGAAAATCGTCTACCTCTTCTTTATTGTTTGAAATTAAGCCAATTTTTTATAAGACAACTTTCATTTTTATTAATGGTAACCTTTTTTCGAGCTGTCATTACGAAACGTAATTATATCAACTTATTACAAGAACTAATTGAACTGAAATGTATTAAGTGTGACCTTGCGATATATAGTAAATGGACAGGGGCCGGCGATAGTGAAGTGGGGCCATTAAAATGGTGTCAACAATTATTTGATTAAATATCAAGACATGTGATTTATTTATTCTTAAGTAGGTCCTGTAAGATAGCTAAAGCAGCACCAGAGAGTAAGTAACACCGCTACTCATTAATATCTATAATATTTGGATATAAGATGCTTTTTTACTGGCCTCACAAAATGATATGGTAAAGATAATCGGGCTCAGGGAATCTTCCTATAATATTAGGGATTGCCAACAACGCTCAAATTTTATTACTTCGGTGACAAGAACTCAGACCCTATGTTAAAATAATAAAATAAATCTAGTATGTCGACCCTACAGATTTCCGGAAAAAAGTATAAATGTAGTTGTTTGCAAAGCCTTATTACGACAAAGACAGACTAATACTATATAGACAGACTAGAATATATATACAGTTAGCCTTATTCATAAACAGATTTAAAACCTAATGTGTTGCTCCTTCGAACGACTTTTGAATTCAGTTTCAGCGAAGAAGGCAAAAAATTCGATAGCTACACTGAGTTTTAAACCGTCTATAAAATAGGCCGGAAGACTATGGAATTTAACATACAATACATCTATAGGAAAAGCCAGCCAAAAATATAAATCAATTAATAAACATAGTATTACATAACTATATGGCCTAACCATTTTCAATCGTATTCTCGATTGTAGAGAAGGCCCGTGCCCTGCAGTGAGACGTATATGGGCTGATACAGATACAAATTACAGATAACATAACGCCATGACGTGATAAAGGGGACACAGCTTTATTGCTTGACATCAGGTACAAAAATAGATTGCTCTATCTACATTTATACTATAAAAATCCTTACCTAGCCTTGGCCAGCGCTTCGTTTTAGTTTCCTGTACTTATAGTTTCTAATTCACTTGGAAGGTTGGTTTTAATTAGACCAACACTTAGTTAAAATAATTACAACAAATTTTCATTTGTGAGTTAAGACGAAACATGAAATCTAAATTTAAACAATGAAAATCTTAAACTATCATTCACTCTTGCTTTATAATCAGTATTAGTGGCCACACGACACAATAACCTTTGCCAAAAGAATGGTAAATATTTTTGTCGGGCATGGGTAAAATATTTTTGTTTAGCTATCAAGTCAAAAGTGTTAAATTATGAGACATAGGAAAATACAATAGTTGTCAGATTTAACTATTTTTATAGTTTTCATAACTTTGTGACGCCTAAATCCACAATATGATATTTTGCCAATTTTATAAAAAATAAATATCTTTTTTATCGCAGTGCAAAATAAGCCATTAAATGACTTATCTTTGCACCTAACAATTATCTTAACAGTAAATAACATACTATGTTCTTACACATGTAACATTTTATCCGTCCAGCAAACAGGCGAAAGTGGTCGCGAGCGGATTGCCTTGACGTAACTGCACTAGCCAACTGTGAGATTATAACATTATAGATAAGATCAAACGTGTACATTGTACAATGCTTTTAAAATCGTATGTAATATTCTATGATACTGACCAATTAGCGATGTGACGTTTTGTTTTTTTTAATATGTAGCCATTCTGTTATTGAAATTATTTTAAAATAATATTGGCATGTGTAGTGAGGAAGCGACAACCTCCTGCTTTTCAATAATCACTTCGTTATCGGTAATATTGTGTATGTTTTTTTTAAGTAAAAAGTGGGAGAAATTTCATTATTGTGTATATCGAGTGAACTGAATATTTTAAGTCGAAAGGAGATTTTTTGTTGTTTTTTGTTCGCATAGAAATATATTTACCTCAACTCTATTAATGAGAGGTAGAAAGAAAATCAGAAATATAGAGGAATGGGGAGAGACTCAGCTAGGTTTCCGACTACATATTATTTGTTATTGATGATGTTATTATTATCAAATTTAGTTTTCTTCAGACAATTAAATTACAAATAGATGTGCGGATTTTATTATGCAATTATCAAGCGATATTAAATTTTTCCAAATATTGAAATAAAACCCGCCGTCCGGCCCGTGACCACGTAAACTGTAAAGTAATCGAATGGTCAGGAAGTTAAATGTAAATACAACAAATACGCCATAAAATCCATAAAAAAAATCTTTAATTTCAATGTGTAACATTTGCGTAAATCTAAGATACCATTATTATTGAGAATAAATAAACGAATGTAATAAAAAGACATAGATATGCAATGTTTACTCGTTGGGTAACCGCGTAGAATCTTCTTGAGCAAATAAAAGAACATTAATAGTCATGTGTACAAACATGGAATATAAATAGGTAATTTACATTCTTATTGAATGTAATAACTAATTAATTACGTTGTAATAAGCGTCTATTACTTTTCGTTATGGAATTCCTTATAATGCAACTAATAACGTAATGTTAAGCAAAGAAACATAACATTTTTGTGATTTAGTTTATTTTATGAACTACCCTTCCTAGTGCTAAGAGGAAGGTCGGTAGACCACCTGCCAGGTGGATGGATGACATGGTAAGGTTTTAAGGGAAACGGTGGATGGGACAAGCACAGGACCGGGACAAGTGGTGTAAGAGAGAAGAGGCCTATGTCCAGCAGTGGATTGATGTGGGCTGATATGATGACGATGATGACTACGCCTTCATGACACGAACCATCTTTATCTGCTTTTTATTATTATTACATTGGTCCATCAAACGAGCAAACAGTTCACAGGTAAATGATCACTGCCACCCATAAACATCCACAACAACTGGATCATAGATGTGTTGTTGGTTCATTAAATCTGAAGGAGAGCGGAAAGGAAAAAATGATGGCAAGAGGAAAGGGGGGGAAAGGAAGAGGGGGTATTTATGGACATCTTCCAATTCCACTCACCGAAAGAAACGCGAAGGCTAATGCTAATAACATTCATGCTGAGTCATAACTGACAACAGCGTGGCTCTACCAATTCCAAAAAATATAGGTTTATTTTAAACATACGACTGCTTTAGGATCCAGCCAACTACATCCGCTTTTTAATTTTTCCGTTGAACCCTATCCTTCTAAGGAGATTAAGTGAAATAACATGCTGATGATAAACAGGAAATATTATCAGAAACAAATTACCTCCTGCGCTCAATATAGGATATGTTTACTTATATTTGTCCCACTTGATTGTCACTTAAAATGCTGACAATTTATTTCACGTGATAGAAGTTAAAAAAAATAACAGAAAGGTAAAAAGGAGAGGAAAAACTTAATTTTAAATGTTATAATGTGAGAATAAATCTATATTTTCTTTGAACCTGGCTCTTACTTGTTCTTACCCTACGTAGCGCTAATAATGTTATACCAACTTTTTAGCTTATGATTTACTTCTGCCATCAACATTATTAATAACCGGAATTTCATAATAAAGACGAACTTTTTTACATATCTCAATAAAGATAATATATTCCGAACTCTACCTCGCTTTCATATTTATTTATTCATTCGTTATGGGAAATAGCGATTTCCGTTGTGGATTATAATATTACATATATTTAAAAGTCACTATTTATAAGGCTTTTTATGAGATTCTTGACATTTAAAATCTATAAATCTATAAAAACGCTGTTAGTTTATTACATTTCAATAGTAAATTCACAAAGCAGTAAGATATTCCTATTATTAAATCACTAAGCTCTAATTTACTGTGTGTCAATATTGTAAGTAAACCGCAGATAATTGGAAAATTCCTTTACAACAGATCAGTGTCGTCATACACTTCAAATATTACACAGCGAAATTGATTGATTTCTAAATCAATGTGTGAAAAATTAGTGTTAAGTATGAAATAATTATTAAATGGTTAATTGATGGTACGAGTATTAACTAATATGTGAGTAATTTATCATTCATTTTTCAACGACTTTATGACATTTTGCGATATGTATAATGTGTATGAGTTATCTACTCATACATAATAAAAAAAACATTAAAACAAATCACATTGGCAATCTCGTACGAACGCAAATGCGTAATTCACTATCGGCTAAAAGTGATTACAAAACCCAATATAATAGAGATCATATTTTATGATCTTAAAGCAATAAAAGATATATAGTACGTCATATAGACAAAAGTTTGGCTGTAGTAAATTAGTGTGCTTAAAACACGCCTGAAGACACGGGTCTTTTTGGATAGTTCCGAACGACATAATTAAATTGTCCAACAAAAAAAAATACTTTGATTGGCTGGCAATTAATAATTATTTAATAATTTTAGTTTTATTTGACATGACTTTTATTTACTTTGGCTCACTGGACAGTATGAAGTATTAAACAACATCTACATATATATAATATTGGTTTACAATAAAGCATATAAATAAATGACATCAAAAAAAATCTGCGTCATCTCTAGTTATGACATATAGAAAAGAAAATTCTCTACCACACACTAGTCAACACGAATAAGGTTATCCAACATTCCGCAGATAATGCAAACAAACGTGACAAGTTTACGCAAATTATGCAGGAGGCGCGTTTCCGAGTTACGTAAAGTCGAGATGTTTTCACCAGACTTCCGCGGTCTTGCAACGTTGACGACGAAAACCAATGACCCATCACATATTCCAAGCTTGTGCTGATTCATTAAGTCCCTTTCTCTTCACTATAAATTCCCTTAACACGTTCGAGGCGACCCCTTTTTCAGAGGACTTTCAGATAGTACCTTAGAGATCTATTAGATCTCGTAACCATCCGCGCTGGCTGAAAGTTTCATTAAAGACCTTGAAGATCTTCTAACGCAGGGAACGTGCCAGTAAAAATGGATAGGTATGAATATATTATGTTGCCGATCGGGACTTTGTCTGGGCAATATGGCCTTAATATAATATTTTCGGTAGTGCTAGATTTATAAAAGGAATTTAATTGAGATTTATATTTGTGATAAGTAATAGAGGGTGTATTAGTAAACTGATTTCGAAATAAAATGTATTTTTTTTATTCTATATAATTTGTCTTCGTACAATCTCTGCATCACAAACAGTTTGACTGGTAAAGAATGCCTAGGCATTAAGTTCACCTTTATGCAAAATGTAGGAAACGTTTAAAATAAATTATTTTTAAGAATAACAACCGTAATAGTAACAGCTAGTGAATTGATTTGAACTAAATTAACGACTAAAACCAATGACGTAATGAATGACATGACAAATTCCGAGCTTGTACTATCTCATTAGAATCCTTTCTCTTTACTATAAAGTCCCTTACAAGATAGGTACAACAATTGCTGTGAATTTATATTTTATTTTGCAACTATGTTGTGTAAGCCATTCGGGAAATTTGATATTTTCTTCACACTAGATACCACATTTGGCGCCACAAAAATATACAGGTACTTAAAATTTATATTTTGTTTCATGTACTTCTTAATCTTAATATTTTAAGATGCTAAAATCCAACCCTTTGCAAATTAACATCACACTGTATTTACTGTTGTATTTGATAGACAATTTCTCTGGTGATAAAAAATGCTACTAAGTACAACAAAGTCAAAAATACATTGTATTAATTATGAAATGAAAATGAAAATAATTTATTGTATCCATTAAAATGTTCAACATCATTTAGATTGATTCTTTTTTTGATCTACCGCTCGGATTGGAAAGCGGTTTTCACCAGCGAAGAACGGGCAAGAAACTTTTTTCATTTATTATCTTCCTTATATATTTAGATAAAACCTCGCTTAGTTATGTCAATACTACGAGTACTTAGTAGCAGATGAGTCGCCATGACGCAACAGTGAATGGGTTTGAAAGGAAAACCTGAGGATCACTCGCGATGTTTACCTCATGCCTCTCAACTTGACTCACCTTATAAGGCCTTTTAATGTGATGCTATAAATATGAAGTTACGGTATGGGCATCTGGGTGAATAATACTGATAAGCCAGTTTTTTATAATGCATGTCGTTTTTTTAATTTAATATGTTAGAATATACGAGCAATATTATGTTATAAATTAGGATAAAAGTATTTTAATGAATATGGCAAAATAAAAGATGAGATAAAAAGTCGAATTAGTGAGGATTATGTATTCTACTACTATGACTATTCAGAGTAAGATATCAAATCACTTGTCCTCGGGAAACCCCACGGACAAGAAACTACGGAATATTTTTTGGTCTCAATACCGACCAGCAAATCAACCGTCATAATTGAAAATCTAATAAAAACACTGAATGAATTAATATTGCAATTCAAATAGCTAAATTGGTCGCCATTAAGATTTTATTTAATCGATTTAACTCCGCTACTTAGTATTTTATTGTAGTATTTATAAATGTGATTTGTCACGCATTTTTTTTCTTTAAGTTCTTGACCATTGAAAGAATGGAAGGTCGCACACAATTGTAAAGGACGTCAACGGCCGAATATTTTTTGTTTAGGTATTAACAATACAGGGTATATCAAGACTGCTACCGAAAACGAAGCAAGGTGGTAGTTTAAGCGACTTCAGACACAATGCAATAGAAAATGTTGCAAAAAAAAAGCGACGATTTTTTTTTGTTATTTTTTTCCTATGATCGTATTTGGGTGGTCAATACTTTTTTATCCTAAATAATAGTGTATACCATTTTATTTATAAAGACTCTAAGATATAAAAGAGTTTAAATCATTATTCCAGCAAAAACTATGGATTTGCCACCCAAAAATGGTGATATTTAAAAAATCGTAAAAAAAATTGTCGCGTTCTATTGTGAAATTTTTAGTTGCATTGTGTTTGCAGTCACCAAAACTACCACCCGGCTTCGTTTTCGGTAGCAGTCTTGATATACCCTGTATAGCATAAGGTTTTAATTACTGTGGTATTTACATATATTATATAGGCTTAGAGGTTAGTGTTAGCTTTTTTAAAAAAAAAAATTGGCATAAAATTTTCTGATTCACTGAAATGATTATACTATTTCTAGTCCAGAACTAAAAGATACGACACTTTGAAGACGAAAATACATCCAATTATTTACAGCCCTTAGTACAATGTGCGTGATGGTTTTCCATCGAAATTTGTCACACATGGGTAATATTTTATGAAGGTCGGTATAAGATAACCCAAAGTCTAAAAGTAGAACACAGCCTTGTCTTAAGTTTTATTTGATCGAATCCGATATCATAGTTTGCACAGTTCTCATAGAATTGGTCAATAAACATGTACATGCATCTGTGGTTTATATGGTATTACTTCTCAGAAGAGCGTCTTGAGAGGATTGCCAAAAAATATTGGGGAAAAATGTACGTTAAACTAATAATCTATGCTTAAATATTTCATTCTAAATTTAGTGACACATAGGACTGTTTGATAATATCTATTAATAAATATAGAAAATATGCTATTAAAAATTTCGTAACACAATATGCTCAATCAGAAATAAATTGGTGATCTCTCACTCGCAGTTAAAGCACCTATGGAGAAAAAAATTTCATCATCTTTCTTTGTTATTATCTTTTACTTATTTTTATCTTTTTTTACAAATCTTAAAATAAGCGGAAAATAAAATGCTCGTCGAATCTTTACATGAATACGGACACGAGTATTACACGAGGGATAAAGATCAACGTTGTTGTTCCTTATGTAAGACGCGCGTTGAACTCTTTTGTACGTGGATTATTTATTTTTATTTTACTCTTGGAATATGAACGTAATGTTATTTATTAGTTACTACGGCTATACATTCTGCTACTTTATACATTGAATTCACTTTTTACCTATAGTTAGATTTAAATTATGGCTTGTAATTGTGTTTAAACTTTCAAAATATTACACAGAATTTTTTCACGGAAATATGTTGCAGAATAAGAATTATAGCTATTTATTCACGGATACATGTTGCAGAATAAGAATTGAATTATACAATTAATAGTCTAATTGAAGCCTAAAAAATAACCTATATTACCTATCGCGTGTTTCAACGGGTTTTAAAACTTTTTTATAATCTTTAACGACCCAATCACAACAAGAATGGTGAGAAAACCAGAATGACTGATGTAACATGATCGTAATAACAACTATAAATTTAATATATATTTCACCTTTATTGACTTTTTATTTGGATTATGGGAACATTTGCCCTCAATTTTGTTGCTGTTTTAAATACTATACCTTACTAGTGGCGCAGCCCGGCTCCGCTCGAATGCAGACACATTTTGATGTAGAAATTTTTCGTTAATGGTCCACTATTATTAAACATACCGTGTACTACATACTATACATACATAGGCTACATAGTATGTTATACCGTGTGTAACATACTATGTAGCCTTTCGCGATAAATGGGCTATTCTACACCAACATATTTTTTCAATTAAAAGTAGTAGTCTGGAATTAGCGCATTCAAATAATCAAATTCTTCAGCTTTCTATATTTTTTTAAAAACAGTTTTTTTCTGGGGGTAAAAAGTATTGTATTATTTTTTTCCCTTAAACTAAATGGAGAAATATATCGATCTATTGCTGCGTGAGTGGAGGACAAACCAATAAACACACTATTGCTTTCATAATATACAGGGTATATCGAGACTGCTACCGAAAACGAAGCCGGGTGGTAGTTTAAGCAACTTCAGACACAATGCAACAGAAAAAATTGCAAAAAAAAGCGACAATTTTTTTTTGTTATTTTTTTCCTATGACCATATTTGGGTGGTAAATACATTTTTTCCTAAAATAATAGTGTATACCCTTTTATTTATAAACAATCTAAGGTATAAAAGTGTTTAAATTATTATTTTAGCAAAAACTATGAATTTACCACCCAAAAATGACGATATTTAAAAAATCATAAAAAATAATTGTCGCGTTTCTTTGCGAAATTTTTAGTTGCAATGTGTTTGTAGTCACTAAAACTACCACCCGTCTTCGTTTTCGGTAGCAGTCTTGAGATACCCGGTATGTATGTAATTATGGTTTATTTATTTATTTAAACATTTAGTTTATAAGTAATGCAATAAGCTTATATGATTATAATAGTATTACAAACCTTTGTTCGTAATAAAAAAGAGGCTGATAATCAAAGTAGATTAAAGTGAGAACTGTATAATTGAGAATTAGTTGTATCAAACATTCTATCTTATGGTATCTACGTGGTGTAGTGAGCGAAAAGCTGGCCGTAATATGACAGACCGCGGGTTTAATCCCAGCGCTCAGAAAGAAATATATTTTAAGGGTTTTGGTATACATATAAGACCAAATATCACTGTCGTTTCAGATACTCACAACAAAATACTAGTTTGGTCCCAAATAAATTAATGAATTTAAAAAAAATAATAACTACACCAAGTATATCACACATAATACGGCTAAACTGAATCTGATTAAGCTTTTTATTTAACCACAAAAAACTCGCAAATAATATTTTTGGCAATAATTTTCATAAACATAATATATGCAATGAAATAAGTGTCGTTTCGACATAAATCGCCAGTCGGACCGGCCTAAATAATTCATATTTTTAAATGTCGTCGCGCGGCCAGACTCAACCGACCTTGAGTTTCGTACACAAACGGTCTCGATTCCGGCTCCCTTTCAAATAGGTTGAGTAACTACCGCCGCTGAAGGAAACTGTTTGAAACAATTATAGAGGCCGTGTTTAAATTGATTATATTTAATTTAGTGCGTACGATTTGATTGAAGTTTTCTTTGTATGTGACGTGATAGAAAGTCAAATACATTAGGTGCATGGTTAATATATTTACGTTAATACTTTTGACAGCCTCCGAGGCGTAGTCGGTTAGACGCTAACTGTGAAACGAGAGGTCGTGGGTTTGATCTCCGCACCGACACAAATGTTTTTGTAGCACACAAATATTTGTCAGGTCTGAGTATTTGTGAGTAGTTCCTGGTACCTACGACACAATACTTACTTGATATTAATGTGGGGTCAGAACTATGTATATGACTGTTGATTGTATTAATATATTATTTATTTAATATTGCACCCTTTGAGATTAGAGATCTTGTATAGAACTACTTCAGTATTAATATATGTTATATAGATTTTATTAACTCAAGTGATATTAAAGTCCAGTCGCTGTTTCTTAGAACTAAGTGTGAATAACTCTCTGAGTAAGACTTAACAGCTTAACCATTTATTTCCTCATTAGCCAATGACAAGGTTGTTGATTTACGAATTTATGTTATTAGTCACGAAGTAAAATATATTAATTTTTCTAGATATAAACTATTTTGATTTATTGATATTATATTTATTGATATTGATATTATTGATCTAGATATAAACTATTAAATTTAGTCGAAACGCGTGCTTGTCCCTTTCAAATACAATTACAATTAGCAGTAACACACTGCTTTTGTATTCGTAATATTTAGGTAACATAGTTCGACGTAAAAACATATCTATGTTACAAAGAGTAGCTGCAATACGAGTACAATGCAAATTTTTCGTAATAAATAATTAGCAAAAATAGTTGAAATAATAAAACTAGTTGTTGAAATACTTTAGTGAACCAACATCAAATTGTATCGAATTACATGTACATTAGTATATAAGTTTATATAGTTAACACAAAAATGCACATTAATACATTTATGTTAACATAGATGGGTAACTGGTAACACTCTTCCTTTCAATAATCAATGCTCTCTATCCATTATCCAAACTAAAGCATGAAATACGGTTGGAAAATTGATAAGAAAAATGTAGGTAAAGAAAATTTCAACTCTAAATTCGTAATATTTAGTGACTAGTCGCTAATATGAAGTATCAGTTTTATATCATAAGCCGAGGTGCAACAGAGTTTATTGATCTTTTAGATTGTCGTGATTTACGCCAAGTATTACAACAATGACTATGAAACTTTATATACTAAAACACCAGATTAGCTGTTTGTGAGAATAGTTTAATAATATACAATATCACACAATAATAATAAAATATTGGAAAATGAATAAATTTTATGTTTTACGACTACGATGCTTTAGTCACAATTCATGGACTTTCATATAACATACAAATTTATTTTATGATGCTTGCTTGAATGTCTATTTTTTATTTCTCCCTGTTATACGTAGGACAAGGGGTCACTGTATCAATGCATGCATGATATGTTAACATTTACTTTAGAATATAATCGTTTTTCCTCAAAATTTTCCTCAAATATATATTCGGAAAACTCCTATTTTCCAATTAGGCTCATACACATATTGTCACTGGACCAGTGATGAGAGTTTTCGCTTACCACGCTACATGTATTTTGAATATAACGGTGAACAAAATGTCACAACACAGTAACAAATACGACGGTTGAGTTTTAATAAGTTGAAAACCTTGGTGGTGAATATATTTAGACAAACAGTGCTCCGGTATAACATACTTATTTTTATGCAATTTTATGACATGTAGTCACGTTATTAGGTGACCGGCTTAATACTAGAAAAATACTGTGATATGAGCAATTATGTGTTTGTGTGCTAGTATATATACATTTTTGATACTTTTAAGCTAATTTATGTTCACTTATCTATACTATGTCAACTTCATAGACTAAGGCTTCACCCTGCTGAATTAAAAGCACACTTTCCCAACAGTAAGACGTGCAAAAGCTGATATATAGACAGATCTGAAGCATAATCAGATGAGAACAGTAAATTTATACACAAAGATCCTTTTTTCTTCACTTTATAATAAGCATTTGTAAATAACGTTGCATAATGGCGTTGTTAACACCATTGTTTCAAGTTATTGCTTTATGTGAGAGAATATAGAATACTTCGATTGCTATAAAAAGTGCGGCCTCAATTCAACAATATGCTATAAACATGTCAACGGGTAAAACAAGTCTGCCTAGTACGTTCTAATGTCTCCAATGCTAAATTTAACATATTTTATTTATTTTAAATGCATATGTCCGTTTGGTTAGGTGGCATTTGGTCTCGGCTAGTGGATTTAGAAATTTGTGAATTTGAAAACTCTGCTGATAAGAAATATTTGTTCAGAATACGTGATTGTTGTTTGATGAACGTTATGTTCGTTAAGTATGTTAATATTCACCTAAAATCGTCTTACATAATCAGTATTCGATATTTGAAAAAATAATATTTTTAAAATAAATTTCATTTCAAATTCAATTTTTAAATCAGTCCATACATCACATACTGATTTTTTTTTAAATAAATTCCAAGTAAAAATTCAGCCAGAAATTTTCCAACAAGCCAGGATGAAAAAAAAATAGCTTTGAATCCCTTACCGTACGCTACGCAGGCGGCTAAGATCACGAACTGTACACTACTCATTTTTCTTGTATTTTTGTTCACGACGTGTGGGCTTGTTTGTCGGCCCGGCAGCACTAGCGGCGATCGCGCAGACAACCCAGCGCCCGCCGCCGTCGCTGCACGTGCTCCTATGTGTAGTGGGGACTTTTTGTTAGATAATGTATGAAATTGTGTGAGAGATGTATGGGAAGGAAATGTAAATAACAAATATTAATGAAGTAGTATCTTATGGTACAAAGGTTTCAATTAGATAAAAAAAAAATATTCCGATAAATACCCAGATAAACTTGCTATTCATCTGATGGTAAGCAATACGAACTTTTATGGACAGTAGCAAAACCCAACAACACCATAAATTACAAAGCAAATGCTTGGCATTCCACTGCAATGGACATCCTGAGACATAAGATGTCAGGTCTCATTATATGCAGTACTTACTCTGGCTCCAATGTCCCAAACTGGAACACAACAGTATATTTAAAAAAAATAGACGTTGCGGTGGTACCTACCAGTACTTAATATGAAGTTTGAAAGTGTACACTTTTACTGTCTCGGTTATAAGCTACCCTAGTTACTGGAGATTGCTTAATTTGTATTTTATTACTCAGCTAAGCTTTTTCATATGTCTGTACTAGCCTAAAACGTGAGACTGATCTAAGCTCTGTAATGTCTCATATTTTAGTTATAGTACAATTTCTGTTCGTAATTGTAATTGTTATTACAATAGTTTCTAAGTTTTGAGTATGTACTAATAATTTCTAAGTCAATTTTATTTGAATATACAGTTTATTATTATAAAGTAATATATGAAAGCATAAGTTGAAGTAGGTTTAATGAAAATATAATTAAAGCCAGACTATGAATACAGCGCTACAGTTTCGATAGCAAGTCACCTATTACGAAAACGTTCATACACCCCGCGCGTTGCGCTGTGACAATGTATCACGAACCAACCGCTTTTAGATGAGATATATGCATATACTATTATATAAGATTTAGAGAAACTAGTTTTCACCTCTAATGCTTATTTGTTGACGTGATTAAGTTTCTCGAAAATCAAAACTGGTTTTAAACGAATCTTCTTTGAACCTTTGAATGAATTGGAATTCTGGCGTTGGAAATATTTTCGAGATAAGAAAAGAATAGATTAATATGAAGTTATAATATTTTTCTTGTTCTTTACGAAATTTAGTATTTAGAACCAGATAAAACATACACAACAAATGTGTTTATATGAATTCTTAAATTTATGACGACAACTAATAAATTAAACTACTAGACGCTATTTTTACGTTGGGCATGCTAAAGGTCAGCAGTGCGGTTCACGTAACTTTTTGACGCGCCGATCAAGTTGCGGTGCGGTTACAATTAAGTTTACGCTTTGGTACAAAATGGTATTCTTGTAAGTGTTTAGCTGCGCGTGAACTGCGCGTGAGCTGCGCGTCAACTGTACGTCAGATGTATGAAATTAGTTTGAGATTGACATATACGCGCAGCAGTAGAATACGCTAAAACGTTTGCGTGACGCGAACTTCACGCGAGCGTATTTGACAGCGGTTGTCAAAATTACGAGAATACGAAAAGGGCTGTTTTGATCGAAACTTAACCGCAACTGCACTGCAGCTGAACTTATTAAATAACGTGAATCGCACTACAGAGAGTAATCTAAAATTATGATGTCTAAAAATATGATTTCTAACACGTTATACAGGATTAGCAATTTAAATTATTAGCAGGATATATTATTTAAACAAATATGAATTTCAAAAATTCATATAGTTTTTTAATAAATTAGGATCTCAAATTAATCTATAACTTCCCTGTTTCCTTCCCGCTCCCCTCCCGATTTGTTGGTCAAGCAACACGAGATCAAAGTGTTAAGGATGTTAAGATATAAATTAATTAAATAACAATATAGAAATAACATTAAGTAATCACTTTCCATCAGGTGACCTGTTTGCTCGTTTGCCAGACCTTTGGTTTAAAGAAAAAAGGTATATAGGCCATTTTTTGCCAAAAGGTGTATTTAGCTACAAGAAGGTGTCTGTTGAATGCATTTGGTATCCCTTTTCTACTTAAACATATTAGACTTATCTGTAAATTTCTAGATTTCTTAGATTTTGTCACCACCTACAGCATAAATATATGAAGTTGATTAAGACTCAAGACAAATTTTGGATCTATGTATGTTGAACCAAAAAACCTTCGATCAAATATACACTCGATACAACATGAGCGCTTAGAAAATGGCACCAAAAATGAGTGCTTTAAGCACTCTTTCGCCTTCAGTCACGCACCGACCGTTGCTTCTAAAACGTCGCAGAACTTTAGACAATATTATGTGAAATGCTACTTTAAGCTCCAGGAATAAGGTGGAATTTGTGTTAATATATGTGGAATATGTGATCTTTTTGTTTACTTTTTTTTTTCAATGCATCGGTGCCACTTTTTAACAGAACATTTACAGGGAACTGTGTATCTAGTGTGTATTTGATCGAAGCAAAAAACGGTTGGGACTTGTGAATTTTGATTCTCGCTACTAAACACCTGCCAGAGAATATTTTACCGAGATAGAGACGTCACTCGATCAATTCAAGACACCATCTGGTGTTGAGTGAGAAATACAATCCAGAAATAGGTCTCAACTAAGATATACCTAAAGTCTACAAAAGCATCTTCATCTCCTTCTCTTATATCCATCCAAAGGTTGTCTGGCAGAGATCGCTCAGAGCGATAAGACCGCCTTTTGTACTTTTGTATTTTATAGTATCCTTTATGTAGTTATAATAAATCAGTGTACAATAAAGATTAAATAAATAAAATAAATAAATAAAATAAAGCATTAAGGGAGGCTTGGAGTTGAATAACATCTAACAGCTTCGATTTGCACTTTTTCAATATGAAATACGAGTACTTATCTATTTACGAAGTATTCTGAATGGATATGCGACCATAAAAATTCTCATTTCCGCATGCGTGTGCATTCCTCATAAAAAAAATTCTGAAATAATCAATGCTGTTAGAAGTAATTCGGGGCTAATATTATATGCATAAAATATAATCTGCGTAGAATGTGGAAACCTGTAAAATTAAACGATTTTTTCACCTTCTGGTGTTATGTTGGTCAAACCGAAGATTCGCCATCGTTTGTTCCGTGACACCTGTATTATTGTAGTGTTAAGACTAACCGGTAAATAAGCGACATATTGGAACTTGCAAGCGGCATCTGGCAATTTACAACTTTATTAAGTCGCCTTTATTTTATTATGTCGCCTGTATTTTTTCCATTTTTATGTAATAAATACACCCAATAGTCACATATAAACAGTTCTGACCCCGGCGTCTAAGCAATTGCGTCACAGAGATGGACAAATCATATGGCTTTTTATATTTTTTGTTAGCTAATGGTATTTATATATTGTACCTTCTAGCTTAGCTTGCCTACAATATAAATCTAGGTTCGCTTCTCTCCCTAAAGGTGAAAGTTGATCTTGGGTAAACAGGAGAAATCACAGACAACGTCAAAGGTCATGAAACTCTGGAATCAATGACGTAAAATACTGAATGGAGAAAGTAATATATAAATTACTATCAGGAAGATGTAATCTTGATGTATATTATCATTTATCGAGACAGAAATCAAATGGATGAAATTACTCTTGCCTTGGAAAATTACACGTATTTCATACAAAGTAAATCAAAATTCGTGAAGAATGTGGTGGCCTGTAATGGTCTAGACGCGGCTATCAGCATGTCCACGGTTATCGCGGGTTTGAATCCCAGGGCATAACTCAGACTTTTGGATTTGGTGGAGGCCTATTTTCATCAGGCTGAACAGAGAAGAGATAGAGAGAGACTATATATTTACTTATTGTTATACTGGGAACTTTAATATATTGTGAACTGTGAATTTTTAGGTTCGATAACCAGGACTGGCAATCCGTTTCGGGTAAGTTTTTGGTGTCAAAAAACAAATTTAAATTGCCTGGCATTTGATCTTGTAAACGGCTTGCACCCTGCAAATCTGCAATTTATTTGGCCAAATCCATTGATTACATTGTAATCTAGCTTCTTGGAGTCAATACTCAAGTCAAGCGCTCATAATTAATGGCATTTTAACTTATTGTTTTAAATACATTATTAATGTTAAAAAAATAACAAAAATGTTGAATGCATACATTCTTTTTGTAATTTTAATGTAACTATACCAGCCCATATACGGCTCACTGCAGGGCGCAGGCCTCCTCTATAATCAAAAGTACGATTATGCGGGGTTCGTTCAAGGCACCAATGCTTTCGTTATGAATAAAATCCCTAAGAATACGGGTGAGTAGATGAAAAAAAATACGTTTTAAATTCATATCATCATCATCACTGCTGAACATAGGCCTCCCCCAAGGATCTCCACAATGACCTGTTAGAAGCGGCCTGCATCCAGCGACTTACTGCAACCTTAGCCAGATCGTCCGTCCACCTTGTAGGCGGGCGTCCGACATTTCGCTTGCCTGTACGCGGCCTCCACTCAAGAACCTTTCGGCCCCAACAGCCATCGGTTCTACGAGCTATATGCCCGGCCCACTACCACTTCAACTTGCCAATCCTAAATTCATATAATATAAAACTAATATAAGCATAATTAATAATTTAATGAAGCTAATATAAAGCGTGTAAAAAGCAAAGCTGTCACGGAAGCCTATACTGGTTCTTGAGACACAAATAACAAAACACTACGCGACGACTGCTACTGTAAATCAAATTGAATTGGCACCAACATTATGGCGACCACACACGAAACGATATAGCTGTGCAAGCTTGGTTTGCGTAAACATTATTACTGGCAGAGAGCGTTCATGTTTGAAGTTTGTGCAGTTATTTGTCCAGACACGTTGAACTGTGCATGTCTGAGTTAGTACAAACTAACCCCCGTATTCACAAACAATACTATGAGGACGCGTAGTGTGGCCACAGAGAATTACCAACTCATAAACAAAACTTGAGTGATGGGTCAAGCTATGCGTTCACTGACAGCCACCCTACTTATGGTAGGTCTTTCATGTGTGAGAGGCCGCCTGGGTAGATTCCACCGCACTTTCTATTCTTCCCGCTAAACAATGGTGTTAATGCACTGTTGTGATTCGGTTTGAAGGATATTGTAGCCAGAGTAACTTACTAATACCTATTAGAAAGAGCAGATTTTTTCGTCACATCATCGCCATCATTTATCACAGGTTAAACAGGTGACCTGGCATGGCATGGCTTGGTATTTCACTGCTCTCGCCATCCTGAGACATGAGATGTTAAGTCTCAATATGTCCAGTAGTTACTCTGGCTACAATAAGGCTAGGTAGCCTCCCTATCTTTTAAGCCCAATTGGCCGTGAGTTATATCAATAAACAAAACACCTCAGTATTTTGTAAGGTGCCGCACACGGCGGGCGGTATGGCTTGTTACGTAAATAACTTTTCTTTATGATTTTGCAAGTAATACCAAGGTGCGTTTAATTGCTATTTATGTTTATACAATTTTTCGAAATATATTGCAATTCATTGCGTATTCTGAATGTTTGTAAAACAGTATTTATGAAACATAAAAAACTTATATGTTGAAGACTCATAAAACTTGCCTTTCTCCGTGTGATATGCTATCATTTTTTAATAGTATTAATTGAACACAACTATGATTGTCCTAGCGTTATGTATTTTTAAAGGCTAATCTAACTTTTCATAAGCTGGGCTAATCACTTCAACAATGTGAAATAGTTTCCTTCAATCAATAACGCCTATAAGATAATTGTGAAGTGTAGAGCGCCATCTGTGGAATAGTTAGGAACCTGTGTTCATATTTTTTATAGCTGCGATGTGACGTATGTGAGACAGATGTCGCAGCAACAAGCTCTGTAGCATGCTCTGTAGTGTTTCAGTTATTTTATGTCTAAGTCCAAAACTTGGGTTTGACAGTAAATTCAATAACATTAATAAGAAGAACTGGATTATATTCAAGACAGCGTTTTTAATAGCAATGTATCATGTAAGGCGAGACGAGCATACCATTTGCCTGATGATAAGCGATACGGCCACTCATGGGTAAGTAGCAAACCCAAACAACCCCATGGATGACAAAGCAATACTTGGCAATCTACTGCCCTAGCCATCCTGAGACATAAAATACTATGAGGAGCACAGGAATAAAGAAATCAGCTACTACCTCTGTCAAGGACATCCACAATAACTTGTGAGGATCGTCTCCAATCGCTACACGTACGAATGCGTTGCTGTCATGCTGTTCTCAAAATATTAGGAATAGTTTTTCTCTTTTCACATTTTATTATCGTCAAACAAAATCAAATAAGACATGTTCTTAATAATGCCAACCCGCATTAGACCAAACAAACATTAAACACTCTCAATCGTACTCTCAGTTGAAGAGGAGGCCCGTGCCCTGCAGTGGGACGTACATATATGAGCTTATATAGATGTTATGAGTACTTTTAGATAACGAGTTCCAAATGTTCTGTATCAGCCCATATACGTTCCACTGCAGGGCACGGGCCTCCTCTACAATCGACAGTACGATTGAGAGTGGTTAGGCCATATAGTCCACCACGTTGGCCTAGTGCGGGTTGGCGGACTTACATACCATAGAATTTTTTATAAAATTGGCTATGGTATGCAGGTTTCCTCACGATGTTTTTCTTCACCGTTTTAGTGCGTGGTGATTGACTATCAATACACACATGACTCCGAAAAGTCAGAGGTGTGCCCTGGGAATCGAACCCGCGACCACCGTGAACATGTTGGCAGTCGCGTCTAGTCTGTTTACCAACAGGCCATCACGCACTTCGCAATAGATTTATGAATGATATTTGCAATCTATCAACCCTCATTCAGCAAGCGCAACTAACTTAAACCAACACTGCTGTCAAAAGAGAGCCGTATGGAGTGACACGTTTATGGTGCACCATTATTTATAGAATTATTTATACAGACCAAATTAGACTTAAAAACATTACACAAGTCTATTCAAGAGGCTGACACAAAAAGCTTTACAATGACCTCAAATTACAAAGGCATATTGCCAAAAATGGACTGATACGTCCAATCCGTTCGAATTGCACGTTGCGTATTAGTGTACGAAATAAGACAGGCGACAAAAACCCAGTTCGGTATCTTTTATCAGCGGACTTGTTACATTTTGTACCGGGCGGTGTTGTAAGACCACATCGGGTATGGCACGGAGGTACGAAAGTGAGACGAGGTGTTGTGTTGTTGGTAATTTAAATAATAAAGAAAAACATATTATAAAGAAGCAACATACAGTCGAATTGAGAACCTCCTCCTTTTTTTGAAGTCGGTTAAAAATACGGTCTTATCCATAAACAGTTTATAAATCTACTTTAGGCATCGAATTTTTGGTTTTCTTCACTAAAAGTAAATTCAAATTTCGTCCGAAAGGAACGATATTAAAATAGGTTTATAAAATCCTAGCGGTCCGGCCCGGCTTACTTAATAAGCTATACTTTTTTGAGTCCAGTCCCTTTTAGAAACATACGAGCCATTTTGCGTGGTAATGAGGCGTTGAAAAATACTACTAATATACTAATAATGTACTCAACGTTACTATCGTTACTTTACTACTCTAAACTACTCATTCAATTCCTTTGAGTTTGTATGAGCATCGAGTAATATCCAACATTAAAATCAGGATAAAAAAGTATCTTATGTGTTAATACGGGGTGTCAGCTACCAAATTTCATCATAATAATTGGTCCATTAGTTTGAGCATGATGAGGTAATAAACACACAAACTTTTGTTTGTATAATATTAGCAGGAATAGGTAGTTTATATACTACGTCCATGTGAAATCTTGATGTTTTTATTTCAATTTTGTCATATGCTTAGATTCAGCCACCAGTTAAGTATATTTGCCACGATTATCAAAAATGGTTTAAATTAGTAATAGTACTTCGATAGCCCAAAAGGATCTGTGTCAATTAGGATATCATTTTTGTTACTTTCAAGTCAATGACCTTGATATTATAAAATGTTTCCAAAGCCATCGTTAGAGTAGGAAATCCCTTTTTTATGTAAAACTAAATGATACTGAAATATTTTAATCAATATTGTCTTGTTATTTGTTCTCAATACAAAAAAAAACCGTCTATATACTTTTTTAATCCGAAACTCCAGAGAAAGTAACCCAAAACCGTAAACTTAGTACTATTTAAACATATAAAACTCACTAACAAGTCCGCTTCACACACGGCGACACAGTGCAAATTGTCATGTCATTCGTCAGTAACAGCTGATTGACGCTTATTACGAGTGAGTTAGCACTGTACGGCCATTGTGTACAGTCGTGCCGATGTAGGAAAGATTAGTATTCGTTGGGGGAATCAATTATATGAGAAATGACTATTTAATTACCAAATTTCCTATATATTTCTTTATGTTTATTGTTTATATTGTAAAGATTGTTTATTCCTCTTCTGAATATTTAGTAATTTTTCCGCTATTCTTATAATAGCAGTTACAAAAAATTTAAAAAACATGCAAACAAACAACACGAGAACATTGCAACCCCCTTAAGGGTGGAATTTAATTAAATTTTGAAATTCTTTTTTTCTTCAATTACGTCAAAGACATCGATAAAGCGTATCGTAGTAAGATAAACCACATAAAATGCATATTTCATCAAACAGCTAAATTTTCAAGAGAATTTATCGATCTTTGTCTAGTCTCCTAGTCAACAGAGCTAATTAAAACAATTCTACGTCCGTTAATTAACATGAATTTGTTTTCTTAATTACTGGATAAAATCCAGTTTGACACAGCAAAGATAATGTAGGTACACTGCACAGATAGTTGATCAGTCATTGTATCAGAAACCAGCAATACCGGCTTTCTTACATCAATGGGCCGCGCGGTCGAGTGCGCTTGCGCAACACACAATAAAATTATTATCTGTAATTGGCGCGCAATCCGCAAGCCGCGAGCCGCCCTAGATTTTGAAGTTTATTTGCTTCAATTCTTTGTGTGTAATAAAAATTGACATTTTGATTGTACAAGGCCATTATGAATTCTTATAGATAATCTACTGGCCCGTCCAGGCTTTATCCGGGTGCAGATAGTTTAAGGATCTACCCCACATCAACCAGATATAATTTCGCGTACTGTTTTATATTTAAACTTAATGTGACTGCTGCGGTCTCGACTACACCTATACCGCCTTGTCACATTTTTTCCCGTTCTGCCCTGTCTCATTCTGTCTCGTGATGAAAAGAATACAATCCGGTCCTCTTCTGTCCCATGCCCTCCAAAACCGAATTAACATTAGTTAGAAAGGGAGAAAACCTTCAAAAACTAAAATAGGGTTTAAATAATTAAAATACACCCAACAGTCACACACATAGAACTGTTAGTGCTAAATGTCTTAATACCAAACTTTCATTTTAAATTAAATAAGCCTCGCTTAACGCTAAACTTGGCGATAGGCTCGCTCTTATCACATCGTAGAAAGGAAAACGCAAGCAGAAAATTGGGTGTCCCGGTAAGAAGATAAAGGATAAGAGGCGTAAATTTATGTAGGTCTCTAGGCTACTCAACGCTGTGCTACTAGGAGAACATTTCAAGTGTCTTCATTCATAGCCAAAATAAGAGCACTGTTGAACACTACGATCATTTGATCGAAGGTTGAACAAAAGCCTCCATAAGTATTTCAACAACGCCATATTGGAAGTTGCAAGATCACTACTGAAAATATCGGCACACCTGGCCACTTAACTGAAACTACTAATTTTATTCAATTATCATCTATTTGTACATCGAAATTTTAAATTAGTGTACTGTGTGACTTTAGTCAATTAATTTAAATTTTGTAAAAGGGTAATTACGTAATATATGATACGTTCGAAATATTCTACAAACTACCTGATTAAATAATTTAAAAAATTAAAAAGAACTATAAAATTAGAACGCCAATCAAACACAAAACGACCTTCTCAAAGTGGATCTGATCGTGACATACCTGTTGTGAATTATCAACTAGATAATAATTTTAACGAACATAACCGACAAGTTGCAATCGAAAAGTAGATCACTTTGTTAAGTGTTTGTGGACTTCCGTGTTGGTGTGGAGATTGCATACAATACCTAACCGCAATTTGTGTACTAGACTTACAAAATCAAAGCAAAGGCTTTGCTACTTTAACAAAGTGAAGACTAATGAAACGCCAAGGAAACAGCAGTCTATATATATACATACGTCCCACTGCAGGGCACGGGCCTCCTCTAAATAGTATTGGGAGTGGTTAGGCGATATACTGGCCTAGTGCGGGTTGGCAACAATTACCAAGCTTTAAATATTGTTCACTCATACTAATAAGAAGACAAGTATTTTAATGCATGGTGTGTCCTTCGCGTTTTCATTGATCGTCAAAAGGCGAAAATCAGCTGTATTTTTTATCATTCTAGGTCAGATGCAGATCCTTGGGGGAGGCCTATATTCAGCTGTAGACTTCCTGTGGCTGAAATGATGATGATGAGTTAATTTTGAGTAGATGAGCTAGCTTGTTGAGTGGATAAAAAGCGAATAAGAATAAGTGATTATTTTAGGTGATCAGGAATATACTTTTTAAAAGACTTCTGTGCAAAAATTGTTTAATACAAGTAAGTTCCACTAATTTGTATTGCTAATGACTTCTATGTTGACGTCAAACGACACAAAATTAAAGACATTTGTAAAAATATTAATAACCACTCGGCGTTTTGTAATGCAGTCTCAAGACTACATTCTTAGTCAAACCTGTTGATGTTTCAAGATATCAGACAAGTTCTAAGGTTTTAAATTTTTTCAGGATGTTTAATTGAGTAATAAAAATCGCAGATAATTTAAAATTATTTTTATTTATTAAAAATATAAAACTAAAATATCTTATTTATGACACATTTCACGCCTTCTTGGGTAATTTGTTCTTCTCTAGTGGTTGGCCTTCATAGTAGTTTTCGCTGAAAAGAAATGGCATTCTAAGTTATTTCTACACTTATAGAAAATCGTTTGTTTTAAGAGCTCTAAATTATTTTTTAAAGGACACCAATATAAATTGAAGATAAAGTTAATTGAATGGAAGGGCTCGATGTTAAATATTGAGCATGCCGGCTTAACCGTGTGATGGTGGCAAATAGATGCCTGTAGCAATCCAGTCCATCAACTAGATGGAACTGAATTTAAGATCAGCAACAGTGTAATCAGTAACTAGTGGACATGAGACATAAAAATATCCAGGATGGCGAGCGCAGTAGAATTTCAAGCATTGCTTTGTAATTCATGGCATTGTTTGGTTTCGCTACCGTCCATGCTCCTCTCGCCATTCATTACAAAAAAGGCATCTTGCCAAGTCACTGTAAAAAAGTATGCGATTTTGTCGTGTTATATAAAATATGCAACCTCATATCAGTTTTTTATCAATAATAATTTTGCAACATCAGCAATAATTGTATCATTGTAAAAGTTACACGATTTAAATAGTAAAAAATGCCTACAATGAATGGATACGTCGCTGACTTGAAGTTTTATAAGTGGGTTAATTTCATAAGCGCAACAGTCAAGTGTTTAAGTGATTGACATTTTCCTGTTCAAAAAAAGATGCACTGGCATTAACACGTAAAAAAATATTATTATTTAGACATTATAAATCGGTTTTTAACGAGGCATTGGTTAATGGCCTGGTAATGTAAAGTAAAAAAAGCACTAAAGCTTCTGAGCTTTGTCAAGAATCGTTGTGGTGAAATTATTCTAATTTTCGATCCCACAGAAAGTGAACCAGAAAAATACTATTTTTGATCACACCAGCATTTATTATATGTATAACCTCGTAGCCCACGGTATGAAAATTATCTTTTCATTATTAAAATTGGATTTTTTTTTGTTTAACTGTTAAGCTCTAATCTAGTATATAGCAATACTAAGGTCTGGTTGTATCAACTAACTTTGGTGATATCCTTGACAAAGTCAACGCCATATATTTCGAATGTCAAATGTGTGGAATTGACATTTTGAAAGTTAAAGTCATGGTCAAAGGCACTTAATGCAATTAGGGCTTAAATATCTGAATGAATGGCCTTAAAACTAGAAATCTAGATGAAATGCAAAATAAAATTTATATCTCACCATCCAGGTACTTTCTCGGGCTCATCGCACATGAAGGTGTCCTCATTGTAGACCTTTCCTGAAGGGCAGCTGCCCTTCTGCGGCTGCACTCCTCCGCGGCAGATGTAAAACTTCTGGCAGTCTTCGGGGTGGGGGAAAGTGGGGTGGGGCAGGGTGCGGCCGTTGGGTCCCATCACCTCGCCGTCGGGGCACGAGAAACCGTCGTCTAACACATCTGGAATATATAAAACTTATATTAGAGGCTTTTAAATTTGTTTGGTATATTTGTGTTTATTGCCATGAATGGCGAGAAGATGATGCCATTCGCCTGGTGGTCAGTGATATGACCGCTCGTGGACAGTAACGAAACTAAGAAATACCATAAATTACAAAGCAATGCTAGGCATTCCACTCGTTAAGTCTCACACGTTGTCTCAATATGTCTCAATATTCTAACCGGGACGCAACAGTGTTCGTACACTGCTGTTTGGCGAGGCAAATAGACATTGCGGTGGTACCTATCCAGGCGGCCTCTCACATATGAGTGACCAACCACCAGTATTTTAATATTAATTTTATAAGTAACTTAAATTATTTAATCGGTATAATAACATTATAACCCATATGCGTGATGTAAATTATCGTAAAGTTACAAGCAGTACACTGAGTATTTATACGATTGTTTAAATTAATTGAGTGATGAGCTTAACAAACCCTTTTCGAAATGTTCAGATGACTGTCATTTGAAATGCCTGATCTTGCAAAATGTGAACAGTTTTACAGAACTTGGATTATAATTTAGCAAACGTCCCTTGCCTGACATTAATATTTTTAGAATCAATAATAAATTACTAACTTCAAATCGAAGTATCCATACAAAAAAACAACAGATAAGGGGATAAACCTTAGAAAATCAAAGCTTTCAGCTCGTGAACACATTAATTAGTGCTGCCTTTTGCAAAGTCAATTTAATAGTTAGGTTAGTATATTTGTGTATTTACCCTTCGTAATTTTGTCGCATATCCTGTTGACAGACTCGATCCAGTCGCAGTTGGAGGTTTCATCGTTGAAGTACAGGCCGGGAGGGCAGGGCAGCTCGTTGGGGATACCGTCGGAGCAGTAGTAGAACTTATCGCAAGCCTATAAAATAACATAACATATAAATAACAAGAACTGGAGTAAAAGGTTTTGGGCCATAGTTCACTTTGTTTGTTTGTAGTTCGCTAAGTTGCACTATCTACATCAGCCCATATACGTCCCAATGCAGGGTATGGGCCTCATCTACAATCGAGAGTACGATTGAGAGTGGTTAGGCCGTATAGTCCTCCACGCTGGCCTAGTGCGTGTTGGTGGACTTTAAATAGCATAAGTTACACTACTATCACTGAATCTAAAATATATAAATAAATATATTTAACTTTTTGAATTATTAAAAAATATATATTAGCAGCAACTGCAGAATACATGTAGCGACATGTAGTTTAGTTTTGTTGCACAACTAGTGACTTCAATTTTAAAATAATGACGTAGTAAAAAAACACAACTTTTTAATGTTGAAAAAGGAATAAAAAGTGACATAAAACAGTGATTACTTAATAAAAATGAAGTCCTTGATCGTTAAAAATAAACGAAGAATAAAAATTAAATCCAAAATGTTGTAATTAATTAATTATTTAACGCATAATTTATCTTTCAATAAACTTTGAAAGGATAACTACAATTACTTAATATGAAAAGGTTATCAACCTAAGAACAGGTATTAACGTTACCTGAGGATCGGGGTGCTTGAAATATCCGTTCTGACGCGGGCAACCTTTGGTAGGTTTGGGCTCCTCTGCAATACAAATGTTACTTTGAGAAATTATGTAATTAATTTTACTTTTAGACATTAATCATTGACAGTTTAAAAACCTGGGTAAGTTGTCGACTGCTTTGTTTTCTTTGCTCAAACTTTATTTAAAAGACATTCGAAAGGGACAAAATATTCGACAGTAGGTGTCTAATAAGGCCATTGGTGAATAAAAATGTTTGTGAAAGATTGTTAAATATTATTATTTATAGTCTCAATTTTAAATAAATAAATAAAGATAATTATATGCAATTTAAAATTCCGTTCATATAATTACTGGTGTAGAGTAATTTATAGTAATTTACCACTTAAATATGGCAATAGGAAAAAAATTACAAAAAAAAAATTGTCGCTTTTTTTTGCAACTTTTTCTATTGCATTGTGTATGAAGTCGCTTAAACTACCACCCGGCTTCGTTTTCGGTAGCAGTCTTGATATACCTTGTATAGAACTACAATTTTCCGCACGCATAATTTAATCATTCATATTTTTATAAATGTTTAAACACATGAAAACACACAAGCTTAATTCAATATTGACAGACCCAGACACAGCTGGTTAGACGCCGACTGTGAAACAAGAGGGTTCGACAGGTATTTTTCGGGTCTGAGCGTTTATGAGAATGAAAAGTCTGTCGAAGTTCCTGCTACCCACGACACAAAACTGGTTCTTAGTATGGGTTCAGGACTATGTATGTGACTGTTGGGTATATTAATTTTTTACTTATAGCACTCTCAAAGTATAAATACAAACCTTATGATTTCTCAATGTTATTTACTAAAAATGCTGGGATCATAATATTTTGTTTAACCCGTAATTTTTATTAACCCTTCGTTTTGTCTAAATTTTTCTATAATTTATCTATGATTGTTTCAGTAATAATATGTGTACATTCTATTTTCTTGTGTACATAACTAATAACAGTTATGTTATTTGATTTAAGCGTATTATTAGTTTTATTAGTAGTTTTCCAGTCACAGTTTAGTAAATTATTTTTAAATTGTATATTAGTTGTTATGTTTACCAGAAAAATACGAATAATTATAACACCGAAAGACGCCGTACCAAATATATCTATGAAACTAATTGCACGGTGTAGGTGGTCACTATTTGGATGGTTATGAATATACAATAGAAAATTGTAATATTATCAAGTACTTACGCAATTCTTTTCTGTCACCGCAGTCTACATTGGAAGGGATATCGCATCGTTCCTTGGCGGGGTTCTCATCTGAGAACACTAGACCATCTGGGCACAGTTTGACTTCTGATTGTCCTGTTAAGAAAATTTTGAGTCAGTATGTTTATGATGTTTATTTGATTTAGCAATTACAATATAACAATATTAAAATACTGGCTTAAGTATATCCACATAATGGATGGCTAGTAAAAAGTATGGAAGAAGGAGATTAATTAATTATACCATCGATATAAAAACGTACCAATACATACTTCATTCCATCTCATCTGGAGAAATATTGTATTTTTTTTTATTGCTGTTAATGACGAGACGAGCATGCCGTTCGCCTGATGGTAAGCGATGCGACCGCTCATGAACAGTAGCAAAACCAAACAACACCTTGAATTACAAAGTAATGCTTGGCATTCCACTGCGCTCGCCATCCTGAGACATATAGATGTTTAGTCTCAATATGTCCAGTAGTTACTCTGGCTACAATGTCTTTCAATCAGAAACACAACAGTGCATTTAAACTGCTGTTTGACGGGAGAAATAGACATTGCGGTGGTACCCACCCAGGCAGCCTCTCACATATGAGAGACCGACCACCAGTAAAATAGTACCACCAGTAATATATTGTTTAAGATTTTGTCTTGAATTGAAAATGCGGAAGCCAAAATATGTTTTTAAATCCGAAATCTCTAAGTAGCTTGGATTGCACGCCTAGAAGTTGAGTGATAAACATTCATTGCACGTGACTAGATTCGGAATTATCGGGTCTCCAATGTACATTTCACAATATTTAAATAGTAAGGAGAGGGCTCACTCAGCAATAAATAATATTTATTGCGTTAAATTATCATTTATATTTCTACAAAATACATGCAAATTGCCCCGCTAAAATCAACGCACGACAGCTAAGTATATCGTGATAAAATCGCATAACTACGGGTATTGGCCAATGCATTCACAGATCGTAAAACATACGCATTACACAGTCTAGTACATTACAAAACGCCTGGAATTCGAATCATGAAGTTATTTCTGCTATCATAATGTACATCTTGAGGTTAACACGAGGAAATTGCTCTTTCTTAATTTACTTTCGCTTTTTAGCTAATATTATAATTAAATCTACGTTAGGTAAGATTAGCAACTCCATTAGGGAACAATTAATTTAAAAAGATAAGCGCAGTAAACACGAATTTATGTATAACTCATAAAAGTAATCGTAAAGTTAAATTATAATAATAATATTTATTTATTGAAACAAAAATAAACGTTTATAACATTTGTGTACGTTAATGACTGCGCTAGTTTTAAATTAGTTAAATCAACCGCCAAGTATTAACTAGAGGTAACGGCGTCCCGAAAATATTTCTAGAAGTAAATATTTAACATTACTTTTTAACAGAATTAAATTGTAAAGATTGGGAAATAACTATTGTACTTGAATTGTTGATCTTATGGTGTTTTATACGTCAATTTCTACGCAAAGCAACTTTTAGCAAATTATGTTTCTATTTTAAAAGATAAACATATCTCTATGTTTTTCTTGGCATCCATCTTAGGGTGGATTTGTTTATGGCAATAATTGTCATCTGCCAAGATGACGCAATAATAAGCTCGTAAGTCGTACACGTAACATATACAAAGCATATAACTGTAACATAAGGATAAGTTTAAACCCCCATCTAATTGTATCCCATGTATTACTATTTACAATTTCTTGGAATTTTAGCTAAGAAAGTGGCTATCTAGGTCTTATAGTTTTGAAATGTATTTTAGGCATCGAATATTTTATTTTCGAATTGAGAATTCAATAGTCGTTCAAAAGAAGCCAATCATCCGATAGTTAAAATAAGTTTTGAAACTGTTTATGAATAAGGCCATGAGAGTGGAACTTATATTTTTTATAATAGAATAAGAAAGTTTAAAGATAAAGTTTATGTTACGAAGTATTAACAAAGACAAATACAATGTTTTGATAATTACGCATCCGAAAGTTTCTTGTTAAATAATCATTTTTTATGACCGTTTAACAAGACAATTGGTTATGAAAACACGGAAACAATAGGATGTAACTTTTTACAGCTACAACTTTCACAAGCCATTTCTTAAACTCATAATTATCCGTCATAATATTTAAATATTCAACAAAAAGAATTGTGAATGCATCACCGAATCAAAAAGAGGGAATGCGACGGAGAGAATTATTAAGCTTCCAGATATTTTAATTAATAATTATGCAAAAAATGCATTACATATTGTTTTAAAATAATAATGGACTTATCTAAATACTATACTAAATACATTAACCGTAAACAAGAAAATAATCAGTACCCATTTACAGTCTCAAGCGTCATTTACACGGGGAGAGAATTTTTTGAGCAGAAAATCGTATGCCATTATCGCATGGAGTTTATTGTACAGGGCTATCCTAGTATAAGCACCAGCCGTTTCTCATTCCTACGATATTTTAGCCTAAGCACTCTTGATTTAAGTAAAAATTTTGTTTGTTGCTTAGGTAAAGAAAATATTTAATATTCAATTTTTATTAGTATTATTTATTATACATAATCGCCAAAAGATTATCGTGTTCTGTAAATCACTATGAAACTTTTTTAAATGCTTACGAGGGGAGAAACTTTCCCATTGTAAATGGGGCTTAAGAACATGTATTAAATGCTTTTCTATTAGAACAATAAGACAAGAATATAAATTGCGGAATACTTTTTGGTAGTACTGCGTCGTCGCATATTTTTCTACTTGATCTACTTATAAAATACGTGATGGAAAGAAAGCACTTGAATTTTTATTGTAGCTAATGAATTTTCTATGTCCGGTTTATTTAGGTTTCGAAAACAGAAGACTTGACATGCTTTCTGAATAAGGCCTACGAATAAAAATGTTTTTGTTCCGGATACAGAAAATATCGATAAACTAAGGCAAAAAAAAAAAACAAAACAAAATTCCATTTACCATGCCATTTTTTGGAGAACAGTTTTCTGAGCACAATAGTGGATATAAATCCATTTATCTAAACTAATGGACTGTCCATTCCTAAATTAATTTCATGAAAACAATTGACCACGCATTGAGTTAAACTGACAGTGATTCTTACAAGCTTTAATTGTTAACCTTTCCTTAAAATTTATTGTTTAAAATGAAGATTTATCTAAATATGTTGCCAGCAATCCGACGCGTGCCTTAAATAACACGGCTTTATAATCATACAATTACAACAATAGCATTTCGGTAACATTATGCATAGGTCATTGACCTATACCCAAACACGCGATAAGCAAATCTTAAATCAATTTGGCCCAATGGTAAATGTCACAACAAATTTACGATCAATAATAAAATGAATTTCATTTTTCAATTAAAGCAGTTAGTGAAACGAAGCTTGGATTGTATGTAGGTAATATTTATGATAAAATGGTGACATTTAAATTGTTTGTGAAACTAAAGATATAGCAATATGTGAATGAAGGAGCATAGATAGGATCAGTTCCCGTGTTCCTTGTTGGTGACATGTTACGTGAAAATGCTGATCACCTTTAAGATAGTCCTTTGAGGGATAAGCAAAGACGTTTACGACGTTTCAACGCAGAAGAGTCGTTTGAGTTAAGAAGGCAATATATGTATATAGAAAATTGAAAGAGAAAATATAGATGTTATAAAATAGGATGAATTGAAGAGGGAAGTTTCAAAAAAAATTATTCGTTATTAAAAGAAAGTCTGGAATAACAACATCTTAAAGAATTTGCAGTCAATATTTTAAATATTTAAATCAATGGCAATATATTCGAAATTATAGTAAGTGTATCACACTAGTCTTAACGTTTTGATACACATTTTAAATAATTCTTGGTAATAACCCAGCTGTATTATGGCTTAAGCCGGCAATGTAAAGCATATCATTTTCCACCACAAGGTCACAATAACCAGTAGCCAAGTTAATAGAGTACGACGCAATGGCAATACCAAAATCAATTAGACATAACAGATGAGCCTATTCGTACGAAATTGCTATCGGCCAATTATCACTAATAAAAACACTAATTTGAAGCTGGCCCGAAATTATCTATTATCTACACATTTTTTTGCACTGAATTTACTTTAAGCAACGATGAAATGCAAAGAATTTTTACACTCTATTTACCATGGTAATAGGGGCCAATGTTGACAGTCAAATACTGCGAAACGTTGGCACAACAATTTCTATAGTGAAATTGCTTTCAATATTCGTATGTCTCTTGGCATTGACATAAATCGGGAAAAAAATTGGTGTGAAAAATAAAATTCTTTACTCGACTTTTTGTCGACTTTACTCTTTGTTAAAGTAACTTGATTGAATGGCTATATGGATAATCAAATACAATACTAACAAATATTTTAATAGTATCGCTCCTTTTTATAATATTTGTAAATTATCAAAAAGAAAAAGAAATGGAAAATGATCTAGCCATAAGAATAAAGTATAAATATTTTAACAAACTGTTTAGAATTTGTATAATTTATTATAATTTATAATATATTTTAGGGTACATATTAGTATGTGGGTCTGTTGAATGAATATTAAGCCTTGATAATAATGGAAGGTAAATGGAAGGAAGTGTAGTCTAGAAAAAACTCATACCATAAGCTCAATTCACTCAAGTAAAAAGCCTATCGTCTAATTAACAACAAAAACTGAACATGACCCGCGTGATTTTAATTAATGAATTATAATCACATTAGGTAACATCGTCAATCATATTCTAAGACAAGAAACAACTATTATACAACAGTAATTACTATTCGTGAAAGGCTAAAACACAATGACATTACATGATTGATAGCTAAATAACAAACACGGGAAAGCATAATTGTATATTCTGGGTTGTGGGTTCTAAAACGCTGTGCACACAGAGCGACTTGAGTTTAAGGAAACCGTCAACATTTCTTCATAGCAAGACTGCAAAGAAGGAAGGTTATGTTTTTAGCGAGTATGTATGTATATTTCTTTTTCACTCTATAGAGCCTTAACGGCCTATCGTATTCTTATGTGAGGTATCAATAGATTTGTCTGTCGTGAAAATGACACCGGGCAAATATATATATATATATATATATATATATATATATATATATATATACCGGGTATCTCAAGACTGCTACCGAAAACGAAGCCGGGTGGTAGTTTTAGTGGCTACAAACACAATGCAATTAAAATTTTCGCATAGAAACACGACAATTATTTTTTATGATTTTTTAAATATCGTAATTTTTGGGTGGTAAATCCATAGTTTTTGCTAAAATAATAATTTAAGCTCTTGTATACCTTAGATTATTTATAAATAAAAAGGTATACACTATTATTTTAGGAAAAAAACGTTTTTACCACCCAAATATGGTCATAGGAAAAAATAACAAAAAAAATTGTCTCTTTTTTTGGAACTTTTCTGTTGCATTGTGTCTTAAGTCGCTTAAACTACCACCCGGCTTCGTTTTCGGTAGCAGTCTTGATATACCCTGTATATATTTGGCGCCAAAATCTGGTCTCAGAAAATTGACACAGTCAAGTTTTTTGTTCTTTTCAATAAATTTGTTTTAGATGAAAGTTGTCAATATAATATTGTCAAATAAATGAAAGTTGTCGAAGCGACATTTTTTAGTTCGAGAAATCATAAATTTCATAAAAACTGACTGGTTTCTAAAAAAATATTTGCTATGTGCACAACGCCTTAGAACTGAAATATGATTTAGAGCCTTAGTTATACTTTATTATTACTAACCCTAAATGTCAAAAATATTTGGATACCATAGGTGTGCAATACCATATTTGTCTTTGAATCTAAATAAATAGCCCCCCTATTTCAATGCAAAATTATGCAATTTAGGTTAACATTAGGTTGCTTTATTGCTTGAAATCGGAAGAGCCGTATTGTAGCTCTTACGACAGTCCATGGGATAAACTCTCCAAGGTATAATTTGAGATAGCGTCGCAGAAATGTACATATGGTTTTCCTGTACAAGTACGTATTATGTAAGTATGTTATTCTCGTCGACCTTTCAAAGGTACTCACCTTTACTGCACTTGTAATAAAGGTCACACTGGTATGGATCCGGGTAGAAGCCGCTCTTCTCTGGGCAGTCGAATTCTTGACCTGAAACTGAAAACGCAGTTCATTAATATAATGTTTCAAGGATTTGAGTGTTGTTGCCTGTGGGTAAAAATGCCTCGAAGAGTACATTTACATTTACAGCCGAGAAACCTGTTTTATCTTTAAATAGGTTGGATAGTATTTTTTCCATGAGTGGAAATATTCTTCCATCTTTTAGTTTATTGACCTGATCAAGGCTATAAATTATTTGCGCTTTAAGAATAATATTTACGTAGGTATATTTCATAATGCGTTTATTTTTTAACATAACAAAGTTAAATTCCTGACAAGTATTCTACTGCATTGACATTAAAAACACGGCTTTCATATCTATTTAGAAATACAAACTATAGACTATAGTTATAGTCTCCTTTCCTAGCCCATCGTGAGACAGGACACACAAGGCGAAACGTGGATTTTCTGGTAGCACCTTTGCCTATTCCTTCTGGGAAATAGGCGTGAGATTATATGTATATGTATGTAAATACAAACTATAGCTATTTGGCAATAACTAAGACCAACGTTTAATGTGCTATTCTAACTCCAGGTCTCCATAATTGTATTTCTCGGTATGATATATCACGAACATATATACATATATGTATATGTCTTTTAATTAAAGTTTTGATTCTACAGGTTTTTATATAGTCCTCTTCATTTAAATTCATTCCATGACCATGTAAAGAACTACCTAGAACCTAGATCGTAATTATGTCTTATGTAATTATGTCGCATTTCTCTCCACTTACTAACAAGATAACAATGTAATCTAATACAATAAAATAAAAGTACAATTAGATTGCATCATAAAAATATTAAGTGCAAATGCCATTTTCGTTAGTGCCAATTTACAACTTAACCAATACAGGAAAGTACGGTAGTCAAGGCTATAAAGTCTTTTAACCAATTCTACTTGGCCCGCAGTCGTATTGCTACTTAATTTATATTAACACATAACTTTACATTTGACCGCCTTCCTGGCGCAGTCGGTTAAACGCCACCTGTGAAACGAAAGGTCGCTATTTCGATCCCCGTTTGAATAATATAATAATCCCCCGTAGAGAAATGTTTGTGCGGCCCACAAATATTTCTTTCAAATCTGGGTGTTTGTGAGATCGACAAGTCTCTCGTAGTTCCTGATACCCACACAAGACTCGATCTTAGTGTGGGGTCAGGACTATGTTTGTTGCAACTGTTGGGTGTTATTTTTTTTTATTATTATTTATTTATGGATACACGTATCGAATTGGAATTATATTTGGTAAATAATTTCAATTTAATGCACGCTTTAATTGAGAACATCGTGATAAGTTTTAAATGATACCTGAGATACGACAAGATATCAGAGATTTTGCATAAGAATATAAAAAGCGTGTGAACTTCATCAATGGACATTGAGCAAAAGCTTAGCTCGAGTACTAGAAATTGTTTTGACCTATGTTATGAGTTCTTAAGTATGTTATTCTCCGTGGCAGCATTGTTTAATTTAGGTTTATTATAAATCAGTACACTAATTCGACTTACTTTGTTAGAGTGTAATAATATAACAATTGAGATTAAGGTATGTAACCAATCCTAGTTAGAAGGGCAAAGGTTTGCAATGACAATATTCTCTGCCAAGTATAAATTGTGTTCACAAAAATGGCTGCTCATTGTGATCATCGATCACTATATTTAATCCTATAAGATAAGGAAAAAGAAACAAAACTATCTAAATTACTTCAAAGCACTTCTCAGGCACTACTTACGTTTCATAACACGCAATTATTATAACACATAACCTGTCAATATAATATTGCGATATGTTTATTTGTAATCTCGAGCGGTTTTGGTGCAAATTAATTACACAAAATGGTTACGCACGGTACTAGTTTTGGCATGAGCAGTAGCCCAAATAATCAGAGTACATTTACCTACCACTATTGCGAAGTTTTAATTGAATTTTAGAAATCCTGCATAAATAAAGTGCATTCTAAGACTAAAACATGCAAGTTGTAGGATACGAATATTTGATACACTACAGGCTTCATGGGACAGTTGGTTATACCCCGGCTGTGCCGTCAAACCGGAATACAACAGTGCATTTACACTGCTGTTAAACGGGAGAAATAGACATTGCCGAGCTACCTACCCAGATGGCCTCTCACATAATATGAGAGACCTTCTAAGACTGTACTTCTAAGACTAAGTATTATAGAAATAGGAAGAAAATTTGTCACACAAAAACCCTACATCCACGATACTTGAACAATAGAGTGACCTTATACATTATGTATACTTGTAAAAAGGTTAGTGCTAACAATAAACAGTAATGTATAATACATTAAACGACAATCTGTATCACATAAAAATCTTGAACTACATTACTGTGACCTTTTGGTGATAAAAATACATCCTTATTGCAGTGAGTAGTAAAATTGCACCTATTAAATTGCATAATTTTGTATTACATATGAGTATCTAAATAGTCAGCTTATATGGGTATTTCAATTTTAATTATTTCCTGGACCTTTAGTTAGTAATTATATCATAAAAATAATGATAATTTAACATAACAATCTCTAGTGAGGCCTAGTAGTCAACAGGACTATCAGCAAAAATATTTGAATAATACAGTTTAAAAAAATCACTTTTAAAATCTCAATGACAACTTAAAAAGTTATGCTTTAGAATCTAGAGGTTTCTTCAAAACAACCTTAGCTCAGACAGAAAATAAAATTCTAAAAGTAGAATAACATAATTATACAATTAACAAATAGCATGCCAACAATCATTTCCAGTGCAGACATCCTTGCATTATGCGTCAAACATAAATCGAAATTTCATTGAAGGTCGACAATGATACTAATTATGCAACGATAATCACTTCCACACCCCGATTCGATAACCGGACTTGAATTCTTAGAAATCAATTATGTACTTGCATTCCAGGGCTCAATGTAATATCATGTTTAGCTAAATACCAATTTTAATGGAGTCCTTGCGTAACTTAGAGTAAATAAGACTGCCAAAATCTATTCTTGTTCGATTTCAGGGTATATTCCGTTGTTAAACTGTGTAATGAAGTTTAATAACCTTAAGGAATTCTGCATAAGTTAATGTTAATAAAGCTTTAAATTATATTAATGTAACGTATGGTAACTACAATTACAGGAATAGTATCGATAACCCTAAAGATTATGGAACATTGTTGAAAAAGTTATAAAAAAAATGTTGTTAATTTTTTTGTGAATTACCGAAATATACACTTTGTAAAACGGTATAAAGCCACATTAAAAAAATAAAAAAGATATGCATTGTTCAAAATGCAATGAGACAATTTAAATGTGGGAGACAATAGAAACATTTTGGTTACAACATTGGTCCCTTTGTTATCTTAGGCTTTATGTTTTCACACTAGAACATAATGCATCGTTAATTTAGTAATTAATAGTTGCAAACCTTTTAACCTATAATGCAATTTTAATAACAATAAAGGTGGTTAACCTCTGACTTATATTAATTTAATTTTCTACATGTTTGGCGATTGACTACCCCCATTCAATATGTTATTTTAATTTCTTGGCTAGTCTAGTATTAAAGCATACATACCTATATAAACTCACGCCTTTTTCCCAGAAGGGATGGCAGAGGTGCCAGAACATCTACATTTCGGCTTGTGTGTTCCGTCCCACGAAGTGTTTTGTGGCGAGCTTATTGCCTAATTTATTCACACAAATTCCTCACTTCGAACTGATAATGAATAAAAAAATCCAATATCATTTCGATCGGGGTTCGAATCACGACCCGGGATTCGAACCCGAGACATCTTTGCAATCGTACAGTACAACTACGCCATCGCAGTTGTTGATAACATTTTATTGACATAAATCATTTCACGGCCTTTATACTTTAACTTGCACTTTTCAGGTCATTGCCTTCGACTTCCTGTTAGAAAAACCTTGTCTAAACATTAACTTGAGTACTTGCACGTTTTTAAATTATTACCGCATAACATAAAATTAATAATTGAAATAATTAATACACTCAACAGCCGCCTCGACATCGACCCTACAAAGTTATTTGTCTTGTGTCTCGGTCATTAAAAACTACGAAGACCTACGCAATCCAACAACGGGATCGCAAACAAACGTGTGTCAATCGAAAAAATATTTATGTCACGTCGCGGGACCAAATGTGGTGATTTTATATAACTGAATTTTAAATGTTAAATAATGCACCTAAATTTTCCTAACCATGAATGTAAAATACTTAATCCTTTAATAGGATAGGTCAATGTGTTTCCTTGGGGAATGTTCTATGTTTAACACTAGATTTTGTGGCTAAAGACAGAGACTATCCAGCGGTGAGAGATGGTTGAACGCATTAAGGTTTATCAGCAATGAATGTGCAATGCATAAACATATCTTTTCAGATTTATATGTGAATTTAACAGCAAGAAATAGTATCAAGTTTTATGAAAGGTCACTAACATTAGTAATGCAAGCTTTAATAGAATTGTTACGCTGTACATCTGCATAATTTATTTGATTAAAAGTCATAAGAATTCGTCACGTTGTTATGAAATGATGTCATTATTCGATGTAATTGACTTTTTCACTATGCACCATTCACTTCCTGTATATTTCGCAGAATTTACTTACTCGAAGTAGTACTGAGAATTCAACCTGGTGAATACGTAAGCACTAGTTCGCTTTAAGTCTTTAATATCCATATTTCGTCTAGTGAAACATCGTATAAAAATAATGGAATGTCAAACACTTATGAGAGTTAAATAAATATTTAATAATAAACGTTATACCAATTTATAATTATCATTATTACACTCTTCATCAGAATAGTATATTTCAGTATTGCAATATATTTTTATTGGAAATAAATTGTTACCACAAAAAAACATACAGGGGCATTTTAATCTACGTTAATAAACATAGTTCCTTCAAAAAAAAGCATAACATAATATATTTTTGATACCCACATCACATTCTGATAAAAAAACCGCAGGATTTTTAAAAATTGGAGTTACAAAACGCTACATCCTAATTCCTGTCCACTGTATTTTAATTCAATCGACATACGACCCGTTACATACAATTACCTATGATAATGGTGCCCAGCGGCCACAGAGTCACTATTGCGATAATTGTCAACCGAGCGGTTGCAAAATCAAAAATCCTGTTTTACTTGCCGTTTAATAAACGCAACACGCCATTAAAGTTGTGGTGAAATTTCACAGCCTCTAAACTGCATTTAGTACACAACTTTGCTGTATAAAGGTTAAATACAGAATAGGTACGGATATTATCTAATCTCTATATAAGTGACCAATCTAATAGTACTTTGTCGATTAATCCAATTTATATTAGAGAAATAGACGTAAAAGAATCGAATAATATGAAAAAAGTAAAAAAGGATTTTTGTCTACGGTCATATTAAAACAACTATAGCAAATGCTCAGTATTGATGTAAGAAACAAATAAAAATGTTGAGGTGAAACAAATAATGGTGTCTCTGGTAATAATTAACGAGCATCATCCTTAATAATTTTGATGAGCTATGTCGTGTTTATATCAAGCATTTTGAATCCCGAGTGAAGGACCTTGGAGGACTGGATTCAATGTATAGAGGTTACACAAAGTACAAATTACCTTTTCACGATCACTACACATTTGTAATTGTCTAGTGCATACTGAATTCAAAATACAAACATTTGTTTTTAGACTTACCATAGACAATTCGAATTTCAAATCTGACAGTTATAATTAAATGTAATTGCATTTAAAATTAAATGATAATCTTTATTGTTATTTTATAGTAAAAAAAAGGCGGAAGTTGGTAGTTATTTTTAAAGATAATAATAAGCTTTTTACTAGTTTCATTAATGAGTTCTTGTCATGTTATATTTTCGTGACGGGGTTCAATAGTGCCCTTGCAACATGTTAGCGAATTTACTGGAGCACTAACAGTTAGGACGCTTAAGTGAAAGGAGGGCAGCCCGCATGATCAACTGCAGATATCGAAACAATAATTGCTGATTTATCTATAAATTTGCATTGTCTTAGAAAGCATTTTCATTTGGAAAGTGATTGCTGCTGGCATTTGAAATTATTTTAAACGGTAACTTTTATATTGGACGAACAGATTTTTTTTGGAAAAAAAAATCTTTTAATACACTTTGGTTATTAATTAGAAACATGATAATTTTAAATTATTTGAATGAATAAAATAAACAGTTTTAAAATAACATATTCGTTGGTTAGTATCGATACAATTTGGGAAAGGTTTTAACTTTTTGAATTACAATGTATATCGTAAATATTCTAGCGCACGCATATAATTTCAATTTATCATAAAACAGGAACTTCATCATATACTTGTCAATTTCTCTTATATTAATATTGTATGAAGTAACTCGTTAGGTGTCTTAAGTAAGTTCTAATAAAAAGACCGCAATATATAATGTAACTAACGACGATCATTAAGGACGACACAATTAATATAAACACAATTTCTTCTGAAATATTTCTACATTACTACATTTTGAGATGAAAAAAAAACTCATGTGATTTATCACTTCGAAAATAAGCATTAATTTTAGGGTAATACTTTCGTATAATAAGTTATTACAACAAAATCACATTACAGGCACAATGCACACAAATTGCTTTCAAACCAAACTGCAAATCAATTTGAACTATCTAATTTATTGTTCCGGCATTCAGGTCCTTTTAGTCACATTTCCCTAATAGCCATGACTCACAAAATTCAAAAAAAGAACTCACCAATTCCGCAGACAGCCAGGCTGACGACATAGAGTAAACTTCTCATTTTGAATACCGAGGTAGTGGATATTAAAAAAAATAAAATTCTTGTCGCTGGTGTACGTGCGTTTCGTACCAAAGGTTGCTCTGTATTGCCCGTGCTTGGGACCATTGTAGCCCGCGTGCGCGTAGCTTACTACACCCGGTTCGGTCGACGACAGTGCGATTTAGTAATTGGGCTATATATCTTAATTAGCGTTAATTAAAGAAAGTTTCTAATGCGATGATGGGTGTAATTTATAATTGTTCGGTTGTGTTAATAATTGATGTGATAGGTGACGGTAAACATTGTTATTAAACTTTCACTGAGTAATCAAACCAAACTATTGATTGAATATTGATGCTAATAATTGATTTTTGTCGTTGTTATACATTTATAAAAGTCAAAATATTTTTTACATACTTAAATAACATTTTATTACATGTATAATATTTATATCATTTTAAAAAAGAAAAGGTGTAATGGAATCCCTAAAGCAATTAAATTGTTAATAAATCGGTATTTTTCTAAGAAAAATAAAGTATGATTGCGAATTCTAAAATGGTCTTGTTATTAACATATATGCTTTCAATAACGATGATAAGAACGTTATATCACTATCACATCACAGCTGTTAAATGGGAAATTAATTTTATTTTCATTTTTTCATCAAAATTTTGATCAACACGGAAGTTACCAAGAAAAACACGCACATGAAAATGTTGAACGGGGTGTATACACGGTGAGTGTGTGTCAAAAGCGATGCATATACTATATGCCACGTATATGTTTCGTTCCACATGCCGAGGTCCAACCAGCACCTTGGTGCAACTCCTTCATGGTCAATTTCATGGCACCGAAGTTATTTGCGGCATTAACATTTTTTAAAGTCAATTTTATGCACTTAAGTGTAATAAATATTTAAGGGATAATAAATTCCTTCAGAAATGCAGTTATGTGTGTTTGTTCGAGGTTTAAATGATGGCTTAACTATTCGAAGTTTTTTTTTTATTTTTTATGGTTGTTTACTGTGGCCTGTATTTATGTTCATGTATAAAGCTGAAAACACATTGTAGGTTTTTGTCTTACGCATAGAGTAAAGAGTACAAAACTATGGTAAAGAGCGCGACTGATATGGTTCGTACGGGTCGTCAGAGGGCCCGCGTACGTTTTAATTTCTTTTAATTTCATTGACAAAGGACGGTTTTCTCGTCTGCCAATGACTAAGCTTTTAGGGATGAAAGAGTCGATTTTAATGTACTCTTTATCTCATCTCTATATAAATAAATAAATAATTTATTTTTTAAAATGAAATTAATCCTAGTTGGCGCTTATTATAAACAGTCCTAAGTCTGTGATAACCTGTGGTACTAGAACATTCGAGTTTGCAACTGTTTTATTGTCAAAATCAATGATTCATTTAATATTAAATCACACATCAATCAATTATATAATACTATGATTGATTAAATTCTGTACGCAAACATAGATTACACATTGATCGTCTTGATATTAATGCTAACAGTGTCAGTTTAAAAGAAAACAAAAAAGAGACTACCTGAAGACAAATAACAAGATAACCTTTTTTCCTATTATAATTCCTAAAGCAGAGCTTGTACTTTGAAATTTTAACATCAATAACTTAATATTTGATTGTATAAAAAATTACTCGGTTATCTTCAGTTCAGTACCTATTTGTTCCCATACTTCTTACTTTTAGTGAGCATATTTGTATTCTTTACATTTAACATTATAAATAATTTCTCTTTTACGCACATACTCTAATCGTTTTACTTCCATTTTTTAAAGGAATGCACAGACGAACTTTTAGCTAAATTACTGATAATTAAATAAATAAATACACCCTACAATCACATACATAGTCCTGACCCCACATTAAGATCAATTAAGTGTTGTGTCGTGGATATCGGGAACTACGAGAGACTTTTCGGTCTCACAAACACCCAGACTCGAGACAAATACTTGTGGGGGCTCACAAACATTTCTCTCGGCGCGGGGATCGAACCCGCGGCCCCTCGTTTCACAGGCGGCGTCTAACCAAATGCGCCACGGAGGCTGTCAATTACGTCCAGGCTAGTATTTACAAATAACTGGTCAAAGAACTGCGGTGTTTATTTCTATAAAGTCAAGTTAGATTCCCAGCAACACCTCATGTAAATAATTAAAAATTTCCAAATTGTATTCAACAATTTTAATTTGTATGCAGATTGAATGAAGAAAATTATACCTTGTGTGTTTTATAAATTCTAATTTAATTGTAAGTTTTAAGAAATGTTCTATTAGTTTGGCTTAAAAAGCTGATAGCCATATTTACAAAACCTATTTTTGTGTAAACTCAAGGTTGTCCACGATCGCAAATCGCCCAAAAGCGCTGTGGTGCACGGAGAAATTATTATTTTTTTCTCTCTTCAAATTTCATTACATTGAACATTATTATCATTACTACTATTGGACTACTAGTATAAATGTACATTGTATAAATTATGAAAGAATATTTTTAATGAAAGCGTTGAAGATATTTTTTACTTTCATTTGTAGTTCCTAATTTCACCACTTGTCAATTTATGTTAGATGCGCTGTATGTCTCAGACGTTTTTGTTTTTGAAGGTCATGCCCTCGAATTTCGACCGACAGTGTGCACACAACAAAAGAATCCATTGTTCAGATCGCTGTAAGACGCGTTGCTCTAGTATTTATGGCCACTTCTTTACTCTATGCGTAAGACAAAAACCTACAGTGTGTTTTGAGCTTTACTAGTGAAGGAGAATTATAGTGTTGCAATGTGTTAATAATACTTTTTCTTTTCAGTGCATAATAATTTGACCACGACTTGGATATATTTTTAGATTCCAGAGATAATGCCTCTGAGCTTTGAGATCGATAATTGTATTACATAGATAATTTATATGCTTTGTTTTTTAATCATTGTATTGTGTATTGTCCGTGAAGGTATATTCTCTTTGATTGCCATTAAATTACTTCAGGCTTGTGATGTGTTGTTGTATCCTTTGGAAAAGTGTTCGAAAAGCTGAATATATAAAAAAGGAGTTTGCATGTTGATTCCTGTACCAAAACAAATGTTTGTAATAGAAAATAATTATCATGCTTCTGGGTATTATGCGGTCTATAATCTGCCATAGTAATTGATAGTTACGACACAAGAACCATTAAATCTATTAGGTGTGTCGAGGACATTATTTAATGTTTTTATTAATCATTTAACAACAAAAATTATTCTATTTCACAATAAAAAAAGACTGAATTTATTCGCGCATTCCTGACCAATGTCAATTACACGAGATAAGGCAAGTCTCCAGATGCCAGATAAGAGATTATTTAAGCAACATTAGTAACAGTTGAGTAATGTATCACAAACGGGTCTAATTCAGACGCAGACCGTTGCGTGCGAGTCGCTGACTACAAGCCGGCTCATTGTTCATTTGCGTAATGCGAATCTAATTTAAAACAAATTGTATTCGGAGCTAATTTTTCTTCCTTTCTTTCACAGTCCAAGACAAGCGGCTGGGGGAAAGTAAAATAAAATACACCCATCAGTCACATACATAGTCTCGACCCCACACTAAGATCGAGTCTTGTGCCATGGATATCGGAAACTACGAGAGACTTTTCAGTTTCACAAAATTCCAGACCCGAAACACATATATGTGGAACTCACGAATATTTGGCTCTGTAAGGGGATCCAACTCATGCCCTCTCGTTTTACAGCTGGCGTCTAACCAACTTTGCCACGGAGGATGTCGTAGAATAAGAGAGAAGACTCATTTGTCCTCCAGGAGAATATTTCAACCGAAATAGATCGGAGTGGTTCATGTTTATGATAACCATTTCATATAATATGTTAGCTCGAGTGGAGGCCATGTACAGGCAAGCGCAGTGCCGAACGCCGGCTCACAAGGTGGATCGACGACCTAGTTAAGGTTGCAGGAAGCCGCTGAATGCAAGCCACTTCTAACATAGGGGAGGCATATGTTCAACAGTGGACTTCCTGTGGCTAAAAGAGAGTGTGTGTAGAAAGAGAGTGAGATGTTAGCTTGTTGGAATTGATATATTAAATGAGTGACTAACGTAATACGTTAGAATTACCGTATTCGAATTACGGTGGACTCAAATGTTGTTGATATTATATGTGACATACAATTTATGTGGTTAATAGGTATTAATATCAAGATTTCGCTACAATAAACTTTTAAATTGCTAGTATCACATACGTACCACCACGTATCAAAAACTACCTTTATACCAGTTCTTCTCCAAAACAGTCATGGATTTTTTGCTCTCTGGCTTATATTTCTAACATAAAAATTACTGTAACTGAATTGTATCGCCCCATATACTCACTACAGGGCACGGGTCTCCACAATCGACAGTACGATTGGAGTGGTTAGGCCATATAGTCCATAAGACTTAATTCAAAGAAATACAGTAAATATATTATATACTTCAATATAGGTATATATATACAGTAATTTTAAAAGTCCACGCTCCAAGTGAAAGAGTAATAAACGGAATAAATGTTACCATTCTATTGAATTCCTTATCGGTGCATCCTTTGTTTTACCGCATCAAACTTATGAGGAATACAAATTAGACAACTGCATAATAATATTAATAGTTTTCGATAAAATTTATGAAATAATAATTTTAAATATCTTTATTCAATTAACGAAGGAGTTAGTTTTTTGTTAAGAAGCTTTAGAAGTTTTATTTAATTTTATTATATATTCTACATAATAAACATAACATTACATAGAGATAAATTATTCATCAAGGTGCCAGAAAACATTTGGATGTATTTATTAGAAGCAGAAAGAAAGTATTTAAATAAATATATTATCTATTATTATTTACGCAATCAAATTGGTTATGTATATTTTTTTTCGTTTCAAGAGATATTCGGGCAGATGGATTTTAGAAAGAGTGAGGGCAATATTGTTACGAAAATTGTTGGGATCTATTTTCAACGTCGCACATTTTTTGGATGATAATGTTAGAAAATAATAATGTTGACTAAACCAGTCATTTCTGAAATACTGTTTTCGATGTTATAAAAGATATTACATAATTGATTCCATTCCATTCCATTCAAAAAAATAGCTTCATTTTTGTTTCGAATTCGTTATATTAAAACCTTTACCACCAAACCGCCGGCGGTGGTAGATAGAAAGACATTTACATAAACACATATCGTAAACTACATCCATCTTACAAACATTGACACAGACGTTAACAATATTAATATTTCTTCGCTGGTTTGTTACCACCTCACGCAAAAATGGCATAAGAGAATTCTATACCATTTATTTTATTTGTTCGTATGGACATCGACTTAAAAACTAACGCACGTTTCACACTATCAGGAAATTGAGTTATAAAATAGGACGTGTCACATGTCATTGTACCCGAGGTGCATGGGTGTTACGATGGACAATTTACTGCTAGTGCGTTTGTTTTGTAGAAATACTTCTACATACTGTCACGACAAAGTGGCTGCAGTCTGATAAGTAAAATAACACTGGTCAACAAAAAAAATAAAATCGTTTATTTCCTTTAATTTTTTGTTTGTTTCTATCTCAAACTAACGTGTATTTTTTAAATATGGTAACAATTTTTCTCTCACAGCCTTTGTTTTTGAGTTACAGCTAACTACCCTCCATTACTATTTTTACTTATATTTGCGTTTTTTATTGGACATTCAAATATATTTTGTTGTTGTTTTCGATATGGCTTCGTCAAGAAGGTGTTGTGTACTTAATCCTGATTCTTTTTGCTACATTTGTGGTGAATATGTATTTGCAAAATATCGAAAACCTATATCGGACTTTGTAAAAACTGCGTATCATCAATACTTTAAAATAAAATTGTGTAATCAGGACAAGCCATGGGTTCCTCATATTGCATGCCAGAAATGTGTGGTATGTCTACGGTTATGGCCCAGTGGAAAAAGAGATGCAGTAATGTTCGTAACGATACACGAAGTTCCCTTGTTTCATGTGTCTCTGGGACAGTCGTGACAAACAACACCATTGGTCACAAAAAGTTTGGCCAGTGCGGGAAGAGCTAAAAGATGGTACAAAAAATGCTATAAATATGCCTTTAGTTAGCCGAGATCGCATCATACTTCCACCACTTCATATTAAACTCGGCATAATGAAACAGTTTGTGAAGACGCTTGACAAAAGTGGCGATTGTTTCAATTTTCTTTCACGCAAGTTTCCAGGATTAAGTACAGAAAAATTTAAAGCTGGTATTTTTGATGGGCCACAGATTAGGCAACTCGTGAAAAATCCAAATTTTGTCAAATCAATGACTGAAGTCGAATCCAAAGCTTGGAAGTCATTCGTTTTGGCTATGAGTAATTTCCTAGGCAAAAAGAAATCTGACGACCACGTCGAGCTTGTTGAGTCCATGCTATCGAACTTGCAAGAGTTAGGGTGCAACATGAGCATAAAAATCCTCTTACTGCACTCACATTTAGACCGATTTCCACAAAATCTAGGTGATTTTAGTGAGGAGCAGGGTGAAAGATTCCATCAGGATCTTCGAACAATGGAAGAGCGGTATCAGAGGCGGTGGGACTCACATATGATGGCTGACTACTGCTGGAGTTTGCAACGTGATCTACCTAAAGTCGTTAATTCAAGAAAATCGTATAAAAGATCATTTGATAGAGTTCAATAGAAATTTTGTTAACATCATTTATTAATTTTCTGTACTTTTTTATCAAAATAATAAAACTCTATATTTCAAAAACTGAAGCTTTTAGCAATCTTCCAGTATTTTTTTCATACTCAGGGCCATAGAAATACCCAAAAACAAAAAAAAAATAAAGGAAACAAGACTTGTGTTGACCAGTGTAATTTACACATACTGCTTAACGTGGGGCTGGGGGTTCGATCCCCGCATAGAGACACATATTTATCGATCCATAGATATTTGTGTCGGGTCTGGGTGTTTGTGACACCGGAGTCTCTCGTAGTTCCTGATCTACGATACAAGACTTGATCTTAGTGTGCTCAGGACTATGTATGTAACAGCTGGTTGTATTTTTTTTTTGTATTTAATATCCAGAGAAGTGAGATATCTATCTGTCGCGGATTGGCCCCATAATTATTTTGTCTGGTCAGCCATATATACAAAGGCCTGAAACATCACACACATCTTTTGATTTACTTATTTTATCGCGGATACAATTATTAAAATTGCATTGTATACAACTGAAAAGGCTTTCGACTACTTATTAGTAATAAGCAAAAACCCATGAAGTAAATATTGTACTTCCAAATTAATATTACTATAAAATAATTCGCAGTACTTGCAGCGATAGTAACAGAATATACCTACATAAGCTTATTCAGTGCGGCGCAACCAATATAGCGAATGTTATTAATTGGTGTATTCCCAAACTTTAAAACTTTCATTTCATCTGTATTAATTTTCTATAGCCGCTGAATGTGTATGTTTCTCTATCGCACCGCCCTTTGACAATAAAAAAACAATTTGAGATTGAGTGACACTTAAACAATTACTGTATTTATTTATACTAGTTGGCGTCGTGTCAGCATTTATACGAGTACAGTGAGAATAAGCGAGAGGGGGCAGGTCGATGACGTTTTAGGTTCATATTCCAAGATTTTGTACTACAAATTGTGTGAGTATAATCTTTAAATTCTTGTTTGCGTTTCTAAGGACTGATATTTGTACACGGTACATAGCGTTTAAATCGCTATTATTACTTGAAAACAATATCACCCAATCGTTACTAAAACTGCCACCACAACCAAAATTTATTAATTTGTGTGTATATTATTAATTGTTTTGTATTTTATAAATAATGCGTTTCCACTACTGCCTAGATATTTGCTCTCTGTTCTCAGCCAAAGAAAGTCTATTACTGTTCATAGGCCTCCCTCAATGATCTCTACATCGATATGTTGGAAGCAGCCCGCATCCAGAGGCTTTCTGCAACTTTAACCACGTGATTCAGTCTCTCTTTCTTCAACTACAGAAAGTCCAGTTCTGAACGTAGGCCTCCAATCTTCCCCCAATAACCACATCGACCTTTTAACCTTAACCATGTAACCCATCTTTGCTACATCTTCATAAATATAATATATTACGTAGGCGTGATTTGAGCTGTTCAATACGAGTATTAACACTCGTACCTGTCATCTTAACACTCATACAACTGTCAACGTATACTTCACGGTAAAAAACGTATGACAATGAGTTACGAAACGCATAGGTTAACTGACATATCGATTGATTAGATTCACAATTCAGCATTCAGACCTTTCATTTTAAGGCCCCTAACCACTACAATAGCTTTCTATGAGTATAATAATTTAAGAACTTCTATATATTTATTTTACTGGTGGTAGATCTCTCATATGTGAGAGGCCATCTGGGTGGGTACCACCGCAATGTCTATTTCTCCCGTGAAACACTGTTGTGTTTCGGATTGAAGGACATTGTAGCCAGAGTAACTACTGGACATATTGAGACTTAACATCTTATGTCTCAGGATAGCGCGCGCAGTGGAATTTTGCTACTGTTTATGAGCGGTTGTATCGCTTACCATCAGGCGATCAGCTTGCTCGTCTCGTCATTCATTGCAATAAAATATATATATATATTAATTACTCTTGATGATAATTACACTGGTCCATTTCGTCATTAGTCTTTTGGTGAACTTTTCTGAGAAGTTCATAGCACGATCTCCATATAGGCGTATAATTAATAAAATAAAATAAATACAACAAAGGTCAGGCACATAGCCCGCATCTAGTACTATAATATTATTATTGAGTCATTTCGCTACTGTATTTGTTTCTATGTAATGCAAAAATAATCAAATAAACGCTCCAGCTTCTACCGGGACCATCCCTGCACAATGTCGTTCAATTTGCGACCCGTACCTAATGTTGGAGGCTGAGAATCCTCCTCATTTTTCGGCAACAGGCAGTTGCTTCCTCCTTCTGCTGCTGCCAAACATCTCCAGGGCGCGTTGTACGTGAGTACAATGGGCGCTACAACAGCCCCTCACTGCGTGCCCGCGACCTTCACTTCCCCAATAATCGCCTCCTACGACAGGCAGAGAATGCCGTGGCAGGATTCTGGAATCGCCCCTATACCATAAGGCGCAAATTATGATGACTGCCTCGGTGGCGTAACTACGCCCACGTATCGTAGTACAACTGTACTACGATACGGCTTACAATGCTGAGGTCTCGGGTTCGAATCCCGGGTTGGGCAAAGTGATATTGGATTTTTCTATTCATTATCAGCCCGGAGTCAGGAATTGGAGCCTGATATGGCGATAGGCTCGCCTCCTATCACATTATGGGACGGAGCATACAAGGCGAAATGTGGGTGTACTGCCGCCTACTCCTTACAGGAAATAGGCGTGAGTATATGTATGTATGTTTTTATTATGAAAGCATATATCTGAAATAATGTGTTAAATGGATATAATTTATATGTTATTTGTAGTTCCATTCGCCACACGCCAATATAAGACTGATGAAGTTTTCTCATAGTGGACTGACACCTTTACAGGGTTGACTTTCATTACCGATTGGGATAAAAGACGTTGCGAATTCATATTGAGCTTGATGCATGTAATTGACGCCTCTTCATTGTCTAGACTGTTGAAACAAAAGAACAATTACGTAATATTTCCTAGTATTGTCTTAGTTAAAAGTCGAAGTACATTTAGATGTCGTTTCATGGTAAACAGTCAAATATTGTCATATCTTGTATCTTGGTTAATAGCCATTTTAAATGAAATCGATACTAAAACCTAATCTGATTTTCATGAATTTAAGAGACCAGCGCTATGTTTTTGATAAAAAATATTAAATTTTTCCTCAGACTTTGTGATCAAACAAGAATCAATTGAAATAGTTTACGAAACTTTAACCTTTAACGACCATAAACATATAAAAGTTTTAAAACCTATTTTAGCTACCGAGTGTTTTGTCCTCTTCTCTCTAACTGAGTTCAGATGTTTTTTGCGCCTCCATGTCATAGGCAGTTAGACGTCGCGTCGCCTGTGAAACGAGAGGCTGCGGGTTCGATCCCCGCACCGAGAGAAATATTCATGCGGCCCACAAATATTTCATTCGGGTCTGAGTGTTTATGAGACCGAAAAGTCTCACGTAGTTCCTAATACCAGCGATACGAGACTCGATCTTAGTGTAGAGTCAGGACTATGCATGTGACTGTTGGGTCCTATTATTGTTATTTTGAAAGAGACAACGAGTTCGATAGCTAAAGTAGATTTTAAAAATCTCTGTGAATAAGGACATGTTTAATCTCAAGCTTCTCTTATATAGTAGCACAGAGTATCAGTAATTTAGACTCAAGCTATTATTATTATAATAACAACAGCATAAGATATAAATTGCCTATTCATTATTCAAACTGTACACGTGGTCACGTTTTCATGAGTGACTCAAGTTGACTAATTGAGGTATTTCAGTGCCGCACTAATACTTCTTCGAACTATAGATAATATATTAAACACACCGCCCTATCTTGAATCTGAAGTTTAATATTAGCATTTATATAGCTAGTTGGCCTCTAGCGCATCTCAAAAGGCATCCAACATTATGGTCGCAGGCCTAAATCCCAGGCCACACCTATGACTTTTCGATGCCATGGATATATTTATGGCAAGTACCTACCACACACGTTGTTGGTGCTGAAAGATATCGCGGGAAAATCTGTATACAATAAGGATTTTCAATATTTTCCATAGTTTCTGAAGTCCATTAAACCGCGTTAGACCACCTTGCCACAGTCAATCACGCTGGCCTTTTGCAGTAACCCCTCACAATTAGTATGTCAATTGTTTTAGAAGTCTGTGGCCTGCAGTAGGACGTATAGGCGCTGATACAGAACATTTATAGTCTAAACTTTAAGCCCGCAATAATGCAGTTGATTAAAAAATTGCAGTTAAACGAGGGGATGTACATAACAGATCGACCGACTATAATAATTACTTTCTTACAATTGCAGGATAGATTTATTCTATCTGACAGAATTTTTTGTCCATTCATTTGCTCCCTTAGACTCCATACAGAAACATTAATAGAATCATTCAATAATGAGATAATATTTACTGTAACAGGAAGCCTAGAAAACAAGAAACTGTCACAATTGCATAAAATTGACAACCAGCGCGTCCAAATTAAACTACGAAGGCGAACGACAAGCGAAAACATTGGCTAATCAAATGAATTACTGTTTTCGATATTCAAAATATATTGACGTCTTTCACCGCCTGTACATCGAATGATATTACAAAAATAATACCATATATTAAAAGTTCCTGATCAAGAACATGTAATAAGATAAGCCTGATATATGTCGTTGGATTTATTTTTTCGGCAAATGATGCAAGCCCTAACAGGATTGCCTTAGCCCTTTGGGCATTTCATTCTCAATGGATATTTGAAATTTATAACTTGAAAGATTAAAATCAAATATGATTCGCTCCCTAAGTGGGAACTGAGCAATGTAAAAGTGCATTGACCGATAAAACCGACTTTTTACTGGGATTTTTTTATACCACGTTGTTTACTAATATTACAGTAGTATCTAAGGTAATAATTCCTTTTATCCGCCCCTTATCTTGTCTTTTGTGGTATCCATATTTTATGCATTTCATATCCAACTCTGCATGCTTTTTTATACAGTTCAAATGTGTAAAAAACACGCAGAGTTGGATTTGGTTTGTATTACAATCAGTCTTTTTCCTAAGTCCAATCCTTTCAGAAAAAATACTAATCAATAAATACAATTTATGTTGTCCTCCGTACTCATTGACTTATATTCTACCGATAGACGCGACGCGTCATAGAAACTATTTGTCCCATATTTCTCAAAGCTCAGTAGCGACATCTAGTACGTTTACTTGAATATTACAAATTATTATCAAAGATTATTAGACAGAAGAGACAGTTCAAATCAATTATAGATTTTCCTAATATACTGCCTATATCCTAATATTATGCCTAAGTATGAATGCTGTCATAGCGATTATATATTTTGTAATAATTTTTATTTACGTGAATAATTCATGAAAATTATCTAAATTAAACTATAAAGTGTACAAGTTCATCACAGTTTTACAATACGATAATGAAACAACAGACAAATATTAGAAAGACCTCCCACTTTCGTAACAACGCGTAAGAATCTAAAACAATTTTAAGTGATATTAGTCTTTAAAAACATTCAATGGGATCCAAATTCCAACGTAGTCCATTAGGTAATTCATATAAAGAAATAGGCTCTAAAAACTGTCCACTGTTTCAGAACATACATACAACACACATATTTTGTCTTATTAATTAACAACATAAAATTAAAATGAAATACTGAAATCAATTTTTAAACTACGTTTTTCCTGCATATCTGTATTTGTAATGTATTCGAATAGTTTATGCCTATTTGGTCAGCTGATATGAATGTCCCATGAATAATCTATATCTAATATAGTTCGTCTCTCTCACTCGACGAGCAATTTTTGTGCGCGGGAATGAGACATACGATTCAGAAGCTCATCTTGTATTTCTAATGAGCTATAAAAATATTTAATCCAATAATAACTAAAATATCTGTATTATCGGCATTATAGTGCAATATTTTATCACTTAACTTGTATGCTTTAATTATATTGTAACTTTAGAAAATTTCGCTGTCGGTTTGACGGGGAAAAGTCAAAATAAATTACTTATAAATATAAGCAAAGAGGCGTACTGTTGCGCGGCCGTCACGCGGCAGACTGATTCGTGTGCGGTGCATGCACCGCACTTGGGTGGGACACGATTGTTACAAAGAACGTCTTATCTAGTGTAACATTGATATCGATGTCCGTACTCGATTACTTCACTCTTATCGATACTTATAAAACGATTATCGATTGAGGATTATAACTATTTAATATCTATACTTAGACAAAACTTAGTAGTGTTTAGACAGAGCTGTGTAAAAACTCAATATTATCGTTAAAATGTCATCATGTACATTGAACTCCTTTTTCGTTACAAAATTTAAAAAAAAACAACCAGAGGTCTTCCAGTTTGCAAGGTGAATGCATTTGGAGGCCAAAAGAGTTTAAAAAAAGGTACGGCCTTGAGCGAGAAGAACGTGCTCAAATAGGGTTCTGTACTGTAATTGAAAAGAAAATATTTACAAAACAATTAATAAGATGTAGATTTTATGCTACGTCTCTGGATGCAAGCCGCTTCCAATAAGTCGTGATAGAGACCCTTGGAGGAGGCTTAGGTTCAGTAGTGGACCTCCAGTCTCTGAAGAAAGAGAAAGATTATTTCAAATGTCATGGCCACGATACGAAAACAACATGTCCCACGTTGTAATTATCTCTGTTGTATTCATTTAATCGACAGTCCACAGGACATAAGTCTCCTTTACTATTTATATGGCAAACAATTATTGGAAATCATAATTTTATTAGATTGGTTTTATCGATTTCAAAAATAAATTTAGTACGGTATTATTTTAATTGAAAACATAATACCGGGTATATCAAGACTGCTACCGAAAACGAAGCCGGGTGATAGTTTAAGCGACTTCAGACACAATGCAACAGAAAAAGTTGCAAAAAAAAGCGACAATTTTTTTTTGTTTTTTTTTTCTATGGCCATATTTGGGTGGTAAATACATATTTTCCTAAAATAATAGTGTATATCCTTTTATTTATAAATACTCTAAGGTATAAAAGAGTTTAAATTATTATTTAAGCAAAAACTATGGATTTACCACCCAAAATTGACGATATTTAAAAAATCATAAAAAATAATTGTCGCGTTTCTATGCGAAATTTTTAATTGCATTGTGTTTGTAGCCACTAAAACTACCACCCGGCTTCGTTTTCGGTAGCAGTCTTGAGATACCCTGTATATTAAGTTATACTTTTGTAGGTTGAAGTGATGACAGTACCAATAGTATTGGACGACCAAAAATTGAAGCATACAGATATATAATATTTGTATACATACGAGGGTTTTGTTATTCAATCATACTAACCCTAATACCTGACGAGATTAGACTGGACAGCCTGAGGTCAACGGACCTTGTTAAAGGCCCAACACTTGCTTTTGAAATTTCCCTTTATTATTCATTTGTCCCTTTCAATACAACCTTCGCGAGTTTAGAGAAAGCTGCTCAGTGTAAATATAACTTTTATTAGGTAATCGGTAATCGGTAGACTGGAAGTAATTTTAAAGGGAAGGCGATATTAATTGTATTGACTACATTTAAATAAATAATACACATACCTAACAGCCTAACCAAACTGCCTCGGTGGCGTGGCTATATTACGGTACGATTACAAAGCTGAGGTCTTGGGTTCGACTCCCGGGTCGAGCGAAGTGATAGCGGATTTGGATTTTTCTATTCATTATCAGCTTGGAGTCAGGAATTTGTTCAAGATATGCCGATAGGCTCGTACCCTATCTCATCGTGGGCAGAACATATAACGCGAAATTAGTTTAATTAGTCCCGGTAGCACCTCTATGTACGTACGCCTTCTGAAAAAGGCGTGAAAAAAATCCAATATCACTTTGCCCGACTCGGGATTCGAACCCGAGACCTTTGTAACCGTACCGAAGTACAACTTCGTCACCGAAACATTCAGTTTCTATTGTACTACTTGCTTGAAATAGCGGAAGCAACAGTACGCATGGAAACACCGTGAAAGGTGTAATACTAACATAATAGGTGCGTATTGATTGTCTAATAATTAAGTACTTGACTAGGTAATCAGGCCATTTCCCATATGTGAACACTAGACTATACAGTCTTTTATGAGGAAAACAGAGACATAGTTATAATTAGAGTATAAAAAGGGCTTGGTGGCCTGTTGATAAAAACAGACACGGCTGCCAACATGTTCATGGTGGTCGCGTGTACGAAACCCAGGGCGCACCTCTGACTTGTCAGTCATGTGTATATTGATAGTCAACCACAACGCACTATAACGGTGACGTAAAATATCATGCGGGAACCTGCAACCACAGCGATGTGCAAGAATTTCTATGGACTGTAAAGTCCGCCAACCAGCACTAGGCTAGCGTGGTGAACTATATGGCATAACCACTCTCGATTGTGGAGGAGGCCCGCGCCCTGCAGTGGAACGTATATCTGCTGATAGAGTATACAAAGTGTCCCGGATCTCAACGATAAGCCGGTAAGGGGAGATAGACCGAAATTATAAGAAAAAAGCAATAATACAATCAAAGTGCTATCCGCGAAAATACAAGTACAAGTAACGATTACGATAAGTTTACTGAAAAATTATAGTCGTCATAGTTTGATTTATTTATTTAGTATTTACTTATAAATACTCTTTACCATATACCTCAAGTTACATAGTTATTACATACAGGGTATATTAAGAGTGCCACCGAAAACAAAGCCGAGTGGTAGTTTTAGGGACTTCAGGCTCAATAAATAATAATAATAATAAATACACCCAACAGTCACATACATAGTCCTGACCCCACACTAAGATCGAGTCTTGTGTCGTGGGTATCAGGATCATTCAGGAGACATTTCGGTCTCACAAACACCCAGACCCGGAAGAAATATTTGTGGGCCGCACAAACATTTCTCTCGGTGCGGGGATCGAACCCTCGGCCTCTCGTTTCACAGGCGGCGTCTAACCAACTGCGCTACGGAGGCTGTCAATGCAACTAAATTTTGTGCAAAAAACTGAGACGATTTTTTTGTAATTTTTTCTATCGTCTAATTAGTGTGGTAAATACATAGTTTTTTCTTAAATAATAGTGTACACCCTTTTATTATATTATAAAGATGCTATGATAAGCAAGGCTTTAAATTATTATTTCAGCAAGAACTATGGATTTACCACCTAAATTCGACGATATTTAAAAAATGATAAAAAAATGTTGTCAGGTTTCCTTGCGAAATTTTTAGTTGCATTGTTTTTGTAGTCACTAAAACTACCACCCGGCTTCGTTTTCGGTAGCAGTCTTGATATACCCGGTAGATAAAAATTTATAGAAATAAAATTATTTTTTACAGATATAATCGTGGATTTGGTTAAATAAAATTAAAACAGTACAAGGGGTGACCATATCGCATTGAGCGATTTTTCCTGGCAACCTTTGGATGAATAGGAAGTAAATTTATCTAACGTTGTATCCTTTATAGTACTTTACTGTTACTTTAAAACCAACATAAATGTACATGCAGTGTTTATAAAACCTGTAAACACTATCATTTAGTCCTCATTAAAATGCAATATAACAACTCAATACAACAGAACTCATTGATCTATTTGCAGTACTAAATTGTTATAGATCTAAACCACACAGACAGAACCAGCAATTTTAATATCCTATAACTCATGGATAAGTACAGTTATCATATCCAATTGCATACGTACTCGTAAGAATGCAGATATTAGAACATTGACGAGGTACGGATAAAGGTCACGTAAATGTCAACAGTCGAATAAAATGTGCAGGCGGTTAGGGCTGTCACTATTGTATTGTTATGATAATTTATGAAACAGTGTTCCATATGAGAGGATCGTATAGGCTAATGAAAATGACTTTAAGTTCAACGCATCTATTTGTTACAAATGAAAATTGTATTTGTCGACATATCTACGGTACAAGGCATCTCAGCAGCAGGATAGTATAAGTATTTTATAAATATTTAAATTAAATATTGTGAAGGACAAATAACGTTTTCTACATCTAATTTTTATTTGTATAAGAGGTTTATTTTAACTGGGATAAGTCAACAAAATATCCAGTACTAACAAATGCACATCAAACAATTTTCCCAACAGTTAACTTTCATTGAATACTTTTAAAAAGATAATGTACTGAAAGCGTGCTAGAAGTTAAAGACTCCAACCCTATATAATGCACAGAAGGGAACGTATTTTTGAAAGCGTATAGTCTTTGACATACTTACAAGTATATCTAGATAGACAGCATCTTCGTCTCATCGTGACTAATTTTGATTATTGTACATCAATATCGACAGAGTACAAGACCTTGATATATTCTGAGGAATACTAATATTAAGAGTGAATACTAGAATGATCTATCTGAAAGATTTAATTAATTTTCATCGTCAACAATAAGATGTACTACTGAAAATAGATATCAGACAAAAATTCATTCGTCGATGACCTGCTGAAAATCTTAGGTAGTGTCCTCAAATGATCTTATCACGTTGTCTTTATACTTAGTGTGACTAGACTGTGGAATAAATTTTGGAGGCTCATATTTAGCAATGAACTTCCTTATGGTTGAAAGTAATTTGTTTGTAAGCCTTATTGAATTTACACCAGTATGTATATATTTTTAAGAAAATGCATTCTTCATGATTACGTGATCCCATAAATTAATTTAATTTACAACATAACAGTTCGTCCTCATAAAGAGGAATACTTGTAGAAAATTATTTGTATCTCAGGACATTTTATTACATAAATAAAGTTTTGAACCTGAAATATTTTCAACATGAAGCTACTCGGTAAATAGTATAATTGTGGGATAGCATATTGTATGTATGACGTGTTTGAAATGACGCACGTAGTAATAGTTGGAATATTATTATTTCCTAGTATTCTATTCAACTCTTAGTGCAATATATTCTTTGAATACGATAAATTGCATTTGTACAAAAAATACATTATACTCGGTAATTAGATTATAGGTATTGAATATCCTGCAATGTGTTTTGAAGCAGTTTGTATGCAACAATCAATTTATTTATTGAAACTTATCTGCTCTATAAAACCACTTGTGACGTTGATTCAATGTATTAGAAATATTATTACATTGAAACATGTACAAAATAATTTTTACAACAATATGTAATATGAAATATATATATAATATTTTAAGAATGTTCTATGAATATTTGTACTAATATTTTTTAGATTATAAGAAATAGCATCCACTTTACTTGTATATATTTTACAAATATAAATATCGTAATTATGTAATAAAAGGTTTTGTAATAAATAAATAACTCAAATGAATTAACTTAGAATTTATTTAACTTATTTAGTCTTAACAAGTAGCTAGAGTATTATATCACTAAGAGGCTTAGGACCTCGCCTTGGGTCCTGGCGCGGCTTCTTCTGAGTCCTTGTACCAGTCCTCGCTGAAAATATTACAATTATGTCAATTTTATATATTAAAATAAATGTAATCAAATATTTTCCACAACATTTTATTTTTTACGTTATGAACCTTTTACCGTATTATTTACTATAGTATAATTTGATCACTCACTGGCTTAGTAAATTCTTTTAAAGAATATTAAAAACAAACGCAACATATTAAAATTAATTATTAAAGTCTCAATGCCAAAATTGCATTTAATGTATTCATTTCTATTATCAATTCGATTTATCATATAAACGTAAATCTTAGGATGTAACCCTATCCAATATCAATTAAGAAAATTCTAGAAAACTCACCATCCGCGCACGTTCTCAGGAGCGTCACACTTCTGGCTCTCCTCGTTGTAGACCTCTCCGACCTGGCAACCGAGGTCACGGGGTTCGATTCCGTTGAGGCACACGTAGAACCTCTGGCAGTCGTTGGGGTGTGGGAACTTGGGGTGGGCGACGGGGAGACCCTGGGAGTCTACCTGCTGCTCCTTGGGGCACTCGAAACCATCCTTGGTCTTCTCTGGAAATTTGGAGGAGTTTATTAGTATAGTGAATGGTTTCAGATGATGGAAATAGTGTTATCTATAAAGAATATTCTATGCTTGTATTGTGAGATTCGGTTTCTGTTATTGTTTATTTTTGTATAATTTAAAATGATTAACATTTGCTAAATATTTTTTTAGTTTAAGCTGTAAATTTGCGAATATTATTTACATCTTTGCACCTAACATACAACACACCCAAATTTCAAATCATTATGTCAAATTGCTTAAGTTGAAAGACCTATTGCATCGTACTAACAATTGGAATAAAAATCAGCTACTTACTCTCTTGGTTGTTGCATCCTTGTCTGCCAGCTGAGTCGGGCCACACGCAGGTGCCAGAGTACTCGTCGAAGTGGAGTCCAGCGGTACACTTGACCTCGGTGGCTTCACCCTCAATGCAGTTGAAGAAGATGTTGCAGACAGAGGCGTCAGGGTGGGCGAAGAAACCGTTGCGGCGGGGGCACTGCGCATTGGGCTTGGGGGGTTCTGTGGAGAGAAATGTTTTGATTATGATGGGGTTTGGATGTAGTGGATGTAGGATAAAGAAAAAAATAGTGTCATAGAGAACATGTTATGCTAAATTGATAAAATAGAACAAGGTATATTCGAAGATGAATATGAAGATTACGTAAGATTGATAGTGAATGTCGAAAAGCTAAATGTTATAGGCCAATATTCAAAGCTAATGCTGAAATTGGCTAAAACAATTACTAGCTCTAATCTATCTGGATGTTTATTAATATGACGTATAAAGTATGATTTCAGAATCAGAATCAGAATCAGAAATCCTTTATTTGCATAAAATGTAGGTAAACAGCATAAGGTGTTACAATGTTATATAAAATTGTTCCTGTACATGATTTGGAAGGGAACCATTACGAAAATCTTCAGCTTTCGAAATATGTACATCTGCCATTTGCAGTATGATGGATGCACCGCCTCCCACACTTAAGATAATTGAGACATGACTAATGCAACAATTCAAATTCATTTACCAATATTCCTCACAAAGGATAATCATGCTAATAATGCATCTTCGGATTCAAGGAAAACGAAAGCGATTGCAAAAACGTATTTCAATGTAAACCACTTTTAAAATCACCGAAAACGAGTCGAGACATGTCGCTTACAAACTAGAAAAGCGGGAATCAACAATGTGGCCTTGAAGTGTGGAGGGGCGTCGAGGTCAGCCCAAATAGGAAATAATAATTATCTCCTGGAACTTTGTAGGAACTCGATTGGCCGCGCTCTCTTTCACTTGTAGTCGGGTGGTCGCGCTATTTTTAACACCAGCAGTCACCTTGATATTATGTTACAAAACTACATCGTTTATAGATTTTATGTTATAGAAAGTATATTATCGTCATCATCGGATGGTGTTACGTGTTAGCAATAATATTTAATGCTTGTCATTTGCACCGTATAATTGTTATTTGTGTACATTAATACTGGCATAAAACACGTGAATATAATATTTAAAAATAATTAAATTATTAATTTATCATTTCATTTTCCAATAAATGGGCTAATACAAAGTCATGTTACAGTAAATAAACATGTAGAACTAACATTTAGCACACGTTACGAAAAAACCATTGGTGCATGCAATTGAGCTTTCTCGGAAGAAACCATTCGAATTGCCTTTGTGCCGACGGAGTAGGTATAGTCGCGAAAAAATTTAAGTGTATAAAATGCCTACTCTAAATTCAAGGCACGTAGTCAAGCTCAGTTCATTCCTTGTACCGACGCCCATGCAGAATATTAGTACATGTATAGTCAGCAATATAAGTCGCTACACACTTTACATTTTTCATGACCCTTTTTTGTATTAAAATATCTAATTACTACTCTGTAGTCATAAAATATAATCAGGTAAAATCATATTTGCCGAGAAGTGCTACAAGATATTGGAAATATTTATTATTTTAGATAATAAGACCATTTAAAATCTCTTAATTGAGTAGCGACTTATGTTGCTGACTGTACAAGTGCAATAAGTTACGTGGCATGAAGTGAATGTGCCCATACTTAACTCTACCGCATTGTGACAAAAACTAAACTAATGTGTAGAGTGCAGGCCAAAGTGCAAAACACGAAATTTGATATTATAACTTAGGATGAAAACCTGAAAGATGGAAGAGAGTATTTTGGCAAAACCATGGGTATGGAAAAAATATGTAATTCACTTTTCATTTCTTATACCCGTGTGAATTTTCAGATATTAAATTAACATTAAAAAAATAAAAATAAAAGACATGGGTTTTGATCTTTTGAAAGATACATACCAATCATGAAATTGAAGGCTATAACAACACCGAAAATTAATATCCTAGCTACCAATAATTTCAACAAAACCTTCCCGAAAACATTAACGTCCCTTAAATATTTAAACGTTTACATTGTCACCAACATCCTATACAGTATAATATAAAGTGTGCTATTTCTATGACTATCTGTACCATCGCATGTATGTACTGTACCAGTTGGCCTAGAAAGGCGGCGGCGTATGTCTGGCCGTCGGTCAAAGGTAGTCAGGATACGCCTTCACTTCATAGGGACCGGCGAACGACCTCAGAGGACTATATGTTCTACTTATTTTGTGTTGGAAAGGTATTTTTACAATCTTTTTAAAACTATAAATTCAAGGCGACGTCAACAGTCTTGTGAACAATTTTATGTTAGTGATAAATTAGATATATAAGATGTGTGCCTAAAACAATTTATTACTTGCTCAAGTGTATCGATTTAACAAATTATCTTTTCTGGGAATTATATATGTATTAAATTATAGTATAATGATTTTGGTATTTCAATTCTTAGTTAGAAACTGCGAAAAATAAATAGCATGCAATTGTGTTAGTTGAAGAAGTAAGGGAAAATTTCTAAATGTGATCAAAATTCTAAATGTGATAAAGAACATATGGTATTCTATCATCTGTTAGTAATAGTCAAATACGTGACAAATGAATCAATGATTAGTTAAGTACATATTTACATATTATGTTCAACTTAAACACGTAAAAACCAATATGCCTTCAGGATGTTAATTAACTTGTATAATGTGTGCAATGTTTTTGTCGATTACTTAGAATTCATGAAGATGAGAAAATTTAATCGAATGATTTGAAAAACCTTTTTCACTTAATATACAGGGTATATCAAGACTGCTACCGAAAACGAAGCCGGGTGGTAGTTTAAGCGACTTCAGACACAATGCAATAGAAAATGTTGCAAAAAAAAGTGTCAATTTTTTTTTTGAATTTTTTTTTCTTTGTTCCTATTTGGGTGGTAAATCCATTTTGTCCTAAAATAATAGTGTGTACCCTTTTATTTATAAATACTCTAAGGGATAAAAGAGTTAAAATTATTAATTTAGCAAAAACTATGGATTTACCACCCAAAAATGATGAAATTAAAAAAATCATTAAAAATCATGGTCGCGTTTCTCAGCACGATTTTTAGTTGCATTGTGTTTGTAGTGACTAAAACTACCACCCGGCTTCGTTTTCGGTAGCAGTCTTGATATACCCGGTATAATTATTAATTTTCCTTTTTAGATGAAGAAAGATATACAAGTTATGGCTATAAATAAAATATAAACTACTTCTAATAAACACATGAATATTTGAATCAATGTTAGTAATTATTTTTTGCCAACCATTATGACTCCCTCTAGTTCCAAGAGTAAAAATGGCCTTTATGTAAAATCTATTCAGATATACGTTTCAGAGATTACGGGCGTCCACGAAGGAAACTTTCTTTGGAAATAAGTGGCTATAAAGACTATATAATATTAGTTTCAATATCTAAAGATATGAGGATAATAAAGACCAAGTGAAATAGCGAAATAAAGCTTTGAACCCATGGCAATGGCCTATAGAATGGTGTCGATGATATATAGAAAGAAAGAATCTGTGGAGGTTTGCTGGACATTGACTGAGATCCTTGGTGGAGGCCATCAACCATCAGTGGACTTCCTGTGGCTCAAGAGAGAAATAGAGAAAAAGATGGAAAGAGAAGGACAAAGAGTAAATACTTACGGAGCTCAGTCCTGTCTCCGCAGTCTACGTTGAAGGGCTGGTCGCACTTGTTGATTTTCCTGATGGTGGGGTCGAACACAAGGCCGTCGGGGCACAGCTTGGTGGTGGCAACGCCATCTACGCACTCGTAGAACTTATCGCACTGCCTGTCATCTTCGTATTGGCCGTCTTTGGCGGGGCATTTGAATTGTGCACCTGGAGAGGAATTTTTTTATAAGCACGCGTATTTAAAGAGTTTGTATATAAATCATCCCATCAAAAACATCCTGTAAAAAAATTCCAAGTCTCGCAGCTCAGGTTTTCTACCGCAAAAAGTTGTGAGATGCATGTAATACCAAGTCGATTAATTTAATTAGCCCTTGCTTAAGGGACCTTCTGTATAAAGTTATTACGTAAGTTATTATCATATCAATATTAAAAATTATTTACATTGTAAATAAATATATCGACTTGGCCAGAATATAACTTTGTAATCCTATACATTTATATGGGATTACAAAGTTATTCATGCGGTTGGTGTATCTAGGTAACTAGACAGAAATTATGAAATGTTTAAATTTTCCCTAACTTTAGACACTAAACACTAATTATATTTTAAATTTGAAGGTTATATGTCTGCCAGAAGTGCCTTAGACTTTTGATGATCGGTCAGTCAGTCAGTGAGTGACAAAATTAAGAAAGTTTGACATGTTACAATTCTTAAACTGCTGGTTCAAATTTAATGAAATTTTAAATATACCGTGTTCATATAATGCCTGCTTAGTAACTGAAAATTCAGACTTCTTACTTTAACCACAACGAAGTTATAGAGGGTAGAAAATGGTCTGAATTGCTTCGAGAAAAGGATGGTACGACAGTGCCGCTTTTTATCTCGACTCGGAGGGGGCACTGCCGTGTCCCCGGATTTGTCACAATTTATACCGTCTTGAAATTGGGTAGTTGATTTTTATTTTTAGCCTACTTCTGCATCATCAGCCCATATACGTCCCACTGCAGGGCACGGGCTTCCTCTACAATCGAGAATACGATTGAGAGTGGTTTAGCCTACTTAATATGAAATAATATCACCAATGATATGAGGTGATTCTGGAACATACCTCATATGACCGATCAGTGTTTTAGTTGCCGCATATTACCAACATCCTTATAGCATGATAATATGTTAACATAAATATACTACTGCTAACAAATTTAGTGATTTTAACTAATACTAACTGCGTTACCTAATAAAAAAAGAATTACACGCCCATCAATCTAGTCTCTGACTGAGATAAAAACAAATCAGTGAAAGCTGTTTTCGTTCTTGTACCACTTCTCTCTTCTATTCTGGTGCTCTGTTTAAGACCGTGTTTGATCTTGCATAATGATATGCTATTATATAAGTCTCTGGACGTGTCGAAACGTATTGACACACTTGTTTTTTTTGGGTGTTGTTATCACGTTAAGCAGTTATTGCATGCACGCTACTGTCCGCAATCGGGTTGGTAAATCACCATTATGTTTTCAACACGCTATTTGGAATAAATTAAAATAAAAACTTTATTGAATATTTCTTTGTGACACTGCATTTTATATTTACTGTGACAAATTATCTATACATATAAATAAAATTGAAGTGTCTGTTTGTAAAGTGGAAATAAAAAAAATGTCCAACTACATATCGTTATATACACGATACCTATAACGAAAATGATCTTAGATTTTTTTGTCTGTCTGTCTGTCCGTCTGTCTGTCTGTCTGTCTGTTTGTTCCGGCTAATCTCTGAAATGGCTAGACCGATTGTGACGGGACTTTTTTTGTCAGGTAGCTGATATAATAAGAAGTAACATAGGCTACATTTATTTTAGAAAAATAAAGTAATGTTGCAATGCCGAAGTACTGTCCAGTACCGCGCGCAGCTCACGCGCAGCTCACGCGCATGCCACTACTAGGCTGTCACGTCGGGCGCCTCTCACCACTTCTCCCACCAACGAATGAATATCAAAAAAAAATACTAAATATAGGTACTAATAAACTTTTTTGTTAAATTCCACGCGGATGAAGTCGCGGGCACAGCTAGTCTTTATTAAAATTATTGTTCATCATTACCTATTCAATAAGGTAATAATTCCAATTTTTCAATATTAACTGTTAATTAAAAATGGTGATTTAATATTATTATCTCGTCAAAACCTTAATGAGGCAACATTTTACTTAATGGTAAACGAGTCTTTTGGTCAATATTTTACAACTCATGAGTTTTTTCGCCGAAAACTAGTTATGGAAGATGTGTGACATTTGGCAAAATAGCGGAATATTTTTTGCAATTTAAATTATGTTTAAGTGTCAAGGCCAGTAATATTAACATAAAGTATTTAGTATTTGGCGAATATTAATCGTTTATGGTCCGAAATGGTCGACAATGATATAACAGGATTTTATCGTTTTTTTTTTGCCATGTATGTTACTAAGGCATGGTTTATGCCTAAAGTCAGTCTTAATCTGATATATGTACTGTACTGTACTGTATCAGCCCATATACGTCCCACTGCAGGGCACGGGCCTTCTCTTATATTGAGAATACGATTGAGAGTGGTTAGGCTATATAGTCCACCACGCTGGCCTAGTGCGGGTTGGCGGACTTACACACCATAGAAACTCCTATGAATCGCTATGGTATGCAGGTTTCCTCACGATGTTTTCCTTCACCGTTTTAGTGCGTGGTGATTGACTATCAATACACACATGACTCCGAAAAGTCAGAGGTGTGCCCTGGGATTCGAACCCGCGACCACCGTGAACATGTTGGCAGCTGCGTCTAGTCCGTTTACCAACAGGCCACCACGCACTTAACAGGCCACCACGCACTTATCTGATATATGTATTTCCATATATCACATTCGTCTTTGGAAAACCTCTCCAAACTTTTAAACATGTCGAGGACACGCTAATGACGTAAGATTTTCCTGGTAAGGTCTGCTTAACGTGTACAATTTATCACTAATTTATGTGATGGATATGTTAAGGTTCTGATGTATTGGTACGCACGTTAGTGCGATATTATAGTATTTCACTCATAATATTGTTTATGAACACATTAAGTAGACAATAGTTTTCATATAGGTATGTAATACATCGTTTATGCTATTTCATATGCCAATATTTAAATGAAAACAAGACGTCCTATTTCATGATAGTGACCAGGGTAATGGCCTTATGGATCTCTACCACCGTTGCCAAAATGAAATAAAAATCATACGTAATCTCAATTGACACGGGATCATAACAAAGTAACACATGATTATCGGCAGCGGTATCGCAACAGGCGCGCCGAGGCGGCTCTGACGCAACTAAGTGAAAGTGAGTTGGCTTGCGACACCAATGCATCGCTGCCTGATGCATCAAGGGCCGCATCACCGAATGACCCGGTGATTATGTTCAAATACTTTTGTATATGTTAGAGAAGCTTGGGAGTTGTGACATCCCTAGAATCATAAGCAGTGTGCTTTATCAGCCTGCTTCTACGATTAGCGAAAATTTATTTGTTTGGTAGAGCCGTATTTCGAAATTCAAAAATATGTCAGTGGAGTTATTTATGCTAAGATCTTACAGTTTTCTAAGTTCTACAGAATTTGAGTACATAATAACAAAACTTACATCGAAATTAATGATACATGTCTTAACTCAAATTCCTCGGAAGTTACTTTACGTAAATTCTTGAAACCGCTTACTTAGGTAAAGGTCACTTTATGCAATTATCTAATGCTTAGACATACCTAATTAGTAGTACTTATGAAAGTATACAAATTGTGTTCAGATTTATAATAGTATATTTAATTCTTGTCACATGTAATAATTTATTTCGATTGAATTTATTTTTAGCAAAACAACGCATATTTTAAATATTAGAATGCAAACTGTGATTCATGTTGAACCCTTGTCAGGTAGTGAGCAATGAGCAGAAATAAACTTGCAAAGTACTTTGAACTTTGGCAAACAGGATACCTTAATATTTGTATGTACATTGAATATACATAAATCATTGAATTATTGATATTATTTCTTTTTTATTTCTTATGTAGGTATAATGGGCTATTAACTCATTATGTAGAAGTTGTCTTAAATGTTTTATTTTTCCTTGTCGTTCCATGATTACTCATTACTATTAAATGTCATAATTAAGCCACATTATACACTGATATACAGAAAGGAAATTACTCACATTATTACGGTATAAGAATTTACAAAAATTCTTAACATTACTGAGTGGATAAATATGATAATTGTACTTCGTAATTATTTATAATAAATGTAAATGATATGACGGATCTGATATTAACGAGTACTAATTACTTAAATTAATACAAATTCGTTGTTGATTTAAAAGATTCAGTGTGCCAGTGAAAAAATATCTGGATTTAATCATTTTAAAAAATCGTCCTTCTTGTTAAAAAAATTGGTTGCAAGTGTAAAAGAAATTTGGTAATAATTACAACAAGCTAAACTTTGCAATTTGGCTAATAACTGTTACAAATTTATAGGCTCATTATGTGTTTACGAGTGAGGAATGCGTGACTAAGAACACTTTTCACGGTTGCATAAAGTATGTTAATTATTTACTTCGGAATATTGCATTGTTAAAACATTTCACTAACGTGGTGTCAAAATAATGTGATTGATGTATTTTTTCACTATTTTTCAATAATTTATGATTGGAAACATATACTCGTATATGGCATTTTTTTAATAACATTAAAGACAGTTGTTGTCAATGTAACGTGTTTTTATAGTAAGCCATTAAATTTGTATGTTTATTAAGTAGCAAAGTATCACATTTAACCAATTTACATCTCTAACAGTTTATGTATGCATGCATGAAAGTCATTGCCAACATAATTATGATAAATAAAACACATAATTTAATTTACGTAACTATAGGTATCCTTGTATATTAATAGCCATAATAAAACCACCCAAATGCCAATGTTTACGAAATATTTATTTACATTAATATACACGTAAAGCGCATGCACACGTGAATGTGATTTATATGCAACGAGTAGTCCATGACCCGAGCGATTTACAGCGAAATTGCTTTTCAAAAAGGCTTTATTTTCCCCGCAATAGTTGCAAAAGTGATCATTTGCGTAAATCTTAATGCGATGTCAACACACCAATGCAATGCTCGGTGGAATTTGGTATGCATTATATTCATGGTGTAAAATACAATACGAATGTCAATGTCGTTTTAGAGAAACCAAGAGAAGTCAGCAGTCTCGCCTTGTATTATTTTTATGTCCATTCATTTGTTTTTATGCTTTGAGCAGAGAAATCGACTTTCTCGTAGTTGTCTTGTTACTAAACGTTATGTAAATAATGGCTAGTGGCAATTAATCATACAACAAAGGATTAAAATACTTTGATAGTTTGCATTTATTATGAAAGACGTGATAATAGATTTATTTTGTAATTTTCATTACAATATAAAATGCCATTTTAATATTTTCTAAAAATATACAATGTAATTTTTTCTAATTTAGTCTCGATAGTAACTGAAACCAGACGCAGAAAAAAAACTACTTTAAAATCAAATTAATACAAACAGACGCCGCCTAATGAATAAACAGCTTGCGTACAAATTGTTCATTGAAGACGAACTGTGAATAACAAGACGATCTAACGGAAAGCAAAAACATGAAAAACTCATGATTAGAATTAAAATATGCCTTTCTAGTGGAAAATTTAGACGAATTCCATACATTTTTCATTCAATTTGTATGTTTTTAAGTACTTGGAAGACTTTAAAGAAGTTTTGTATGGATTTATCATCTCTATAAAAAGTTGACCTTGAAAAATCTCTCTCTGGCTCTGTGAAGTTCATGCAAACGGCTTATGTACAAAGACTATCAATTATAAACCCTTCTACCTAACATCAACGATATAGGTAAATCAGTCCAATTTTGGAACTATTATCATCCAACTAAAAATCAAAAACATAATCTTAAAGTTCTCCATACATACACATCAACGAAAGAGTTCTACATTTCGTACGACTAAGTCAACTAAACAAAACCACTGAATAAAACAGATTGTATGTATGTATATATGAATTCTATATAAGGCGTGACTAAGTGAGTTAGGTAATATAAGTTTCATTTACCTACTGACTGTAACCTAGTTGTCTCTCGTGTATTATGTAGAGTGTAACAGGATACCTCTGTATGTGTGACTCTATGTAGGTAGAGTTGTGTTCTTCATATTTATTTACATTACAAACATGTACCTTAAGATAATATTTGAACGTGTTATTTAGAGATTAAATTTTGTTGCAGATGTAACTGGTATGAAAAGATAGATAAAACAAGATATTTTTGAGAGGTAATGAAAGGATATTTGCTATTGAAAAAATGGAATATTTTCACTCTGGTTAGTAAGAGCTTCATAAAAGTACAATGGGTACAAGCTTTCTTTGAAACAAGGATACGCAAATGTAGAGTTAAGAATTAAATGATTGTCAAATATATATTTTAGTTTTGGATATACCTTTAGTTTTTTATAGGTTACAAAGCGTCACACGTTACGGTTTTTGGTTTCGAAACTAACAAAATTCCCAAATTTATTTAACTACAACGGTTTACTTGGGACACTTGAGAATGTTTTTTGGAATTCTCCTGAAAATCTACCACGTTACTACGTGAATTTAATTATATTAATTAACTTTGGGACCACTCATTGTTTTATCACATTAGCATCACGCAAATGTCTTATTAGCATATTTTGCGCATTAAATATTCGTAATCTTGTATTACATATTCTATTAAGTGGGTCATTAGGTGTTCTCATTAAACTATTACTAATAAAATGACACAACCACGTGTGTGAATAAGAGGTGAATTGTTCGTAATAACACGCGTAATGTCTTGAGCTGAACACTTATTATTGTATAATGTTTTCGTAATTCTGTAGCTTTTCTTATTACGTGGAACTAAACGATTCATTATGCCGACAGTTTACTTTTAGATAATGCTATGAATCGTATTTAAGATAGCATTGATAATAATCTACACCAGTAAAATAAAATTATTCATTTATATTTTGCTAGCTACTGTTGAGCAGCTGTTGTTAAGGTGCTCGTCGAAGTCTTTTGTACTGGTGTATATGTGAACGTCAAGTTGCTACGTGTCACTAAAAAGTGATTGGTTGAAACTATATAGGTGTATACTTATATAATATTAATATATTGCTATTATGTGGCAACTAAGAATTAAATTAACCTGATATCGGTCATAGCTTCGATCAAATAGAATTCCATTATCGTTTATAGCTATGAACTTTTAAACTTTAATATATTTTAGATTTATAAATAATAATACTTCAAACACACTATATAAAATAAAAATAATACTTACTCGCAAGAGCGGTGACTGCAGTCAAAACGATGAACACTTTCATGATGACCTTTTGATTACAAAATTATATGTAAAAGAAATAATTATTTTTTTTAATGACTAGATTGCGGTCCGACCCCTGTGGCGACCCTGGCTCGACTGACGAACGCAGCCGCTGCGCGCGCCTTTTCTTCGGCTGACCTGCGTACGCGCATGAAACCGGTAGGACTTAGGCGTGATTTAACAAATTCTTCTATTAGTAAAACAATACTAATTTCGTTTAATGCGGTTTAATCAAATGATATCATTAGGTGAAATGCCATCACGACGTGTACCTACTTTGGAATGTAGACGAAATGAAAAATTTCTAGCTTTCATATCTTTTGCTGTAGTTGGTTGGCTGTAGCAGACATTTTGCAGTATGCCTACAATTGGAATTGGTTGTAGCTTCGTGATAGTTTAACGCCTGTCTTCTTTAAAATTCAGTCCTTTTCAGCTTTTCTTCAATTAGTTTTCTGCAAAATTCGACGTTAAAAAATCATAACAACTTTCTTTTTGTGTTTCATACTTTTATCTTCATCATCATCATCATATCAGCCACAGGAAGTCCACTGCTGAACATAAGCGTCCCCCAAACTTTTTTTCTTAGATATTATTTATTTATACTCTTTATTCTGTATCAGCCCATATACGTCCCACTGCAGGGCACGGGCCTCCTCTACAATCGAGAGTACGATTGAGATTGGTTAGGCCTTATCACCACGCTGGTACTATACTCTTTATTTTATATCCCAATTTACATAGTGATAAAATCCAACAAAAATAGTGAAATAGTTCGATGGCAACTTTTGAATGAACAGGAATACAATAGGAATCCAACAAAGATATTATGAGTTCCTTACTTTCTATAACATTAACTTTGACAACGTTAGGATAATAACAAGTTGTCCTGGAACATCTTAAATTTGATATTTGTGTATAGTCACCAGGCTGATTAATACATTGAATTAAATGTAGATATTAGACAGCCTCCGTGGCGCAGTTGGTTAGACGCCGCCTGTGAAACGAGAGGCCGCGGGTTCGATTCCCGCACCGAGAGAAATGTTTGTGCGGTCCACAAATATTTCTTCCGGGTCTGGGTGTTTGTGAGACCGAAAAGTCTCTCGTAGTTCTTGATACCCACGACACAAGATTCGATCTTAGTGTGGGGTCAGGACTATGTATGTGACTGTTGGGTGTTATTTATTTATTTATTAATATAAAACCTAATTTATTCCATTCGCCTAACAATATTTTTTTAATATTAACCAATTATGTTCTAAGTTCACTCCTACTATATTGGATCTACAGCTCGTAGATTGCATGTACATACATACTTTTGATTTTTTACTATAATCTTAGTAATGCTAGGAGACCTGCTGACAAAGTTGTACCTGTCTGCATCAGCCCATATACGCTCATACAGGACACGGGCCTCCTCTATAATCGAAAGTACGATTTAAAGGGGTTAGACCATGTAGTCCACCACGTTGGCCCAAAACTTGCTGTTTAAATATAAAAGAAGATCCTATACTCGTTACATCATCAGTAATTTTATACAGCCTCCGTGGCGCAGTTGGTTAGACGCCGCCTGTGAAGCGAGAGGCCGCGGGTTCGATCCCCGCACCGAGAGAAATGTTTGTGTGGCCCACAAATATTTCTTCCGGGCCTGGGTGTTGTGAGACCGAAAAGTCTCTCGTAGTTCCTGATACTCACGACACAAGACTCGATCTTAGTGTGGGGTCAGGACTATGTATGTGACTGTTGGGTGTTATTTATTATTTATTATTTGATTTCATCAATGTAATCACCATTATCATCGTCTTACAATAGTCTCCTCTGAACACTGGTAATGATTCATGCCGCTGAGTATGGTCCTCGTTCAATAAACACCTACATAAATAGTTTCTCTTTTCTGCAAGGTTCCAAATACACTGGTGAATAACACGTCTTACAATAAATTAAGGTCTTGGTACGGCGTGAGGATTTAGGTTCAGCCTACTGTGTTTACGAAATATATGCAAGTACCATCGTAGCCGGAGCAATTACAGGACATATAGAGGCTTGAATGAAGCTTCAATTCTTATATGACAGCCTCCGTGGCGCAGTTTCTTAAACGCCGGCTATGAAACGTGAGGCCGCGGGTTCGATCCCAGCACCGAGACAAATATTTGTGTAATCCACGGGTAATTCTTTCGGGTCTAGGTGTTTATGAGACCAAAAAGTCTCTCGTAGTTTCTGATTCCCACGACACACGACTTAATCTTAGTGTGGGGTCAGTACTATGTATGTGACTTTTGGGTGTATTTATTTATGTCTCAGGGTGGTAAGCGTAATGGATTGCTTTGTTATTCATCCTGTTCATTGGACATGCTACTGTCCATTAGCGGTCGTATCACTGACCATCATCAATGCAATAGAAAACAAATAAAATTTACTTAGAATTGTCATATGGTGGAGCATAATTTTATGAGAATGCGATATGCGAAACATCAATCAACATACCTACGAATGTTGCAGATTATGACACAACTAGAGACTAGACTGACGTCTTCATGACCTTTTCAATTTAATTGCAATGAGAATTCTAACATTGCAATCTTGTGAGGATGTTAACGGTTTGTGTGAATTAAAATTTTAGTAGCTATATATTATATAGCTAGCTATATTTCATGGTGGATATAGATTAAATGTAACAAGATTATAATTTTTTTAAGAATAAAAATTATCTTTCTTATATATATCGTCGTGCTATTTTTAATGTGTTTTACTTGGTTCGTCCTTATTTCACGTAATCTGTATCAGCCCATATACGTCCCACTGCAGGGCACGGGTCTCTTCTACAATCGAGAGTACTATTGAGAGTGGTTAGGCCATATAGTCCACCACGCTGGCCGAGTGCAGGTTGGCGGACTTACATACCATAGATACATACCATACTTTTTTAAAAATCGCTATGGTGTGCAGGTTTCCTCACGATGTTTTCCTTCACCGCTTTAGTGCGTGGTGATTGACTATCAATACACACATGACCCCGAAAAGTCAGAGGTGTACCCTGGGATTCAAACCCGCGACCACCGTGAATATGTAGGCAATCGCGTCTAGTCCGTTTACCAACAGGCCACCACGCACTTTTTTACGTAAGTGAAGATCGATATAATAATATGTGAATAGAGATATAATCGGATGTTGTGCATCTGATTAACTGAAAATAAGTTTTATATCTTTGAAAGCTACCTCATTTATTTATAAATTACACTTATAACACGGGAACAGATGATTTGAAATACCTTTGACATTATTACCAGTCAAAGCTAAGGTAATGTCAGAAACGAGAAGAGGAAATTATATTTTAAGTGGAAAAATATAGTTAATAAACGTATAAACTGTGGAACTAAGTTTTCAGACGAAAAAATGAAAATAATTTACTCTTTCGAATATTTGGACGCATCAACATAACAGAAACAACAATTTGGTTAAAAATAAAAGGGCAACGCAAAACCAGTTCCCAAATTTACCTGTTTCATCATCAGCTTATTTATTTGTTAACATTGACTTTCGGCTGAGTGTTTACAGCTGATTAATTATTCTCAAACTTGATTCCATCACACACTGTGCAATCACATCAAAACGTAATACTTTGAATGCCACGTGTTGTTTCGCACGACAGGAAAAACATCGCTTAGACTAGTCTGCGTGTTCGAACATAATTTTATTCTAGCTTGTGAAGTGTGGTGATGGTAGGTGCAATGGTCATGTGGACTATCGAGTATTGATTAGCAACAAACACGTATATTATTTTCCGACACAATTATGTATTAAATAAAAAAAAGTGTTATAACTGCTTCTTCACGCTAAGACGGCAAGACTAAACGAAAAGAAGGCGGGACCTCAAGATTCGATATACTGTTCCATTGCTTAATCTTACGGCTAAAATATATATTTTCAAAATTCTTGGTTCGGATCAAGACAGTATTTAAATACTTCACAACCAGGTGTATTTTACCCAATTTATTTTTGCTTATATAGGTATATACCATAACGTATTTACGCAGGCCAGCAAGATCCTTTCAAAAGACGAGATACTTTAGTAGATTCTTTAGCCAACTTCACTTCATTTTAGGCCAAATTGTAGCCGTCCACCGAGATAGCATACAAAGGCATCGAGCGGGACTTTTTATTAATAGGTTTTTTTTACAACATTTCCAGCTTTCAGCAACTTATCAAAGTATTTTTTCTGCCTGGTACCAATGAACTTCACCGTATCTAATAGTAAGTGCGATACCTTCTAGGAAAATTGCAATAGTAACAGACCGTCACCTCTAGTTAATTGCACTATCCTTGTCATAGTGCATTTTATGATGAACAGAAGTTAAACCATGGTCGCCAACACCCTGAATTACAAAGCAATGCTAGGCATTCCACTGCGCTCGCCATCCTGAGACAACAGATATTAAGTCTCATTATTTCCAATAGTTACTCTGGCTACAGTGTTCTTGAAACCGGAACACAGCAGTACAATAACACTGCTGTTTAGCAGGAGAAATAGACATTGCAGTGGTACCTAACCAGGCAGCCTCTCATCAGAGACCAGTGGCTAATCGTACAATATACAAAAATGTTTAGTTTCTGTCTGAATACTAATTTGCACTTCTTAAGAATCATAATTAATTAACCTTCTCAGTAAAATATATATTATTATAGTTTTCTGTGATTCATTATGATTTGAAATCAATTTAAATGTTATGTTAATTTTGTAGATTTATAGCATGGTTGAACAATCATTTTAATATATAAATATCTTGATACGTATATAATTTAGTTTTATTATTACTATTATATGCCACTAATGTATGCAAATCAGACATTTTTAAGCAGGGTATAGTGAGTAATGACATTGTACTTTTATAATACAGCAGTGCGATTCACGTAACTTTTTGACGCGCCGATCAAGTTGCGGTGCGGTTACAATTAAGTTTACGCTTTGGTACAAAATGGTATTCTTGTAAGTGTTTAGCTGCGCGTGAACTGCGCGTGAGCTGCGCGTCAACTGTACGTCAGATGTATGAAATTTGTTTGAGATTGACATATATACGCGCAGCAGTAGAATACGCTAAAACGTTTGCGTGACGCGAACTTCACGCGAGCGTATTTGACAGCGGTTGTCAAAATTACGAGAATACGAAAAGGGCTGTTTTGATCGAAACTTAACCGCAACTGCACTGCAGCTGAACTTATTAAAATACGTGAATCGCACTACAGGAGTGATTCTGTTTCTCAATTGAAGGTAGTGAGAGAACTTTTTTTTCTAATCCAGCATTTTTTTCTGCTTCACAAGTCCCTCATTGCTTATCATCCTCATTGCCCAACAGTAACATATATACATAGCCTGATCCCACATTAAGATCGAGTCGGGTATCGTTGGTCAGCATCTACGAGAGTCTTTTCGTTTTAACAAACACCCAGACCCGAAAAAATGCTCGTGGATCACACAAACAATTGTCTCGGTGTGGGGAAGGAATCTGTAGCCTCATATTTCACAGCCCGAGTCTGACCAACTGCGATAAAGGGGCTGTTAATGTTAAGTGATGTCAACATTAATCAATTTGCATTTTGACTTTTACCAGATAACAACTAAACGTTGATACTTATATATTGATATATTTAAATTCCCGTATCGTCTTCAGTATACCTATTTCTGGAAGTCTGAAGTATTAGTGCAAAATAAGGAAAACATTTTATAATGTCGATTGAAGCCAATATTCTTTTTCATTCAATATTCCCTGTATGTTCTCCGAGATTAGGGTAAAAAACATCACGAAACCTCAGAACCTTATGTCTATAAACTTTTCACTACATTTAAATTAGTCTAACTGAAACCAGGCCATACTATTACTCCAGTTCAGTTAACGGTGCATCCCAAAACCGAGGGTGCTGTGTGCATATTAATAACCGCCTAATTTGAATAGTATAGTTTCCAGAGCCTTACAAGTGTGTGAAGGTAACATGTGAAGGTATTATTAATAGCATTATAATGATTTTTTATAATATAAATTTATATTTATTTCAAGATCGGTAAAGAGAGGGTCTTAAGGTCATCCGTTGCTCATGAACACTCTCAAGTCCTTTAAAGTTTCTTGAACCTTCGAAAATCACTCTGTAATGTCACTGCACGTTCATTTTCTGAGACTAAACTATTACCAATGATATACTATTAACAATTTTTGGTATATCCGAGTTGGCTATCAATATACTTATCAGTATACTTTAACTAGTGTATAGAGTAGTATCAGCACTGTAGTTAAATTACCCCATTATTGAAAGGATCTTTCCACAGTGCAAGTGACAGCCACAGAAAGGCTGTAACTAGTTTTTTTAGGGTTCATTCCAACCGCAATGTCCGCAAGCTTACCCAGCTGGAAAACCGACATCCGTTAGGACATAAGAAGGGGATAAATGAGTAACCTCACGTTGTTTTCCAGAGTAAAAAATTAGCTGTAGTTAAATAATACATATTACACAACTTCGAAAAGTCAGAGGTGATTGCCCTAAGATCAAAACTAAAACGTAGATTGTCAATATTTTCCTGATATCGTAAGCCGTGGCAGGTGCAATACGTTGCCAAATGGCTTCTATAAAAAGTGATTACTATTTCATACTTAACACACGGTAATTATTTTGATAATAAATGACTAAAAGGGAGGAAGATATACTCCCAGTTATTTATGTTTTTTTTTTAAACTTTCATGCTTCTATAAGTTATACAAAGTTAGTTCGTTTTTACTCGCGTGTGTTGGTAGCCAGCTGTTGTGGGAATTTTAATGTTTATTACCTTAGGATGCTGCGTGACATTTCAAATATAAATAGATATTGTGTAACAAACGAAAGTTCGCTAGCACTCGTACGTAATGTGATATTTGTGATAAACTTTTAGTACGAAAAAGTACCGTGCAAGATTACGCAGTGTATAACATTCCTCCAAAAAGTTAGTGCACGGAAGTCATAGATGTAGCAACCTATGACTTTTAACAAGATGAGTGTATTTGATTAGGGCGGACTTTAGCTCAGGGTAGCACGAGTTGAGGGCTAAAAGTGATCACAGGTGATAGGGATTGAGTTCCTGATTACAATGTTATCACTCCTATTAAAAGGAAATGTATAGTTTTCGAGAAATTAATATAAATAGTTCCTAGCCTCAAATCACATATTGGGTAAAACGGAACGTTTTTATGGGCGATTTACAAACAAATCATCAGTACTAAGTCAAATATGTAGTCTATGGTGTAAAAATCGGTGAAACGGAACGTAAAAAACCGTAAAAACCTCAGTAAAAACTATGTGACTTGATTCAGGTGTCAATGTCAACAAAAAATTATGAATGTTTTGTTGATGGTTTTTGGCGGATTTCGTATTTGAGTTATACCAATATTTATTTGTTTGTGTTTTGTTGTGTTATAATATGTTTTATAACGCCTTAGAAATTATGTTCAGAAGGAAGTTAGTGCACCCACTTTATGAATCGGTTAGGTCGACTGTGGCCCAAAACCGACTCGGAACACCCCGACTTCACGTAGTCTTTTGGCTACCGACCCTGGAGTGTATATAAAAAGCCGGAGGCGCGGAGGGAGAGCAGCCCCCGCCCGCTGTAACAATGGGTGTAACAAATGGTGGGTGCCTATCCTTTGTTACGCAAGGGCGAAGGGGCTGCACTTCCCGCAGCGCCGGAGACGTTGCAGAAGCAAATTTGTATTGACAACAAGTGTTTTTGTAGGTTAGGTTACTTAAATTGATATATCTCAGGAATGGTGCATTACCTTTTCACAGGAGTGGTACCAGGTGAGATGGGACACTCCCTCTCCCCCCCCTCCATACCCCGCACCCTACCACATCGTGCTACCCTATTCTAAATTTTACCCTTTGATTACTGCTCAGTTTAACGATGCAGGAAAACCTCTTCAATGAACATCAGAAAGTTCTTCGCAAGAATCGCAAAGGTGTGTGAACTTTATCAACCCGTTCTAGCGGAGTGTGCTGAACTGTATGTTAGTGGCTTTCTTTTCATTTTAGTATGTCTTGAGTTAATTCGCCAACCGAAATAATTTACCAAGCTCTACTATATATAGTTGCAATGATATATGTATAAGACACTTTAAAATATATTGTCATTGCCAAGGCGATTTCATATTTATGTTTATTTGTTCTTCATACGAGCAGTTAAGTTAAGTAGCAACGGTTAGAAATCCTATTTTACATAGAAGCAGTTTATAGATTGGAGCGTGTCATAAGCTATAATATCGTATCCCGAAATGAATCCCGGGTCCTGTCCAATGATTCGAAACAGCCACACGTTTTACGAGATCGTAAATATTTTATACTTTTATAAATACGATACTTTGTCATGGGTACATTACAAAACTATAGAAAACTCGGAAGTTGTAAAATTATTTACCCAACATTACTTTGGTATACAACAAGTCTTTAAGAACTATAAACATACAACGATAAGGTTTAAAACATTTGACCACGTGAAATATGTTACCTAATATCATTTTCTTCTTAATAAACCTCCAAAAGCCTCATAGGAAATGAGCTCGGCGTTCTCAATGAAGGAAATAATATTGTAGCTTGAGTACGCACAGGGCATGATGAGACTTAACATCTTATGTCTCAGGATGGCGAGGGCAGTGGAATAGAAAGCATTGGTTAGTAATTCATGATATTGTTTGGTTTTGCTACTACCATAAGCGGTCGTAGCCCTTACCATCAGGCAAATGGCATGCTAATCTCGCCACTTATACTAATAAAAATTAAAAAAAAACCTAGAACATCAAGATACCGAGCACAATTTAGCTGCCACATTGCCCAATGACGTAAAAAACGTTACGTAGCCAATAATCAAACGTTTACTTATCGATGCATGCATAACACTCTTACTTTCATGCAGTCTCAATCTGAGGATCGTGACCTCGACAAGCGACTGTCAACGAACTTCAACAATTCCGATCTACGGAGAATGTTGTCGTGAATGACGCCGGCTCGGCCCAACGTGCGACCTTAAAGTATTTTTATTTTGTCGGGTTTCGCACTGAAACCATCCGAAATTCCATATGGTCTCAAGGTTTTCGGTAAATGTAGAAACATTGGCTATAGGTGTTAGCCTAACCGAGATGCGAACCCTTTGTAACCGTACCATAGTACAACTACTACTGATCGAGGCAGTCAGTATGGTCTTTTTTTTTATTGCTGTGAATGGCGAGTCGAGCAAGCCGTTCGCCTGATGGTAAGCGATACGACCGCTCATAAACAGTAGCAACATTCCACTGCGCTCGCCATCCTGAGACATAAGATGTTAAGTCTCAATATGTCCAGTAGTTGCTCTGGCTACAATGTTCTTATGTTATGTTCATATGCAGGAAAATAATTTGCTTGGGTTTATTAATTATGTATTTTTATATGTTGCTCGAAGTCCAATTCCTGGGATGGTGCGTAGATACCAGGTAGTCTGTTAGAAAACAAAAACAAACATGGCTTTAGGCTATCTTGTTTTTCTCATCTTAAATGTTATATTTTCAAATACAATGTAATTGCCTTTATTAAAAATATGTCATATTAGAAACAAACACTGAAAATTAATACCAAAGCCTCAGATTAAAAGCAATAAAATGATTTAGTTAGATATCCATGCCAAACATGCTAACAAGCAGGCAAATATAGTGGAAAAGTTTCATACAATTAATGTATCTACACGCTACCAGAGGTAGCAAAGTTTCAAATACAAAGCAAATTAACTGTTAGAAGCCTATTTTTCTAGAACTAGTACATTTGCACAACACGTACCCTCAATACATACTTACAATGACGCATAGTCTCGATCTGTCAATTCCAGTAAATGTAATCTCTAATATAACGCACACGGGTCAATAATTTCGTCATAGTTACATTATTTACATAAACTGGTTTGTGCTCATACGTTAAGAACAATGAAACGGCGTCAAACAATGCTTAGATACTTTCACCTCTGTTGGCGCCTACTCGATGTAAGTATCACTGAGCAATGTAATAGCGAATTATAGTTGACACATTGATGTGGACGCGCAAGAATTTATCGTGGAGCTAGGAATAAGCTAAGATGGCAGTTTTAGAACCTTAAATTAGATTTGTAGCAGTACATTTTAGTTTGTCAAATTTTGAATTAAATTTAACAAAAGACTGAACCGGTCGGATCCTTAATACTTATGGAATATCAGAAAATGGAATGGAGACTGAGAGGCATTAAGTCAAGGTTCAACCCTGTACATTTGAGGATACATATTGAATATCGAGTATCCTATTGAGTCTTGAGTCCCCTCATATAAACACAAGTTCAGTTTGGAATCTGTCCTGTGTCAAATTTGAGTCTGAAGTGTCTTCAACGGTAAAAATGAGCTGGAATTGAGCTAGCTCGACAGCAAATATGACTTGATGAAATCTTATAATTGTTAAGCTTTACTGGTGTTAGGTCTCTCATATGTGAGAGTCCGCCGGGTAGGTACCACCGCAATGTCTATTTCGCCCACCAAACAGCAGTTGTGTTCCAGTTCGAAGGACTTTGTAGCCAGAGTTACTACTGGACATATTGAGACTTGACATCTTATATCTCAGGATGGCGAGCGCACCGGAATGCCAAGCATTCCTTTCTAATTCAAGGCGTTAAGTTTTGCTACTGTTCATGAGCCGTCGTATCGCTTACCATCAGGCGAACGCTACGCTCATCTCGCCATTCATGGCAATAAAAAAACACATTTATCATTTAAGTGTGTCTGTCGTCTGACATTGAGACAAAAATGCACACAAGAAACTTGCATAAAAAATATTTAAATCATAGGTTGTCTAACCTTAGTCTTAGTGACATCAAATAAAAAGCTTTAAGACGCACATATTTTATAAATCGGTTAGAAAACGAAGTATTTCGAAATATATTTTTAATACAAGATATATAAAATATGCACACGTAAAGGACGAGAATTTAAATACATTTTAAAAGTATTTATCTGAAAGCATTCTTTATAAATTTGTCACGGAGACTTTAATAGTTGCATGTTTGCAGTTTATAGCCTTGATAACTCGTACGTAATAGATTGTTAAATAAATTATTTGCTTAAACGTTCAGGATACTTTTGGAATAAGAAAAAAAATGATGCAATTAAGTGTGTACATTGCAATACACTTACCTAACTAAGTACTAACTAACCCAAAAGTTACGCAATCGAATAATTAAAGCTTTCGCATTACTAAATGCAAATTAAAATTAAATTGCTTTGACAAAACGATATTTGGTTACTAGGGGAATTGTGCTATAGTATTTAGAACTTATTTTGGGTTCTGGGTCGTCGGAAAAATACCACCCATAGAAAGGGGTAGAGTTGGCGATTTTATTGAAATTGAAAGTCTCATAAAAAAACCTAACGAAATACGTCAATCTGTGACTTGGCAGCGGTAGCAGAATTCGAAAGTCGAATGAAGCCAGAAAGTCGTAATATGGGAACGTGTCTCACTTGCCCGCATGGCGGCGACTTCAAATCAACGACGGATTCAGGGGAATGTCATGAGCCCCCCCTGGGCTAGCTACAGATTGACAGAATCTATTTATTTGTTGATGAAATTTATATGCTCAATTAATTTTTTGTATGTCGATAAATAAAGTAAAAGTGTGTGTGTGTTAACAAACACGGCTGTAACAAAAATCATTATTACGAATTCGAGTATTGAAATCAAACACAGTGTACTGACAAGAATTATATGACATGGCGTTAAAGCTTGACCCGCCTTTGCTTCAAATTAATATTAAGTGCTATCGTAATTTTCATTGTGGGACCGTTGGATGGCTGGGCTTCACAAAGCAAATGATCGAACTGACAGTTCTTTATTTTCAATTTGCTTTTTAATTATGGCAAGTAAAACAAACAAGAGTAGACAAAATAACTGTATATTCATTTATTATACATTCCCCGTAATTTACTTCGACACCGTCATTAAATGTTTGTTCCTTGTTTCTAATTCCAAATTCTTCAATTCCAATACTCTTATCTTCTCTTTTAGAATCAGCACTTCGTTTAAATTCTTGTTTAATTCTTCTCGATGTTTCCTATTAACATTTTGTGCTATATCTTTAGGCGGATCTGTGACGTAGAGAATCCTTGTGTTTCCTTCTTTACTGTTCTGTGTTGTAGTCATTTTGAACATTGCCTGGTCATTGTATACTTTCGTGAACATTTGTAGAACATCTATATGGATTTTCTTCGATAATAATTCTATATATTTTGGGAAACAGGGTTGACACATGTATTTATCTATGTTATATTTGTGTATAAATTCGTGCGTTATGTGTGTTCCGTCGGGTACCTCTTCAATGTAGCTGTCTGTTTTGGTGTCATTGGAACTAAGAGTCATTTCTTCTGATTGTTTCTTACTGAAAATAAATTATTTTATATAATATTTTATATTGTTATTCAATGTTTTGAAAATGAGAGCAAAACGAGACTACCAAAAACCATGATCCGTTTTCTTTACTTAAAGACGACGATATACTGCCGACACCGTTTATTTTACCTTGCAATGCGTGGCGACGGCGACGAGTCAGCTGATCGGCAGATTTGGTGTGTAGTGCGCTTTAGATATTACGCAGCGTTATGTTTAGATAGATAAATACAAGCAGAAAAAATCATTGGCTCTTCGACAGTCTCAATTATCAACTAATTTATTTTATTTTATTATACAAAGCAAAGAAAGAAAAATTTTTAATAAAAAAAATAAAAACCGACTTCAAAACAAAAATCCACTAAAAACCAAAAATAAATAAAATAATAACTACCACTCCAAAGCAAAAAAATAATATTTATTTCATGGAGCTCGTGCATGTTGATTAATTTGCTTAATGACTTGACTAGCCAACAAATCAAAATATATGCGTAACATATTGAAGGCGGGCCGCCAAGTACCAAACTTGTAGGACCTATGCCTTATATTAATTTAAATATCTATATGTTTGGTACTGGGCGACCCGCCTTCAATATGTTACGCATATATTTTGATTTGTTGGCTAGTCAAGTCATTAAGCAAATTAATCAACATGCACGAGCTCCATGAAATAAATATTATTTTTTTGCTTTGGAGTGGTAGTTATTATTTTATTTATTTTTGGTTTTTAGTGGATTTTTGTTTTGAAGTCGGTTTTTATTTTTTTTTATTAAAAATTTTAGTCATTTTTATCTTTTTAGTGTTGATAGGCATTTAAATGAAAAAGATTTGGTCTCCACAAGGAATATGTTCTTTCCGATGACAATAAAATCGCTAAAATCGGCTAAAAGCTGCCAAAGATATTGGAATATTCACATGTTTATTATTTGTCCCTCAACTACTGTAGCCTAGCTTTTATACTGAACTTAATGCAAAAAGAACCGTTGAAATCCTATTAAATTTTGAGGAGTTCTACTCTCCAGGTCCGAACATGATAATAAGATCTTAATGTTGTGTTCCTGGGATCAAACTGTTAATACGTTCTTTCCAATGAAAAAGAAATCACTAAAATCGGTTAAAAGCTGCTGGAGATATTAGTATTTACGTGTATTTTAATTTTATCACCCCCCCCCCCCCCCCCCCCCTCACCCATACCCCTTTTTCCCTCCATAATGTAGCTTAACTTTTATAATGAACTTAATGCAAAAAGAACCATTGGAATCCTACTAAATTTTGAAGAGTTCTATTCTCCAGGTCCGAACATAATCATCATATCTTCATGTCGTATTCCTGGGATCAACCTGTCAATACGTTTTTTCCAATGAAAAAGAAATCACTATAATCGCTTAAAAGCTGCCGAAGATATTAGAATTTACGTGTATTTTAATTTTATCACCCACCCCCCCTCACCCCCACCCCCTTTTCCCTCTCTTACTGTATCTTAACTTTTCTAATGAACGTAATGCAAAAAGAACCATTGCAATTCTCCTTAATTTTAAGGAGTTCCCCTCTCCAGGTCCGAAGATATTCATCAGATCTTCACCAAATTGAGGACCAAACGACAAGCATCAGCTTTCAATCAAAGAAAGAATGATCGAAATCGGTTCACACAGTACAGAGAAACGAGGTAACAAACATAAAAAAAAAAAAAGAAGCAACATACAGTCGAATTGAGAACCTCCTCCTTTTTTTGAAGTCGGTTAAAAATACACAGCGAAAACTTAAGCAATATTTACAATACAACAGGCAGTCTTATTGCTGTCGCCGGTATCTTCCAGACAACCAAACCAAACCAGACAAAAAAATTATTGATTAGAGTGAACGGAAGAAGGAAAACGTACAATAGCTTACGATAATGTAATTAAATTTACGGCAACATTGTGACATTATCTATCAAGAAAATGCCTACTTACATCTCATAATTCATTAATCTGTATAGTATATAGTTCAGTAATCCTGATATCAATAATTTTACCAATGCAATCTTACCGAGGTCAGACTAGTAACGAAGTATCAATGCAACGAGTTTGAACCAAAGCTGTCTATGAGCCAAACCTCAACTATTTATTCTAATGACTATGAATAATTCAAGAATTCAGTGCTTTAAATTCCTAGAGCAAAACCAATTCCTGGGTCAAACGGTACATGCTTTGATTCAATGATTAAATACTGAGAAAACAAATTGTGATTTTAAGGAAGCAAATGTTTCTTTAACTTAATGAGGTGAACTAAGTGGATCAGCAATAGAGTAGGCAAGCTGTTAACAGTAAGGCCCAATGATCAATTTATCGGAATTTTTGAGGACCTTTTTATACAGTAGGTACATGAGAGATATCTCGATCTGAATGATGAAATCTTCCCAAAGGGTAAAAATGAAAGGTAGGCTTGGTTATGCTAGACCCCTGACTCTGCGAAGGTCAATGAGCGGCGGAGACCGTTTACCATCACACGGACCATATGCCATATGCCTGCTTAGGCTAATAAAAATATACACACACAGGGTATATCAAGACTGCTACCGAAAACGAAGCCGGGTGGTAGTTTAAGCTACTTCAGACACAATGCAACGGAAAAAGTTGCAAAAAAAGCGACAATTTTTTTTGGAAATTTTCGTCCTATGGCTATATTTGGGTGGTAAATACATTTTTTTCCTAAAATAATAGTGTATACCCTTTTATTTATAAATACTCTAAGGTAAAAAAGAGTTTAAATTATTATTTTAACAAGAACTATGGATTTACCACCCAAAAATTACGATATTTAAAAAATAATAAAAAATAATTGTCGCGTTTCTTTGCGAAATTTTTAGTGGCATTGTGTTTGTAGTCACTAAAACTACCACCCGGCTTCGTTTTCGGTAGCAGTCTTGAGATACCCGGTATATATGCATATAATTTCAATCATATCTCTCTACGCAACAGATGTGATTGAAGTATATCTAGCATAGCCTTGAAAAACACTACAGTTGAACAGGAATACGATTTCTACAAATGCCGTTTAAATTTACAATACCAGATACAACGGGAAATAAAATTACCTGTAATTTATGTCTTCCGTTTGCACAGCTTTGTCGACACGATCGTTTTTCAATTGATTCATCACTCCATTGTTTACTATGAAACCGGTCACGTTACCATCCTTCATACAAACATCAAACACAGATATAAGTGAACTTTTTTTACTATCACAGGTTTGCACTTCCACATCTTTGGCATTGATCTTTGTAGAGTCATCACCAACACCAGAATTATCACAAACGTTATATTCAACTATCACTTCGTGAGTCTCATAATTATCATCTCCATTATGGTTATGTATAACTTCATTATTTTCATTATCTGTTAAATACTCTATGTCAGCACCACTACTTACGTAATCTATTGTTTCATCTGCTTGTATAGTATTTTCGTAATTTGTGACGTAATTACTATTGTTAATATCTATTTCATTATCGTTGTATACATGATCACTATATACATATTCACTGATGACAGTATCATCATATACATTATCTACATCTGTAACAACTGTTTCGTAAGCTATACAACCATCACTACTTTCTATTTCATCTCTATGTTCTATAGATTCGTTATCACTACATCTACTAATAATTTGTTGATAATTTTCAATACTGTTAGGAAATACAATTTCAATGTTGGGGTCTTCATAGTCTCTACTTTTATCTGGTAAGCTGATATCATTCAGATGGCTGAGGCTTACAGAGCTGAAAGGAAATCATAAATTTACTAAAACAAATTGACATAAGATTCCGTCGTATAGCCTTCAGAAAATAAAGTATCCCCAACATTTATTCTGACCCAATATAAGCCATATTGATGGACTGTTTTTTTTTATTAGCCTAAACTGTGTCCCACTGCTGGGCAGGCTTCCTCTTTGTCACTTCACTTGACCCTGTTTTCGGCGAGCTCTTGCCATTTTGGCTCGAATGCATCCAACTCGTCTGGCTACAATAGCATACATAAAAATAGGCTGACTACAAGCTGGATTCCTGAGAATGGCCGGAGGAAAACGCGAAAGACCAAAGATTTTATTTAGATATTAATAAAAAAAAATTGCTTTGTTGGGTGTAAGATGTTTGATACTGAACAAATGTTTCCAGATCCTCAAAGATTATCCTGTCCTCAGGGCATCCTGTCGGAAGACTTTGGTATTTGACAATATGAAAAATATTTGACATACCTATCTGCAAGCACCGGAACGCACTGGTCAGTTATCCAGGGATTATGTTGCGTTTCACACTTCACAGACTCTTGTAGATTTCGAACACTTTCTAAGGTCTCATTCTCACTTGTTTCATTAGCCCTGCTTCTTTTGCTGTCTGCTGTATTCAACACTGGTTTGCCTAAAAGTAATACCACGGATTCATAAAAATATGCTTTGAAGTATTACTTTTTTTTTGAAAATATTATTTCTTGTATAAATACATACTTCTTTTTACTGGCGACTTTTTGACTTTTGATTGAGCTGGGCCAAAAGTTTCTATTTGGTTAACATAATCTGTAAAACAAGCCATAAATATTTTAATAAAACATGATGACAGTTTCTCGCAGCGAGAATGGTATAATTATCGTGTTTGACAATGTTTATTATTTTGACATCCTCACGATAATCGCATCTTCGAGGCGAGAAAGACGCCCCGTGTAAATGAGGCATTAGTTTTTTTTATGATCCTTGTGTGTTTTTATAATAATTTCAAGAGGTAAAAGTGTTAAACCAGCATTTTTGCTATTCAAAAATACTCATATATCTTTACAAGATATAGGAAATTGTGAATGATGCAGACGTTACGAGCAACTTAGAGTCGCTACAACTCCGGAGGGATGTCGCCTCTCTAAGCGTGTTCTACCGCCTGTATCACGGTGAGTGCTCTGAAGAATTGTTCAACTTGATCCCCTCCTCTCCATTTCTAACCAGAACCACGCGTGCTGGCTTGCGAAGCCATAGCTTGACGGTCCACACCATCCTGGCGGGAACCAAACGGTTCTCGAATTATTTTTTATGCCGCACCGTCAGGCTGTGGAATTGTTTGCCGTCTTACGTGTTCCCTCCTTCCTATAATCCGGGGTCCTTCCGCCGTAGTGTGAAGAGGCACCTTAGCAGGCCGGCATAATTGTTTCCATTGGCATGGGACTGCCGTTCGAAACCAATGGATAATCTGCCTGGGCGGCATTTGCGCTTACCATCAGGTGCAATGTCGCCACTATATCGGGCCAGAGATAAAAAAAAATTGTTCAATGTAATGTAGTTTGAATAAAATAATACAATCAAACAAAGTCCAAAGAATTCATATACTTACTGTTATCTGTAAATGTAGTTTGTTCTCGAACATCAGCGACACTATCCGCACATGGAAGTAATTCATCTACCACTACAACAATACAATATTTCATTATTGTAATGTAATTAGTAAAAATATTATAAAGACGAAAGAATTGATTGTTTGCCTTGAATAGGTTCTGAAACTACTGAACTGATTTGAAAAAAAATTCACCATTATCTTATATCTTTAGACGAGAAATTATTGTATATATATATAAATATATTCTCTGAATCTCGGAAACGGCTACAACAATTTTCGTGAAATTTTGTATACAGGAGGTTTCGGGGGCGATAAATCGATCTAGCTACGATTCATTTCTAGAAAATGAAAACAAAAAGAAAGGTATATAAATCAAGTTGTGCCTACCACAACTAAATAACTATTACACAAAATTTATTCAAAACAAACGTAAGTACAATATTGTTTTATGGCTGTAGTTGGGCAAGCATAAGTTTTTTAAATGTATTAAAAGAAGTGAAGTATATGTCAATATCTGATACTAAGGTACGTATAATACAATATCTTGTATTATAATTTTTATTTTTATTAATATACTTACCACTAATTCTTTTGGACAACATCGTAATCCTTTCATCAGATATTTGCCTCTCTATATTTCTAGACTTCATTGTTCTTTCTATTCCATAAAAGAAAGGCCTACCCATATTGAACCCTGTTACAATTTGTACATATTTTCTTATTTTAGCCACATCCACTTGTAACGCAAGTAAATCCATAATCTAAAAAAACATCACTAGTTTTAATGATGGGGAAACAAATTCAAGAGAAAAAGTGCACAGTATTTCACTTACGAATTTCTAAGGTAAAAAAATCTATGTACATTATTTATATATATAATAAATATGGTGTATATATGTGCACAGAGTATATATGTACCTAGTCAGGTCATAAATTCTGTCACATGTTTAATATAAAATAATTGAAACAAGTTTATTCATTATGTAACCATTTATATACCAAAATTAACTTAACAAAACATAGATTCTTATGACACTAAAGTTTATTCCTCCCTTATGACCTCCATGATTTTGAATACAGGCCTTCAATCTGCGCGGCCAGTTGTCTATCGCAGCACGAACGAGGTCCATGACAATATCGGCGGCTGCCTTAATCAAGGATGTCTTGAGTGACTCCAAATTGGGATGAGGCTTTGAGCACGCCTTTTCCTCCAAGTGTTGCCATATCTTTAAATCTAAGGGATTCAAATCTGGACTGGAAGAGGGCCAGTCTTCGTGCCGGATGAAGTCGATTTCACGCGCCGCCAGCCAGTCTTGTGTGCTCTTCGCTCTATGAGCTGGCGCCGAATCTTGTTGTAATACCCAATACTTGTTATTGAACATGGTATGAGAAACAGGTTCCACAAGGTTCGTCAGGACTGTATTTTGATACACAACTGCATTCGTTTTTACACCTTTCTCACAAAAATGTACCTCTGTTAAGCCCCAATAAGAAACTCCCAACCATACCATGAGCGAGGATGGAAAATGACCTCGTTGGACACGCGGAATACGGTTGCTCGCTTCTTCACTACTGCGTGCGTACACCTTATCATTTTGTTTGTTTGTAGCTCTCTACTACGGTAAAAAAAAAACATCTGAAAAAAGAATATCGCGATATTTTTTTCCCGCGTACCGCTTCAACAAAGCGCGGCATCTCTTCAGTCTCAGGTTCATTAGACGAGCATTCAAACGATGTCCTGTTTTTCTTCGATATGCCCAAAGCCCTAAGTCTTTATTTAACACCCTTTTCACCGTGGTTCTGCATAAGCCCATCTGAAGGGCCAACAGTTTCTGCTTACGTTTGAGATTTCTTTGAATTCGCGCCTTCACAGCTGTTATCACTGCTGGAGTCCTAACAGACCGAGGGCCACCACTTCTTGACCTGTCATCTACACTAGAGTCTTCATTGTATCGTTTGATGGTGCGATAAACGAATCTTTTGGTTATATTCAAATTTTTCAGTATGTCAAAAATTTGAATTGGCGCGTAACCGCAACGATGCAACGCAATAACTGCAACACGGTCTTCTTTAAGCGTCCACTCCATATTTAAAAATGAGTAAAGTTCTAAAGTGCGTGGTGGCCTGTTGGTAAACGGACTAGACGCGACTGCCAACATGTTCACGGTGGTCGCGGGTTCGAATCCCAGGGCACACCTCTGACTTTTCGGAGTCATGTGTGTATTGATAGTCAATCACCACGCACTAAAAACGGTGAAGGAAAACATCGCGAGGAAACCTGCATACCATTGCGATTTATAAGAATTTCTATGGTATGTAAGTCCGCCAACCCGCACTAGGCCAGCATGGTGGACTATGTGGCCTAACCACTCTCAATCATACTGTCGATTGTAGGGGAGGCCCGTGCCCTGCAGTGGGACGTATATGGGTTACGACGTACAGAAAGTTCTAAAAAGTATACATTTTTATTTTCATGAACAATTCGAAATTCGAATTCAATAAACTTTTTTGTGGCCAGCATTCTAAAAGAAAAGTTTTTACTGTGTGACAATACTTATGACCTGACTGTGTATATAGTGTATTTATATGCATCTGTAAAGTCTAAAATTTCCTTCAACTGCCAATTGTTATATTTATGCACTTTGTGTTTTTGTTCATGATAATTATGTGGTACACTATATTTTTTTTGTAAGTCAATAAATTTCAGCATAGACATATGAAATGAAAATTTAACGTCCAACGCTCAACGTCGGAAATCCGACAGCGCTCGATAAAAAGAAGTCGCATTTTAAAATCGACTTCATATGAAGAAACTAATGGATGTAACACTAAACATTTGTTTCATTGCAACATTTTTTTAACACGCGTTGCAATAGTGCCAGTGCAAATGGGGCCTTATTGTTTAAAAAAATTGGAGCCTAGCAGTTTATGGGCTAATTAAAAAATTACCTCTTCCTTAATATAAGGTGGCAAACGTCTACCATGTTGTAGTTTATGAAATTCCTCCTCTGACAATGGGTGATCATGATGATTACAAACAAACACAACAGTTAATTCTTTCTCTTGTGGCAGATGTCTCAATCTTATCTTGCATGGACAGTCAGTCTTTAAGTTGTTTGTTCTGAAAAAATGTTAGACCAATTATATATATTACTTTTGTATTGCCTATATCTAGGAATTGTATTAGAACTAAGTCCAATATTATAATACTTAATAATAAACTACGAATATATGCTGTGATAAGTAAATTATTACACTATTAAAATATTTACAACAGTTATAGAACTTTTCAAAATTGACATAATATTAGCATGTACACAAACATAATGCCTTTTTTCCTAGAAGGGGTAGGCAGAGGCCCTACCTGAACACCTGCATTTCGCTTTGTGTGTTTGGGCCAAGAATGTGATAGGGGTGAATCAATTCTATCTCCAAATCAAGATAATAAATAAATAATTCAATAATTCTTAGTCTCATCTGGGATTTTAAACTGTGATGTCAGCATTCTAAACATACTGAAGTACATCCGTTCCACAGAAGCAGTCCACCGAAATAATATTTACTATTCAATATCAATTAGAATGAAATTGATTTACCTTTTCCTTAATCCTTTTTTTACATATTTCTCCTTATTTCTTAAATACACACAAGTATATAAATAAGACTCTTGTTCCGTATTAGGTTTTCTTGAATCAAAACACTTGTAGTAATAGAACCATCTTTTTGCATTCTCATTTAGGTACTGAACAAAATCATTGTGCGTTTTAAACTTATCTCCAGGCTTCACTAGTTTTTCATCTTCCAATAGGAACAGGTCTTGATGCTCGGTACAAACTTCCACCAATGGTAGATAAATTACTTGTTGGTTACCTTGAATTAAATAACACAAATTGAGGATAAGCAGATTTCATCAATTTATCTATGTGATACACAATTAGAAGCTTGATGTTATATTAAGTAGTTATTTTAATTTTTGTTTGTATTCATTATTGTATTAGTCTGTAAAATTTCTTAAAATAAAATAAAAAATACTTTTTCAAGAAAAATTCTAATAGGACAGTCCTTCTATTGAAGTTTGTTTTAAGTAAGTTTACATATTACTTGACAAATTGAATGACACTACTGACATATCTGCCTTATTATCCAAAGATGCAGTACCAACATTAATTACACATGTTTTTATTATATTAAATGTTGAGACAAGTATGCCATTCCCCTCATGATAAGAGATACAACTGCTCATGGACAGTAGCAAAACTCAATCAAAGCATCATGAATTATAAAGGAATACTTGGCATTTCACTGCATTGTATGTATAATAAGTTGGGTGCAAGATATTTATATACCAATAAACAAATAGTGTCACAAATCAAGTTTTATTGTTACTTCTACTAATCATTGAATGCTAATTTATTCTACATTGAAGCAAGGAGTTTTTCAAGATATCTGATATTAATATGTACATACTAAAGGATATTTTAAAGGGCATCTTACCACTGTTTCTTGGATTTTGGATTTCTCCCTGGTTTTTTATTATAATATGTGGCTTTGTTGACTTATTTGATTCCCTTGTAGTACTGTAAATAGATATTTTTTTTATTTAACTTTATGAAGATATAAAGGAGTATTAACATCATTAAACTGCAACACAAAAGATACTATGAGTCAATAAAATATTTGTAAATGGTAAAAAACCACTATGAATTTGGAGAAGAAGAAGATAACATACTGTGATAATTTGTTTAATAAACAATATCTAGTTGCTAAATAACTAAGAAGTTTTCAGTTTACTATCTGGGATGCAATGTTCTGTAACTCAGTGTATGCTCAATTTATATTGTCATGCTCTTGATAAGATATAGGTAAAATACAATATATTGAAAACATGTTTTTGTAGCTTATTTATATCATTTAGTGATAGCAAAACAAATAATACCAAGGACATTATACAAATATTTATAATATACATATGTAGAGAATAACGAATGAATATATTTTATATCTATGATAACAACTGCAAATAAAAAAGTATTTAAGCTAGTTTCACCTTGTGGTACACTTTTCCTTTCCATTGGAACTATCTATTAATTCCACGTTACATGCGATTTGTTCTGTATTTGGGTTATGACAATCTTCTAAGTAACAATGATCTTGATTAAAATAGTTATCAAAGCCCATGTTGTTCCTTTTAAGTGTTTAGTCTCAATTTAAATTCCATTCATATTTCTATTTCATCACAAATAATGAAGACTGATGAAGACCTAAATTCAAGACAATCAAAAACACAAAACAAGGGCTATTCCTGTGGCTATTCCTAATAATCACAGACGACTAAAAATAATAATGACATTGATGATTGAAAGTTGTTCTGACAGCTTTCATTCTAGATAAGAACACTGATTAAGTTGTCCTTTCGACTTGGCAGCATGGTCTTGGATCTTAGCCGGTTCCTTACGGAACGAAAAGAACAAAAAAAAAAAATGATTAAGTTGTCATTTAGAGTAACTTTGTTCTATTCACAGTCCTATTACAAAATAGTTGCTGACTTAAGAAGTAAGAACATTAATGTATTGTTTAACTTTAAATGAATAAGAATCCACTTCAAATGTGAAAATATAATCTGGGGGCGCGGCCGAGTCCCCTCCAAGTCGAGCTATAGGCCGTAACATCCTTTTCTCGAAGCAATTCAGACCATTTTCAACCCCCTATAACTTCGTTGTGGCTAAAGCTTGACGCCTGAATTTTCAGTTACTAAGCAGGCATTGTGTAAACACGGTATATTTAAAATTTTATTCAATTTGAACCAGTAGTTTAAGAATTGTAACTAGTCTATTAGTCACGCCTTATTACTAACTTTCTTAATTTTGTCACTCACTGACTGACCGATCATCAAAAGTCTAAGGCATTTCTAGCAGACATAGAACCTTCAAATTTAGAATATAATTAGTGTTTAGTGTCTAAAGTAAGGGAAAATTCAAACATTTCATAATTTGTGTCTAGTTTTCTAGATAGACCAACTGCGTGAATAACTTTGTAATCCCATATAAATGTATAGGATTACAAAGTTACATTTGCAGTTAATGAATCGTTGTACCCGTATATAATGGAATAATAGTTGTAGATAGATATCTATATACATGAGGCATAACAGGAGGGGATATAGAGAGGGAAATGGTGTATTCAGCCCATGAAACTGTACAACATTCCTCTAGAAAAACATGACGAAGAAAAACTTGCAAATAAATAGATTAAATAGCTCGAAAATATAAATTACAATGAAAGAAAGAACATTAATAATATAATCAAATCCGCTATATTTGTGATAAATTGATACCTACAAAAATAAGAAAAATCCATAAGACAGAGGCTTTAAGAAAAATCGTTAGCGATATTCTAGAAGTAAGAAGTACCGAAAAGGAAAAAAGTAGGACTCTACAAAAAGACGTGAGATCCCATCAAAAACATCCTGTAAAAAAATTCCAAGTCTCACAGCTCAGGTTTTCTACCGCAAAAAGTTGTGAGATGCATGTAATACCAAGTCGATTAATTTATTTAGTCCTTAAGGGTTCTATATAAATTTATTACGTTAGTTATTACCATATCAATATTAAAAATTCTTTACGTTTTAAATAAATAGATCGACTTGGCCAGCAGCATTATGTATAAATTGTACGATACATCATGTTTTCATGCGATGGCCAAGTCGATCCATTTATTTAAAACGTAAAGAATTTTTAATATTGATATGGTAATAATCTATATATATATATAAAAATGAATGTTTGTGTGTATGTCATCAATGAACTGAAAACTACTGGACCGATTTGGCTTATTTTGGTCTTGAAATATTTGTGAAAGTCCTAGGAAGAATTTAGGAGTGAGAAAAATTGGAAAATTTCTAAGGAAGATACTAAAAACCTTTTTTTTGGGTATCGTTCAAGCGTGATTCGTCCAGCCAATATAGGATGATCTTTGTTTATTTGACGGGAGACGTAAAAGTCGGTCCAGCTTCAACTACCACCCAACGTAAAATGATCTATCTTTCCATTGTCTTTCATTGACGGCTGACGAAATAGAACAAAATTAAAAAAATGTGTACATCGTGTATATAATATTATCTAGATACGGCGTCTTGCGCGTAATTTTGTTAAATGTAAAATATAACTATGTCAATATCTACCAAAATAGCCCATTGTTTTTTGAGATTATTGCAACAGTTTTAAACAAGGTATACTCTATCGAAGCGTTTTGCCGGAGTACACCAAAATATATCTAATTATAATTTTTCGTTTTCATAAACGACTTTTTTTTATGAATTTATACTTTTAGATGCGCCGGGGGACAAATTTAAATTCCGCATTAGTATTGTTTTCAGACGCAAGTATAAAAAAAAATGGTATGTTGATGCCGTATCTAGACATTATAATGAAACGATATGCAGTTTTATATTTTTAAATATTTGTTTTATTACTTACATCACCTGGTAAGGCAGTATGTAGGTTTTATTAATTTGTATATGGTAACGTACTAGACGCGACTGCCAACAAGTTTACTATGGTCATGGGTTCAAATCCCGGGGCACACCTCTGACTTTTCGGATTAATTTCTACGTGAAATAAAATCCGCCAACCCGCACTAAGCCAGCGGGGTGGACTATATCTTCTTCTACAATATAAAAATGAATCGCAAAATGTGTTGGTAAGCGCATAACTCAACAACGCCTGGACCAATTTGGCCAATTTTTTTTAAATCTTTATTATTACTTTATTACTAACAAAAAGTAATGGCGTGCAATATTATTTGAAAAAACAGCATTTTGGTGCTGAAATAAGGGAAGGAATATTGGATGGAAAATAAAAACGCTAAAGTTTTTAATGTCAAAATTTCATAAGGCTATCTTTATATGTACATATATATAGAGAGACGGGATATAATAGAGTGGAAGGTACGGGAGAGGGCTGGGATAGCTGACAGATTTGATAGGACGAAATTTAAATGCACGTTAAAAGACGGGATGGATAATAAAGAGAAAGGACGGGACGGATCGGAAAGAGACTGAACAGACGGATGAGACGGGATTGAGCTGGACAGTAGGACAGCTACGTCAAGTTTAGGTATACAAGAGTTTATACGAAAAATAACATGTGTTTGGTGTGGAGTGGAATCAAAAAATATATGCACCCAGGCGAAGCTGGGCCGGGCCGCTAGTAAATTTATATAGAAGGTCCCTTAAGGACTAAATAAATTAATCGATTTGGTATTACATGCATCTCACAACTTTTTGCGGTAGAAAACCTGTGCTGCGAGACTTGGAATTTTTTTACAGGATGTTTTTGATGGGATACTTTTGTTCACTGCAATTTACTTATATATTTTTTTAAAATAGTTGTGGGTAAACTAAAATACTTTCTTTCATGTTTCTTAATATCGTTTTCTTTACTATTTTATTTTTTAATAAATTATTAAATTGGGAAATTAATTAATTATGAATATTTAACTTTATTTCCAGAATTCTTACATCAATTCCTAAAATCTTATTTCGAATAGAAACTATTTTTTTCTTGGGATAAGTAATGGCGAGTAGAGCATGCAGCATGCCGTTCGCCTGATGACGATGACGCCTGATAAACGATTCGACATGAACGCACCGCTCATGGACAATAGCCAAACCAAACAACATGAATTACAAAGCAATGCTTGTCATTCCACTTAGTTCGCCATTTTGATACATACAGATAGTCTGATACACGAAGTAGGCATTCGTTTACCACATGGATTAGGATCTAGGGTAGATGGTCCGCAGTCGCAGTGTGGTGACCAGACCAGTACAGTACAGGTTGACCTTCTGACAGCAATTATTTCCAATCATTCCTATTGGATGACACAGATTGGGCCAGTTTACCCATTTCCACTCTTATACAAAGATTCGGATATTTCGCACCTACAACTGTCGGATATCTATACATCTAATGATAGTGTCAGCCCTGTACTAATACAAAATTTACTTTCCTTATCTGTGCTGTTTGACATAACGTTAAGAAATAAAAAAAGAAAATAAACAAAACAAAACATGTGAACATCATGGGATGGTAGACTACTTACATAGGGAGATAACTTTAAGTTGCGTTTAAAATCTCCAGTCCGTGTCTGGAATCATGATCATCGCTCTACAAACGCTGATTTTCTTTCGTGAATCTCTACTCACCGCTCTGGACCGATTGCTCCGGCCGTACTACAAGAAGTTTTCATTATCATTCAATAGAACTGGAAGTGATTCTGACGATGAGGAATTTGAAGATCAGGTGTTCGCGGATTATGATGAGGAGAAAGGGGTGGTGTTCTACCCGCCGATGTATGCCCAGCGGTATGCCGCGGTTAGCGACTGCCTTTTAGATGAACGGTGGTGTGGCAAACTGGAAAAGGTAACTGAATATTTCTTTTTATCTGGACTGTTCTGTATATAAGTAATTCTAAGTGAAAATTATGAATTGGAATGCTTGTCTGGAGTGGATATTTCTTGGTAGTTCGGAAATTTTATTGGATAATTTAAAAATTATGTACCCATTAATTTTTGTGTGGAAAAAATTGCTGGCTTATGAAATAAATATGTTTTGTAACTTTGAATTAGTATTAAAACGCTTTAACAAGGAAAGATTTGCTATTTCATTTCCTTTTATGGTTTAATTTTTGTCCTAAACTAATGTGTGTGTGACCAAAAGAAATATATACAAATGCACTCTGTCAAGTGTATAATAAAATTTTTCATATCAGCATGCATTGTTAAATATTTTAAATGTTAACTGAGGTACCACAACAATGGACTATCTATCTCTCAATCATATTCTCCATTACAATACATTTGTATGACTATTTAATGTATGTATCTATTTTTAGGTGGTTGATTTGGGACATCATGACATGAGCTTCATAAAATATCTGAAAGAAGTTCCCGGTATTAGAACTATCTTGGGTGTGGACATTGAGAGTATACCACTGAGATGTTCCTCTGATTTAATTACCTGTGATGACTACATCCCCAAAAGAGAAAATCCCCTTCTCATCACTGTGAGTATTCATAATAGATATGGATACTGCACTAGTCATTTTGGTGATAAATTGAAATGTATGGTGTGTTTATATCATATGTCTATAATATTCAGACTATTTATTTATTTATTTAAATCATTTTTGTACACATAAAAAATACAATATACAGTTCTAAGTACTTGTTTCTAATTATACATTCATCAATTACATTAAGGGCTGCTTTGCATGTAACACTACTGAATTGTTTCTATTCGTCATTGGCCGAGAAATAACTTACATTGTGGCAGTATTTTTTCAGAATAACTATAGATTCCCATACATGTAGATGCTCATAAAGGTTTTGACAAAAAGGAACGGCGACGCGACACCCCAAGACATTGACGCGTCGCTAAAAGTTGTTAGGAATCAGTTTTGCCACTGTTCATGAGCAGTGGTATCGCTTACCATCAGGCGAACGACATGGTCGTCTCGCCGCCATTCACAGCAATAAAAAAAATACAACTGATAGCTAGCAATGCTTCAATATTTTAACATTCTAATGCCATGAAATTGAATCCTATAATTCCCAAATTATATTCCCATTGCTATATAATTCCCACAGCTGTTCCAAGGCAACGCCGCCGACCCCGACTACAGGCTAATAGGCTGCGATGCAGTCATTGCCATTGAGATGATAGAACATATGATGCCGCACGACCTCGACAGGCTAATCCACAACGTGTTCGGATTCATTAAACCCTGGATTGTGATATTCACCACACCGAATGGCGATTTTAATGTGCTGTTTAAATCACTGGAGAGAAATGGCTTGAGGAGGCTCGATCATCTGTTTGAGTGGTCGAGGGAGCAGTTTAATGACTGGTAATTTTATTATATTTTGTATAATATTAAAGTATGTTGACTATTTTTTCAAAATGTTTGTTTACTATTGATAGCTGTGAGACAACAAAAAAAAATATCATCATCATATCAGCCACAGGAAGTCCACTGCTGAACATAGGCCTCCCCCAATGATCTCCACAATGACCTGTTGGAAGCGGCCTGCATCCAGCGACTTCCTGCGACCTTAGTCAGATCGTCCGTCCACCTTGTAGGCGGGCGTCCAACACTTCGCTTGCCTGTACGTGGCCTCCACTCGAGAACCTTTCGGCCCCAACGGCCATCGGTTCTACGAGCTATGTGCCCGGCCCACTGCCACTTCAACTTGCCAATCCTATGGGCTATGTCGGTAACCTTGGTTCTCCTACGGATCTCCTCATTTCTGATTCGATCTCGTAGGGAAACACCGAGCATAGCCCGCTCCATGGCTCGTTGAGTGACTTTGAGCTTTTTAATGAGGCCCACAGTGAGAGGCCACGTCTCGGTGCCGTATGTCATCACTGGTAACACACAACTATCGAAGACTTTCGATTTTAGGCACTGAGGTATTTTGGACGAGAAGACGTCGCGAAGTTTCCCGAACGCTGCCCAACCGAGTTGGATTCGCCGATTGACCTCTCTCTCGAAGTTGGACCTGCCTAACCGGACCACTTGTCCTAAATAGACATATTCGTCTACAACTTCGAGAGTCGAGCCCCCAACTCCAATGGGGGTGGGCACAACATGGATATTCGACATGATCTTCGTTTTATCCATGTTCATTTTAAGACCCACCTGTTGGGAAACTCGATTAAGGTCTTCGAGCATAGTGCTAAGGTCTTCCAGCGATTCTGCCAAGACTACAATATCGTCGGCAAATCGAAGGTGAGTAATATACTCGCCGTTGATGTTGATGCCGAATCCTTTCCACTGCAAGAGCTTGAAGGCATTTTCCAGCGCGGCAGTGAACAGTTTCGGAGATATGACATCTCCCTGTCTCACGCCTCTCTGTAGTGGAATAGCCTTCGTGCTCTGATCCTGTACTCGGACCGACATGGTGGCGTTGTTGTATATACACCTCAACACTTCGATGTACCGATAGTCTATGTGGCACCGCTGAAGAGACTGTAGCACAGCCCAGGTCTCGATCGAATCAAAGGCTTTCTCATAGTCCACAAACGCTAAACAAAGCGGCAAGTTATACTCCTCGGTTTTTTGTATAACCTGCCGTAGCGTATGAATATGGTCTATGGTACTAAAGCCTTTTCGGAAACCGGCTTGTTCGGGAGGCTGGAAGTCATCAAACCTGCCTTCGAGACGATTTGTGATGACCCTTGAAAACAACTTATAGACATGGCTCAGGAGCGAGATGGGCCTGTAGTTCTTCAGCAAAGTGTTATCACCTTTTTGAAGAACAGTACCACCAAGCTCCTGCTCCATGCCTCCGGCGTTGAGCCCTTGAGGAGAACGGAATTGAAGAGCCTCTGAAGGACTTTCAGTACCGGCGTTCCGCCCGCTTTCAGAAGCTCTGAAGTGATTCCGTCCTCACCCGGCGCCTTGTTGTTTTTAAGTTGTTTGAGGGCCATCTCAATCTCAAACAGGCTGATGTCCGGGATATCATCGCTAAAGTGTCGGATTAACTCGGCTCTCGGGTCTTCGGCCGAGCTAACAGTAGGTTTGGCAACCGAGGTGTAAAGCTGTCCGTAGAACCTCTCGATCTCCCTTAATACCTCTGCCCTCGTCGATACCACGCGGCCGTCTTCCGTCTTCAGCCTAGACAACTGGCTTTGCCCAATAGACAAGTCTCTTGCAAACACTTTGGAGCCTCCGTTCCGCTCAATTGTCTCCTTAATGCTCACAGTATTGTGAGCACGGACATCGTGTCGCAAGGACTTCCAGATCCGTCTATTGAGCCGCCGATATGCTTCGGCGTCAACGGAAGACTGCAGCGTCAAAGATCGACGTTCGGCCATGAGGTCAAGAGTGTGGATCGAGAGTTTTTGTGGTCTATCTCTACGGCGAGGTCTAAAATACTTAGATCCCACCGTATGGACAGCTTCTACCAAACCGCTGTTTAACTCGTCCACTGCAAGGTTTTCTTTTAGACAATCAAAGTGATTTGTCAACTCGAGTTGAAAGCTCTCGGGGTTTTGGATATGGGCGCGAGTAGGTCGGAGCGTAGACTTCATCAAGCGGCGCCTTTCTAATTTTTTTTTTTTTTTTTATTTACACAAAACAGGTTACAATCTTAATTGGACGTTGATATTCAATGTGCCCCTAACCATTCGGTGATCACTACCGGTTTTCACCCTGTTGATCACAGAGACATCACTGAACATCCGTCTATTCGTCGTCAAGATGAAATCTATCTCATTTCTCGTAGAACCGTCAGGACTCAACCAGGTCCATTTCCTGTGAGGCGGCTTCTGGAAAAAAGAGTTCATCGCGAAGAGTCCCTCTTTTTCCAGAAAGTCGGCCAGCCTCTGACCCCTGAGGTTCCGTTGCCCATGTCCAAATTGCCCCACTTTCAACTCTGCATCGCTTCTCTTGCCCAACTTTGCGTTGAAGTCCCCCATAACAACATTGAAGTAGGTTTTGGAAGTATGTATGGCCCGACTAATGTCCTCATACATCTCCTCTACTTCTTCATCTGGGTGTGTCGAGGTCGGCGCGTATACCTGTATGACCTTCAACGAATATCTTTTGGATATTCTGAGTATAAGGTATACTACCCTGCTCGACACACTTTCGATGGATACGATGTTGTTGATGAGAGACCTGTGGACGAGAAATCCGACACCTCCTCGGGACTGTTGGTCGTCCCCCCGGTAGAAGAGCAGGTTACCAGACTTCAGGGTTATCGTATCCTCCCCGATTCTTCGGACTTCCGATAACCCCAGAATATCCCAGTGTAACCCGCTCAATTCTTCTTCCAGTTCGACAATCTTCTCGTCTGTCCTCAAAGTGCGTATGTTGTGTGTTACCAGGGCCAGTCGTCGTCGGGGGTGGTAGCCGGGGCCAACCCGGGGATTCTTAGCACCCCCTGCCCCACCGTAACCATGGCTGCTACCATCGCCAGGAATAGTGGGGCTGCCGGGGACTGGGGGCCTGGTCAATTTTTGTGTCGCCATTGATGGGTATTTGCCAATACTCGCCACGCTTGGCAGGCGGGTTGGCGAGCGCAGGAGGGGACTCGCGCTGACGACGCTGCTGCCCATCATCAGCGGGGGAAAGGAAATAGGGTTTGTGAGTAGAGGATATAATGGGAAAGGAGAGTATGGCCTGTAGGAGTGGATACTGCAGTCATGGAAGGGAATGTTTGTAGTGACTGCAGTAGCTTGGGGGGGCCGAGGTCGCGTACTCGTAGCACCTATTCTAGGACAAGCCATGACCACTAGATAGGAGCTCCCCTGACCTGAAAAAAAAAATATATATATATAATAAAGGAAAAGATTTTAATCCAGCAATACTAAAACTACTAAGTAATTGGGGATTAAATTTTATATGTTTCATGTCATTGTAAACAGTAATCGCTTTCTTCATACTAGTGACGAGTTGAAGTGCAGCGAATCATTAATTTAAAAGTTACATAGAAAAATCACACTTATACCGTGAAAGTAAGGAACATATTTCTATCCTAATGAAACCAGCGCTAGTTGCTTGCTGAAGCTTGTATATTCTAGAATACGCAAGCCTTTTTTGTCAAATGTATATTCTACAACTTTTTGATTAAGTCTTTGATGCTTCAAATATTTAAAATAGTCATATTCAAATGTACATTTATTAAATTTTCTTTGAAATATTACAGGTGCAGCAACATAGTAGTGAGATATCCGCTGTACACAGTGACTTGTAAAGGAATTGGTCCGGGACCACCAGACACTGTCCACCTGGGTTGCTGTACCCAGATGGCCCTGTTTGTGAATAAGGACTACCACAAGCAGCAGGATTTGAGCCTCAACAGCTTGGCTTTGGTTGCAAGTAAGAGGAACTTTGATTGTCAACATCATTGATTTAAAAACTAGGCCTTTCAGTACCTGTTGAGTATCAAATAGATGAGTATGAAAAACGCGCTAAAATGAACGTTATATTAATTTAATAGATTTCGTCTAAACAATGATAAAAAATATCTTTATTTTTATTAAACTCTGTCAAAATACAATCAATCATTTTCAAAATCGTTGCGAGCGATGACTAATTTCGGTAACGCTCCACTAAAGCTATACTGGAGCCCTCGCACCACTTACGTCGGAACATTTTTTGCGCTTTCCGCCCTGTCTATATATATTTATTTCAATAGCCAACATATTTCGCCATAGTAGGTATTGATATAGGTTCCCCATAGTTGGCCATATAATTAAGCATTACCATTAATGAAAAAGACATTTGGTAAATGAACTATATGTTATCATTAATAAGACTGTATCTGTGTCAGCTCATATACGTCCCACTGCAGGGCATGAGCCTCCTCCACAATCGAGAGTACAACTGAGAGTGGTGGTTAGGCCATATAGTTATAATAAAACTGTAATACAACTTCATTGAGGTGTAGGAGGCTTTAAACAAAACCTTCCGAGGCCCAAGCCATCTTTGCATACAAGCGATGTTAGTTGCTGGCCTAAGGATGGCCGAATAAATCTCGCCGATATATTTCATCCTTGTCAGGTTCACATTTATTTTTTTTCAGTTTCATCAGTGAGAGATACTACGTCTAGTACTTGTCTCCTAAATGTATTATTGGTATTAAGTAGGGATGAAACGGATAGTGATTTGGCCGGATACTGGATACCGGATATTCGGCTAGCTACGAGGCCGGAGCGCCGGATATCCGGCTACCGGATATTCGGCCGCTTATAGCGTTACAATTTGATTTGAATATGCACGCGCGATCATGATCGGAAATATTCGTACGCGTTCGGCGTGATCGGCACGGCTCGGGGGCGTTCGAGTGTAATCACGCCTAAACTACTAAAACGATTTTGATGAAATTTGATACATAAATAGATTAGACAGTGAGAAAGGAAAAAAAAAACAAAGAAAAAAAATTGTATTATATTGACGGAAAAGCGTGATATAGACGAGTTTAGAACGTAAAGAATTCAACATCTAGTGATATACAGGGTATATCAAGACTGCTACCGAAAACGAAGCCGGGTGGTAGTTTAAGCGGCTTCAGACACAATGCAACAGAAAATGTTGCAAAAAAAAGTGAAGATTTTTTTTTTGTTATTTTTTTCCTATGGTCATAATGGGTGGTCAATACATTTTTTTCCTAAAATAATAGTGTACACCCTTTTAATTATAAATACTCTAAGGTATAAAAAAGTTTAAATTATTATTTTAGCAAAAACTATGGATTTACCACCCAACAATGATGATATTTAAAAAATCATTAAAAATTATTGTCGCGTTTCTATGCGAAATTTTTAGTTGCATTGTGTTTGTAGTCACTTAAACTACCACCCGGTTTAGTTTTCGGTAGCAGTCTTGATATACCCTGTATACCATGTATATTTATTTATTTTATTATCCGGTATCCGGCCGGATAGTGCGCTACTATCCGGTATCCGGCCGGGTAGTGAAAATAGGCCGGATACCGGATAGTTACCGGATATCCGTTTCATCTCTAGTATTAAGTATCAACCATTTCAAAATTACTCTTAGACTCCTAATCAGTAGCAGACCTTCGATGTCAGTAGGCTGCCTAGGCTATTGATGATAAAATATTCATTTGTTTCAGATGCTCCAAGTCAAAATATCATCAGTGACGTACTTAATAATTGGGATGTTCCAGAACTTCTCACTGAGAATAATATGTTATGTCCGCCAAGCAAGTAAGTATTTTGTATCTTTTAAAAAAATTTTTGACTCATTCCTATACGCCTAGAAAGCGACCAACGTTCATAATGGTTAAAAGGATATAGTAGAAGCAAGTATCTGTCTTTTTATTGCAATGAATGGCGAGACGACCCTGCCATTCGGTAGCAAAACAAAACAACCCCATAAACTACAAAGCAATGCTTCGCATTCCGCTGCGCTCGCTATTCTGAGACATAAGATTAAAGTCTCGATATGTTCAGTAGTTGAAAACGATTCCTAACCTCCTTCCTATTTCCAGCATGGAATCCTACACAGAATTCATATTTTCCGAAAAGCAATCCCGTATAACCGCTATATTAGCCACTCCTAACTATTCCATTGAGTCTATCGGATACGAAGACAAAACTTCTCAGTGCAATTTGGACACTGAGCTCGGAAAGAGTTTTCTTATGTTTGATTATGACCAGATGTATTACAATATATTAAAGCCGAGCAGGAAACTTGCAAATAGAGTGTATGAAATCGAAGATGTTGCTAGCAGGTGTACTATTTATATGAAGTTTTTAGTGTTAAATGTGAATGTAATTGTATAGAAAGTATGGTAGTCTTGTATTGTTGTTCGTCTATTTATCAACTTGCTTATTAAGTAAGTCTTAAAAGTAAAGATGCCAAAGGGTTTAGAAATTTTGTGTAGCTGAGTAAACTTGAAATACCTGGAGTAAGAGTAGAGTCTAGGAATTATAAATCAAAACCAAGTGTGTCACGGTTAAAGGATAAAAAAAAACTTGGCGTTTCGAGAGAAAGTTGAAATATGTGTCTCGCCCATAAAACATTAGATCTTGCTCCGTTACTGCACTCAGTCAATGGAACTAACATGATACCAATGTCCATAATTCGAATTTATTACTATACTACAAAAAAGTTGATGTAGACAAGTTAGACATTCCCGGAGACTCGCCGAGCTTCAATGCTCGGTGGCATTACGTGCCACTGTTGATTCTGGCTTACAGGAGTTGCAGTGGCGGGTGTGAGGGCGGGACAGTCTATACTACAAAAATAAAACAGTGTTTAAAAAAGACAAAATTGACTCAAAAACTGCCCATTTAATCTTCTTTGTTTTGTCGCCAAAGTTTGCCAGTAAGAGATTGACAGAACATTAAGAGTGTGCCGATTGTACTTGCTTTAGTATATTTATAATTGATTTTGTTTTTTTTTGTTATATGCTTTTACAATAAAGAATGAAACTAATATTAATTTCTATATCCATTTTAGACTCAACTGCACAACACTACAAGTAACAAAATTCTCGAAAACAACACAAAATTTAATGGCGAAGAATAAAGTTGACACTTTAGTTCACACAAGAGAAGTTGTAGAGGAAATTCGCAATTTGACCAAGATACTGAATTTTAACAAGAACACGAATACGAATCACACAAACGAAAATCAACTGTGGTGTAATATAAATTGGGGTGATAATGCTCCATACTGGAACCAGTATTACAAGATCGTCAGGGAATATAACTATCCTTTTCAGGTGCGTGTTTTACATTTTTGATCAAAGATTATGTCGAAAAAGAAGCGAAAAGTACATATGCCAACATAGTCGTTGCTAAAAAAATACCAAGAATGAATTTAATTTAAATAGAATAAAAGAGAGCAAGCATAAAAATAATTACTTATAAAATACGGAAAAATGTTTTTGTGTAGTATCAAAAAAGTTCAGTTCCCAAGCACAAAACAAATGTTTTGTTTTTTTTTTCTTATTGCATTAGTGGTCCTTTTGAGTCCGCTTTAGAAACATAGGATCTATGTATTTATAACAACGTTACTGCCGTACTTAAACTGCCCATCCCATTCCTTTGAGTTTGAAAGAGTATCGAGTATATTTGAATTACTCGCACATCCTACGGGAACACTACATTTTGTCGGGATAAAAAGCAGTCTATGTATTAATCCAGCGTGTCAGCTAGCTTCATGTCAAATTTCATCAAAATTGGTTAAGCGGTTTGAGCGTAAAGCGGTAACAACCACACAAACTTTCACATTTATAATATTAGTAAGATTAATTATTGTTTTTTTTTCAGGTAAAATCCGACGACTCTCGCATACTAGATCTGATATCGGAAGAAATAAACAGCCTGGTGGATTCTCAGTGCGAGGATGAGCTTACAGGCGACTTCAATAAGATGGAAATACCTTTACAATACCTGATGCGCGCTGTGCGACACATCACTGACGATTTGGATAGAGTGAAGTAAGCTAATATATTGAAATATTTAGATCTAGGTTTTATATAAACCTGACCTGGTCTGAATCTGCTATTACTAGTACGAGTATATACTTTGTAACGTATTAGTGAAATAGGGATGTTGACTGATTTTCGGAATTGCTTTTGTTTTGTAGATAGGCGCCATATAAAAATGAAAAAAAACTAAAATATAGGACAAATAATTAAGAATACGTAAACAATATAATATATATAGTTTTCAAAATTCCATAAAAAACCTGTCACGTGACTATGTCAACGATCGGCCAGTCTCGCATTCTATCAAAATGTATTAAATTTTTCATCTTGCCTTCCGAGCAGTAACGTCAGCGCGCTCCGTTTTCTGTATGTAGTCACGTGATAGTGGATATAGAATAAAACATTTTAAAATAATTTTATTTAATTTATTACGGACAAGCCGAGGATTCTCAAAATATTATATTATTCTTGAAATTAAAATTTCAATATTACGTTTAAAAAAAAGAAATACTGCTTCGGTGGCGCAGTTGTAGTATGGCATGATTGCAAAGCTGTGGTCTAGGGCTCGAATCCCAAGTCGGGTAAAGTAATGTTGGATTTTGCAATATCAGCTCGGATTCAGGAATTTGTGCGCAATATGACGATAAGCTCGCCCTTTATCACATTGTGGGGCGGAAAATACACAGAGAAACCGGGGTGTCATGGTGCAACCATTCCTACCTCTGCATACCCCTTCTGGGAACAAGGTGTGAGTTTATACAGGGTGATATTGACAAACTGTACTTAATGTAACTTACATGTTCCTCATTACCCTAAGGAGCATTGGACATAATTTGAAAAAATATATAAAAGAGTCTTTTTTGTCAAAAATCGTTATTTTTGTTTTCACGATTTTTGGATATCCATATAGATACGAGTATTTTACCGCGTTGCTGAACTTCAGTTCCGTTCAGGAACTTACCTGAGCCGTAAAAAGAATCGGTATCTATAGGGGTTGATCAAAAGTCTTGGAACATAAAATCGCGATTATTGACAAAACTATCAGGCAGTGTTGGATCAAACTTTGTACAATATTACCTATGGGGGTTAGGAACACGTGGTTTAAATTAAATACAATATGTCGATATCACCCTGTATATTATGTATGTATGTAAAAATAATGAAACGATAAAAGAGTATGCTTTGTTCCAGGGAACTTCTCGAATGGAACGGCTATGAGATCGTAAAAGACATAGTTATTTACACAAGGCTGATTGACACAGCTTCCGTGGCTACTTACGAAGATGACTGGATAGAAAACGACACTATATCTGATGTAAAGAAACACCAGTAATATCCATGCTTGTATCTGAGTGTCATTCATTATACTCATATAATTAGTTTTAAGTATTGTTAAAATAATTGTTTTGTTTGGAACTAAAATGTTTATCTTAAATTACATACTTTACTTTACTTACAGGAAAACTGTTGTGATTGATTATAAATTTATTTGGAATATTCAATTAAAACATTTTTTTACGATTTCTATCGCGAATTTAGTTAGATTCTTACATTTTTTATCTTCCCGACTTCGAAAGCTGCAATGTAATTGAAACGTCGGAAAGTTGAAATATGTCAAAATGAAACTAAATTCGGGAGAAAATCCATAAATAATAGTTTATTTCAATGTAAACATACGCGTAAATCTAAGAAGCCATTTTTTTGGCATAATTCGTGGACAATGGACAGTTCAACTGGTTTTTAAAGTTTCAAATAAAATATTACTACGTACTACAGTTTACAATGACTCATTTTTGGTTCCAGACGCCATATTAGTTTTATTCAATGTCTAAAAGATGTTTTATCACACATTTCTTAGTTTTTAAGTAAAAAAGGCTGTAACTAAGTAGTTTTTACTTCGTATGTTTTAATATAAAAATAAAGATTTTTATAATAGATTGTTGGTTCTTAAATTTTCCTTAGATATCAACACCGTTTTTTAGTTAGTATATTTTTTTAGATTCATAAATAAAAGGAAAAATTTTTTGCAGTGGGACATGACTGATTTCCATTCCACTTCTCTTTCTGACGGAAGTACTGTGGTACCGGATTATAATGGTTTGAAATATACATTATGTTTAGTATTGCCAGTAAAAAAAAATTTTTTTAGTATGTAATGTTTCTAATTAAAATCAGTAGCAATCGTACTAATCTATGTATCTACTACATCTTTTCAATTGATTATCTAAATCTGTGGAAGCAGTTTTAGTTGATTTTTATTTCGTGTTCATTATATTAAGTTTATCACTTTCCTTATATTTATATTTTTAAATAAATCGATGTTTCTTATACAGGATACGTGGTCAGACATGATCTCGTATATGTATAGTATTAGCCATGCTATTTTTATTCTAAATATTACTCATGAAATCCTACAACTATTTTCGTCACAATACTCACATATTTACTAGGTCGCTGTCTCCGTCGTGCTCTCGATCACAAACTGCGCAAACTTCGTTCGATGCTCACAGCTGATGAAGACATAAGCATGGAATTAGACCGTGTGGTCTGCAGGCTGATGAAACTAGCTCTCCGTACTAGTAAAGGAAGGGAGACGCCTCCACCCACGAGGTGGATGCAAACTAAACTGCTCGACTTGTTGACGCTGACCGAGAAATCGATTGAGCGAAGGAAAAGACACTTTATTGAGAACTACCCGTTGATGGCTGTTGAGTTTGGTTAGATTTTTTAAATACATACATATGTAAAATCACGCCTTTTTCCAGAAGGAGTAGGCAAAAGTGTAACCAGGACATCCAAATTCCAAATATTCCATTGTATGTATACGATGTGATAGGTGAACCATAATATCGCCATATCTGTCACAAAATTCTGATTCCTGCCTGTAAAAAAATTAAATCCATATCTCCTTACCCGACCGTGATTCGAAGCCGAGACCTCAGCCTTGCAACCGTATCGTTGTACAACTAAGCCACTAAGGCAGTCTGGCATTATTTAGTACTTAATCATTATGTGTATGATCATGATGCTATGTTAGAATATAGCACACTACAGTAAGTAATCGTCTTCAACGCTCCAAGTTACGAGTTCGCGTTAGGGTTTAGTTTTATGTTTCTTATACTATTTTTGTGAAGGAGTCATGGCTATCTACCCCCACGGTGCCTGCAGTACTATAGTCGAAAACTATCATAGTGTGTGATTTTTGAAGTTGATTTGTGATTTTAATGGACATGGTACAGTTTATGATTAAAAAAAAATATTATAAAAAGGTCGCGAAAATTTAATATTTCACTGAATTAACTGTAGAAAGCTTAAGTGATGAAAGAATGGAACAATTTAGAAATTAAGTTTTATTTCATGATTAAATTCAATGTTAATTTGTACACTTTGATATTTTAGAAAAACCGGTAAAATCCAAGGATATGGTTCATCTCAAGAAAATAAAAGAAGATGAGACTGCGTGAGTTACATTCTATGATCACTGTTTTACTATATTCATTCTACTGTTTCACTATATTCATCGATAAAATTCTAAGACGTATTTATGCTTTCAGAAACGAAATCGTTGATAAGTATCGTTATTTAGTTCATGCTGTAGGTATGGTATGATTAATATTTTTTTACATTTAAGTATAATCGTTTTTTTTTTTATTGTAATGAATAGCGAGACTCGCGTGCTATTCGTCTGATGGTAAGCGATACGACCGCTCTGGATGGTATCAAAACTAAGCAGCACCATGAATTACAAAGCAATGCTTAGCATTCCACTACGATCGCCATCCTAAGACATGAGACGTTAAATCTCAATAGGTCCAGTAGGTACATTTGAAATAATACAGTGGTATTGACAGTAACAAATGCGTCTAGTAAAGTGTATAGTACATTAATGCGTCTCCTCATGTTTTAGATAGGCATTATAATTACGAAGATATATGTCGTCCTAAATATGGAAACGTAGATTTAGAACTAGAAGATGATTTGAGTGAAGCAAGTGCTGAGTTTATAAAAGGTATTTATCTGGACATATTATGAGTACCTACTTACTCTTTCGATCTATGATTATTATCACAGAAAAACTTTAGGAAAGTTATAACGTAGGTATCGAGACAACGCGACAAAGAGTTAATACCCTTTAAATGACATAATTGTCATTGAATTCATTGATTTTTGCATTATTGGTTGAACACCAATTGTTATATTCATACCGGGTATCTCAAGACTGCTACCGAAAACGAAGCTGGGTGGTAGTTTTAGTGACTACAAACACAATGCAACTAAAAATTTCGCAAAGAAACGCGAAAATGATTTTTTATGATTTTTTAAATATCGTCATTTTTGGGTGGTAAATTCATAGTTTTTGCTAAAATAATAATTTAAACACTTTTATACCTTAGATTGTTTATAAATAAAAGGGTATACACTATTATTTTAGGAAAAAATGTATTTACCACCCAAATATGGTCATAGGAAAAAAATAACAAAAAAAAAATGTCGCTTTTTTTTGCAATTTTTTCTGTTGCATTGTGTCTGAAGTTGCTTAAACTACCATCCGGCTTCGTTTTCGGTAGCAGTCTTGATATACCCTGTATAATTATAATATATCAATCACATTTTCATTTTCTGTTGCCAGATTTCGAATACGTTAATAGACCGTCACCGGAACTGGTCAATTCAGAAGTAGGAATTAATGAAAACTTTTATAAACCAAAATATGATAAAGGCCAATCGATATTGGAAAGAACACAAGCCTGGATTGAAGAAGATATCGAAGTGGTCCCATATCCGATTCACAACTTTGACACTTCTGGAGATACAGATCAAAGTACCATCAATGACATGAAATTTAAATACAGAAAATCTCAAAAAAAAACAAAAAGCAAGAAAAACTCAATTGACTCTGGATATGCATCACATTACGTATCATACTATGATAGAAAATGCAAAATAAGAGACGGTGAAAGGAATAAAAAGAAAGATAAAATCAAAAATATTAGAGTAATAAAAAAATTGACACAAAAGAATTCCAGCTACAGCAGTCTGTTAAAAAGTTCTAGTAGTAAATTTTTGGCTATAAAGATTAGCCACAGAGCGAAGTCCAAGAAGTATAGAGCTGTTTCACCGATAGAGAACAATGTAAGTGCTTTACTAATTAGAATAATGAAATATCCATATTCTAAGCATGAAATAGGATAGATATTAAAATACATAAATTAACACAAATTATTAGATGGAACAGAATATCATTTAAATGCATGGCTTATAGTTTACTAGAATCTGCATCAGAATGCCTTTAAAATATTTACATTTACAGGATGTGAAGAATTTTAACTTAAACGATTACCAAGATAAGCCCATAAAATATGAAAACGAATATCTAGAAACTTCCAAATTAAATGATTACACATACGATAATAGCGTTTTAAAAGATATTGATTACAATGTGTCTGCCACAGAAAAAAGCTATTTCATTGATATAATTACGGAGGGTAAAGAAGAAGAAACCATTGCCCTGCGTAGAACTGTAGGAACCGATGTAGACTCAGACTTTATGGACATCGAAACAGAGACTCTAATTAATGATATACGTGATGATTACAAAGAATCTTATGTCAAGCATGAGGTATCAACTGAAAATGTTCAATCGCAGACGATATTTTTAAACGGTGTGTTATATTAATTATTTTTTAGAATTGACATTTTAAGGATTGTTCATTCATTGTTGTAATTAAACTTTTTAAAATTGCACCTGTTATTTTAGATATAAACGAGCCTAGTACATCGAAAGGCATACGTCATAGTGTGAGCACAGATGTTCAATGCGGACCAGACGATACAGTTCCACTCTATTCTACGTTATCTGCCACTACATCTTTTACGAAACTCCCCAAGACTTGTAGAAATGGGATCCAAATTGGTGATTCATGCACTAATATAAACATGACCAGTACTGATTTTGGTACCTGTACGTACAATTGTAACGTATATGGAACTCTTACTCCTAGAAATCGATCGCCTGGTATTCGGATCCAAGATTCAGAAAAAAATATTTGCGTGACAACAGAATGCTCTACAATGACCCAAGTACTAACAAATTTAAATACAACAAACTTTGTGTCAAATGAGACTACATTACTAAAGGTAGTTTCTAGCAATATAAAAAATGAAGACTCTAGTTCAGAATTGTGTGGCAGTGTGTATAGTTTCCCGAAGAGCTCAGGTCCTTATCCTAACTCTGGTAATACGAGTGATCTTCACATAAAATCATCCTCTTGCAAAGAGGTTGAAGCTGGAGATGTCTTATCATCAGCACAATTCGGAAAACCAAGGTTAAGTTGTGGTGGTGTACATGTACATGCCTACACAGAAAAGGAAGTTTCGGAAGACGTTGTTTTTCAAGGCCAGTGGCAAAAATATAGGCCTATACCTCACACGAAAAGAAAGCCCTGCAATTCTTTTATCGCAAAAAAAGGAATTGAACCAGTATTGAAAAAACGAAAGGCCAATTCTAAAGAGAAAATACCAAACAAAACCATAATGCACTCAATGCCAGATTCAAACAAATCGGTGCGCGTATACACGGCACTGAACGTAAAACCAAAACAAGAGTTCAAGAAAGAAGTAAAATCTATTCACAATACATTAAAAACTGTTAAACCAGTCAAGGTAATTATTTTATATATGTAGTTTCCACGTTTATATTTATAATATTGTGATATTAACCATGAATTTTATACGCAGGTAGCATCAAAATTAAATGTGAGGTTTGTATATTATTATTTAGTGGTATGACATTTTACAAATATTTTCTTAATTGATAGTTTTAATTCTAGTTCAAATACTACGAAAACACCGAAGGTAACATTTGCTAAGAAGTCAGTCGTTTTACCTTCCAAGCTTAAAAAAACAGAGTGCGATAGTAAACCGAAAATATTAAAGAATTATTTTACACCATCGTACTTGAGAAAAAAGACATTACCGTACGCACTTGTAACAAGAATAATTTAAATTCAAGCATAGACTCAGTCAAAACGACTATAAAAGAAAGCGAGAAACTGTCGCTCATACCTCACCTAATAAGATCGAAAACTGAAGAAATTAGAAGAGATTTACTTAAATTTAACATAACACCACCAACTAAAATAGAATACATGGTTTTTCATAACGAAATTGAAAAGAAAGGTAGCACATCTAAAAATAATCAATCTCCAACCAATAAAAGTAACAATTTAATAGGAAGTGCTGACAAAAAGCCTAAGAGTCCTCAGTCGCAAAATAGTTCGACTTGCTCTTCTCCTAATAGTATAGCTACCGTAAGACCAAGTACAAAAAAAGTTAAAACCTTATCAAGTAAGAGAAATTCTAACTCTTCAAATAAATATTTTAATGACAGCGGTTCAGGAACACCTTCGCCTACCCGACCTAAGAAGTTTACCAAAAGGTGTAAAAGTACCAAAAGAGTTGATGAAAGCTTAAATAACAATAAAGAAAATATTCCTGCAAATCCAAAAAAATGCAATGCAAATAACGATAAACCGAATAAAGGTATGTTTGTGGGCAACCAAAAAAGTGTTTACATAGCGCAACTGAAAACGGAGAATCAATCCCTTCAATCTGGTATTACGAAATCTAGGACGCAATCAATCAAATCAAATATTAAAATCCCAATGGCTGAAACCAAAGATGAAAAACAAAGATCGTCGTCCTCATTTAAAATTGAAAAACCTATTAGTGACGTTAATTTTACTCAACGTGATTACTCTATTCGTGAACTACCCATTCCGAATGAAAACAACTCGAATGTTGCATTAGTACTTGAGACGAGGAAAGAAGATTTTATAAAAGAAGTTATTGAGAATGTACCACTTAAATCGAATGTGGCAAATGAGTTGCCCAGTATAAGTGCAGATACAGAGACGACTAATAATACGATAGATAATGTCAAAAGTGGTATTACGCTAATAATAAATCAAATAATTGACGACACATTCGATTTTATTGATAAAACATTTTATGACGACGGTACTTTTGATTCTGCTACTATAATATTAAGCCATGAAGACATGAATCAAAGTTACGATGATTGTTTGTCCTTGGCAAGTTATAAGACAATAAATACTAATGAAGATTATTTTGAGTCCATATTGGAAAGCGATTTGGAAAATGCTTTGAATCGTACTTTTGATTCAATAGGTGAGGAATCTGTCATTAATTTGGCTGATACAAGTTTCACCATGCCCGATGTTGATTTATTATCATTCAAATCTGTGCCGTCTATATCAAAACTGTCAGAGTTTATTTTGAATACTAACGAATTAAAAATTGATATTACATCGAATAATTCCTTCCTTGAACTATTTGAGAGGAAAGAACAGCCTATAAATAAGGTAACTACTTATAGTGCATAGTCATTCCTTAGAATGCAAAGAGCATAGGTGTTTAAATTTTGATTTAACTGAGCATATTTTTTTATCATCGTTATAGAATATAGGTGGTGTTCTAGCTACACAAGCATTTAGTGGATTTTCTATTAATTCCGAACCAGTTGTTGGCGACCAACCAGATCATGTGAATTTTATAGATTCAGAGACTGGTAGTATGACGTTAGAATTTGCTAGACAAGCTGTAAGTTTAAATCATTCATTTATTTTATAATACGTTTTTACACCATCATGAGTCACAACTTACCAACTACTTAATATGTATGACACGTATTTCTGTAATCTCCGTATATTAATAAATCGATTGGCATTCGATCGAATTAAAATGAGTCCATATTTTAATATTTTTAATTAAGCTTAGTATTTTTTAAATATTTTTTTTATATTTAAAAAATACTAATGATACATACATTAGTATTTTTTAAATATCAAAACAATATATCTTGAGGCTTTTTTACTCCGTAGACGTCTGAAGAATTATTTGTATCAGGCCGGTCGTCGGACAGTTACGAGTCTTGTCTCATCGATGAAGATGCAGTGGTCCCCAATTGGTTGTTCCAAATTATAAGCCAACAACAATCTGTAAGATTTCATCGCCTATTATAATAGAAATATTTATAGTAATCCCTGCGTAATATCAACATATTTAAAACCTTTTTTTTTCAAAGCTTCCCTTTCGGTACCCCGGGGAGGCCGAAAGGGGTATGTCAGTGTCTCTGGTCTTCCAGCCCGGTACAAACGCGGATATTGTGGCCGAGCTGGGTCCCTAGCAATACCTACGCCAGCATACTGACTAAAAACCTCTCGATGCCCTCACACGCATTGTGGGCAGCACCGGACATCCCAGGGCGAAGGGCGCCCCGATTTACGTCCGCGAACCACCCCGCGCAAAACCATTGCTGGGCCTTATGTTACCATTATGAAGGCCTAGATTACCTCCACTTACACCCCCCTTTCGGACGCCCGCCAAGCTGTTAAGGGCGTCCATGACGGAGACGGGGCTCCATCACACGGAGTCGTTATACGCGAGGGCGCACGGTCCCCGCCGTGTGCCCAGTGACTCCGATGACCCCTTTAGGTCGTCTCTTCCGACGGGCAGAGGATACGGAGGAGGGTCCTCCGCAGTTGTCACAGTGGTGACACACGGCTGTCGCTTCCTTTCTCGCCACCCGCCACAGGTATCTGCCGAAGCACCCATGCCCCGATAGGACCTGTGTCAGGCGGAACGTCATCATGCCGACATATTTAAACCCTAAGCAATGTGAAAGTAATGGTAGAATACCATACAACTTTGCTTCAAAAAAAATATGTAAACTTACTTCAGACCATATAGGTCCCACTGCTGAGCCTATATTCTCTACAAGATTGAAAGATAATTAAGCTAACCATACTAACCCATTTGAAAGTCGGTAGAAGAAATACGATTTCAAACATTTCTAGGGTACTGAAGAAACTCAACAGCTACAACTGGTTGAGGCAGTTCCGTTGGACATGTCTGTACCCCATGCTGAACCTCTATACGATGCTAATGGTAACCCAGTGGAGCCTGGTGTAGGCGCCGGTGCGGGCGCAGGCGATGGTTGTGGGATACACAGCGACCAATCACAAGATAGCTCTGGTCGAGGATCCTCATTGAGCTCCAGTAATACGTCTTCGGAACCGCAGAGTGAGGTTTGACTTATCAGATCGTTTACTTCGATGTTGTGAAACATGTTAATTGTAGGTGGGGCAATGCAATACCATGTTTTAAATTAGAACAAATGAAGGCGAATTATAAACATCGGTTTGACTAACTTAACACCGAAAAACGTTAGGTTTTACGGGTTTCTCCATTTTACGCAGATTCTATTTTATTGGCCCTGAATTCTAACAGCATTGATTAGCGATTTTAAAACTTTTATTTTTTATGACGTATGCATGCGGAAATAAAAATTGCTATGTTCGCAAATCCATAAAGAAAAATTTGCAACCTTAGAGTATATACATATAGAGGGAGCGCTGGTACTTGAAAAACGTAGATAAAAATGGTGGTGCCGGGGCCACCTTTTTTTTCCCGCCAATTAGTATGGATTCAGACAGCGTGGGGTACACATGAAATCTTCTACAAAGAAAAATCTTAAAATGCCATTTTGCGTCATTAAATTGTGCCCAAATTCTACCAAACGCATAATTAATAAGTATATAATTAGCTACCATAGGTAACATTGCATATTTATTAATATATCGGGAGATATAATCGACGATATTTTACTAAAAAAAAATTAGAATTAGCGCGCTTTCTATAGACATATTTTTCAGTGTTGCAAATTTATAAAAAATTAATAACTCGATATCCTGGTAAATTGTTTTAACTGTTTTTTAATATAAAAAAATTTATATGAAAAAAACAATTTGACGTTATATTAAACCGACAAAATAAAATTATTGCCACCATTTATTTAATATGACAACGAGTTAAAATTTACTAAGTTTGTGACTAAATATGACTTGTAATATAAATATTTTGTAATTCTCTGATCTTATATAATTGGACATAATTTTTAAATCGGTCTGACTTTAATCCGGATTTTGAATATTGGCCGTCATTTAAATTTTAGAGCCTTAGCGCGACTTCTGGTAGGAGGTATATATTTAATATTTAACGGCCGTCCCCGTGTACCGGTAACATAAATTCATAGACGGAATTGAATATTTTGGCCGCCATTTTGAACTTTTTTGTTATCAACCCGATTGCTCTCAAAATTAATATCTGGCAGTTTCTGGGTACGGATAACATAAATTTATAGTCAGAATTGCATATTTTGGCCACCATTTTGAACTTTTTTGTTTTTAACCCGATTGCTCTCAAAATCAATATCGATAGATAAATGATAGATGTTAAAGATATGTAAACAACCAAATCTATATAATGTTTTTTTAGGATACCCCTGGATCGAAAAATAAGACGCCAAAGCGTTAATATTATAAAAAGAGTCGTTTAGAAGTCTGTTGGATACCTACAAAATATTTTTATTATAATTAATATTATGAGAATACATTTTTAATTTTTAAATCGTAGTGAACCAACAATGTAGACGGTCTACCTGGTTAAGGTTTCAGGAAGTCGCTGGATGCAGGCCACTTCCAACAGGTCAATGTGGAGATCCTTGGGGAGGCCTATGTTCAGCAGTGGACTTCCTATGGCTTTTTATGGCTGAAGAGAGAGAGAGAGGGAGAAGGAGACAGAGAGAGAACCTTATATTTTGATTCTGAGAGCTCTGGCAGCCACAATACTTTACCTATAAATGTGGCTTATTGGTACCGAGAAACCCTCAGATATTAATTTTGAGAGCAGTCGGTTCAATAAATTAAAAGTTCAAAATGGCAACCACAGTTTTTTAATCTACCTATTAATTTGGTTTATTAGTGCCGACTGCCGAGATACCCTCAGATGTTGATTTTGAGAGCAATCGATTCAATGACTAAAAATGGCGGCCAGTTTTTTTAAATCTGACTATGTACTTGGCTTATTAGTGTTGACATAACGTGAGATGTTGATTTTGAGAGCAATTGGTTCAATAAATAAAAAGTTCAAAATGGCGGCCACAGATTTTTAATATAACTATAAATTAGGCTTATTGTTGCCGAGATACATTCAGCTATTGATTTTGAAAGCAATTGGTTCAATAAATAAAAAGTTCAAAATGGTGGCCACAGGTTTTTTAAGCCTTACTATGAATTTGGCATATTGGTGCCGAGATACCCTCAGATACTGATTCTGAGATAAATCGGTACAATAAGTAAAAACTTCAAAATGGCGGCCACGATTTTCAATACCGAATACGAACGAAGCTCGGCTATTGAAGCATAGGGACTAAAACATTTACCATTTCACCACCAAGCATTTTCAATATTGCAATGCTATTGTATAATAACGCACAGGTAAAATTACGTCGTATTCGCAGTGAAAACGTATTCGGAATTATAGATAAACGTGTTAAAACAGTCGCCACAATTTTTCATTCTTTAAAATATTATGTATCGATATTGCTATTGGGACCAAAAAACGTAATTAAATTTTGATACAGTTGGGGAAAATATGTTAACCGGCAACCCTAATGCAGCAATGCTACCAACATTACGACCAAGAAAATATCTACGTTTTTGAAATCACAAATGTATGACAGCGCTCCCTCTATATGTATATACTCTAAGTTTGCAACTAGATAAGTATTTCAAATAGACAAAATCCAAATCGATGCTGTTAGCAGTTAGTTGTAATTCAGGTCCAAGCCTCAATCATTTCGTAGATATACGTAAGTAAATACATGTTTCTGGTTTTTTTTTCTTACTTATCGCCAAAGCATGTATTGATTTAGTGATGCCTCTATCTTATGTATGTAAAGTGTAATCTGTTGCAACACGGTGATCTTAATAGGGTTGTGTTGTCTCCACGATTTCTTACCTTATTGTACTTTCTTGCCATAAATTTTCTTATCCTTTAATGTTTTTTTTTTAAATAAAGTAACGCTTATTTCTCGTAGCTTAACATTACTCTCTCTTATAACACCAGCATATACACGTTACGTAGCTAGATATTTTTTTTTAATTATTTCAAGAGTTTAGAAAATAAATTTAAAATTCTATATTTATAGGCAATTATAATCGACGCAACCCAATTTGAGATTCTGAGAGAACCAATTGGCGGCACCGTAGCAATACCTATATTGAACGCTACTACTGGGCAATTTGAAAATCTTTTAAGGGTTGAAGAAGGTAAAGTTATTAATTATGATTTAATTTGTATTTTAGGTATTTTTAAAATAAATATGTTTTTATAATGACAGCCTCCGTGGCGCAGTTGGTTAGACGCCGCCTGTGAAACGAGAGGCCGCGGGTTCGATCCCCGCACCGAGAGAAAAGTTTGTGCGGCCCACAAATATTTCTTCCGGGTCTGGGTGTTTGTGAGACCGAAAAGTCTCTCGTAGTTCCTGATACCCACGACTCAAGACTCGATCTTGGTGTGGGGTCAAGACTATGTATGTGACTGTTGGGTGTTATTTATTTATTATTTATAATTACAAAACCTTAATAAAATTCTTATTAAAATGGGAACGAAAAATGTTGTATCTTTAACAATAATTGAGCCATAAGCATGCTCGTCAGTCTTATTTTTCGAATTAATTTAACTTTATCACATCAAAAATATATCAATAGTTAATTGACCTAAATCTCAAAATTAAGGAGTTCGTTTTTTTATTGCAATGAATGGAGAGACTAGCATGCCGATCGCTTTATGGTAATCGCCTGATGCTAATCGATACGACCACTCATGAACAGCAGCAAAACCAAAAACACCTTGATTTAAAGCAATGCTTGGCATTCCACTGCGCTCGCCATCCTGAGACATACGATGTAAAGTCTCAATATGTTCAGTAGTTAGTCTGGCTACAATGTCCTTCAATCCAACACAACCGTGCATTAACACTGCGGATTGGCGGGAGAAATAGACATTGCGGTTGTACCTATCCAGGCGGCTTCTCATACGAGAGACCTACCACCAGTAATAAATTTTTGGTATTTGAAATTTATTCAGGTCAAGGAAACGAACCGAATACACTGAGAGTCCCCCCTACCGAAGGTCCATCTAGATATCATACTGCAGCAACCAGTGACATTGACGCTGACGTCAGCTCTCTGGACACCGACGTTCCAGATTCCTCAGACAATTAAAGGAATTAACATTTGTTTACTTCTCTTCTAAGCATTGTTCCCATTCAAATTATAGTGATCTGTCACATCCTTGTTAGTTCGGAGTGAGTAATAAATTTTTCGTAAATAATTAAAATGCTCTTTTATTGATCAACAGTTTTCATTGTCGTATACTGACATATCGCTAAAATAACAAGATTACAAACGAGATGTGTAAATATTGGTTGAAACGCGAAATATATTGACTAAATTGTATCAATTGAATATATGGAAAGCGTTGGAAGCGTATGGAGCGATCAAGCTAGAAAATTTACTGAAAATGTCTTATTGAAGAGTTGGGTTTACATTTTTCTGGTTTGCAAATAGCTTGGGAAATATTAAATTCGGCTTAAATTCTAGTCATTATCAAGATAAAAATGCTACTATTTTGTTTACCTACCTATCACAATACCCCTAATTAATTATTAGTGAATATCACGATCCAGTTGGCGGCGCTTTGTAAACAAAAATTAAACACACACGATCGAGGAAATGTCTTTTTTGCATTTATTCATATTGTACAATCTTATAATATGATTCATTCTGCAAAATTTTACAGGCGAGCAAGAATTCATTTATAAAACAGTAGCTCTTCGTATTGTACATAACCATTTTACCAGTATAGTGAAAACATGCGTATAGTTTTTAGTTTTAGGATAATAAATTACTTAAATTCTAATTTTAAGTTTGGTTCTTTATTAATACAATATCAATACGTTGCACTATTCTGTAAATTTATTGGAACATACCAAAAACATACTATGGTGCTCTCTCGACGCCGATGAACTTTCTATGCTAAATATTACAATTACAATTTTTAAATACAAAATATGATTCGTCGTGAAGCGTTTACACAGATACGAGGCAGGCATGACAACTTGGGCTCACACTTTCTCATCTCACTTCTCTCGTTCAGTGTATGACGACCCTAAGCAGCGAACACACGAATTTCATGTTCTCTTGTAGATTTTTTTTCTATTTTAAAGCATTTTGCAAGCATGCAATTCAATTTACGTTCATTTAATTTAAAGGTAAAATTTTCAATTCAAGGAGAATAATTTAAATCTATTTTTACATTCTGGCATATTAGGGTTATAATTTAACAATGTTGCGCATGATGCCAATTCAAGATAGCACGAAATATAGCAATATTTAGCTTATCAGCTAAATTAGCACAAAATGGTTCGATTAATTCAGATTTTAGTAACAGTTCAATCATTGCTTGTATGATCTGTATCTGTATCAGCCCATATACGTCCCACTGCAGGGCACGGGCCTCCTCTACAATCGAAAGTACGATTGAGAGTGGTTAGGCCATATAGTCCACCACGCTGGCCTAATGCGGATTGGCGGACTTACATACCATTGATTTTTTTTATAAATCGCTATGGTATGCAGGTTTCCTCACGATGTTTTCCTTCACCGTTTTAGTGCGTGGTGATTGACTATCAATACACACATGACTCCGAAAAGTCAGAGGTGTGCCCTGGGATTCGAACCCGCGACCACCGTGAACATGTTGGCAGTCGCGTCTAGTCCGTTTACCAACAGGCCACCACGCACTCACGCTGCTTGTATGATACACGAGGGTATTTGCTATTATAAAAGTTTACCAAGTTATTTCCTAGGATCTTTGGTATTTCCGCAATGTGTAGAGTCGATTTATATTTTTTTATTCTGCTTTACTTTCAAATTTATTTCAGATGAAGCAATCAATGGACACTAGATAGGAATATTGATTTTTCTCAAATGATTTTAATTTATCCATATTTCAATTATGTTCTTAGAAAATTCATCAATATATTTTTAATTACTCCTTATATTGACACAAGCATGTTTCTTAGTGCTTAATGCGTAAACTGTACATTAACTCATTGAGATAATTATATGAACACTTCAGTATTAGGTACTGAGTTTCTTTTAGGTGCAATACTTATCTACAGATACCGCTGTTGATCGGATAGCTTCTGTTTTACAGTGAACAATTTTTCACAATGAAAGGAAACAAAGATTATGTAAGTCTTATTTTTGTAGGGAAATCTACATCGATCCAGATCAATTATTTTGCTATGTAAGTATGTACATTACTGTTATTGTACTATTGAATATAGTTTGTATTAAAAACGTGGTAAGGCTATAAGTAAAGCTTGCACCTATAGTTGAAAATCACAACATAAAAATATACCGCTTGCCTGTAACGTCTTAAAACAAAGAAGTGAGCTAAGAAAGTGATCATACATAGTAATAATTAATTATACAACACGTTAAAATATTGCTATGAGATGCTGCTGCTGTTTTTTTTATATGTAAATACTTTAAATATTCAATATTTTTTTCATTTTAATTATTATTAAAAATGACGACATCCAAATCAATGACTGTAAAAACGAACGCACAGTTATTATAATCATCGCGATGTGATTGCCGAATGATAAAAAACGTATAATTGAAAACGCCACTTATCTGTATTAGTTACGGTAACTATTACATCGTACTTTCTCATTTATTATTTAAGGCAGTGAAACACCCAACTTAAATTCGAGGACAGTTGGGGACGAGATTACCTAGCTAACATTAACTAGTAACATATCACTAGACATTTTCACAGGCGACCTCTACTCAACGGCCGCTTTATATTTTACAATATTTACACATCTTACACACAATGTCGGTGAAACATCTTCGTAAACGTACGAGGGAGTCACAAACACTAAAGCGGGACGCACTCTGTTACCATATACCACTCAGTCATCGAAAGTCCATCGGCTATGTATCTTCCTAACACCCCGAGTACAAATGATCGAACTGAAATGTACGTACTCATCTATACAGTAACAATATAAATATTCTCCATGAGTCAATATCGATAAATAATAAAATCTACGCAGAAGAAATCTAACACTCTGAGATCGAGAATCAACAAGTTTATTTATTTGTGGGACACGCTTTCCATTGCGAACACTTTGAAAAACAATTTATTATACGTCTATATTAGCATTGTAATGTAACATTAATAATATCAATTATTTAAAACGAATGATACATGTACAAAGGTGTTACAAACGGAACACGACGGCCGTAACATTAGGGTCTGAGTTAGTGGACATTACCGAGTCAGCGCAACGTTGCGCGGACGAGCACGAATCTCCGCACACACCATTTGTACTAATCACTATAATTAACAGAGGTAAAATATAAAAGCTATAATATTACCCGTACCTGTCCTTCGCAATGAACAACAACGATCCAATTATATGTGGGAGTAATATCCGATTCCACTAAAAGTATCTACTGCAACAGCGCACCGCGTCTTTGTGAAATACATGAACGTTTTAAATTAACAGAAATATCAAGTAACATTAAATAATATAAGATAAAGAATTTTAGCAATATTTTGTAACAATATTAGTAAAAAGGTATTAGTTGTCATAAATGTTACAAATAAGAAATCATACAATACGTTAGAGAAATTAGTGTTGAAGAGTTTTCTGTGTACGTTCCATGTTAAAATAACATTAAAATCATACACAATTAAGCTTTCCCAAAAACGCGTCGCAGTTTAGAGAAATGAACAACTTCCCTATGCAATCACACAGTTCTAATAATAATATACTCATTTGTCTCCACATGTTATCACAGAAAATCATGTATTTACAATTTTGTCGTACTAACATGATGTACGTAAATCTACACCATGCTTGCAACAAATTACTGATGGTGTCGAATGACCACGTCCGCGGCAGCGACCACTGCGCTCCCTACATCAACAGTCAGTAAACCTACTAGAATTCATATTCTCAACAATTGTTGCTTTATAGATATGTCGTATAGCTTAGCGTATTCTGTCACTACTGTGTAAGCTTTAAATACTCTGATAGCAAGGCAAATCCTAAATTCATCTATTCAATCTGTTTGACATATATATTATCCTTAAATCTATTAATATTGATTTGAATTAACAACAATGAATTCACTCTGATCATAAGCAAATTTTGTAATAAAAATTAAAGTTTCGGAATTATTTGGGAATAGAATACGGACATTGAAATATTCTATACAAAGTTATACTCCACGATAATAACTATATAAACGCGTAGCAATTCGTTGCATACTTTCAACAGGTAATTTTTCAACCGCAGTAACGTTATTATACTATTTAGTTGTTAATTGCAATTAAATCTCTACATATAGCTTGGCAAAAAAGAGTATGTTTTAAATGAGGGCGCTGAGATCTATATACAGGGTATATCAAGACTGCTACCGAAAACGAAGCCGGGTGGTAGTTTAAGCGACTTCAGACACAATGCAACAGAAAAAGTTGCAAAAAATAGCGAAAATTTTTTTTTTTGTAATTTTTTCTTATGACCATATTTGGGTGATAAATACATTTTTTCCTAAAATAATGGTGTATACCCTTTTATTTATAAATAATCTAAGGTATAAAAGTGTTTAAATTATTATTTTAGGCAAAACTATGGATTTACCACCCAAAAATGAAGATATTTAAAAAATCATAAAAAATAATTGTCGCGTTTCTTTTCGAAATTTTTGGTTGCATTGTGTTTGTAGTCACTAAAACTACCACCCGGCTTCGTTTTCGGTAGCAGTCTTGAGATACCCGGTATGATAATTCTGTCGAATTGCCACATTAATATTAAACTCGATCTCAGTCATCGAAAATCCATCGGCTAAGTATCTTCCTAACATTAGGGTCATACTATAACGGATTTTTTGTAGATACTTGTTATTTTTATTGATTACTGTTAATAGTCACTTTGTTTAGTTTAAATCACAAAATATACAAAAACAGCAAGAAAACTAAAAATAGAAATACTTAGTATAAAATTATTCAATGAACATTTTTAATCGTTACCATAATTGTTTATCCTTAATGCCAAATGTCACCGCATCGTACTCATTTTTGCCAAGTTATACATGCATTTCTATAAACATGTAAGAAGGAATAACTGTTTATATTTGTATATCTATCTGCGAGTGCTAATATCACAATGTACTGGCGTTATATTCCGCACCCTCATTACAATGATTTAATATAAATTTCAAGTAAGAAGCGCATTGGTCGCTCCGGAGACGTCAACTAACAAGTGACTAAATGACAATGGCGTTACATCAAATGGATAAGGACGATTATTATTATTCAATGAGTACGAGGGCACACAGAATTGGATTCAATTCAAATGATGACGCGAAACAATGTATACCAAAAAACGTTGGTTTGAAGTTGGAAACCCAATTCTGGTGTGCGTTGTACAAATGAAGAAGATTATGCGCCCGGAGAAAATTTTCTGTGAGACACCCATAATAAATATTGACATGTTTGTAATTTACGTGAAAATGTATAGTATTTGTTTAGGTAAATGTCAAAATATTCCCGCCAGCGGGTAGTTGAATTGTTTCAATGATTCTGAAGTATTCTTCTTGTCAATTTTACAGACATTTCCCAGAATCAGAATTTTTCGTTGTCAGAAATGTCAGAAATCGTAAATGAATGTTTTAGCACCACATTTAGCACGAAATACATTTGATGTCAATGTTAGTGGTTTGTTAGTAGAGTATTAATTTCACTTTAGAATTTTAAGGATTTTGTTTGTGTGTCATTCGTCGATGAATTAAACAAAATTCAACTATATCTTATGTCTAATCGTATGTAAACGTTAAATTTTAAAGTACTTGGTTATTGTTTGGAGAATAATTGTTATTCAGGTTTAAGATTGAATAAATTTACCAGCGTACAATTGAAGAATTATTTGAACGTGATGTTCTTAGTTGTTAAAATGTATTGGGTGCAATTCTTAACACAGCGTTTTCGTACCGGGCGACAAAATCTTTAAACAATTTTCAGTACACGAGTTAACAATTTGGGTAGCCATTAAATGCAGAAATATAAGTATTTTCAAAGATTACATACAATTCACCATTATTTATTTTTAATCGTATTTAAATTTAAATAACGTAGATATAAAGCACTTGGGGGAAGGACAGCAAATTCAATAAAAAATGTTTAATTTTTATTTATTATAATATTAACTAAGTAAAAATTATTTGCTATGTAAATATTTTTTACAATACTAGTATTAATTTGTTCGACGATGAATTGCTAGTGTTCTCCCAACGTCTAACTTCAACATGAAACGGTGTCGAGTGAGGTCTGCTGGCGGCACCACGCCACAGCAACGCCACAGACACGTCAGTGCCGCGCCACGGTCACACCGGGCCGCCACGACCCTACCCGCGCCGTTTCACCAGGCGATATATGTATCATGGTAGATTTTACGTAGTGCAAATTTAATATAGAAAGTTTACTTTTACAATACAGACTAATAATTTCATTTTACGTAAAAATTCTAGCGCAAACGTGTCGTCTGGCATCTTTTCACACGTCGATCATCTTAATCAATACAAATTAAAGAGTAAAATTTTAGCGAATTAAAAATTAAACGTTTCAAAACTCCGTAAACACTAAACATGGGATGCGGCTCGCTGCGGGAGGGCGGCGGCGGCGCGGGCGCTGGCCGGCGGGGAGCGGGCGGGGAGGGGCGGGGGGCGGGGGATGTGTCCAGACTCCTGAGCAACGACAGTCGGCTATGTACACGCGGGCGGCGAGTATAAAACGAGATCGTCCGGGCGCGGGCCGAACGGGCGAGGAGTGGGGCGCGCGACCGCGCGGGCGAGCGGGGCATCAGAAGGTGTGCGCGTGCGGCCGCACGTCCCGCTGCGAGCGCGCGCGCCCGCGCCGCTAGCACCAGTCATCCTCGTCCGAGTCGGAGTGCCGCGCGCGCGGTTTGTACCCGTTGGGCAGGCGCGGCGCCGGCGCTGGCGACGGCAGCGCGCGCGCGCCCCCGCCGCGACCCAGCGCCAGCGCCGCCTCGTAGCTCAGCGGCGCCTCGTACGCGCGGCCACCCGCTTCTGCCTCGTATCCACGTCCGCGTCTGCGACGTCATTATCACATCCTATGTTATGCATCAATAATGAATACGTGCAGTTCGACGTGTTTGCCTAGACGTTTCTTACCTTTCTCTAGATCTATAGTCTCGGTGTATCAGTCTTTCAACTTCTCTGCCGTACTCGTACTCGTCGTGCACGGGCTCCACGGGTTCTCTGACCGTGTGCCTCAACGATAACTAAAATTACATACAAACGATGGTTATTGCCACATTCCGAGTTGTGAACTTGGTTCTATACTCATAGAATTTAATTCTATGAGACTCACGTGCGAGGGGCTATGGCTGATTCTGGTGAAGGGTGGTTGCTGTTTGACCTGCAGCGTGGACGGCTTGGTGGGCGTGGGCGGCAGCTGGCGGCCGCGGCCGCGGCGCGCGCCCTCGCGCTCCCACGACCGGTCCCGCCACTCGCGCCACTCCCGATCCCGCTCGCGATCCCGATCGCCACCTATTGGTGCCCAAACTGATCTTTGAATAATTTGGACGCTCTTCTTTGTCGCTTGTTATAATGTAATCGATTTATGCGCCGATGATAAACTTTAAAATAATATTAATAACGTACTAATCAAACGGATCGTTTAATAAAATCAGTTGACATAATCAAATTAACAAACATAATAGGGGTTAATGAAAGTAAAAATTATCACTAAACAGATGTGCAAACAATTTTCTTATAAATAATAGTTCAAGCTCTCCTTTCACATCCGTAAAATTTTATGCTACAATCGCGCTAACACCGAAAACTCGCCAACAACAATTGCACTTGTAGACAAATGTAGCAGCAGCAGCAAAGGGCCCTCGAAATTTTCAAATACCAATTACTTATTGTCAATGTTTCCAGGTGTGAGACCCTTTGCTTTACAATATTATAAGTCAATGTTTAATAAGAATTTGGAATTTCATTGCCTCTCGCCATTAATTTAGACATTATCAATATAATTTTAATAATATACATAACTAGGAACTTATGAAATTTCGTTTCGTGGATTACAAATATGCTTTTTGAATGTTCCAAATTCGTGTAACATTTTAGTAAGGTGATGACGTAGACGAGTGTTCTGATTGTAATGAATGAAAAAGTTGGTGAGTTGTTGCGCGATGTTCATGTATGTGTGAGACCCTACGTGTGGCGAGTGGATCTCACCGTAGGTGTGGTGTGGCGGGCTGGGCGACCGCGAGGGCTGGCTCAGGCTGGTCGTAGGGTACGGCGCCCTCCACTCCTTCCCTGCTGTCAGGAATACCTTCATGTACCTTCCTCCACGTTCAACCCTAGCTTGTCGGGCAACCGACTCAATTTCTTTACTCACAAAGGTGACTCTTAAAGTTTTGAGTGTCTGTATTTGATAAGAGATAATGACGAGTAGATATCCAATTTAAATTGTGTGTTCCAAGTTTAATTTTTCATTTTAGTGAACATTTGCCAATGATTACTTTTAGGATTTATTTACAGTAATTTATTAGTTTTTACAGAATACATTTCTTCCTTTGTAGACTGATTGGCCTACTGCAGAATTACAAAAATATAAGGCATAACCTCCAAGCTTTTGCATGCTGCATGATCGGGAGTAGTTGAAGTGCATGCGTTTAAAGCACCTCCTGTGCGTCGAGGGCCCATGAGTAAAGCAATCGAAGTAAGTGCAAATAAGTCAGCATAATTAACTTTAATCGGGCACCATAGCATGCAGCAGGCAAATTTACCTTTTCAATCAATTCGTTGATGATAATGTAGGCCTTCTTATAAATAATTATCGTGGCACTGATAGCAAGTCAATTTAATACTTATATCTAATTTGTGTGGCCTAATAGTTGAAGTATAGTTAATGTTTACAAATGAGCTATGAGGATCCAAGTTCAGCTATGTATAATAGTCATAGCTACTGTCTACTTATAAAGGTTACATCACTAGCTTTATGAAGATATCGATTATAATAGCTAGAGTTTTACAATCTAAAATCTAATTCGACTAACTTAATTTAGCGTAACTGCGTCGCTTGCTGAAATTCTTATAAGTAACTACTTCTACAAAACATGATTATCTACGACTACTTTTAAGCTAAACTTCCTATCTTCTCACAAAACTTCCAGAGTACCTTTATGAGAAGAAAAATGTTTGCAAAACTGTTCTGGATCAGTTAATTTAAGCTAAATTAAAAATAAATCGGGTTTATAATATTACAGGTAAATTTACCATAATAAATAAATTAATACTACAGGATCAAAATAACGATAATAAAAAGGCATGTAGCTCGTAAGGTAGACTAGTCCATTATACGTACTTAATTAAAGGTAGGTAAAATGTAATACAAACGCTATATCTTTACCAAAGTAGCACTAAGCTATGGTCTGCAGCAAATCTGCTGATTTATATCAAACGGTTGGTAATATGAAAATCTAAGGTGAAACTAATTTATCTACAAGGAATTTACAAGATGTCAGCAGATTTACGTGAAGATTACATAATATTCGTTCGATTTGTATACATAGTCAATTAACTCGATTATATTTAGCTGTATGTGCACTTACCATGCGGGTAGTAATGGTGAGGCGCTCTGTGCGCTCGCCCGTGTCTTTGGTGCTCGTGTTTTACTATCTCGACAACGTTGCTGACGGTGTCGGAGAATCCGATGTCGTGATGATAACCTCCGTAATGGCCTCTCCTTCTTGGACTAGGTGTTCTTCTGCAGGTGCGAGCATACAAATTAATACTAGTCACAAAATTAAAGCCTACAAATCACCATGCGATTACAACACATGCGACAATAAAGGGTTACACCGAGCGCCGGGAAGTGAGTTAGTCCTTAATAGAAGAAAACACATTTTGTTAGTAGACGAATACCACGTGCATGGTGGACGTACCATTGTTCACTACGATAACTTTGAGATCAATCTCTTCTGCGATGACACTATAAAACAAAAAAGGAAATAACACAAACTCAATTGTACAATAAACATAGAGAGGAGCGGTCACGAGGTTGATACCTACCTTAAACTAGAAGATCTGCCGTGATGGCCGTTCTGATACGCGTGTGGCGGTTGCAGTCTCCCTTCATCTAACGACTCCATGGAGGCGTGATGAGAACCTTGCAGTTCCAATACCTAAAATGATATTTTAGTAAAAAATCTGTTTAGTTTAAGACGACGAGCTAGAATTAGACTTCATTTATATTAACAAAACCTTGCTGTCCCATATTTACAAAATTGTGTTCATGCACACACAAGTTCTAATCGTATCGCAAGGCATGCTTATCTCGTGCTGACGTGCTGTGCCGGTACTTACCCATTCGTCACAGCTATATGCAGATCTCTAAATGTGTTGCATGCTACATTCTGTGCTGATCTCATGCATGTTCGAAGCAAGTTTATGACAAATGTTTAGGTGTCATGTTTAGATATTATGACTGTTATGTATGTAATGTATCGGTTGTGGAAGAAACTATGTCTAAAGTAGGAAAGAGAATCAAAAGACCCATCCCCGTTATATTACAAAAAGACATTCCTTATCAATCATCAGAAAAGAGGACGAATACAAACATATCTACGAAAATTGTCAAAAAACGTCTATCTAATACTGAAAATGTTTACCTAAACATCAACAACCATCTGTAAACTTTAAAAACGTTTACGATTAATATACTCTTTCATATAAACAACACAATAAATTTGATAAATCTATTTTGAGCCTAAGGCCCTAAGTTACAATAGCTTACGACAATGTTACCTAAAATAATCATATTGTTATTGTCTATGAATACAACAAACACATTAATAATAATCCTGTAATAACTCAAGTTAGTAAACACCCAAAAAAGCTTTCAACACAAATTGTATACAACATCGACTATCTATGACATAATAGTAATGTGATCAGTCACTAGGGGAGCACCCACGTGGCGGAGACACTGGTAACATCACACTTTGAACCAACATCACGTGTTCATTGTCAATTATAGTCCAATTGTTACTAAACTGATTGATATTAAGCATGAGAGATTTAGAAATTTTGATTGCAATGATATTGGTAGGAACATCTATTGCACAGACATTACGAGGCTATCACGAGGCGTTTTTTTTTGGGTTTACAACAATAACGATCGGATCAATTTGTCCACCGAATCAAGGTAGGTAATCACCTTTTTGTTATTCCTGAAACAAGAGAAACCAGTTGTTAATACTTCAATCAATTAGACATCGTTTGTACTCCTTTCCCTTTGCATCTCTTTAATATTGATGTTAAATTATCTCTGATTAGAAATCAGTTACGTTACAGTAAAAGTGTTAAATTTTAATACAAAATATAACTAATCTTTATGGACTGGAAGATAATAAGTTACCTCAAGAACAGGATTCATAACTAGATGAAATAAGATTATCGGTTGTATGAACTTACTTGAGAGATTTTCTGTTGGTGCGCCTCGCGAGGTTGGCTAGCGAGTGGGGGTCATCCAGGTGTTCGGTGAGCACAGGTCCCTCGTGCGTGAGCGACCCAGCGCGCGAGCCTGGCCCCAAGCCGGCAGCCACGTCGAGCAGGCAGTGAAAGATGGACGGCTTCTGCACCACGCACCCACGTCACGCACCACTAGTACGCGACTTGCGCATGCTCATGTCACACACCATCCATATCGGATGCGATGGCAACTAACGGCTAAAGCCTACATGAGTTTGCGCGAACATACCCATCATGTCCATGCTGGAGTTATCATCGTCGAACATGACGACGTGTGAAATGTCTTTTGTAAAGTGTAACGGAAACCCAAAACCGATCAGACAAAATCGACAATTATGTGTATGTGGAGTTAGTGAAGATAATGCAGCTACATACATCTGGGAAAATAACTAATAAAGGTTAGTCGGAGCTGGTCCGAGTGATAAGGTTCGTTCGGTATGTCGTGATCGCAATTGTATGAGGCATAGAGCTGTAAATTGTAAAGCATGATTTATTAAAATCGGTGCTAAATATTATTTACAACGTGGAAAATATTGAAGCCAGAGGCAGATGTTGATCATAGATTATTTTTGCGATAACTCTCGATTAATGTAGGAATGTTGTCTCCAGCATGCGCAGACTTGAGAATTATGATTCTTGGCCTTCAAACATTCTTAGGCTATACATTACATTAGGACGCAAATAAGATCGTAGCAAGAAAGCATGTTTTGATTTTTATCTTAAGCTTCTAGATGGTAATTATCAATTGAGCCAAAATGTAATTTTAAATAAATATAATATATAATGTCACAATCACAAAAGCCAACAAAGTAATGTATTTATTTCAAAGTCAATAAAAGGTCATGCAAACTCTCACAAGAATAAAAATGTGGCTTTGAAAATAAAATTTCTATGACAATTTTGAAAACATCTTCTAGGTAATAGCGAACGACACGGGAATGCTGATACACACATGAGGACGACCTACGGTACTACAACGGACACACTATGACTACAAGACAATGTCTCAACCAATCAACACACACCCGAAATCTACGAATTTTGCAACTATAGGACAGGATACTATTTTGTGGTTTACGAAGCCCTGACGGTCACTTGACAGGCAAACTTGTGCCAGATCAGCACAGATTTGCCCATTCTAAATTATCAAGTGCGTCACTATCATCTAGTTCTAATCAATTTTCTGATTTTAATAACTAAACTACGTTTATTTAACCAATTTAAGAGGATGTCTTTAATTGACCACGGTCATGTTGGTCATCGCGCGATAATTTTTATAATGTTGCATTAGGAGCGAATGAATCATTTGTCAAACACGATGCGAGAATAAATTTATGATAAATAAAAATAATCTAGAACAGTGCAAGAAATAAGTATTCAAAATTTCGTTCCGTAAAATATTTTAATACTACCGGCTGAATGGCCGTAGGGCTATTCTCGTTGTATGCCTGAAAAGTAAACCACCAATGTAGTCGACTCGTTAGAGTCGATTTCAACTAACGTGATTTTGTATTGTTGTACTGTGTTCAATTTAGCAATGTTGTAATAGAGGCCAATTATTCATTTCACATCTTTAGCATTCACAATGCAGATCCACTGTACAACACTGTGGTCGGAAATTTGATATTGCACACAACAATACATCCACATGTAGACAACACAACCAACACTATTTAACTAACTATAATATTTTGAATTGTAATCTAATGTGGGGATTATAAGGGGCCATCAACAAACACTACTTGTAAATGTGTAGTATCATTACCTACCCACGTAATGCTTACATTTGGCTCAAAATTACATAAAACTGTTCAATACGTATATACAATGGGCTAAAAGCCTCACGAATATACTCTGGCTTCATTGGTTCTACTGATCCTGCTGTTTGTTATATAGATTATTCATTATTAAGATATACATAAGTATCGATACAAAAGAATACATAACCAACAAAAGTTTTCGTGCGTTAGTAAGCGCTATCTGACTTACCGGAACACCCTGCTTCTCTGTTTGACCAAACCTCGTCGATTTCCAGCTCTCTAGTATCAAAAGGCCCGCATAGATCTTCCCTACAGTCAGTTTCCCTGCATTGAGTACATCATTTCGAGGCACCAGCAAATCTAGCATCTTCTTCGATTGTAGTGGCCATATGTGTGTTATAGTTTCTCTTAATTCCTCATCCGCCTGGTCCATTTCTTCAGCTAATACAAAATTTACCGTTTTAATTATTCTATTCTTTCCATGCAATACTTAACAAATAATTCATTTCATACCTGATCTCATCTTGATGTTTAAATTTTCTCGTATTAAGGCAAAAAGTGTTGTTGTAAAATTAACTTTCCCCTCTTCATCTAATGGCATATTCATTCTAATAAGCTTTTTATACGCTAGTCTATTTGGACATTTGTTACCAAACCCCAGTGGTGGATCCATATTTTTTAACATATCATACATTTCTGTGTAATGGATCTTACCCCTGAAATCCAGTTTGTACAGGTAATAATTTTTGGATTAGGCAACCGCATAAGTATTACATAGTAGGTACAAAAATAATATAAATTTGTACTTACGTGGCGTTTGGGTCATATTCTGCCCATATCCTAACAAATTCATCAAGATGATGTGCACCGAGGATGGACGAGTCCCTCGTCAAATAGTCAAAATTATCCATAATGACGGCAACGAACAAATTCAACATCTGCGGAAGTAAGAGTAAGATAAAATGGAATTCTAAATAACGCCTATTAAATGTTTACGCACTACTTTTAATTGTAGTCTTAATACCAACGACGATATTGCAAACATATAGGAATATCCTCCTCCAAAGCATAAACTTGAATGAGATCCAAAAGTACTCACAAGAAACGAACAGAAGAATATGAAGGATACAAAGTAGGCGTAGGCAAGCGTGCTCCCGCAAATCTCTTGTGGTGACTTGCCAGCCGCCTTGTCACATTTTGCTGGCTTCAAACAAGCCAACATTATATTAGGCCACGACTCGCCCGTGGCACATCTGAATATAAACATTATAAGTATAGTAAATAAAAGCGATAATTCTACGATGTATTCGTATTGTACGCTTATTACCTGAACAAAAGCATGAGTGCTTGAATGAACGTTTGAAAGTTGTTATGTCTGTTGATGTCAGTTTCGGACGTTAACTCTATATTGCCAAACACCTGTAAATACAAATATGTAGAACATTATCAAAGTATCGATCACCACCTCGAGTATTTCTACAGTCTTAAAAGACTGTGTATTTACAAGAAACCCCAACTAAAAGTCTATAACTTAATTATTAGTATTTAAAATCCATCCCATGGTTGTCTGTAAGACATTGCCTTTGATCGATAAGACTGCCAAATTTACTTTTGATATATGTGATTTCCAATTATTGTATTTGTTCTTCTTTTGTGTGAACAATAAAGTGTTTATAAATACATAAATAAACAATATCGACGTCATACATAAAGATCATTAAGCTTGATTTGTTAAAAAGAATATGGCCACAAACCTGCATCCCAATGATGGCATAGATGAAGAATAGCATCGCGATGAGAAGGCACACGTAGGGTAAGGCTTTGAAACTCTGCACGAATGTCCAGAGCAGTATCCGAATGGTGTATCCCTGTCTGAGCAGCTTGATCAGTCGCGCGGCCCGGAACAGGCGAAGGAAACCGACGTTGAAAGTGTTCTCCTACAAGTCGTGAATGGTATGATCGTAGATGTCGATAATTATAATACATTGGAATATACTGGTGTTAAATTAAACATGGAACATTTTGTTCAAGTTATAAATGAATTTACTAAGGCTATTACAATATAGACGTAAATATGGAAAGGGACGCGAATTGTAGCTTAAATGTCCAAGTTTAAATTAACACACAGTATAAGAAAATAATGATCAGTTAAGCGGTTCTTTCAGGCACAATATAGTTTATATGTATTTTATCTAGCGATAATACAAAAATAAGTATAGCTAGTAAGTAAAGACTAGAACAGGAGAACTGGAAAACACAAAAATAAAACAAGTATAAGAAACAGAAAAAATGAAAATCTCTTCGACTTTGCTACTTGTTAATTCTATAATTTAAACCAACATGTACTATTTAACATTTTTCACACAATTATAATAAATCTAATATAATTATCAAAACAATGTAAATATTTTCTAGTTAATCATGACAAATATCGTTCAGTTTTGTCATAATATCTAAAACAAACCCCAACAACAATTATGTTCCCTAGCAAACAAACTGTACCTATTGATAATGAACTACGAAACTTCTAGACTTCCTAATAATATGCTAATAGTACTAGCACTACATAATATTAAATCATTTTCCAACAGTACGTATGTACACACTGTCTAAACCAATGAACAGTCCGGGACAAAAAAAATCTAATATTTCCTAGCAATCAAACGTTTTGTTTCTTTACCTGCTGACACGATATGTCAGCACAGTTTTCGGCAAGGTCAGTCTGTAATCAGGATATACCCTTTACACTCTTATAAAAATAAACTTATATTGCCAACAGCAAATGAGATGTGTATAATCGTGAAGGCAAAGATGAAGTCATTAATTGAGATTCAAGAAGATGAGGGGATAATATAAGGTTTATACTCACGCCAAACTCCATGATGAGAGCGTCAATAATACTTCCAATGACCGTAATGAAATCAAATGTATTCCAAGGATCTTTGAAAAAATTCTGCAAACAGGAGAAAATGTTAGCAGGCCATACAAAAAGTGATCCAGTAAATAAAAATATATCAATCAAAGGTAAGAAACTTCATAACATCTTTAAAACAAAAAGGCATACAAATGTACACTTTCTATTAGTGGGATTGCTTGATGATTGATTAAGGATAGGATTTGGGATGTTTCTCTTCAAGATTTCGAAAACTATTAAAAGATTTAAAAATTCATTGCGTATTTTTCTAAAAAATGTAATGCACTTAGATCCTATGTTTCTCAAGATCAAATTAAGCATAATTTCATTAACTCTAAAAAATGAGTCTAGATTCAAATATATTCAAGTCAATATTGAATATTAAATGCTAATCTAAATATTATTCATAAATAATGAAAGTGTGGGCACAAATATTAAACATAAATCATTCATCATATTTCAAGTACTACAATTTGTTATTAAATAAGCTTCAGTTCATTATTTGCACCTACACACAAAATTCACGGTTCAGCGAGCTAACCAAAAAAATAAATTTATTGTAAATATAAAAAACCGTGAAACGCGATAAAAGAAATAAATGTATTTTTTCGTAAAACTAAAAAATGTTCAAACGGTGTCAAATTCTTACCGTACACCCGAAGGCGATCAGCTTCAGGACAGTCTCGAGAAGGAAGAAGATCGTAAAGACGAGATTCATGAATGTTAATATGTCCATGAGTACTGGTGGGGCCTCGTGAAACTACCACAAAACCAATACCAATAATATTTAACCTCAAGGCAAAAATATTAGCAATATTTGAAAGTCAAATGCAAGACATCATTCAAATAATCGTTTTACTATCATGAATTGACAGTACAATTTCTTTTAAGAATTTCAAATATTTAATTCGAGCATTTGACTTAATTATTAATCTAATGATTTCTCTATTTGATCTTCATCTATAAACTTTTATATCATTATCATAATATTAAAGTGAATATAGCATTTGTTTTTGTGTGTTAAGTGTGTGTTAGTTTTCAATAGTTATCCTCATGAGCTAACAGTTGATCTTTATCGTGTAATACAGGTGGCTTGTAGTGCACATGCAACATGCCGTACTCCACAATCATGCAAGAGGCGGACGTGAGAAACATTGCGATGTTTACTTCTATTATTATCGGAAATAGTAATGAACTGATCACAAAGGTGGTACGTACCATTATCATCGATGAGGACTGCTACTTTACCTGCGTAGTCAATACAACTTACCTCCAATCACACCGAAGAGGAAATCTTAAGTGGAAAATCACATTAGAGCATCATTAGGCGTGTAGTAACGCATAAGTGCTGCATGCGGCAGGAGAACAAAGCCATGCTACATAGTTGCAAATAAATATTAGTACAATCATCACCATTAGAGAGAAACTAGAATTGGGTACTTAGGAAAGGATGTTTACTTGGCTGGAAATTTTCCCATACAGTCATGTAAGTAGACAAAGCAACCATGTTAGTAACAGAAAGAGTACATTTGTACCTATTTAATAATCGTTGTTCGCAAGGTGACCTAGCGTGTCTTTCTCAAACTGAGTGTTTGTGTACTTACTTTGACACCATAAGCGATGATTTTCAACACCGTTTCCACAGAAAACATTCCAGTAAACCCCATATTCGAATACTTGAGGATATCCGCGTAGAGGTCATTTTGATTATAGTACTGCCGTATTTTGATGAGGTGCCGGGCGTAATGGATAAACCCATGGCAATGAAAATACATATTTTGTTATTTGATATAACAATAAAGCAAGTATAGGTAGGTATCATAGTGATGTAGGTAAATAATGGAAGTTGTATAGAAATTTTGTAGGTTCATATATATTCTGCTGGTATTGGCTGGTAGGATAAGACTTTAGTAGCTGATGTCACTGGGATGATAAATTGTAAGGATTGTGACCGCTGACTCAATGACATGTGCGGAAACCTCTTAAAATATCGGATAAGGGAAACAAAAAATTGACAGGGACACAGTGAAATGAAAGCTTTTATGTAAACTTATGTGCGTTTTGTAAATGTGTGTATGACTTAAAATAATATCATATTGTTAAGATTCTATTTTAGTATTTAGATGATGTTATTATTTATTTTTATTATATCCAATAAATAATATGAAGCAGCCCATAGCCACGAAACCACGCCTGGCAGTCGGCCATTCCACCAAGCATGCAAATTTTCCACATAAAGAAATTTAGAAAAGATTTTAGGTAAGAATCATGCAACACGAACAACACATATGGCTCATGCCACGACCTGACCGATTTCAGAGATGTGCATTCACAAGCACCAGTAACCAACAATATTATTTGTGTATTATATGCCATAAATGTGCCGGAAGGAAAGGTATACCGTGCAGTAAACACTGATACGAGTACATACATATATCATGAACAGCAAGCAAGGACTCACGAGAGGATCAATCAACAGAAAACAAAAATAGGATGAAACAAAACATATCGGCGATACAGTACGGGTAGGCTCAGATGTTGGTTTAGATACGTCGCATTCCGATGCAGTATACACTGATTTAGATTACAACGTTACTGGACATGTGTGTGTTGTGTGTGTTAGGGCTTCGCCTAATTTTTGTTTTGTACAGGCAGTACTAAGTGTGTGCCAGATCTTATGTGATGTATTAGAGTTTATGACATTGTGTACATCGAATATAATACATAAACTAAACTGGATTTTAGTGCCAACACGTAATACATCTTAACATCAAAATAACACATACATAATCCAAACTATATTGAGGATTGAAATTAGTTTGTTAATCTGTTTGATGTGTTTGTGCAGGCTTCAGTGATCAAAGGACGTTGTCACTAAACTATTTCCATCATTGTGTGTGCGTCGTGATTTCGACTAAACTTTATCAACATCTACCTTTGATAAGTAAGATAAGTGATCGTATTCTACTTTCCACATTAACGGTGCTTCGTTAGTTTTGTATGTATTTGACCACTTATGAAGTGTTTATCATTTGATTTATTTCTTAATTAATTCTGATAGCGATTGCAATTACATTGGTATATTAATCTAACACACAGAAGCGTCGGTGGATACGTACCTTCATCATGAGCAACAATGTGTTGAGGACAATAAGTGTCATGATGAAATACTCGAATGGCGTAGAGACAACTATTCTCCACACTTTGTACTTAAAACTCGCCCTTTTGCTCGGCATATACCTCTCCAGAGGTCGTGCTTCTATCGTAAAATCTATACATGATTTCTGAAAAGATGATGTTTATTCATTTTATCCTATAAACGTAGTCTTTATTTTGAACATCACATAGCAGTTTTTAATGCTTAATCTTAGTTAAGGATCTAGTCCACTGGTTTGGTTCAATTTAGTAGCTTATTTTATAACTCTTATTACATTTTTTCGTTTAAACTGTGAGGGATTCATTTGAAGGGATAAAAACAATAGAAGTAATAAAAGATTTTTATGAGAATATAATTTGTAATCCAGCCTTCGTATATTATTAAGTTTGACTGTGTTCCCGACACAATGCAAGTGATGATCTCAAATCTAATTACATTTGTGAGAATTCTTTTTACGTATCGCTTCAATTTAAAAAAAATAAAGTGACAGTTACCTGATTCTTATCAATTTCACCATCCTGCAATTCAGCTTCACCCTGCTCTTGAAATGTGATAATTATCAGAGCTACGAATATGTTAACAAAGAAGAATGGAAACACCACAAAGTAAACGATATAAAATATGGACATTTCTATTCGAAAATTTTGTATGGGTCCCCGTTCTTCGTACGTGGCGGCCATTGAATTTTGTAAAACTCTGAAAACAAAGATAAATATTATTATCATAACTAATAATTATTACGTAATTACGCTACATAAGACTGAATATTTATTTTCAAAATATAATTGTATATTTTTATTATCTTATATACTCAGTGAAATTGTAATTATCAAAAGCAATTGTCGCAGTTTTTTACCACGCTCCTCTTAGAGCTGATATAACCTATGCTTTTCAGTAACATCCAACTTAACCACGACAAGCACATTCAGATTAACAATTATTTATCGAGCGATCTGTTAGAAATAGCCCATTTCTAGAGATTATCTCCTAACTTTAAATTTAAATTACTAGCTCTTCTGCCCTTAGACTAAAGTCTAAATTGGTTTGAATACTCACTGCGGCCACCCCTCTCCCGTCTGTACCGCGAACAGCGTGAGCATCGCTGAAGCCACGTTGTCGTAATGGAAGGATTGCGTCGTCCACGTGCGCTTCTGAAGTCTCGGCAGTAGGCTGTTCGACTCGTACACGAAATAAGACCCTCTGGAATTGTTATAAAGTGTATCTTGACATGGCCATAAAAATATGCAGTTATAGAAAAAAAAAACTGGGTAAAAACGGAGTTTTTTCTTTTAAATATTAAGTGATACGATAGTAGGTGTACATTCTGTTTTAAGTCGCTCAATTGATCATGACGACTCGCGTTTTAGAGTTGATCATCGAGGGATATTGATGACCGTTGATATTGTATCATGATGGTACACTTCCCGTCAAGTGTGATGTAGTCAATTATAGCAATTACAAAGAATTGTATAAATATTATATATGTTATGGGCCAAGTGATTAATGCGGGCAGTATTCATAATGCCCGGGCAGTATGAATATCGCCGAGCCATATCGGGCCAAGTGATTAATTACAATCTAAACTCACCTATTTATCACATAGCCCGGGCATTATGAATATGGCTACATGATGATCGGGCAATGTGATTAATAGGTATTTTTTTACGTGGTGCGCTGCCGCATTGTCGCATCTGCGATAGACCTATGGGTCTTAATATATAAATAACACAGGTTGAATTGACCTGCTTATGTTTAGTTGTTTTTTAACGTCCGAAACATTATCTTCAGAAGAAAATTAGTGTACCTACTTTATGGATCAGTTAGGTCGACTGTGCCCCAAAACCGACTCGGGACACCCCGACTTCACGTAGTCTTTTCGCTACCGACCCTAGAGTGTATATAAAAAGCCGGAGGCGCGGAGGGAGAGCAGCCCCCGCCCGCTGTAATGAGTGCTTATCTTTTGTTACGCAAGGGCGAAGGGGCTGAACTTCCCGTAGCGCCGGAGACGGTGCAGAAGCTAATTTGTATTGACAATAAGTGGTACCAGGGGAGGTGCGACACTACCCCTCCCCCTCCACTCCTCCCAACCGACCACTCGTGCTGCCCTATTCTAAATTCTACCACTTCGGCTCATTGTTTTGATTTTGATTTGCTTTACATCACTCTGCCCAATAGGCACTTGGCATTATTCATAATGCCCGGGCAATGTAATAAATTGATTGGTTATAATCACATTGCCCGCTCTTATTGGGCATTATTCATATTGCCCGGGCATTATGAATAATGCCGTATTAATCACTTGGCCCATAACATATATATATACGATAAGTAGGTATACGACGAAGCACATAATATATACGAACTTCTATCTATGAATAGATAATTTTCAAATTATTTTAGTCATCCAATTTCTTGTCCCTTTTGAACAACTTCGCATTCGGTTTGAGCGAATAAGACAAAACCATCGATAGCTAATATAGATTTAAAACTGTCTATGAATGTCAATCATAAATCGGCTTATATAATAATTTATTGACAAATTTGCTATGGTATGTATGAAGTATAAAAATTAAAAGTAGATACAGCATATGTATAGCTTAGCAAAGAAGAGCATATTTTGATTATTGATTATGATATACACATACAGGGTATATCAAGACTGCTACCGAAAACGAAGCCGGGTGGTAGTTTAAGCGACTTCAGACACAATGCAACAGAAAAAGTTGCAAAAAAAGCGACAATTTTTTTGTTATTTTTTTTCCTATGGCCATATTTGGGTGGTAAATACATTTTTTCCTAAAATAATAGTGTATACCCTTTTATTTACAAATACTCTAAGGTATAAAAGAGTTTAAATTATTATTTTAGCAAAAACTATGGAATTACCAACCCAGTAATGACGATATTTAAAAAATCATAAAAAATAATTGTTGCGTTTCTAGACGAAATTTTTAATTGCATTGTGTTTGTAGCAACTAAAACTACCACCTGGCTTCGTTTTCGGTAGCAGTCTTGGGATACCCAGTATATGTATTATGAGGACAATAGTGGGGTCATCATTAATATTTTCTTTGTTTATTTTTAATCACAAAACAAACAGAAACTGTACGAATATTTATACAAATACCTACGTATAAAAAAATTAACGAACAAAATGACATTTTAATAGTGTTGTCGTAATTATTTTTCTTTAATTCCAATAGTCACAACACTATACTCTTTTTTGCCAAGATAATATACATTAATTTTTCTTGAACAATAAAAATGATCTATCATGATTTTAAAGTTCACAACATTCTTCCAAATGACGGTCTAAGGTGATGTTCACATGTTACCATGCCATTAAATAAAGGTTAATACTCACTGGCAGTCTTCTTTCGTGTTCTTACTGATATCGTTGCAGTAAAAAAATTTACCATTAAAAAGTTGAACTGCGATTACAGCGAATATGAATTGAAACAATATGTACACTATGAGAATGTTGATGACGTTCTTTAAAGAGTTCACAACACAGTCAAACACTGCTTTTAACTTTGGAACCCGTTTTATAGTTTTCAACGGTCTTAACACACGTAACACTCTTAACGATTTTATCGTGGACAGATTCTGTCCCGCCCTCACGCCTCTGTAACAAACAAAAGGATGCAATATTAGTGCACTTAATTTTCAGATTACTATTAAAATGTTGTTTTTTTTATATACATGCATTTCATATGATCCCTACATTCGTGTAATTTATGAACCCAGGTCCATGAAGTTTTATTTAAGTATAAGCAGAATGGGAAGGCTCTAATATGCAAGGGAAAACAAAGGCATGTACACTCGAATAATACCAATCAATTCTCACCTTCACTTGTTCTTCATTCATTCATTTTTTATGTAACCGTAAGTGTGAGTATTCATAGGCAGCAGTTATAATTTTATCAAGGATATTACAACAAACTTCTTTTTATTGTATGTGAAATATAGATTACACATATACAATCACTCATAAATCTGTTGGCCCCAAGCTAGGCAAGCCTGTACTTTGAGAACCATGCAATATTATTGGAGTAATAACAATAAAACGGTAAAAATTGAAATATCATTCAAAGATCCTAAAAACAGTGTCATATCCCAGAGCCAATGGAAACAAACTATAGAAAAATTAATCAACAATATAAGATTCTAGAAACGATATCTCCCAATCGAAAAACTCACCCGATTTCAAAACCGAAGCTGACTAGGGCGCATATGACGACGGCGGCATCCATGATGTTCCACAGGTCACGCAAGTACGCGCCTGGATGGAACAGGATGCCCAGGTCGACTATCTTCAACAGCATCTCCACAGTAAACACGCCCGTGAACGCGTAGTCGAAGTAGTTCAGGATTTTATTTCTGGGAACAAAGATTGGTGGGTCTGTGATGATGTTATTGGTGAACGAGCAGAAACTAAGAGAGTTTTGATGTTGAAATTAGAAACTGTAAAATCAATTATATAATATTATAGATACAATAGTTTTGGCCAAGAGTAAATATACACAGTCATTTTTAATGACAACCTCCGTACCGCAGTATGTTAGACGTCGGTTGTCATGAGGTCGCGGGTTCGATCCCCACACCGAGATAATTGTTTGTGTGAATCGTAAGCATTTGTATAAATTCTCGGTGATTGTGAGGTAAAATCTTTCTGTAACCTTTATTTTGTTGTCTGATTAGATTAATGGTGGATATGAATTTCATAAACCATGTAAGCTAATACAAATGGAACAAATGACTTAAAGACATTGCGAGACAAGTCCTATGAGTATGATCAGCAGAGGATTTTAGTGATTGAAGAAAATGTTAAGACACAGTACAAAGTTTTATTATAACAATTGATAAAGTAAAGACGACATTAATGACTCACCTCCCGCTATCTTCATCTACAGGGTCTTCAGCTGCTAAAGCCGCCGAGCTCATGCATATAACTACCATAATAAAAAAATCAAAATATCTTAAATTTACAACCCAGTGTGCGCCTCGCCTAATTCTGAAATAGAAAAAAATCAAGTTATTAAAAAAAGTTAGGTCAGTAACACATTTAAAGCTGATTTTTCAATTACCAAATGAAAGGTTATCAAATAAATTGTAAGCTGTCTGAATATAAAAAGTGATTGTGAAGTGAAGTGGAAAATCTTACCAAAATATTAGTTTAATACTTAGAGAGAGAGGCCACAGTAAAACGGTTACTAGTTATATGAACTAGTGAAAAAAATTCAGGGTAATATGATCTTTTAGTGAACTGATTTATAATTTTTTCTGCTTTATTTTACATTGCCATGTTGTAATTTATCAAACGATTGTTTTTTAAATAACGATTAAAGGTTACCACTCATTAGACCCACCTGGCACCGCCTTGTCGCAGGTGGAACACGGGTGGACCTCGCGTGGGCCACTCGCTGGCCACACGCGGTTCATTCAGGGCTTGTGAATTGTCAATGTGCAACAACGCAACACAAGCATGCGAGCAACGAGTTGTCACCGACCAGTCCAAGCGTGAACGGCGGCGATCCGGTGACGTTACGGATTTGATGTAGAAAGCGTATTTCCATACAATTTCATAGTCAAGAATATTAATCGCGCAAGGCGAGGCGGTGCCGGGTGGGTCTGTTGAGTTTAAGTTGACCTTAAAGAACCGGCCGAGCTCGAAATTTCACTTACGGATTAGTAGGTGTCAAAATAAACATGGACGAATATGGCAGCATAGGTTTTGGTCCATCTGGTATCTCCTCTTCATCCTCCTTTTTGGCCTCTTCTTTCTTTTTGTTCTGAAATTTTTAAATCGCATGTTCATAACGTGAAACCAAGTTTATGAAGCTGCTAGATAATTGAAACGTAATTTAAAACTGTAAATATGTATAGAAATTTGAAAAAGCCGTATTACAAGCAAATCGTTAAATTCTAGACGTAAATATGTGCATGGTTTTTAAAATTCAATATTTTGTTAAAACTGAAGATTTTAAAAATAAGCTAAAGCGCTATGAACTTTTGTTTTCTAAGTATTAATAACATCCTATATTGTTCAATGTCTATATTCCTTTAATATTTATAGACTAAATATAACTTTTTATACATAATTAGAAGTATACAAAACTCTACCAAAGGGGTTTTAAGTGGCTTTAAAAACAACTATTTACATGCGATACAGACTCAGTCTGTTCCCCACAAACGCTAAGATATTTGTAAGGTTCAAACCTAGCGTGGTATCATCTATTAGTAAATTCAGAATAAAAATATATTTGGATTGAAAAGTTGACAATCTTATTAATAAGGCAATTTTAACTTCTGTCCGAGTGAAAAATACGGGTTAGAAAGCGAAGGAGTGGTTAGTCGTGGAGTAAGTAATAAGTAGTATACTAAAGAATAAGTGCATCTAGAATCTAAAAGTAGGTTAAGAAATGGCAAATGAGAAATAACACAAAATACAGGATCCGTACTAATGAATCACGTGTGTAGTGCCTATCTGAAATGAAACTAATAATGTAAGGTAATCTCCACAAACGAATTAGCCATCTAGAGATTTAAAAAAATTAAGAATTGTTTTATAAGTACACCTAACTTCTTGCTTTTCACACAAGCAACATCGACTCATTAACCGACGACAAATATTGTTGATATTTTATCGTGAGAAATGTATCGTAGGGATAAAGAAAAATATATGAGAGGAATCCCTGCAAGCGTGCGTAAAGTTAAGCTGTATTAGAAAGCTGCATCGTGGTTACGATCAGAAGACTGTTAATGACTGTGACATATCAACAATATTTCATGTAGTCGACACCATGGCATACGGTCAAGCATAGCTAAGCCACCATAGCCTAGCTCGTTTTACCTTCCTACTCGTCGACGAAGTGGGACTTAAGTCTACGCGTGGTGGAGTCCCATCGACCGCGTGTAATGCACCCATCTCTTTCTCCAGCTCCTAATTAGCCGGAACAAATTTATATACAAAGATCGTATCATCTCATCATAGAATTCCAGTTGGAGGTGCTCATGTTTAAGTGGTTCATGCTATGACTTTGAAAATGTGAATCTATTAAATAAACTTCAAAGCATTAGAGGATGAATACTGGTGGAAGAAGTGGTGAAGTCGTGGGATTTTTACTTACTTGTTGTTGCTTTTCCTTGTCCTCTTCCACTTGTTCCTCCTCAGCCGCTGTCAACTCCTGGAAATACAGAAATGCAACATTTACACGAGAAGCGGCGTTAGATTTACAAGTGAGCATAACAGCTTTGCCATACGACATTATCGTTCAGCATTCTTTTTACAAACATTGATATGGTGTTGCTATGGTTGATTACTTTGAATATTACGAAAAAGTCAATTTCTGATTCGTAACAACTTGAATCATAGAATCAACCACAGCAATTTTTTTGTGATAAAACACAAACGCACCTGAGCATTCGCCAAGTTGTCGACAGCGATGGCAAGGAACACGTTCAGTAGCGTGTAGTTGCCAAACAATACAAGAATGACGAAATACAACGAGTAGATCATGCCCTTCTTGATGCCACCCTGAGATTGGATTCCATCATACATCACTTCATTCCAATCTTCACCCGTTAGGATCTGCAAATTAGAAATTTCGGATTCAAATACCGTTGAAATTACATAAAACATTTTGGTCATCATTAACCGTCACATTTCGTAACTTAGATGCCTATATTGAAAACAAAAATACCACCTTATTCCCGGTAAACCTATTAAAAAATCTGTTAGCACAAAACACATACCTTTCAATACATAACATTTTTATATCTTAAACGCTAAATAATTTTGGTAAATTTGATTCATATGAAATATATGATCTCACCTGGAAGACGGTCAGTAGTGCAATCGGAAAGGTGTTGAAATTTGTAGCTGGCGTACCATCTTCGAAGTTAAACTGTCCTCCAAAAAGTTGCATGCCAAGTAGAGCAAATATAAGAATGAACAAGAAGAGAAGAAACAGCAGCGAGATGATTGATCTCATTGAATTCAGGAGAGATATCACTAGGTTTCGTAGAGACTTCCAGTATTTTGTGACCTGAAAGCAAAAAATACATATTTAATTAAACACGTAGTCCTGATAATAAGAGAAAGTTGTCAAGAAGCAGAAATTGTGAAAATTTCAGTTCATAACATAACATAATAAACAAATATTTGTGGGCTGTTCACTGCTCTCGGGCGCGATCGTAAATGCGACTACCCGTTTCTTATATGATAGGCCACGGCTATTCAGAAAATAAGAATATTTTTTTTTGAAAAAGCTGACAATTACATCTTCTGCAACTCTAGCTAATTCTACTGCCATGTCTTGGTGATATGTAAAATTTTAAGAAACGGCCACAATAAAGTGATTGCTATTGCAATAAAATATATTCACCTTAAATATCCTCAACAATCTCAGAGCTCGTAGAACGGATAGACCGAAGGACCCGCCTTTGACCTCCGACCAGACGACCTCGAAGATGGAGCCGGATATGACAACACAGTCAAAGCGGTTGAACGAAGATTCGAAATAAATTCGTGGACCTAACGCGTACATCTTCACCCACATCTCCATCATAAATAAACCAAGGAACACAAATTCGGCATAATCTGGAAAAATATATCAACTTAACATCATCACAACACATACATGGAAAGATTAAAGATTGAATGCTTTTGAAAAATACATTATGTTGTTGTCTAGTGACGACAACAGTTACATAACAATTAAATGCAGAGAATCTGATTATATAAAGCTTCTTGGCAATAATTAAATAAAACATGTATTAAAAATATTTTACTTACATAAAAACGAAGTGAGAAACATAGGTTGGTCGTAGTGCTCGACGGCAACGCATATCGTGTTGAAGAACACCAATACGATGACGAACCAGTAAAACCACTGGGTCTTCACCGTATGTCTGATCCAAAACCGAAACCTCTTCTCGGCGCGCCAAAAGTTCGCACACTTGCCAGCCGAACGCGACTTGCTTTTCAAGAAACCTGTTACAATCACAATAAGTCAAATTTCTTGTTAACAATGTGAGTTATCGAGAGCAGCTATTTCTCATAATGGTTGCTAAGGGTTCTTATTAACATACAACTAATCATTTATCTAGCCTTTACAGAGGGTATAGCGCACCTACACAATGGCACGGCTTACGTTTTAGCGCTATCACATTTTTTCAACATTGGAGGTTAATTCTATTTCATTTGACGAAATTCATTCAAATCCAATCGGTGTCGCAATCCGATACTTAAAGTGTCACACAACCATAGGCCAACTTGTGTGTCATCCTTACACAGAATGTAGAGCCACGTTACAAGGTAACTTTAATATTGGTACCTATTCAAACATAAAAGCTTTAGAAAGGACAGAGAAGGAAAAAAAAACGGATAGATAGACAGAAGAAAAGCAAAGGATGCTTGATTGGTAATTACGACGTCTGTACGTTCCAAATATATTGACTATTTATTAAAAAATATTCATGATATATCAGAACTTGCTCGGAAAGCATTGTAAACCTCAAAATAGGTGGCTATTTTGAAGTTGTTTACGTAAAGACGTGCGGGTAAGGTCGAGAGAAGGGTACTACCCTAAAACTAGATCTAGTCTATTTCGACTACAAAGAAGATGGAAAGGAATATTCTACCAGAATCACGCTTGATCCCATACCTTGCTTTTTCTTTGGAACTGTAAACAACCAACACATAGATAGAGTACGAATACTTAATGGTTGAAAATGAGTTAAGAGTTTGTATCATGCAACAATCATGAAGTTTTCGTAATGGTAGATTGCAGAAGTTTTTGCAACGGTGTTACTACATAAAATTTTAGGTAATAAACTAAACGAAAAAAGATATGTTTTGTATAATATCAATTGTTAATTCGATAATAACTCTGGGTGAAATGAAAGTCTTACAGCTATTCAACATGCACTTAGTTGATCAACGATGGATTCAAGATAAATTGAAAATATCGTTTGATGGACATAAAAAGAATACTTTTGAATATAATGTAGGTAATGACACACAACACAACACAGACATGAACATTCATAGGAAAGCAGATGGTGTACTGACCGTCGTCCCCGCAATCCTCGTCTTGTTCTTCTTCCTCTGTGTCTGTGCTTTTACTTTTCCCTAGGTTTTTTAACTTTTTTTTGGCAGCTGCTCTTCTTCGTGCTACAACAAAATTGCGAAAAATATGAACTTATTGATTTCCTTTGGTTCTCAACATTCAACAATCATTAAAGTTTTTTGAATTCAAGACACTCTGCAATTCATAGTTGATTTCAATCTCACCTTCTATAATATGCATTTTCTCTTCCTCTGTTGTTCTCTCTTCTGCTAATATTACTTCCTCTGTAAAATTAAACTTATTTTAGAACTATCCTGGTTTAGTATTACTAATCTCCTAAATATACGGACAACTAATATCACGAGCATATATTACACTCACTCACCGGCTTTACATATCCACTCAACGTAACCATTGAGCTCTCTTTCAAGTTGCTGTTGTCGCCTTAACTTAAGAAATTCTTGTCTATTTTCTACTTTCTCTCTTTCTTTAGCGAACTCACTGTAAACATAGCATGGTAAATATAATCTAGCAATGAATCTAATAATGAATGAATATTTTGATATTTCATTCACGCAATGTATGCACAAATTATGACATAATATGTGATATAGCTAGGTACATGTGAAATGGTGACACAAATTACGCTCAGTAAATAAAAGTAAGTAATTACTAAAGATTATCTACGATTAGCAATATTCATCTTAGCTTCAATACGCTTTTTAAAATTGCCACGCTTTTAGTGACCTGCTTCAGTAATCCAGTTGAGGTATGCAGTAAAATCTTGATTGAACAGTTGTCGAGCTCTTTCCTTCACGAATTGAGCTCTGCGTTCGACCCGACCTCTTTCATTAGAGAACTCTCTGATTGCGTACCAAAATAAAAGAAAATTAAAAACCAAAAAAAAAAACAAATATAATTAGAAATGAAGATGAAAAATGTAAAGGGGAACTGAAATGATGAATGGTTAATAACTTACCCGCTAAGGACACCGAGAACTAAGTTGAGCATAAAGAATGAACCCAATACTATGAGAGGCACAAAGTAAATCCAGTTGAACGCACTGCCTAGCGCGTCATTCGTCTGCAAGAAAACAATTAATGTATTTAATTAATTTAATGTCTTCAACGAATCTACAAGCGAGAGAGTCATAACCTAGAGAGTCATAAGACTTGACTTGTTATAAGTCATCAGATGGAGAGATCTTTAAAATATGATTCAACACAATGACCATCTTCCTTTTCACACTATCTTGTAAAAATAAATATATGCTAATATGTATAGTAACAAAAGTCCTAAGAATTCCACATACACCTAAAACATCCAGCTACACCTGTAAAATCACTCACACCTACATAAAATATATGTGGTATACGGAAAATTAGGAAAAGAACAAAAATTTAAAGTTATATACCCAATAGAGGATGGCAGTCCAGCCCTCCATGGTGATGCACTGGAAGACGGTGAGCATAGCGAAGCCGATGTTGTCGAACGAAGTGATCCCCCTGTTCGGCCCCTCCCACTTCTCCAGACACGTGCTCACTTCATACTTGCACACGTTCGCCCCGTACGGAGCCACTGACTCATTGTCAGCGTTGCACGGCGGCGCATTCTCGCCTTCATACATTATTTCACCTGGTGAGCAAAATTTTCAATTTGAGGACCAATGAACATCAATTATATAAGTTTGGCATCCTAGTTTCTGTAACGTTGATTGTAATTGCCTGGTCGTTCTGGTGCCACAATATTATACTTTTGTTATAATACATCTCAAGTCTTAACTTCAAGATTGTGAATAACAATTTGAAACTTCTGTTGGTATCTGGGGGATAGAAGTACGCTCGTTCATAGCGAGGATGTTTTAATATCAAAAAGTCTCTTGGAGATTATAGATACCCGCAACACAAGGCTACTGTAAGTAAGTAAGGTACTGTGTGTGTCACAGTTGGATTAATTTATTGTACTTACTAATATCTTCTAAATTATAACAAGTCTTATGCAGCGCCCCCGAGTAGAACTCGAGGCCTATGATGGCGAAGATTACTATCGCGAAAAGCACCAACAGGCCAATCTGGAGCAACGGCGCCATCGCCTTTATGATGGACTTCAACACAACTTGTAGACCTATGCACAAAATATCAAAATGTTAGCAGATTGTTAAACATGTATGGTGGTTTCCTCTTTACTTATAAACTTGGCCCTAATTTGAAGATATGAATTTGAGAGTTGTGTCCCAAAAAAACTGTATTCACTGTTTGATTTTCGATTGTATTAAGAGTACAATTAATTAGTTTCCTTTGTTTACAATAAAATTGGGTTGGTTATTAATGTACATAATAATTATTATGTTTATTGCAGTCGAATTGGACTTTCTTAACTGTTGTGTTTAATATCTTGTCAATGTTATTTGTATTTGTCCGTTAGAGATCGTTGTTGATTGTTTATCCTAATTTAATAATTATTGATATTATTAAATAAACCGATATTTTTTACACAGATTTATTCAAAACTTAATATTTTGTTAAGATTAGCTTCTTTTTATAAATTATATTATTTAAAGTTACGTTACCAAGTTGATTGTTGGCAACAAAAATGTTGATGAATATATATATATATATTTGAATTAGTTTATAAGTAAAGAGATTGTATGTAAAATCATATGTTTTTGAATGAAAAAGTTTGGAAAAGAATGAATTTTGGAACTGAATAAAATTTATGATAAGCGTTTTGGAAATCAAAATATAGAATTGACCAATATGGATAGCCAATAGAACCAATTAACAGTAAAATAAATTATGACAAACTAATCGTTAAAAATGTGTGTTGGAAAGTATAATTCTATAATACCTACAGTATAATTTGGGAGTTTTCGTTACGAAGTTGATGTAAGACTGAAAATAATTCTAATAAGAAACATGAGATTAAAATGACACAGTGACAATTAAATGAAATATAAAAAATCGTTCGTGCAGACATGAAAACGCTAATGCTGTCACATTCTTTTACAACCATTTGCTCTATCGTGATATTCTAGAAGCATTAACGTAGCCGGTAATAAAAGAGTAAATAAGTCGGTATATTTACTCAATCTAGAAGTAAAGGTAAATGCAACAGCAGTAACTAGTGACACTATCAATGACTACACTATAATGTACTAAAACTCACTAGGAACGCCCGATACTAATTTAAGGGGCCTCAGCACCCTAATGGCACGCAAGGTCCTGAAGTCGACGGCGGGCGCGATGCGTGATGGCAGCAGCGTGATGATACTGCCAAACACATATCACTCAATACTATAGCTTGAACTAGCAACTAGCTTAGTAATAAAACGTCTACTGAGACCTGTGCTTCGATCACTTCTCGCAGGAACCAATTTTAAATTCTAATTCTTGAATATGCTAAATGTAAATTTTGCCAAAGCACAAGTCTCATTATATTATGGAGGTATGAAAGTGCTACATTCTAAATATCGTGTATCTAATTATCATCATGTTAAACTTTGCGCAATTTTAATCTAAATACACCATCATTTATTCACACCTACAGTCACTTCTTTAACTAAGTTCTTACGTATTAGCTGTTTATTTGGGAAGTACCTACACAATACACAAAAACGTAATATCATAGCAATAACTATTATGCAACACGTAGCCTTAATCAAAATTACGTTTAACGTCTTCAATAATAATTAAATCACACATATTCTAAACTGTATTACGAAACGTGTCATTAAACATATCGAGAATACATATCTACAACTTCCTTTGCTAATGAGTTTAAAAAATCTATTTGCCATAGCTAGTGTTATTTTATCTACATTCAAAAAGTTCGAAATTCAAAAATCCAAAACATCTAGCGAGAACGTTCTATTACAAATAAGGTAGGTATTATGTGAACTTTTTCGCCAATTACTGTGAATTACTTGGTATCCGCGAGACGAGCTTGAGCGGGCGGAGCACTCTGAACGAGCGCAGCATCCGCAGGTCAACGTCCACGTTGTATTCGGCGAATATCGTCATCGACCTAGTTTTTGTTATTTCTTATTCAATACTGTATTGAATTAAGCCTTTACACCTACGAACACCTAACATTATTACTCTCGACCAATTATCACAATTACTTTTCTCAATAAAATATTGAAACCCAATGTAATTTTCCAAATCAAATGGGCATGTTATAAATAAATAATAAATGTGCCCATTTGCAATATTTGATAAATTAGGTGTAATTTTGTATTCCTAATTTTGAATACCAGATAGGTGTCATGGTGTATGATTTGATAATTTTAAATAAATCATGTATACCTACATTGCCTTGCATGTGTATTACCATTCAAAATTTCACAAACGGGGTACTGCTATTGTCATCTTTGAAGAAACAGCGAGAACTTATTCAAGATCCTAATAATATTTTTAGACTACGGATTCCGTACTATTACACAGCGGAAACGAAAAGAAGACCATTCGTAGCCTCACATGACTTCAGTTGTGTGTTCCGAACATTTTACTTATGATGATTTATATTTTACATAAATACAGAAATCAGATAACAGCCCAGGCAATAAATCCAAAGAGTTAATTCTATTCGGAAACAAACACTAGGAGATGGGTTTATATCTTTATTGTTTTTAATAAAATGCGTTATAAATATAATTAATAGTATGATTACTTTAAACAAAGAAAAAATATTTTATTTAACCTATTTTGTATATCAAATAATGGGGAAAAGTTAAGTTAATAATCTGGAGTAGGCATCCCTAAACACACACACCTTGACAGTTGGATTACAATAATTACACGACCGGTACTCACACATATCAACGAAAGTGAGGACACTTTTAGCGCATCGTTTGTTGACATTGCTCAATCTAGACGAGTATATAATCTAAGATCACTGTTATATCAATAGCCGAATTTTGCAATTCTTGATCAATTTATGGAAATGCTTTTATGCAAAGATGACGTCATAATTCATTTATGTTTGTAATTGTATACAGCCACTTTTATATATAGCCGTCTTGATAATGAAGAATATTTTAATTAGAACGATGACGTCAAACTTTCGCACAATTATCCAAATTAATGGCGAATACATCTACGTAACATTACAACAAATAATAGCATAGTAAAAACCACTTACCCAGTTATTACAACGAAAAAATCCATTATGTTCCAAATGTTTCTAAGGTATGATCCCCTGTGTAAAACAAAACCTAACGCTAATATTTTTAATGAGGCTTCTACACAAAATATTCCTAAAAAGTACACCTCGGTGTTTTCCTGGAACAAAACAAAATTACATGTCAATATTTTGTGTAGACAATTTTCATTTGTTAGTGATGTTTGAATTAGTTTTATTTGATTTTTTCAGTGTTTTTTCTATTAGTATTCTGTATTTTTTTTTATCTCATTATATGTTTTTAAATATAAACATATGTGTTGCCGGTGGACATAGTGTCCGGATGTCACACTGACCCTCCATTAAAAGTTAGCGCTGCATTACCTACAGGTACGTTGTATTGCAACATATAGCTGAATGGGGGATTATTGTTGTCTGGCCATACACATATTATTAGCATTTTGATGATCGCTTTGTATGTTATATTTTTTTTTGTATTTATGTGTTGGCCATGCATTGTTGTTTCCTTCTTTATTTATTTTTTTGTTTTTAGAATTATATAACCACAAGGGCATAGAAATAGATACTATAGAGCTTATAGATTACGAACGGGAAGTGACCTATAATGGATAACAGGGAGTTTTAATAAAAGGACACTCTTGTGATGTTTCAATGGCATGTTTATTTTTGATTTTCATTTCCCACCCACTTTACATGTGAAGGAAAACATCATGAAACTTGCACACCATAAAGATATTGACAACAATTATTATAGTATGTTAATTCCACTATCCAAAAGTAGTGAATTAGGCCATAAGCCTTCTCCGTAGAACTTTCGTTTGTGGAGAAACGTTTTGCTCAGCAGTCTATTCTATTGTGATGTCTGGTGATACGCCCTATATTGTATTACTATCTACTATGTTATGGCTACTAATAAACTTGATAATAAACAAATAATTTACGCCCAAATATTGGAACGCAACTTAAATATAAATGGCGCTTAACTACGTTAATCCCGATTAAATGTACTGGCTAAGTGGACCGTGCGCTGTTAAGAGCAAGTTATTATTTGAATGGCGTTCCAGTATTCGGGCGTTAGGGTTTTAATTTTTATGCCACATTAGAGTATTATTTAAATATGTTGCTGTTTTAAGTATAGATTGGAGAAATAGTGACTTCAATTGACGAAATCATCAATTCAATGTTATCAGCCCAAACAATTTACTTAAATACTGGGGCATAGCTATGAAAATATATGAAACACTGTATGCCTCTATAAACTTATCTAGGATACTATAGGTTAGAATAAATGTATGAATTTACCAAATTTTGTGCTAAGATGGTCTTATCGCCGTTGGGCAGATGCTCCTCCAGCGCCAGCACCACGCAGTTGGCGATGATGGTAAGCAGCACCGCGTACTCAAAGGGCGGCCACTCGATGATGAACTTTGTGTACCTGAAAACAGAGAATGTTATTGGTTAATGCGTTTTGAAAAGTAAGGGTACTAGATATTATATTTATATTTTAGAAGAAAATAATGTATACTTGGGAATGGAGAATGTAATTGGTTAGTGTGTTTTGAAAAATAAAGAACTAGATTTAATAGGCTTATATTTATATTTTAGAAGAAATCGATAGTTAATGTAATGGTGTGATTTTTGGTTATATCTTTAATTTGAAGCAATCACAATTAAATAATGATGTGTTGCATTTTATTGAATAAATAATATCAAAAAGAAGTGACCGTACGATTGATGAATTTGTATCATCGAATTGTTTTGAAGAAAAGCTGTTTATCCTACGAATAATCAAATGAGAATTAATAAAAATGTTTACATAATATTAAACCCCTAACCCTCTTATTCAAAAGGACCTCACGCAGTTTTCAAATGCCGTTAACATGACTCAATAACGTTATTCATAGAGGTAAAAAAATCACTAATTAGCTATTTAACAGCTCATCAACTTTCAAATGTTTCAAAAAACCGGCATGACTGTAAACGTAAAGTAATAGAATGGCTAGTTACAAAAAGTTACTTGGACATTGAACAATTACTTAAATAAACTTAGACAGATTACAGAATACTTTACATGCGCTCCCACTAACATGCTTCTATACTCACATACATTCATATACAAATGCACACACATAAATATATACAGTTTTACATACAAAACACCTAGGTAGCCATATTCATATTAATTTTATTCAATAAATGGTCATTTTTAACTATGTTCCCTGTAGTAATGATATGAACTTGCGCAAAGTTAACTTTCTCTGAACACCACCACACCGCTGGAAACCATTCAGTTCAATAATTCGCTCGATATGAGCAACGGTGTCCATAACACAAGTTAACTCTTAATTTGGACGCCGTAGTTCATTGACAGTAACTTATTGTTTTTTTGTTCAAGCCATATTTAATGTTATTATACTTTGTGTCTGTACGCCAATCATTTCATGTAAATAAAGATTGTTAATATTATTATATTCTCTTTATTTTATTTAACATATTTTTTCTATTTTTACATATATAAATTATAAAAAATATACATATAAAAATATAAAAAATATTTTTTTACCCTCCGGTGGTGAGGCTCAAGACCCAAGCCACCGGCGGATAGGGAGACAAAGTGAGGAACCGCCTCACAATGCGTGCCGTGTCCAATAATACTGCCTTCTGTATTTGACTTTTGACCCAACAGCCAATTGAGAGCCTCTGTAGGTGTTGGTCGAGGCTCTTTGGTATCAACCAATGAGCAGAAACTACAATCGGGACAATAATTGTTGAATCGACATCCCACATGTCGGTAACCTCGTGAGCTAAATCTAAATATTTAGACATTTTATCTTTTTCAGCTTTGACGAGGTTATTGTCATGCGGAATGGCGACGTCAATAAGTATAGCCCGGCGCGCCAATCGATCTATTATCACAATATCAGGCTTATTGGCGACAATAGTCCTGTCTGTGATAACAGATCGATCTCTCGAGAATACAACGTTACATTACCATTTTCAAGAACTGGTTGAGGAACATACTGGTAATATAGCACTTCAGAAGTCACCAGTCCATATCCAAGAGCAATTTGCTGATGTATGATCTTGGCTACTAGGTTGTGTCTATGCAAATACTCGCCGTTAGCACGAGATACGAACAACCGGAGATAACATGCCTGATGGACTTGCCAGGACGGTGGCATGCCCGACAGATGTCGACCGTACCGTCCTTCAGGATGTATTTCCTATAGTTGTTCGTCTTAATAACTTCGTCCATAATTGCAAAGACAAAACCCTCGGTTTCCCCAAAGAGGTTACCGAAGCGCAGCCAAGACACAGACGCTAGTCGGTCCACATCAGGCCCATGAAGGGTCGATAGAACCGACCGTGCAGCTCCTTGCTCTTCCATATGTCCTCGCGATCCCTAATGCCTACCACCAGAGGTTTCCGCCAGTTCTCAATCGCCAAAGACAGCGGGGTAAATCCTTTATCTACCATAACTACAACCCTATGCATATCCACGTCACTGTGAAGGAAATAATCATGTAGGTCTTTAGCATTAAGAATGCCTCGGCCCCCACATCTACGCGGGATGTACAATCTCATCACTGACGAACGTGGATGATGCATACGATGTGCAGTTAGGAGAGTTCGGACTTTACGATCCAGGGCGTCCAATTCGGTCTGAGTCCATTTGAGTATGCCGAAAGAGTACATGAGTACAGGCATAACCTAACCGTTGAAAGCGCGAATCTTGTTTCCACCTGACAAAAAACTGAGCCTACCTCGAAAAATATTCGCAGCATTTTGGGGCGTGGTTAACGAAAGTTGCCGCCTCACGCCGCGGCACTGCGCTACTGGCGCACATTCCCCGATTAAATATTATCTACTGGTATTATTAACATTAGTAATAACAAATTAATGTAGACCTATGTATATTTATAATCCGTATGATTTTGACAATGTGCCTATATATTGTTTATCATACTTTTGTATTGATAAAAAAATCTATTATAATCTAAGTGTTAAAACACGAACTTTAAACTATTACTTTACGAAAACCTCCAAAACATTTACAATAATATCTGTATAAATACAAGATAGGTACCAATTGTTTTGCCGGTCACTCACTCTACTAGTGTGAAGCGCTAATCGCCTAGGCGCCCTTTGATAAATGCCGCCAAAGGCATTGCGCCTAGCGATGATTTATTTGTTTCTACTTCATTTGACCTGTGATTTGACCACTGACTTTCGCCTATAAAAGAATGTCATTCTTAGTTCTGCTGTTTTGTGATTTTTGACTTACGATACAACTGTAAATTTAACAAAAATGTGTGAAATAAATTTGAATTTTGTAATAACAACCAAACTAAACTGACTAGGTATTCCTGAAGTATGTACACAGAGCGGAAACGATAAGTAATTACATTAGATTATTGTTTAAATTCCACATAAAATAATTATTATTGATTTTCGAACTGTGCGGTCACACCGGCGCTCACGCTCTTATTATTACTGCTATGCGCTTGGCGCGAGAATGACGGCAATCACACCCGCCCGTTCCAGTTTGAACCTTCTTTACAACCAAATAGGGATAATTTTTGTTTAACAATGTTTCTTTTATTTACGCTAGACAAATTTTTCGGCGGAATTATTTGATATCAATTACAATTATTTTGCTTTTGTTATATGAAAAGCATTGTAAATATTAATTTTATAGTAATACTAGCGATCCGGCCCGGGTCCGCCCGGGTGCATACACGTTTAAAAATGGCGGTCAAAATGTTTAATTCTGACTATCACTTTAGAATATCGACCAATCGGACCAAGAAAAACGAACAAAATATCCTCGTATTTGCTAGAAATATCACTACTGCTTTCCTCCTATAGGTCATAGCGTGATGATATATAGCCTATAGCCTTCCTCGATAAATGAACTACCCAAAACTGAAAGAATCATTCAAATCGGACCAGTAGTTCCCGAGAGTAGCGCGTTCAAACAAACAAACAAACAAACTGCAGCTTTATAATATTAGTATAGATATAGACTTTCAGTGACATATAAAATAGATTCGTATAAAAAATATTCTAAATCTGGGGGCACGGCAATGCCCCCACCAAGTCGAGCTAAAAAGTGGCACAGTCGTACCATCCTTTTCTAGAAGCAATTTAGATCTTCGTACTTCGTTGTGGTTAAACGAAGCAAGAAACCTGAATTTTCAGTTACTAAGCAGGCATTGTGTAAACACGGTCGGTCTTATTACAAAAAGCGAAATAAACCTGGGTTTAAACCTAGTCTAGCAAAACCAGTCTAATCTGCAGAACCATGGTTTAAATTTACTTGTATTACAAAACATAAATAAACCATGGTTCCCTTGGTTCATTCTTTTGAACCGTAGTTTATACACCAACCACAGATTAATACAAATAATATTCGTTCAACATGATATCATTCCATATCCACAGAAAAGAATACGTTTTAATAAAATTTTAATGATTAAATAATGTTTAGGCGTATTGGACCTATTGAGGGTTGGACATTTTGCTAGAATGTGAATATTGGTATATCGATTATAATAAAAAAAAATTTTTTCATTTGTTTCATGTTATATTAGCTAGTCACACATCCAAACACGTGTGATGGAACGTAACATTCTGGCGCGTTACATGAAACCATAACAATAAACAAAACTATCGCGAGTTAAAATAAGTTCATTTAGCATTAGAATGCATTTACTATTTAGTCAACGATGTATGTGAAGTGAAGTGATATAAAATAATTATCGCTTAGGTAATTACATAGTAATCTAATTTAATAATATCGTGTTGTGGTGGACCTACAAAATGAAAAATGGTCTATGAATTTGAGTAGTGAGAAAAAAGTGAGTAAACCAACATTATTATATGGATAATTACATTGCAATATGTTTGGTAAACCTATCCTTATGCGTATATTGTTATTAGAAAAAATTAAAACAGGGTTTGACGCGTAGACGTCTTTTGTTGGACCGACATGACGTTTTTAATCGCTCAAACGCTTCGAAATCCTTAATAACGAACAAATTCGTCATATTAATATCAATTTTAGAGTAAAAGTAACATAATACGATGAAATAGACACTAAATCCAAAATAAATAGTTGGAAGTTTACGATTTAGACCACCGTAAACTAGGGGGCGGTCTGGTTTAGCGATAAACCATAAAAAAGGCCATGGTTTATCGTTAAACCACTTTTTGTAATATGAATTTCATATAAACCATAGTTTATTGCGATTTAAACTAAAGTTTTTAGATAAACCACGTTTTGTAATGAGGCGGGGTATGTTTAAAATTTCATTCAATTTGAACCACTAGTTTAAGAATTGTAACTAGTCAAACTTTCTTAATTTTGCCACTCACTAACTGACTGACCGATCATCAAAAGTCTAAGGCACTTCTAGCAGACATAGAACCTTTAAATTTAGAATATAACTAGCTGTGCCCGCGACTTCGTCCGCGTGGAATTTAACAAAAACTTTATTTTTCTAAAATAAAAGAACTTTTTTATAATAAATGTAGCCTAAGTTACTCCTTATTATATCAGCTACCTGACAAAAAAAGTCCCGTCAAAATCGGTCCAGCCATTTCAGAGATTAGCCGGAACAAACAGACAGAAAATAACTTTTCTAAAATAAATGTAGCCTAAGTTACTCCTTCTTATATCAGCTACCTGAAAAAAAAGTCCCGTCAAAATCGGTCCAGCCATTTCAGAGATTAGCCGGAACAAACAGACAGACAGACAGACAAAAAAAAATTAAATATCATTTTCGGCACAGGTATCGTGTATATAACGATATGTAGTAGGACATTTTTTTTTATTTTCACTCTTGAAACAGACACTTCAATTTTATTTACACCGGGTATCTCAAGACTGCTACCGAAAACGAAGCCGGGTGGTAGTTCAAGTGACTACAAACACATTGCAACTAAAATTTTCGCAAAAAAAAACGCGACAATTATTTTTTATGATTTTTTAAATATCGTCATTTTTGGGTGGTAAATCCATAGTTTTTGCTAAAATAATTATTTAAACACTTTTATACCTTAGATTGTTTATAAATAAAAGGGTATACACTATTATTTTAGGAAAAAAATACATTTACAACCCAAATATGGTCATAGGAAAAAAATAACAAAAAAAAAATTGTCGCTCTTTTTTGCAATTTTTTCTATTGCATTGTGTCTGAAGTCGCTTAAACTACCACCCGGCTTCGTTTTCGGTAGCAGTCTTGATATACCCTGTATGTATAGATTAGTGTTTAGTGTCTTAAGTAGGGAAAAATTTAAACATTTCGTAATTTCTGCCTAGTGTTCTAGATACACCAACTGCGTGAATAACTTTGTAATCCCATATAAATGTATAGGATAACAAAGTTACATTTGCAGTTAATGAATAATTGTACCCGTATATAATGGAATAATAGTTCTAGATAGGTATCACTACATAGTATAAAACAAAGTCGCTTTCTCTGTCTCCTTGTGTGCTTAAATCTTTAAAACAACGCAACGAATTTTGATGCGGTTTTTTTAGTAGATAGAGTGATTCAATAGAAAGGTTTACGTGTATAATAACATCCATTAAATAGTGGAGAAATACTGTTATATTTGAGGTTTCTAATGTGATGTCGTTAATTATCAATTTTTCTTCTTACATTGCAAACGCAGGCTGAACCCTACGAGATTTATCAAAATAATGTAGTAATTATTTGTACACATTGAAAAGGTCTACAGAAAACTCCGCGATGGTATATGTCCATCTCTTATGGATATCCCACAATAACAGTTTTTTGTCATTTACTTTTTACGAAAAATACAGCATTAATCCTTCTCCAATTAAAAAGCTTAAATACATTGTTGGTTTAATATAGATCTATATGGTCCTTTACAGCACGAGAATATTTTCGAAGATATTACAGATTTAAAATTGCGGGACGTAGCGCTTGCGGCGGTACTGGCCGGCCAGGGCGGCAGTAGCGTGCCTGAGTAGAAAGGTTTATATGTATAATAATAATACGTACATATTTTTGTACAGAAATCTATTTATACCCGGGCGAAGCTGGGCCGGGTCGCTAGTCTATAAAGGGTATATCAAGACTGCTACCGAAAACTAAGCCGGGTGGTAGTTTAAGCGATTTCAGACACAATGCAACAAAAAAAGTTGCAAAAAAAAGCGTCAATTTTATTTTTTAATTTTTTTCCTATGACCATATTTGTGGTATATATACTTATATAAATGTATATAAGTATGTATATGTAAAATAATTATGTATGTGTATATAATATGTATGTATATGTGGTATACATGTACATACGTATATATATAATGTATTTATATGTTTTTTATGATTTTATTTGTCTCCATGCTTTCGTTATCTTTATTTTACACTGCCCTATCTTTTTTCCTGCTCATATATCCATCCCATGGTTGTCTGGTAGAAATTGCCTTAGAGCGATAAGACCGCCATTTGTACTTTGTTGTTTTGTATTATCTCTAAACTGTTATTCCTTTTTATTGTGTACAATAAAGAATTAAATAAATAAATAAATAAATATTTGGGTGGTAAATGCATTTTTTCCTAAAATAATAGTGTGTACCCTTTTATTTATAAGTAATCTAAGGTATAAAAGTGTTTAAATTGATATTTTAGCAAAAGCTATGGATTTACCACCCAAAAATGACGATATTTAAAAAATCATAAAACATAATTGTCGCATTTCTTTGCGAAATTTTTAGTTGCATTGTGTTTGTACTCACTAAAACTACCACCCGACTTTGTTTTCGGTAGCAGTCTTGAGATACCTAGTATATAAAAGGCATAACAGGAGAGGGTATTGAGAGGGAAAGGGTGTATTCAGCCCATGAAACTGTACAAAATTCCTCTAGAAAGACATAACGAAGAAAAACTTGCAAATAAATAGACTAAATAGCTCCAAAATATCAATTACCATGAAAGAAAGAATATTAATAATCAAATCCGTGATATTTGTGATAAATTGACACCTACAAAAATAAGAAAAAACCATAAGACAGAGGCTTTATGAAAAATTGTTGGTGATATTTTAGAAGTAAAAAGTACCGAAAAGAAAAAAAGTAGGACTCTAAAAAAAGACGTGAGATCCCATCAAAAACATCCTGTAAAAAAATTCAGCCATCCAGCAGCATTATGTATGAATTGTACGATACATTATGGTTTCATGCGATGGCCAAGGCGATCCATTTATTTATAACGTAAAGAATTTTTAATATGTATATGATAATAGCTTACGTAATAACTTTATACAGAAGGTCCCTTACGCAAGGACTAAATAAGTTAATCGACTTGGTATCGGTATATGCATGTAGCATCTCACAATTTTTTTAGGTAGAAACCCTGAGCTGCGAGACTTGGAATTTTTTTACAGGATGTTTTTGATGGGATTGTGTCTTCATCTGTCTATTGATAGAGGTGCTCCCGAAAGGTACTATTTTTCTAATGGTATTATACTGGATGGTTTTGAAAAATATCACAATATTATGATGGCCAGTTCATGACCAGACACAAAACAGTTCAAAATGGCGGCCTCAACTATCAATTCTGACTTACTCATTCAAATGAAGGAACCATTAGATATCGATTTAGATATCAATCGAATCAAAAGCAAAAAAGTTCAAAATGGCGACCATAATTTTCAATTCTGACTTTGAATTTAGTGAAACGGAATAATATGGTAAAAAGGTTTTTCTATTTAATTCACTATTAATATATTTATTGGGCAAAACCCGATTAAAAGTTATAAGTAAATTCAATTGATAATAAAAGTTGGTGCGACCTTGGTGGGAATATCGCGTAGCCTTCATATTATAGGAGCTAGCAACAAGAAATATTGTGATATCAGATGAAAATATTTTTGATGAAAAATAATGATAATATATACTGAAAGAACAATACAACGAGAAATGAATTTATTTTAACCGAATTAATTCGATGACAATGATCGCAATGTCCATATCATAGGGATTACGTTGGATCCCTTATTTTCATATTTCTCGTATGTCGTGGATCTACATACATACATACATAAACTCACGCCTTTTTCCCAGAAGGGGTAGGTAGAGGTGCCAAGACCCACATTTCGCCATGTATGTTCCGTCCCACGATGTGATAGGTGGCGAGCCTATCGCCATATCGGGCACAAATTCCTGACTCTGGGCTGATAATGAATAGAAAAATCCAATATCACTTTGCCCTACCCGGGATTCGAACCCGAGGCCTCACCTTTGTAACCGTACCTTAGTACAACTACGCCACTGAGGCAGTCTACAAGTCGTGGATGTACAAGCTCAGGTAATAGTTGAAAGTTGAAATTAATCGGCCAATTGTCAATTCAAGTGCGTGGTGGCCTAACTACTCTCAATTGTACTCTCGATTGTAGAGGAGGCCCGTGCCCTGCAGTGGGACATATATGGGCTGACACAGAATTACCAATTCTGACCTTGAATTTAGTTTATGGAAATGAAGAGTCTCTCAGATATCGAATTAGAAACCAATCAGAACAATAACAAAAAAATCAATAAAAATGCTGACCACATTTTTTTCTGAGAATATTTTCATGTTTTCATGAACGAAGGTTCTTTCAAATATCGATTTGGAATCATTCGGATTAATAACAAAAAAACAAAAATTAAAATGACCCGGACTCGAACCCGAGACTTCAGCGTCGTAATCATATTATGAGGCAAAAATGTATAAAATTTCACGGGAATAATAACAAAAAAATCAATGAAAATGCGGATCACATATTCTTTTTTCTGAGAATATTTACATTTTTTCGGAACGATGGTTCTTTCAAATATCGATTAGGAACATTTCTGATAAATAACAAAAAACAAAAATTAAAATGACCGGGACTCGAACCCGAGACTTCAGCGTCGTAATCATATTATGAGGCAAAATGAATAAAATTTCACGCGAACAATAACAAAAAAATCAATCAAAATGCGGACCACATGTTTTTTTTCTGAGAATATTTTAATTTTTTCGGAACGATGGTTCTTTCAAATATCGATTTAGAACCATTCGGATAAATAAAAAAAAAAAACAAAAAGTAAAATGACCCGGTTTCGAACCCGAGACTTCAGCGTCGTAATTATATTACGAGGCAAAAATGTATAAAATGTTACGCTCCCTTCGACTAATTTCGTTGAGCGCTTATACGTAAGTCAATGACCTTTCTCTTTTATTTTGGTAACTTAGCTAGTTAAAAATGAACTTAAATTTAATATATACTGCTATTTATTTTGTAAAAAAATTAAAATGTACAAACAAAAAAGAGTACCACCTAAAATAATAAGAATTACGTAAATTTGAAATTACGTAAAAAAATAATCGGCGGGCTAGAATTTCGAAACGTCGAGCGCAAATCCGTCGTCCACCAAGGCCCGCGGCCGTCTGACGGGAACGCCCCCAATGAGATAGCTTATATGGCCGTAACGTACAAGAATGGGATAGGATGGCCCATGCGCTTCTCAAAATAAAACAACATAAGCGCCAAACCATATTTTATTTTATTGTCATCGTACTATTTACTTTTTTCTTGTTTTTTTCTCGCGAAAAAATAATATTTAAAAATATGTTTATGTCAAATTAATCTTGAGTTTCTACACGGGGTAAGTTAGGAGTTCTGAGTTCTTAAAAAACTTAACAGCTGCTACTTTGGACTGTATTTTTGTTAAGGCAAAGTGGCGTAATCATGTATTTTGATTCATAAAATTGTTAATTATATCATCAATTAAAACATATCTGAAAATGGACTACCTAATCTTAGTAATTTATGATATGTAGGCTTTTAAAAAAGCCAAATTTTTCGAGGTATCCCCTTAAGTACTTTTGTCAGGCGGCTAAAGAAGCGCTTTTTCATTGATTGTTTTACATCTGCACCCATGATACCAAGAGCCTCTGGCATACCCAAATATTTGTAGGTTTCCGTCACAGAGAGGGACCTGAGACTTACAGTCTCTGAGACTTGTATGTCATCAGGGACCGCTACCTCCCCTCGCTTCACATGAATAACCGCACATTTATCGACACCAAACTCGATATTGATTGAGTTGCTAACGCCCGAATACTGGAACGCCATTTAAATAATAAGTTGCTCTTAACAGCGCACGGCCCACTTAGCCAGTTCATTTAATCGGGATTAACGTAGTTAAGCGCAACTTATATTTAAGATGCGTTCCAGTTTTTGGGCGTAAATCTTTCAGTTATTTTTAACAACTCAATCAATTCGGATTGTTTTGTTTTATAGTGTCCGAGACCCTTGTTTAAGCAAATTTCAAGCAGAAACATTGCGGATGTCTGCCAAATGGATGTTTGATATTATTGTCAAATACTGGCAATATTAGTTAAAATATGTAGAAAAAGCATTATGAATATCAACATGTAATGAATGTTTTATCTGCTCATAGCATAATTTAATTAATTTACGTTTACGTGGTTGAATACTCTTTTTTATGAATAAGGCCGGAAGTCACTTTCAGATTTCCAAACCAACATTCCAAATACGACGCATGTAGGCTCAACATTTGCAAAAGTAATTTCCACCTCGTTACACGGCAAATGAAGTTCATCTAAAGACCTTCATTCTAGCACATTCTAATTCTCATCTATCGTCATAATGCACACGATGATATCGTTACCTTTCGATTAAGCGTAACACACTATATTTCGAAGCTGCCGATCGGAACATAATGCGTTTAGTCATGGAAGTGTTACTATCACGTTGACAGGGGCCGAAAAATTGTTTCAAGCGTAGATGTGGGGAAAAAGAAGGCTGTTATATTTTTCACTAGCTGGCTAACCTGGACACTCCAGTTAAAACATGCTATAGCGTTCAATAGTGCCAAAAGGAAGAGATTGAGATAGTAAATAGAGTATTCGAAATAGGTCTGTTTGTCGCTTGTCCAACTTGAGAGCTTTTTAAATTTCGAATTTAAAATCTGTAGATGCCCTAAATCTACGGTTTCATAAGTTGTTTGTTCTTCATTAATTCTTAAGCATCTACGCAAGAGAGGTAGACATATAGTACTGTCAATCCCGGGACATAATGATTTTTTGCTTCTCTCCTACGCGCCATTTTTAACATGACTTTTTTGAATAAGGTGTAGTCGAAATTCTATGTCTATATTTCTTATATCTTAGTTTCCTGTCTTTAAATATTATGATTGGTGCTACTATATTCGTGGTCGCTATCCAGTATCGTCGGATGATTATTCAGAAAACCTCAATCGGTACTTCAAAGCCCCTCGGAATACATTAGATAACAACGTCACGAAGTTATTGAGCATTTCATTCATACCTATAACTGGAATCGATGAATAATTTTGAAACTGATTATTGTCGTTTAATATAATAGAACGTGAGAATATTGGTGACGTCATACATTTGTTGGAGACTTTTTACTTCGTTGTATATTATTTTTACCTAGAACTATTTGTTCATTTTACATTAATTTGTGATGAAAACTTTAAATTTAATATTCTAGGCATTAAATGGCTTTAATGATACCTTAAATTGCGTGTTTATTTTCCCAATTTGAATTACAATAACATTATATAAACTCATTTGCAAAAAAAACGGGCACCTAAGCAATGAACCATGTCAAATGTTACTATTGGTTTGTTTGATAATTATAATAG